>OX393559.1:26249558-26849558 GCA_947650365.1 Chamaelirium japonicum | reverse complement strand
CATGGAAGAGTCGAACGTGATGGGAAACAGAGGTTAGCTAACTGGCAGATTTAGCTTGCAAATTTAAGAAAAAAAACAATTAGAGAAAAAAAAATTAAGAGGATAGGGGTAGATAAAGAAAAAAAAAACAGAGGAGAATAGAGAGAGACCCCGATCCCGCCGGTGACGACCCCGACCTCGATCGCGTCGGTGATGACCCCGACCCCGCCAGTGATGGAAGAACCCTGCAAAAAAAAAAAACTAATGTTAAAATAGAGAAAGAGAGAGAGACTCCTGACCTCGTCGGCGACGACCCCGACCCTGACCCCACCGGCGATAGCATAGCCCTGCAAAAAAAAAATTGTAATCAAGATCGGCCCGCCGGCGATGGAAGAACCATGGCAAAAAAAATAAAAAACCAGATGTTAAAATAGAGAGAGAGTGTGTGTGTGTGTGTGTGACATAGAAAGAGACTCCTAACCCCACCGACGACGACCCCGCCCCACCGGCGATAGCATAGCCCAGCAAAAAATATATATATAGATCGAGAGAGCTAGAGAGAGAGAGAAAGAGATAGACCACCAGTGACGACCCCGACCCCATCGATGACGATCGTGGTGTCCTCCTCGACCCGATCCCGCCGGCGACAATATTAAAAAAAAATATATAATCGAGATCATATAGATCGAGAGAGGTAGATAGAGAGGGAGAGAGGGACAGAAAGAGACCTGTTCACCGGCGACTACCCCGGCCCCATCGGTGACGATCGTGGTGACCTCCTCGATCTGATCCCGCCAGCAACAGCATTAAAAAAAAATGTAATTGAGAGGGAGGACAGGAGGGAAAGTGATGCAATACGATGCAGGTGATGAGAATGTTATTAATTAATTGAGCAGGCAGGGCTTACTATTAAATTTGATACCGCGCGAGAAATTAACTCAAATAAATAACACGGGCAGATGCATTGGGAACTACTTTAACAGTGCCGATCGATTTCAATATCAGGCGATAAAAGACAACCCTAATAGTTTTACTTGCAATATCTAGATTAACAGCGCTACAGGCAGGTGGACACTCAATCTCACAACAGGGCAGCAGTTGGCAAAGATAATAGACTAGATATCCAATTGGTGAAACACGTTAGTACCTGGTCGAGTAGGGAAATCCTTACTGATGAGCTGCTGATGGCGGCGCAGGCACAGATTCCTCCACGCTCTCTCCTTCCAAGTCGGGAAGGGGAAGTTGATGTCGAGGCACCCTTCACAGACTCCTCCACGCTCTCTCCTCCCGAGTCGGGAAGGGGGAGTTGATGTCGAGGCAACCTTCTTCGTCTTTGATCATCCACTGATCCATATTGGAGTCCGCTCTGTGAGCATGCCGGGGAAGGTGGGGATGGGGTATCGGGCCAAGCCGAATGGGGGATGAGGGAGGGTGCTCGGGCGGCTGGGGGCCGGGTCGGGTAAGGGATGAGGGAGGGGGTGCAGGCGGTTGGAGGGGGTGCCGGGCCGGATGAGGGGACGGGGTCGGGTTGGCTGGGGTTTGGGGCCGGCGGCAGCAGCAGGAGGGGAGAGGGGGATCGGGTGGGGCTGGTGGCGGGTAGGCAGCAGCAGCAGCACGAGGGGAGAGGGGGGGATCGGGTGGGGGGCTGGGGTGTCGGGTAGGCAGCAGCAGCAAGAGGGGAGAGGGGGGATCGGGTGGGGGCTGGGGTGTCGGGTAGGCAGCAGCAGCAAGAGGGGAGAGGAGGGGCGGCGGCTAGGTTAGGGAGAGGAGAAGGAAATTTAGGGTTTCCAGTTTAGGGTTTCACATGCCTAATACTGGACCTAGGGTTTCACACACCTAGGCTTGGGGTTGGGGTTTCACACGCCTCACCCTGGTTCTCTCAACATGCATGTGGAGGAAACGAAAAATTTTATTATTCATCAATGCCATTACATGTTCCATGGGCAGGCTTATATAAAGGCCTGCGATAACAACTGAAAACCCCTGAAAGTCGAGGTGGGACTAAATAACACAATGCAGAAAATAAAACAAATGCAAACATCCACGATGGTGCAGGCTGTCTGATTAGAGCCATAGGCTCAGGTGGCGCCTCCTGCGCTGGTACACGCGCCAGGGGCACTGCTCAATGCCCCCATCATTCTCCCGGGGTGGGAGAGAGCTCGACTCCGTCGAGTAAGGCTCGGTGCGGCTCTCGTATAGCTCCAGCAGGTCCGGGTCAAGCCATTGCAGTTCTTCTCGCTCCATCCATGTATCCTCAGATGGGGATTTTCCTTTCCGGCGAATCAGGTACCTCCGAGTTCCACCGTCTCTACCAGAAACGATTTCGTCATCTAGATTTTTATCAATGCCGTCTGCTGTGGGATTTGGGATATTTTGGGGTAGTGGAGGTAAAGAGTTGCTCTCAGAAATAGGATCCAGGGTAGGCTCTACCAGAGGGTTACTAAGGTTGAAATTTGGGCCCTTGTTGGCCACTAAATCTTCGATATTGAAAGTCGGACTAATGCCAAAACCCTCAGGTAGGTCAATAACATAGGCATTGTCATTTATCTTCCTTAAGATCTGAAAGGGGCCAGCATTGCGTGCATGTAGTTTCTTCACAGTCCCCGGGGGAAACCGTTCCGGGCGGAGCCGGACCATCACATAATCCCCGATGTTAAAAGTTTGAGCTCGTTTTCGGGCATCGGCTCGTAATTTATAGTCAGCATTGCTCTGCTCAATTTTGTTACTGATTTCTTTATGTAGTTCATGCATATGTGATGCAAATGCAGATGCAGACTCGGAGACCCTATGATGATTAGCCATGGGAATGAGATCTATGGGTTGCCTAGGTTTAAAACCATGGACAATTTCATGTGGACTCATGCCGGTAGTTCTGTTAACAGATGAGTTATATGCAAATTCGGCTATTGATAGTTTTAGATCCCAACTCCCAACGTATTCACCCACTAAAGTTCGCAGAAGGTTCCCCAAGCTCCGATTGACTACCTCGGTTTGACCGTCGGTTTGGGGGTGGAATGCCGTGGAAAATTAGAGCTTTGTTCCTAACTTATGCCAGAGAGTCTTACAGAAGAAACTGGTAAACTTGACATCTCGATCCGACACGATGGTCTTGGGCAACCCATGTAGCCTCACGATGCCATCAAAGAAGACTTTCGCGATGTGGGACGCATCGGAAGTTTTTGAGCACGGGATGAAATGAGCCATTTTAGAGAACCGGTCTACCACTACCAAGACCGAGTCATGTTTACGCAGGGTTTTCGGGAGGCCGAGCATGAAATCCATACTAATGTCCTGCCAGGGACAGTTAGGAACTGGGAGAGGGGTGTACAAGCCAGTGTTTTGCTTTCTCTTTTTGGCCAGTTGACAAGTATGACACCTACCCACATGTCTGGCGACATCACGTTTCAGGCTCGGCCAATAAAATCGGCACTCGATGGCTTTGATGGTCTTGTTAACGCCGAAATGGCCAGCTAGACCACCCGCATGAAGCTCCCAAATAAGGAATTCGCGAAGGGATATTCGGGGGATGCATAGTCGACGGCCACGAAAGAGGTACCCGTTTTGCATGAGGTACCCATCTATTTCTTGAACGGTGTCGTCGATTAGTGCAGCATAGACCTCGCCGAAATCGGGACAAGAATCGTATTCGGCCCTTACTCTTTCAAAACCTTCGACCGAAGTGGTCAACCTAGACAGAACGAACATGCGGCGACTGAGGGCATCGGCCGCCTTGTTTTCTACTCCCGCTTTATGGCGCAGGGTGAAAGTGTAGTCCTGGAGGAACTCAACCCAGCGACCATGCCGTGCGTTAAGCTTTTTCTATAAGTAGATATATCGCAGGATCTCATGGTCAGAATAGATAACGAATTCTTGTGAAAGTAGGTAGTGTCGCCAGTGGTGAAGCGATTGGATCACCGCATAGAATTCCTTATCGTAAGTGGAGTATCGCTGTCGAGCCTCATTCAACTTCTCGCTAAAATACGCGATAGGATGACCTTCTTGGGAGAGGACGCCCCCAATGCCGATTCCAGAGGCGTCACAAGCTACTTCGAAGACTTTGGTGAAATCTGGGAGGTGCATCACAGGGGCCTCAACCATTCGCTTTTTGATTTCCAGAAAGGCCTTAGTGGCCGCATTCGTCCATTCGAACTCGCCCTTCTTCAGGCAGTCTGTGATTGGGGCCGTAATGGTACTGAACCCCTTAATGAACCTCCTATAAAAGGTGGTGAGACCGTGGAAACTTCGGACATCCCGGATGTTTTTGGGTTCAGGCCATTCTTCAATTGCGCGGACCTTCTCTAGGTCGGCAGAAACCCCGTTGACAGACACGACAAAATGAAGGAAGTGGACTTCGGTGGTGAGGAAGGTGCACTTTTTAGGATTGGCGAACAGCTCTTCCTTTCTTAGCACGGCACAGACTTGCCGGAGGTGATCTAAATGCTGCGCTTGGGACTGACTATAAATGAGTATGTCATCAAAGTACACCACCAGAAATTTTCCCATGAAAGGGCGGAGTACTTGTGTCATGACTCTCATGAACGTGCTAGGCGCATTGGTCAGTCCAAATGGCATAACCATCCATTCGTACAGTCCGTCCATAGTCTTAAATGCCGTCTTCCACTCATCTCCCGGGCGAATGCGAATTTGGTGGTAACCACTCTTCAAGTCAACTTTGGAGAAGACTGTGGCTCCAGATATCAGGTCTAACAGATCATCTAGGCGAGGGATAGGAAAACGGTATTTGACTGTGATCTTATTGATAGCTCGGCTGTCTACGCACATGCGCCAGGTTCCATCCTTCTTGGGCGTAAGCAGGGCTGGAAACCACGCAAGGACTCATGATTTCTTTAATGAAATCCTTTTTCAGTAAGTCATCAACCTGCCGTTTCAGCTCGGCATGTTCTGTAGGGTTTATTCGGTAGTGGGGCAGGTTGGGGAGGCAGGCTCCAGGAACCAAGTCGATGGCGTGTTGTATGTCACGCATCGGAGGTAATTGGTCTGGGAGGTCCTCAGGGAAGACATCGGTGAACTCTCTCAGTACTGGGGCAACCTCTAGGGGGACAACTTGGGTGGACTCTCTAGGAACTTCCCGGGCTGCAAGGATCATGATTGGGGCCCCTTTTTCCAGCTCGAGGCTCAATTCTTTGGCCCCAATAAAACTAACATTGCTGGTTTTCTTCTTGGAGGTGGGCTGTTGCGCAGGCTGACCACTCTTGGGTTGAGAGGGTAGCAATTTAATCTTCTTGCCTTAATGTTCAAACATGCACATGTTGGATCGGTCGTAGATGAGAACATCGTTGTCGAAGAGCCAGGGCCGTCCTAGTATAACTTGACCCACATCCATAGTTAAAACGTCACACCAGATCTTCTCCTGGTAGGCATTGAAGTTTATGGGGACCAAACATCTCTGTTTGACCTCCATTGCCGTAGAATTGATCCAGGAGACTTGGTATGGGCGGGGATGGGGAACTGCCTTCAACCCAGTCTTGGAGATCACGGCAGACGAAACTGCATTAACGCAACTTCCACTGTCGATGATCACTTTGCAGTTCTTATCTCCGATTCGGGTAAAGGTGTGAAAGATGTTGGTATGCCTCCAATCATCTTGTTCTTTGGGTTGGGACAACGCGCACCTAACAACGGCCAATTCAGTGGGGGCTGTGCGCCTAAGGCAACCTAGGGTAACGTCATCGCCCTCTTCATCAAAGTCTCCTTCATCGTCATCAGCTTGGTAAACGAACCCATCCACATCTGATTCCAGAGCCTCAACAGGTGTGCCGTCAATGATGTTGATTTTGACGGGGCTAGGGCAATTTGCAGCCACGTCCCCATAACCCAGGCACTTGTAGCATTTGATGAGGGGGCTGACCTTGGAAAAGTCCCTCTCAGGGCCCTTACCACGACTGTCCCTTTCGTTGCTCCGACTTGTGGAGTCTGTCCTGGGCTGGGATTGGTTGGGATTAGGCCGACTCGGATAATTGCTTGAGGAAGGACGTGGGGCATGACTTTGGGAATCTTGGCCCCGATGAGACTGGGTGGACAAGCTATCGAGATCTTGCACTAACGCGTAGGCCCTTTCTAACTCCGTAACATCCCGAGCGAGAAGCTCGTTCCTCAGGTCCTCTCTTAGACCTGACCGAAAACGGGATAAAATCTGAACAGGGGTCTCAGTCCCTAGGACGTTGCAGCGGGTCAAGAACTCGTCAAACTTGGCGACGTAGTCTCTTGCTGACTTGTTACCTTGAGTGAACTGATGCCACTGATCTAAGAGACGCGCTTGATAGGACAGTGGCACGTATTTCCCCTTCAGTTTGTTTTTCATGGCTACCCAAGTGTCGATGGGGTCTTGGGTTCGGGCTACTCTCAGGGCTTCAATGTTAGTCCAGTACTGACTAGCAGGGCCACTGAGTTTCATTGCGGCAAAACGGACCTTCCGAGGTTCCGTTAATGGGTACCAGGCGAAATACCGGTCCATGGATTGGAGCCAGTCTAGGAAGAATTGGGGATCATGCCGACCATCGAAAGCGGGCACTTCTAGCCTGATGCTCCGGAGATATTGTTCATCCGGATCTTGATTGTTCTGCCAAGGTGGCCGAAAATCTTGAGGGTCCACGGGTGGGGGAGTTCGAGGTGGAACTTGATCCAGACGGTCAAAACGGGCATTGGTATCGCGCTGGTAAGCTGCGAAGTATAGGTTCATTGTGGCAATCCCCTGAGCTAACTCAGCGAGTGTTCTAGCTAGGGCGTCGGGATCCATGGTGCAACTGTCAGACTCACTAGACTCTCCTAGCAGATATGGCCTACCGTTACGGGTTGGCATGCACACACAACGACAACAAATGCAGAGAAAAATGAAATATGAGAAATGCAGGATTTTTAACTAATAACCTGGCTCTGATACCAAAATGATGCAATATGATGCAGGTGATGAGAATGTTATTAATTAATTGAGCAGGCAGGGCTTACTATTAAATTTGATACCGCGCGAGAAATTAACTCAAATAAATAACACGGGCAGATGCGTTGGGAACTACTGTAACAGAGCCGATCGATTTCAATATCAGACGATAAAAGACAACCCTAATAGTCTTACTTGCAATATCTAGATTAACAGCGCTACAGGCAGGTGGACACTCAATCTCACAACAGGGCAGCAGTTGGCAAAGATAATAGACTAGATATCCAATTGGTGAAACATGTTAGTACCTGGTCGAGTAGGGAAATCCTTACTGATGAGGTGCTGATGGCGGCGCAGGCACAGATTCCTCCACGCTCTCTCCTTCCAAGTCGGGAAGGGGAAGTTGATGTTGAGGCACCCTTCACAGACTCCTCCACGCTCTCTCCTCCCGAGTCGGGAAGGGGGAGTTGATGTCGAGGCACCCTTCTTCGTCTTTGATCATCCACTGATCCACGTCGGAGTCCGCTCTGTGAGCATGCCGGGGAAGGTGGGGATGGGGTATCGGGCCAAGCCGAATGGGGGATGAGGGAGGGTGCTCGGGCGGCTGGGGGCCGGGTCGGGTGAGGGATGAGGGAGGGGGTGCAGGCGGTTGGTGGGGTGCCGTGCCGGATGAGGGATGAGGGGACGGGGTCGGGTTGGCTGGGGTTTTGGGCCGGCGGCAGCAGCAGGAGGGGAGAGGGGGATCGGGTGGGGCTGGTGGCGGGTAGGCAGCAGCAGCAGCACGAGGGGAGAGGGGGGGAGAGGGTGGGGGGCTGGGGTGTCGGGTAGGCAGCAGCAGCAAGAGGGGAGAGGGGGGGATCGGGTGGGGGCTGGGGTGTCGGGTAGGCAGCAGCAGCAAGAGGGGAGAGGAGGGGCGGCGGCTAGGTTAGGGAGAGGAGAAGGAAATTTAGGGTTTCCAGTTTAGGGTTTCACACGCCTAATACTGGACCTAGGGTTTCACACACCTAGGCTTGGGGTTGGGGTTTCACACGCCTCACCCTGGTTCTCTCAACACGCGTGTGGAGGAAACGGAAAATTTTATTATTCATCAATGCCATTACATGTTCCATGGGCAGGTTTATATAAAGGCCTGCGATAACAACTGAAAACCCCTGAAAGTCGAGGTGGGACTAAATAACACAATGCAGAAAATAAAACAAATGCAAACATCCACGATGGTGCAGGCTGTCTGATCAGAGCCATAGGCTCAAGTGGCGTCTCCTGCGCTGGTACACACGCCAGGGTCGCTGCTTGATGTCCCCATCAGAAAGGATCAGGGAGAGAGAAAAATATAGGGGGGTTTAGATTGCAGAGGAGAGGGGGTGGTTAGATCGCGAGAGATGGTGAGAGAGATAGAGAAAGAGAGAGAGATCAGGTAGTGGGGGGACGGTTAGATCGCAGAGGAGGCGGGAGGGATTAGAGAGAGAGAGAGATCTGGGGGGGAGGCGTTAGATCGCAGAGGAGGGGGTGCGGTTAGAGAGAGAGAGAGAGAGAGAGAGAGAGATCAGGGGGCGGGGGGGTTTAGATCGCAGAGGAGGGGGTAGTTAGATCGCGTGAGACGGGGGGGGGAGAGGGAGAAAGAGAGTAGAGAGAGAGAGAGAGAGAGAGAGAGAGAGAGAGAGAGAGAGAGAGAGAGATAGAGAGAGAGACCAGGGGGGTCGGGGGACGGTTAGATCGCAGAGGAGGGGGGAGGGGTAAGAGAGAGAGAGCGAGAGAGAGAGAGAGAGAGAGAGAGAGAGAGAGAGAGAGAGAGGGAGAGAGAGAAATCTAGGGAGGAGGGGGGGGCGGTTAGATCGCGAGAGACGGGGAGAGAGGGGCGGGATTTGGGGAGGGAAGAGACTGTGCATCAGACAGCTGTGATACGGGGAGAGAGAGAGATAGAGAAATACTGGAGAGAGATCGGGAGAAGAGAGATAGAATGAACGGCTGTGATTAGCATTCTTTTTGTCTAGTCAGCTTTGGTGCCATTTTGTCTAGTCAGCACGAAAGCGCCGTGCCATGTTATATAGATATAGAGAATTCCCTATACGCTTAGTGATAGCTATTGAAGAAGCGGAGTTCTCCTGCCTCTCGATCAATGGATTCCATATAGAAAGTTCTCCCCCGACTCCATAGTACACCAAATAATCACTATGCATTATTGCACCGGCGATCTTAAATTTTTGTATAAAGAAGCAATTAATGGTTGGTGGCCATCTTTGGACCAAGGGGTTGAATCAAGGTGACCATAGCTCAAAAGGATCAAACCCACTTCTATTCTACCAATTGTAGCTGTATAAGGATTTGGATGCACCATTCCAAAGCTCTCTAAAGACTTGACTCGAAGGTCACTATTCCTAACCCTTCTAATCGGGATGGTTCCTTTAGGACAACTTTCGTTTTGTCGCCAAATTGGCTCTGCATATTCTGACGAGTTGTTGCTCCTATCACCCATTCCCAGATCGAAGCTTGGACTCATCTACAGAAAAGAAATTGAATAGATCAAGATCATTAGAAAGATTAGAGCTAAACTTGAGAGTGCTAGGGAATACGAACCTCGATTGTATGGTTTTTTAGCAAAGGGTGATCGAATGCGGGTTGCTTGTAGATATCAACACAATCAATAATCTCCCCATCCGGACTCTGCAAACGATTATTAGAGTCAGATCTTCGAAATGATTGATAACGTACCCTCTTCCTACTATATAAACCTATAGGGTTTTGATTGGATGCTTGTTGAGCTTCTTTAGAAGATCCTTTATCTCTATATCTCGTGGAGATTGAGTGCTTGCTCCTACTACACTGATTAGTATCAGTAGGATAATCAAAATTGTAACTCAGCTTGATCTGACGATGACGAGGTCGTCAAGAGCCGCCCATGGCGTTTGGTTTGCCATGCAATCAACCAAAAAATACCACCTATTTTTCAGAATGATCAAATTTTCGTCACCATATGAGTTGAAATATGAGCACTAGTGTTGAATAGATTAATTATGAGATTCACTAACAAATTAATGAAGAAGATGAAAGCAAAAAAGAAGTGCTAGCAGGTTTTACCCAGATGAAGAAAGCCAAGGTATCTAAAGGGCTAGGAGAGGGATCCAAACAGAGCTAAGAGTTGGAGGATTATATAGAACCATAAGTTAGTTAGGGACTATATCATTTTAAGATTTAGTACATGGTAACGAAAAAATCTATGATTTTAATGTCAGATATAAAATAAATTTTATCAGAAGATCACAAATATGCAGATATAGTGGAAGTATGCACATCAACTATTTTATGAAGGGTACGTATTCTTTGTGGTTATAACCTCAGAGAATCAGATAGGTTAAGTGTAAAAATGATTCACAACCAATGTTTTGAATCTTGATAATGACATTCATATATCACTAGTGACATTCAATTGTCAGTGGTGTTTATAACACTTGTAGTGTTAGATTTGAGAATAATAAAATCCTCCTTGGGCCCATTCCTCTTTTTACAAGTGAACTTTTTCTCTTGGATTTTTCAAGAAGAATGGGTTGTAAACCTATGAGATGTTTTTGTTTAGTAAGATATGGTTTAGGGTTTGTAAAAACCATGGTTGATTAATAAATAAGTTTTTATTTATATTAGAATTACTTTATGGTGCGTATTATACGTGTTTTATATAATGAACTTAAAAGATCCATGGCTGTATAGTGGTTCATCTGAGTGGAAGACTCAGTGGATTAATACTATACGACTAAATCGTTCGCAACTCTGATTAGGGTTGGTCACCCTATCAAGTTAAGATGTTGGAATGACAGAGCATGAGTTTCTCCACCATAGTCATTGCCAGGCATAATGTCTGTGGCCGAACAGAACCAACATAGTGCATAGATCAGTGAGCAGATACCAGTGCGCATAGTCATATTTTTGCTTAAGGTAATCGGTTCTAAACCCTGTGGCAAAATGATCAGTGGACTAACCAGTTGCGTATAACTTTGGTTCACCAACGTGTGAGGGATCTAACCACGATCCAAACCATGGTGCGCTGGGTTACCGGGCTGGTGTTGCATCGGCATGCCACTCTTGCAGGCTCTCTATATCTATACTGGGAGATGCATTCGTTCGTTTGACATACACCACACTAAACTCAAACTTGGTAGTCCCTGAAAGTTCCATCCTATCCATAATCGTTACGGCTCATTACTTTTTTCTTATCTCACAGCATAATATGAGTTAAAGAAATAATATCCTAATCGAACTGAGTTCTATGAATGCATCGTACTGGATAGGCCTGTCAATCGGGTCGGGTCGGGTCAGGCCAAGCCTTGCCCGAACTCGGCCTGTATATGAATCGGCTTTCCCAAGCCCGAACTCAACCCAAAAATTCTCCACTTTATTCAACCCAAACTCAACCCAATTTATCTTTCGGGCTTCAGGCCGAGTTCGGGCCAGCCCAATTAAGATTTGCAATGAATCAAAATGCAAAAAAAATTTGACTTCTTGTACTAAAAGCGGAGGACTAGGACTCAGATTATGAGCAGCGACACTGATGAGAGAAGAGATGATATCAGAACCTAGGATCGGAATCATCGGATGGAGCCATGGAGGGCATCCGACTTCGATCGGTTAGGGGCTTTTATGCAAAAAAGAGACTTTTTTTTTGTTTGGAAGGAAATGAAACAAAAGATTGGGAATCTGGGATAGTATTAGTGGGACTCCCAAATTGGGAAAGGGTATATTGACCATTGAATTAGTGCTGGCTATCAATCAACTATGGAAAGAAGATGAGGGTCGGAGGAACTCTTAGTTACTCAATAATCCCGAGTAGTACAAACTGTACAAGGGATTAAATGCTTCATGGGTTTTTTAATTAAATATATAAACATTCGGGCTCGTGCTGAATAAGGGCTAGGCTGAACCTGGCCCGAGCCCTGCCCGAATTAATTTTCGGGTACAAAATTATTTCCGAACTCGGCCCAGCCCAAACCCATTTAAGGTTCAGCCCAAATTATTTCGGATCGGACGGGCGGGTATCGGGCTATCCCAGCCCAATTGAAAGTCCTAGTACTAGAGCATGGTTGTTGAACGGGGCTTACTATGCTCACTAGGGGGTATCCCATAGTAGTATAGGGACACACAAAGTTCTCTATTCCGTATGTGCACGTCGACTAAAACGCGGTTTGTAAATTTAGTAATTTTTACAATAGTGCACCTCATGTTTTACTAAGGATACTCTAGTGAATAGTAAAATTACTATTCATCATCCCATGATGTGTTGACAGGGTACAGATGAGGTGCCCTAAGTGTTAGGATACTTTATCGTGCACGGAGATGGACCATGCATGCTCCCGTATAAGGTGAATGGCCACTAGATGCATGGGGGCATTTTGGTCCAACCAAAATATTTTGCATGCCCTAGCTTAGCCGCCCCCCTCATTAGGTTTAGGTTGAATGGTCATCATCTCTCAATTAAAGGGATGATAGAGATTTAAAAAGATTTAAATCAATCCACTTAATTAAAAATATCTTAATAATACAACTTGTAATAAGGGAGATTTAATAGAAGATTAAAGAGCTAGAGAGAGGAATGGCTAGAAATGGATAGAAGGAGAAGGGGATGTGGTTCCCAAAGAAATAAGGCATGGAAAACCATATATGCTCTCAGATAATCTGGGAATGTCCGATCCCTACTTCTCTCTCTTCTGTAGTTCGGTTTTCACTCCTTTCTTCTATCTTGGGTTCTCATCTCTCTCTTGGGTTAGACCTAAGGTGTAAAGAGAAAATACTCTCTTTATAATCTTCTCCTCCTAGTGTGTGTGAGAAAGGAGATTGTTTGCACTCTGAGACACTCAGTGTAAAGACCTGGTTTTTTGTGTAATAAAATAATATAAAAATATTATTTTTCTTCTGTGGAATGTTAGTGGAATGTCATGAGATACATGAGGGACTATCCAGTATTGCTTATGGGAACATAAGTGCACAGGGGTTAAGTTCGACAAACAGTGCGTAGACACAAAAAAATATAGACTTTTTATCCGATCAATGCTGTCATGCCCTAACTCCGGAACTTAGATGCGTCTTTCAGGAACACTTTAGCATCTCCTCCGGGGTAAAAAACATTCTTCCCGGGTGCGTTTATACTTCATCTGGGATCTGGGCTCGCGTACAAAGAGACCAGGCCCCTTTCGCACAGGAAGGGTAAAATTATTATTTTTTTAAAATAACTTTTTTGTAAAATTACCAAAACTTATTTTTGGACCTAAATATAATAAGAAAAATCGGTATTTTTGAGATTATGTGTATTTTTTTTGGATTTTTAGTGATAAACCCTAATCCGGGGTTAGTTAGCCTAATCCAGTTTGCTAAACGGGATTATCTTTCCCCAATCGTGTTTTGCATTAACATAACCTAATGGCACTACATGAAAAACCATGTGGGGCCTATATGACATCATCTTACATCACACCATGTACATGCAATATGGAATAAATTAAATAATTTAATTAAGGATTAAACCTAACTAGTTACTAAAGATTTATAAGGTTTTAGCCATGAAAATCATGTTTAATTCTGTGTTTTATAAGCTTTCAAACCCATTCTTCATGTTTTTTGATTTTGACCCACGAAGCATGATTAGAACCTAAAGTTGAGCCCATGAGAATGTTCCTCTACTTGTTTCCACCCACTCTTACGTTTTATGAAGTTTGATTCGGGGTCGATTTGATCCCCGAATCTCATATTTTCCGAAGAACACGGCATGTTTTTCGGGTATTTGAAATTTTACGATCAAAACTTAAAATCCTTGGATTTGATCCAAAATTTGTTATTTACTTTATAGAAACCTTGTTAGGCTTGATCCTGATAAGCCGACCAACCCTAATCAGAGCTGCGACCAATTTAGGCTCATAGGACTGATCCACAGACTCTCCCACTCAGATGGGCTACTAAATAGCCATGACTCATTTAGTTCTATAAACAAAACACATATCGTAACAATACCATCATACAATCTTAATTAAACTATCAACCATATACAGCTAAATTATGGTTTTATGAGTTATAGATCACATTAAACCTAACAGGTAGGAATCCTCCAATGATAGAAGATTATTCCCCCATAACTCATACATGCAAAATGATAAAAATACGCCAATCGCATAAAAAGGCCCATCTTCGGAGCAAAACTTAGTTGGTGTACACTAAAATTCTCTTCCATACTCGAGCAATCCATCATTTGAAAAAAAAACTAATAATTGAAATGGCATAACATGAGTAGATGACGATTGAAATTGCCTTTTATTTTTAATGAAAGATGACTTGTATGACAGGTAAATTAAGGTTGAGCAGCCGTCAAACATCACCATGATCCATGACATAACCCTCTGGAGTCAACCGCTTGCTACATGATCGCAATCCAAGCCCCCCGGACCTCCGAAAAAGACGTTGGGCCCGATATTCTAGACCGGCAGTGCGTACATAATCACGTTGTAGCAGTTGGGGAATGACGCTAGGAGCTGAGGATCATGCGCCGGCATGAAGCGGCCAAAGTTACGCTCGATTACTATGTTCTGGAAATGTGCCGCACGTTCAAATCCCTCGTGCCCGAACTTGCCACTCCCCATCTCTGTGATGGTGTGATGCCCTAAGTTCATATCTATATAACATGGCACGTCGGTTTTCTGCTAACTAGACAAAACAGAACCAAAAGCTTACTAGGACAAGCTGACTAGACAAAAAAGAATATGACTAGACCAAAATATTAAAGCACCCCCCTTCCCCCTCTATTTCAAAAATGGACTGGGCAAAAATGGACAGCCGTTAGAAGTCCATCGTCCTCATCAAAGGAAAGATGTCATCACAACAAATGTTTCCATTTTTTATCCCAATTTCAAAAAGAAAGTGTTATCAAAGGAAAGCTCTTGATTTTAAAAGTTTCACTATATAATCCTGATTTCAAAAGGAAAACCTCATTCAGAGCAAAAAAAAAAGGAAAACTTTATCAAAGGAAAGTTGTCATCGCAGAGATCCCGATTTTTTTAAAAAAAAATTCCCATCCCACCTCTCAATCTCTCCCTCCCTCATGATCTCCTTCTCCCAAGTCCCCAACCCGACATGCACACGCTCACCCCGACCTCCCCAACGGCTATATTCATCTCACGGTCGCTTTTTATCCCATGTTGGAGGCTTTGAATTCTTGCATAGATTTGGCAAGATGAAATTTGGTAATTTTTTTTTTCTTTGATTCGTTTGATTTCTTTGATTTGTTCTTTTTAAATCCTCTTTAGTTTCTTAATTCAAGTTATTTGTTGATTTTTTTTTTAAAAAAATTATGTTTGGTACTCCACAGGCAACCAACCACTGCAACCATCTTTGGTACTTGAAGATGGAGGTATATGAAAAATATGGAGGATGTTTCAGCACACCATTTGTTGTGATGGGGTTTTTACCTCTTCACATAAAAGGGTATATCTAAGCGTCTATTCTTCGCTATTCTTATTTTTATTGTATTTATCATCAATATCTTTCTTACATCAGCTTCAGCCTTGGGTCATTGGATGGGTTCAAAGTGTTAATCATGAATTTCCATGAACACCCTAATTGGGCCTCCAACATCACCAAGCACGTCCTTAGGTAGCCTCCTGCCAAAAAAAATTTCTCTATTATTGCTTAGAATGTTTAGTCGGGATATAAAGTAGTCTACAAAGGAAAAAACTGAATTTTAATGACAATTTTGAACCCGACACGGCAGACCCGACACGAAATTAGCGAGTCTGGGTTAAATGGGTTCAGGTCGTAAATGGGTCGACAAGACTAACCCGTTTAGTAAATGGGTCGGGTTAGGTTTTTATCTCCAACCTGTTTAAGACCCGTTTAAAAATCAATGGGTTGGTCGGGTTGGGTTTACCCAGCTCCACTATTGTCGTAGTAAAGGACAATAGGATCTTGACCTCCCGGTACATATCCTAAGTCTATAAGGAACTTCTTGAGCCATACCGCCTCCTTGGCTGCTTCGCACACTGCAACGTACTCAGCCACTGTCGTCGAATCCGCGATGCATCCCTACTTCGCGCTCCTCCAAGTGATAGCTCCTCCTCCCAAAAAAAATACAAACCCTGACATCAATCTCCTGGATTCCGGATCTGATGTAAAATCAGAATCCGTATACCCAATCGGCATCAGTTCCTGTGAAGAGTAAACTAACTAATAATCTCTCGTCCTACGGAGATACTTGAGTATAGTTTTCACAGCAGTCTAGTGCCCTGGACCCGGATTTGACTGATACCTGCCTATCATACCTACTGTATAGCATATATCTGGTCTCGTGCACTGCATAGCATACATCAAACTCCCTACAGCCGAAGCATCTGTAATTCTACCCTCTCCTCAGGAGTCTTAGGACCCTGATCCTTGGACAATTTTATTCCATATCTGAATGGAACCAGTCCCATCTTGGAGTTATGTATACTGAATCTAACCAAGATAGTATCTATGTAGGCTGACTGTGACTGTGAGAGAGTCTTGTTCTGGCGATCTCGAGTTACCTTGATCCCCAGAACATAACTCGCTTCACCCAGGTCTTTTATATCAAATTGAGAGGATAACCACACCTTCACTGTAGACAATGTTCCAACATCGTTTCCAATGAGCAGGATATCATCCATGTAAAGTACCAGAAAAACTACTGTAGTCTTATCGCTCCTTTTATAAACACATGGTTCATCAACGTTTTGTTGAAATCCATAAGAGTGGATAGCCTAATCAAAACACATGTTCCAACTTCTGGATGCTTGCTTCAGTCCATAAATGGACCTTTGCAACTTGCACACCAGACTTTCCTAACCTTTTACGACAAAGTCTGGAGGCTGGAATATATAGATGTCTTCTTCCAAATCCCCATTGAGGAATGCGGTCTTGACGTCCATTTGCCAGATCTCCCAATCATAATGGGCTGCAATGGACAAGAGGATCCGGATTGACTTAAGTATAGCAACTGGCGAAAAGGTTTCATCATAGTCGATCCCTTCTCGCTGGGTATAACCCTTAGTGACTAGTCTAGCTTTGTAAGTCTCAACGGTACTATCCGAACCTCTTTTTCTTTTATACACCCACTTACACCCAATAAGTTTAATGTTGTGAGGCGGTGTTACAAGTGTCCAGACTAAGTTTTGGGACATCGATATCAGTTCTGCCTCCATGGCTTTCTGCCATGCTGCATGGTCAGAGGATACCATTACTTCATCATAGTTTAGAGTATCATCCTCCTGAAACTTTGGATCTACCAAGAAGGCTTCTCCAATGTATCTATCAGGAGCTCTTGTGATCTTCCCACTACGATAAGCCTACGGTGGTTCCATAGGAGTCGATTCTACAGTATCGTTTATCTTAGTGGTATCGGTTGCCACTATAATTCTTCAAGAACTACTTTACTGGTGGGCTTATGGTCTATTAAATAATCCTACTCCAAGAATACAATATTCGTCGAGACGACAACCTTTCTATCCTCAAGATCATAAAATAAACCACCCTTTGTCCTTTTTGGATACCCAACGAACAGATATACCTTAGTCTTTGACTCCATCCTATCTCGCTCGTCCTTCTGTACATGTGCTGGACAATCCCAAATCCTAAAGTGTTGCAGGCTTGGCTTTCGCTTCAACCACAGCTCCCAAGGAGTTAGAGGTACTGACTTTGATGAAACAAATTTCAAAGTATATACTGCCATCTCTAGGGCATATCCCCAAAAACTAGGTGGCAATGTTGCATAATTCATCATAGTCTGAACCATGTCTAACAAAGTTCGGTTTCTTCTCTCAGATACACCGTTTTGTTGTGGTGTCCCTGGTGCAGTCAATTGGGATACGATCCCATGCTCACGCAGGTACCCAATAAATTCATCCGATAGGTATTCGCCTCCTTGATCCGATCAAAGAGACTTGATATTCTTACCCGTCTGCTTTTCTACTTCAGCTCTGAACTCTTTGAACTTATCAAAGGATTCAGACTTCCGCCCTATTAGGTATATGTATCCAAACCTCGAGTGATCATCCGTGAAAGTGATGAAATACTCGAAGCCTCCTATGGCATGGACACTTATGGGCCCACATACATCACTGTGTACCAACTCTAATGCCTCCTGAGATCTGCTACCTTTGGCTCGGAAAGATCTTTTAGTTATCTTCCCTTCCAAGCAAGACACACATTGGTAGGCTTTGTGAAATATCTGGACTTAAAAGTCCTACCTTAACCAACCTGTGAATCCTGTCTGAGGCTATGTGTCCAAGCCTTAGATGCCAAAGGAGTGTTGGATTATCTGAGGGATTTTTCCTATTAGATGAATTAACCACACATGCTTCAGTTATGTTATCCTGCTTATGATTGGAGTTAATTACATAGAGACCATTATGTGTCTTTTCTTTACAAACAAAAGAACCAATCAATTTAATTGACATACCAGAAGCAGCAAATAAAACTGAAAAACCTTCATTATTCAATAAGAAAATAGAAATTAAGTTTCGTCTCAAGGATGGTACATAAAGTATGTCTCTAAGTAATAAACTTCTTCCATTAAGAAACTGCAAGACGATATCTCCAACTGCTTCAGCCTCTGCCTCGGTCTCAATTCCCATGCTTAGGATTATCTCTCCATCATCCAGTTTTCTTGTCTCCTTGAACCCCTGCAAATTATTGCAAGCATGGTTAGTGGAACCAGAATCCACAATCCATGTAACTGGAGAACAACTGGATGCTACAAGGGATTCCACTATGTGGATTTGAGATATACATATCTCAGCCTTCTTGGGAGCCGTGCGGCAGTCATCCTTCCAGTGCTCCTTCTTGCCACATCGGAAATATTTTCCTTTGGGCTTCGCCGAACCATCCTGCTTAGAAACCTGTGACAGCACCTGGCCCATCTTCACGTTCTTCTTAGACTTTATTTTCTGAAATTTGTCTTTGGCTTTCAGAGAATACTTTCGCTCTACGTTCAGGGATTGGGCTCCTGCCTTCATCCCGTCCTCTGCCGCCTGAAGCGCTGCTAGGAGCTCTGCGTTAGACATCTCTAACTAGTTAAGGTTAAAGATGGTAAGGAAGCCCTCAAATGCTCCTGACAGAGATGCGAGGAAAATATCAGTCTGGATCTCTGCATCCAAGATGACATCGAAGGAATCAAGCTCATTCACATAGCCAAACATTTTCAGCATATGATCCCGAACTAAAGTCCCCTCTGCCATCTTTGTGGACACCAATTTCTTGATGATCAAGTCACGAGTTACCCGACTACGACCCTCGAATATTTTCTTTAAATAGAGCATCATGTCTGAAGCGAAGGCCATGTCTTCGACTTTCTTCTGAAGAATGGTCTGCAAGGATGCCACTATGTAGCACTTGCACATCTCATCAGCATCTAGCCAGTCTTTCCATTCCTTCAACTGAGCCTCAGTAGCACTTGGTCCCGGCATGACCGATTGAGGGGTACTTAGGGCAATTGTGTGTTTGCCAACCCTTAGGACGAGTATCAGGTTACGCTTCCAGTCCTCATAGTTTGGTCCCGTAAGTTTGTTATCATTAAGGATGGAGGCAAGGGGGTCGAGCTTGGTCATGATTTCTGTAAACAATGGTTTAAAGCAAAAATTAGGATCTACTACAATCTATTTTATGGAATTTAAAAATAGATAATGTTTAATCCAGCTGCTATGTCTTCACCCTCAAGTGGAGACATCTAGAAATCTAAATTCCATGGGCTTGAGCACTGAGACTATCGGCCTTGAATTGGAGACAGCATCTCAGTGAGAGTATGCAACTGCTTTCACCAGTGGGGTTTTTACGACCCAGTCTTCATCAGAATTACCCATGGTAAACTGAAAGACCTCCTAGTCTCCTTTTGGCCAGCTTTATGTGACCCGCGTGCTCAGCAATGACGGCTTCACACAAGCTTTTGGATGCTTTCCACAAATCTAGGTAGTGTCGATATGGGGGTTCATAGGCTCCCGTGGTGCAAGAAAAAACTGTCACCCACTACCACCGACATCCTCCATGTGGGAAAAAGGTATCCCACTAGAGTTATTATACTTCTTATGGGGATATTAGTTATCTCTAAACAAATCTAACACTGCGTCTATCTCGGTGCATAGAGTTTGGCTACCTGTACTACCACGAGGGCGGTTACCACCTTTTCTTTTAGCTAGCCAACGGATTCGCATATGTTAGAACCATATAGAGACACCGATGAATCTATAAGCTTAGTACTAATCCTAAGCCTGATCTAGAGACTAACTCAAAAGCAAGATAGATAATTAAATTATCATCGGGATTCTCTAAACACTAAGAAAGAGAACAACAGAAAAATGACCAAACTGAATCAAGTCCAGGGTCCGACCCCTGAACCTGAATAGCACAGCCCAGATATCATGTTCATCCGTTCTGCACGATCTCCAATGATGATCCCGATCATCGCCAATATGCACGCTTTCGCCGGGTCTTTGCACTCTATGGTACCGCTTGCCCGAACCGTGGATGTAGCATCATCTTCTTCTTCCTGTGACTGAAAAACTAACGCACTCCGAGCAAGTGCTCGTTCGTGTATAATTTCGCTAGAAAGAAAAAGAAACAATCCTAGAAAACATGGCCAGGGAGCCGAGGGTGGTCAACCTCCACCCCCGCCCATCTAGAGCTTTAAAATCCACAAGCACAATGATAATCAATGCAAAATTAAATCTGGGGTCCAACCCCCAAAGGCATTCAATCACAAATTACTATTCAGTGCGGCACCTGTAAAAAAAAGATACATAGCACAATCCTTATGCATGATCTACGCCGAACCCCGACGAAAACATATGCCATCATATATTCACATGATATTTTCATGAATTCATACATGAAACATACATCAAAGCGTGCTCTGATACTAATTGTTGTGATTGGATCCGCTTATCAGAGTCGCAGCGGAAGCAAAAGATAGATCCGAAGATTATACAGTGTATGTTTCATTACAATTAATTCTACAAAATAATCTACATGCAAATATATAATCTTAGCATATATGCGGACACCCTAGAGGCATACTACGATCTACGGAAGACATGCATGCATCTAGTTAGGTGTATAGAATTACCATACCTTGTGGATCTATGATCCAGAGAGAACAAAATGATGATGAACCACACGTGAATATCAAGAGAAGCTGTCAGATAGCACCTTCTCCTTTGCGAATTGAGGAATCCTCGAAGTCCTATCTCTGAGTGCAAGGACTACGAGCCGACGGAGGAATTCGTTGCGAAGACTATGGTTAGCCGGGAGATATCCTCCTTTTCTTTCTCTCTTTTTCCTTCTCTTTCCTTCCTTCTTCTTCTTCCTTCTTCTTCCTCTTTCTTCCTTGGCTGAAACCTCAGAGAGGGACACAGGGAGAGGGGGTCGAGTTTTAGGAGAGGGGAGAGACCTCGGGCTAGCCCCTCCCTCTCTATTCCTCTTATAGGGCTGGCCTCCTAGTGCTACAAGCAAGCTAGGGCCGGCCCCTAGTAGATAGGGATGAGAGGGGGCGGTTTGTAGGATTTCCAAGTGTCTATCGTGAAGCCTAGACAAAAACACCCTTCACGAAAAGTGAAACACTGCGAGAGAGATTTAGTGAGGTGTGCTACTCGGAATCGAGTTCCATAAGCACCTATGAGCTCCTGGAATTATTCCGCTTATTTTAAGATCTATATTCAATATGTTCTGAGCCATATTTCAGTATTTACCAAAATACCCCTATGGCCCCTAACACATGTGAATTAGGTTCTTAGGCTCCGGGCTTGCGCTCCATCGTGCTACTTCACCTCCAACGTATCCAACCAGGTTGGAGAACAATTCCTATATACAACGACAGGGTGAAACTTTCAGGGTTTAGGATCTTTAGCTCCAACAGGATCCCTGATTAACTGTTCTGGTGACACACCAAAAGTTCCATTAATCAGCCCTAATCCAGCCGATTAACCCGCGTAGCCACCCAGAGTGCGACGCGAGTTGAACTCTAGTAATCCTAAACTTATGTTACTCCCTCGTAACCCTATTCTCTACTATACTCTGATAATCCTTAATCCCTCTTATTACTGGTGCCATGATACGACTCGAGCGGTGGGGAGCACCGTCAGATCCCGATCGATCATCTGACTAGGAATTGCTGACTTGTCATCTATAACACCATACACCTTCCAGTGCTATGCCTAGCATCCGAAACATCGTCAGTCATACTAACAACCACTAGGCCTGGGTTAACTGTGTGGATAGATTGACTCATCAAAACACACTCATCCAACACTAGACGTCGGATAATCTTTAGGGATTACATGTCACTCAAGTGCCAATCGGGTAACCCAATGTACTGTGGTATTAGACTATAGAAGGTCCGCACACGTTGGCACATCAAAGCACCACACAACTGGTTGGCACAGTGTACATGGTCCCTCAGGGTTAAGGACAGATTATCTATAGTAGTTAGACGGTTTATGCACCAGTGTCTGAATCACTAAACTGTGCACCGTCTTGGTTCCTGTTCAACACGATCATCATGCTTGGTCAGGTGAATAGAAATCCCACATTCTCATGGTGGAGACTTTACCACATCCTCTATCTGCTAACAAGCTTAGCAGTAGAAGTTAGGGTTACTCCCTAACCATCTTTTGTATATTCCATATCACTATTATGATTATATAATTAGCCCTAGTTTAGGGGAATAGTGACACCATAATTGTTGTCTAACTCGTAACATCACCTTTGGTGTGGAGTTGAGGTCGACATGATAGTGCCGGACCGTTTTGGTTGGTATGGTTGACTCATGAAAAATCCTAACCAATTGGGGGATGAGTCTTTCGGTGGTGGTGGTCTTTTTCAAGTACCCTAAGTCTAGTGGTTAATGTTGTGATGATGTGAACTGGGTTCTAACCTTAGATTAGGGGAAACCGAGACCCTAAAATGTCATCTAACTCGGGATATCGCCTTGTTGGCTTCGAGTTGAGATTGACTTTAAGGCATCACATTGGTTTGGTTGGTATGGTAGACTCATGTAGAAATCTGGTTCGTTGCCAGAGGAGTCTTTGCCTTTAGTTATCCCTTATAAGTACCCTAAGTCTAGTAGTTAATATTATTATAATATTGATTCTATATATGATAAGCTTCTGTTGTAGAAGTCCATGCTAGATCATGATGAGTATGACAGTATTAGAAATACTGATAAAGGTCTTAGGACAAATCAAGACTTGATATTCTTTGAGAGATGACATTTTATAAGATTCGATATTGTACAAATAACGATATTCTGATAATAGTCAAAGTAATAAAGCTATGATATTAATAGAAATAAAATTAAAAATTGATGTTAGACGAAAATGATATTGAAGATCCTTTAAGTTGCGCGTCTAGCTCCGTTGGTAGAGCACAAGGCTCTAAACCTTGTGGATGTGGGTTTAAGCCCCATAGTGGGCGCCCTTTTTTATAAAAGATCGACACAATATTTTTTTTGTGTTGTTGCTTGTTTAAAACACTCAGCAGCACTTTCTACTCAAAATAAAAACGTACAAATCTCTTAATTCACAAATAGCATGTTTGGAGGGGTTAATATGCAATTATGCTTACACGAGACCTTTACATAAATAAACAAAGTAATATCTTATTTATAAAAAATTGTAATAATACATTTAAAGAGCCTAACTATGTGCGAGTAGAATATGGCTCTAGTTTTTTAATGATTCGAAGATTGCCCAAGTCAACCAGTAAATTCAAGATATTTGACATATAGCCCCTAGATTATAAAGATATTACAAATAACCCTCAATTCGAAGATTACTTTTTTCCCTCGAGTTAAAAGAGTAGAATTTAAAAGGTGACGCAAAAAGGTAACTGTAGGAGGCTTTTATTAAATGCCAGAATATATGAGGGGGCTAGTCATAAGACTTTAAAAAATAAGGGGGGTATTTATAATATCAATATTTGTTAAGGTGGTTATATGCAAAAAATCCCAATAAACCATTGTATTTCTTTATCAGGCCTTGCGAGAAAATGAAAAAAGAAAGAGTAAATTACACTTTACCCTCTGGAGTCGGGCCCAAAATAACTTAACCACCCCTACAGTTAATAAACCTTTTACAGTTTTACGCCCTCAATTCAGTCTTATTAGATAGAAATTACTAAAGGAAATAAGTAACCTTACTAGAAAAATAAGATGAGGCCTTTCCTGAAGTTAGGGCGGTTATATGGAAAAATAACTATAAAATCCTTGTATTTCTTTATCATGCCTTGGGAGAAAATGAAAATAAAGGGGATAAATTAATTACACTTTACCCTTGAAGTTTGGCCCAAAATCACTAAACCCCTGTATAGTTAATAAACCACATTTTACCCCCTCAATTTACTTTGAATAGATAGAAATTACCAAAAGTGGAAATTTAGTAGTTGATAAAAAGGGTATTGAGCTACCATTTAAAACTATAGGGATGGGTTTGGACCAAAAAATTAATAAAGGGTAACATATAATTTACCCCAAAAAAAAGATGAAAAAATGAAGTACAGGTCCACTATATAGCATCACGAAAAGGCACCAGACAATAAATAGTTTCAACTAAGCATAGGTCCACGGAATAATAACAATTTAAAAGATGATCCTCTCCTACGGGTGTTGCATGTAACAGATAATTCTCCAACCATTTTGAATTATGTATTTTTTAAATACCAAAAATATATGGGATCCTTCCAAATTAAATTACAGTAGATGATAAAGGAACACTATTTTTAACGAAAATAGTGGCACGGGTTGCTACAGTGATTTTAATGTAGGAGCTACAGTTATTTCACTATAGCAGAACTGCTATAGTGAAATCATTATAACAACCTGTAATTGCACCATGGATATAAAATAATATTTTTCTACACTTAAATCACTGTAACAAAGTATTCTCAAAGATTTCACTGTAGCTGCTATATTGAAATTCACTGTGGCGGCTAAAAAAGCTTCCATACAGTATGATGAGGCAATGAAATTTTCTGACAGTTATGCTTAGCAAAAAGCCATAAGGCATAAATTACATCAATGTCCCATAATACTGTATGGACACTTGTTACACCATCACCTAATATTAAATCTATTGTGTGTAAGTGGATGTATAAGAAGAAAAGAGGATCTGATGGTTCTGTTGAGACTTATAAAGCTAGATTAGTTGCCAAGGGTTTCACCCAGTGAGAAGATATCAATTATTACGAGACCTTCTCACTGATTGCTATGCTTAAATCTATTCAAATACACTTATCCGTCACAGGCCATTATGATTGGGAGATCTGGCAGATGAATGTCAATACAGCTTTCCTCTGCGGGGATTTGGAGAAAGACATACATATGATGCAACCTCCATGTTTTAAGTCAGTAGGTCAGTAAAATTTGGTTTGCAAACTTCAGGGATCAATTTATGTATTGAACCAAGCATCCAGGAGCTGGAATATCCATTTTGATCAGGCAATCCGTTGATATGGATTTGACCAAAATATGGATGAACCTTATGTGTATAAGAGAAGTGATAAGACTATAGTAGTATACTTAGTACTTTACGTAGACGATATCTTATTGATCGGAAATGACATAGGAACTTTGTCTATGATAAAATTTTGGTTATCCTTGCAATTCGATTTGAAAGACTTAAGTGAGGCAAGTAATGTTCTGGGGATCAAGATAACTCGAGATCGACAGAATAAGACTCTCTCTCTTTCACAGGCTGTTTATATAAATAAGATACTGGCAAGATTCAGTATACAGAACTTCAAGAAGGGTTTTTTGCCATTTAGGTGTGGTTTGAAATTGTCTAAGTATCAATGTCCTAAGACACCTGAGGAGAAGGCAGAGATACAGAAAGGACCCTATGCTTCGGCAGTGGGTAGCCTAATGTATGACATGCAATGCACAAGGCCAGATATCTACTTTGCAGTAGATATCTTCTTTGCACAAAGATATTTCGGTGCAACGGCCATAACGTCTGATACTAAAGTCCAATTGGGTCGAAACTTAAACTGTTGGAAAGATAACTTCAAGACGGAGATGTAGCATCTTGTTTGAGGTCATTTGTACTCATGTAGCTCCTACAATGATCGAAACAACATAGATCCACCAGATAAAGTCTGGGTAGCAATCATGAGAGTGATCCTCGCACAAAAGAGATGATCTTCTTCGGGTATACATGATCTCGCAACTCAATCTGAACTCTTGAACTTAGATCTCTGAGTGCCTCAGAGTGCAAGCGATCTCCTTCGCTTAGTCTCATACACACAAGAGAAGAAGAGAAGATGAGAGGGAGAGAGAGAGATGGAAAAGCGAAAGAGTAGGGAAGGAGGGCCAGCCTCTACTTGGGAAATCTGAGATGATGGTCTCAAAAACCATGCCCCCTTTTCTTTTATGCATTGGGATCCATGCCCCTATCTCTCTGTGCGTCTGTTAGAAACTATTTCTCTCTCCCTATCTATTTAATCTCAAAATTAACCCCTAAATATTTAGTTTCCATATTAGGTTTCTATAATTAAGGGTGAGAGATTTAAATCTATTCAAATCTTCCTTACCCCTTTTTTATTTGGAAGGTAAATGAATTAAAAAACTGCAAAGAAGAGGTTACAAACAACACCAGAGAGAAGATTCCATAGTTAGTCAGCCCACATGGCAGCTAACTATGGAATATTCTCCCTTAAGAGCTACTTAGTCTAATCCTAGCCAATACCAAAAACAAAACAACCGGCTACCACAGTCCAATTGACAACCTAGAGGCTAGCCAAATTATAGATAGTACCTCCACAGCTCCTAAATGTGGAAAAACTCACGAAGCCCAAGCTTAGTATCCATCAGCTGCAGCTCCAAAACCGCTCCAAGCATAATCCTCTGAGGAACCAGAAGGGCGGGCCTTCCGGCTCGAGTTCTCCCAAGAGAGGAAAACCGCAGCACATCATCAGGTCCAAGCTTGTCCCAAACAAAGGGACGAGAAGGGCTTGGGCTCTCCAGCTGTGAAAGTGAGGAAACAAGTAGGACATGGGTCCTCAAACAGAAAAGAGGACCAACACTAGCATGTGTAGAAGATAAGGAACGAGAAGGGCTTGGGCCCTCCCAATGTCGCAGGTGTAGTCGTGGAAACAAATCATGAGCCCACAAAAACTAGCCACTCCCCGCCAAACACAACCACGCAAAGTAAAAAAGAACTGCCCCTTTGAACACCCATTGAGGTTACCCAGCACGAAACACCAAGTCTCAACCAATATGTGTGTGCTGAAATATTTGAAAGGGACTTCCAAGTACCGGTTATGTTTTGGCAAGAAAAGTTCGACTCTGACAGGACATACAAAAGCCAATATGGCAAGGGACATTGACATCAAGAGGTCCACGTCTGGCTATGTATTTACCTTCTCAGGGGGAGCTGTGTCATGGCAGTCTTATTTGCAGAAGTGTGTGGCGCTGTCAACTACCGAAGTAGAGTATATTGCCGTGAATGAGGCCGGCAAGGAACTTCTATGGTTGAAAAGGTTCCTCCTAGAGTTGGGATGAAGCAAAAGACTTATGAGCTCAATTGTGATAGCCAGAGTGTGATCGAGCTAAGCAAGAATGCTACCTACCATCCGAGAACTAAGCACATTTCACTTCGTTATCACTGGATTTGGGAAGTATTTGAAGAGGATGAAATGGTGCTTGAGAAGATCCACCCGGTGGATATGCTAATGAAGATAGTGACTCGAGATAAACATGAGCTCTGTTGTGAGCTCATTGGCGTCACTTGAAGGCTTTGAAGGTATCTTCCTCTCCATGGATCTAGAGTGGCAGATTATTGGGGTTCCATCCCCATAGAGGAGACCCAAAGGGGAGGGAAGCATAGCTCCCTCCCAACTGGACTTGTAGCCGAGTTGCCCAGGCGAAATCCGACTCGCTCGGGCGAGTTTCTTAGCCACAAACGGGCAAAAAATTCAGCAAACCCACTTGGGCGAAGTTGGGTCGGATCTGTTTTTCTGCAGACCCGTTTTGGGGTGTTTAAGGCTCTTTGAAGAGGCTTTCGGTGTGTGGCTTGTGTGGCTTTGAGAGACCTTGGAGAGGGCTTTGAGGGCTGATCTTTCTAAGGTAGAGAAAGAGCTTTCTTCTATAAGGGATGAGGAGATTTTCTTGGAGATCGATCTTTGATGGATTGATCGGATTGAAGCTTGCAAGGAGGTATGTTCCTTGAAGCTTGATAGGGTCTCCTTGTTGAGCCCTAGAGGGGGGGTAAGGTGTAGATCTAGAAGGAGGGAGAAGAAGGAGTCAGGTTGTACTCTCGTCTTGCTTGCCGCCTTTGATAATAAAGACCTCCCCCGAGCATTTGCTCCGAGCATTTACTCATCGTGGTTTTTCCCGCAAGGGTTTCCACGTAAATCGTTGAGTCGTTTTCTTTGTTTGTGATTGATTTTATTTTGCATTTGTTATTGGGTTGTTGTTTGCTCTCTTTGGTTTCATCTCACGGGGAAGAGATCGTCTGTTTCGTGGTTGAGCCGGTGCGGTTTCTTTTCCATCAGTAGGTAGGGAGACTTACCTTGTCTATTTACGTGGTTTAAGCTCATCCAACCTAGTAACAAATTCGGAGTTTTAAAATAATTCGTCGAGGGGGCAAAATTCAGAGTTCGAAAAATATCCAAAAAATTTATTATATTTCATTAGTAATTCAATATTAATAGATATAAATATATATATAACAAAAATAAAATAAGTAGCACCCAAAAAAACAAAAAAAAATCATGAATTATTTGCAAAATTCACAAATTATTCATGAATAATTCAGGAATTATTCGAGTGTGGCACGTGTTGCTGAATAATTCACTTGGCCTTGTGTTCGAAAATTATTCACGATTCTTTAAATAATTCAAAGAATATTGTATCCAACCAAACAGCTGTCCTCCCTGTTTTTAGCTTTTTTCGTAGCAGCTCAACCCCATCCCCCACTTTTGCGGGATTTTTGTTAAAAGAAATCTCCCTAGTTGTAATGGTTCGAAGATTGCCCAAGTCAACCAGTAAATTCATGTTATTTTTGCATATAGCCCTAGAATATATAGATATTACAAATAACCCCTAAATTCAAAGATTACTTTTTTGCAGTCGAGTTAAAAGAGTAGAATTTAAAAAGTGGGGCAAAAAGGTAAATATGGGAGGTTTTTATTAAATGCCAAAATATGTGGGGGTTATTCATAAGACTTTCAAAAGTTAGGGAGGTATTTATAATATCAATATTTGTTAAGGTGGCTATATACAAAAAATTCCAATAAACCATTGTATTTCTTCATCAGGCCTTGCGAGAAAACGAAAAAAGAAAGAGTAAATTCAAATTTGCCCTATGGAGTTTTGCCCAAAATACACTTTGATCGTGAAATATCGATTGCTTCTTGAACCCTGTGAATCATGTGAAAGTAGGATACTCCAAATTCGAGGGTCAAAGAGTTTCATAAAACATTCTTGGTGAAAAAAATGTGAGTGAAAGATCCCACTGAATCGATTTTGATCCATGAATCTAAGAAATAGTGAGAATTCTTGATCTCTCTCAATTCGAAAATCCAGAATTTGAATTGTTAATTTGATATCCCTCCATTTGGTGCCATGTGTCAACTCGAGCGGTGAAGAGCACCGTTATACTCTAATTACCATCTAACTAGGTTCGTTCAAGGTTGAATTATAACAAACCACCTTCGGTCGCTTTGGCCAAACAACCGAATTCGGTCAATTGTTCAACTGTCGACCACCAGTTCTGGGTTTTTAGCGGTGTATGTCAGACCACGGAACGCACCTCCCTATAGGAATGTGAATGGCCTGCAGGAGTACTAGTGGGGTACCGATATAGTGCCAGCCTGGTAATCCAATGCACCGTGATATTGGATTGTGGTTATATCCCGCACACGTTGGTGTACCAAAGTTACACGCAACTGGTTAGTGCACCGATGTTTGCTCACAGTTCTGTGCACCGTGTTGGTTTCGTTCAGCCACAAAGACTGTACTTGGCAATGACCATATTGGAGACACTCATGCTCTGTCATTCCAACAGCTTATCCTGATAAGCCGACCAACCCTAATCAGAGTTGCAAATGATTTAGGCTCATAGGACCGATCCACAGTGTCTCCCACTCAGATGGACTACTAAATAGCCATGGCTCATTTAGTTTTGTAAACATAACACATATAGTAACATATACCATCATACAATCCTAATTAAATTATCAACCATATACAGCTAAATCATGGTTTTACGAGCTGTAGACCACATCAAATCTAACAGGTAGGAATCTTCCAATGATAGAAGATTATTCCCCCATAACTCGTACATGCAAAATAATAAAAATACGCCAATCACATAGAAAGACACATCTTCGGAGCAAAACTTAGTTTGGTGTACACTATTCTCTTCCACACTCGAGCAATCCATCATTTGAAAAAAAAACTAATAATTGAAATGGCATAACATGAGTAGACGACTATTGAAATTGCCTTTTATTTTTAATGAAAGATGACTTTTATGACATAACCCTCTCGAGTCAACCGCTTGCTCCCTGATCGCAGTCCGTGCCCCCCGGACCTCCGAAAAAGATGCTAGGCCCGGTATTCTGGACCGACGGTGAGGACATAATCACGTTGTAGCAGTTGGGGAATGACGCTCGGAGCTGAGGATCATGTGCCGGTATGAAGCGGCCATAGTAACGTGCGATTTTCATGTTCTGGAAATGGGCCGCACGTTCAAAGCCCTCGTGCCCGAACTTGCCGCTCCCCATCTCTGTGATGGTGTGATGCCCTAAGTTCATATTGTTGGAGACATCGCCCATCCAATCCACATTCGTGCCCTTGTCAAAGTCAGGAAATATCTCAATGGGATAGTACCCCACTTCCTCTTCATTGATCCTCACCCACCATTTGTTCCTGCCTGCCTGCAAGATTTGGAAAGAAAGAGAGAGAGAAAGAGAGAGAGAGAGATTAGTTGCTGATCTGTAATAATGAAACTAGAGTTTGGAAAATTGAGGACGGTTATTCAAGCCTTGACAAAGGGGAAACTAATGCTCAAATGATCATCACACCTTGGTGATTTTGAGTTGGAGCATCTCTAGGGGGGGGCTGCCAATCCTCGAGAAGTGCAGTGGTGATCCGAGCACAAATCTGGGGTTTACTTGGATGAATCCCGGGCATACTAGGTTGTCGCAACCTCTGATGTTGTTGCCTTCCCTTGCCTGCATTACGAAATCACGAATGAGTCAGGGAAGACTGTGAGATAGAAGAAAGCTATTGTGAAGTCAAAAATAGGCGAATTAAATATAATATTTATCAATAAATAGTTGATAATAGAAAATTTTCTTTACAATCCAAGAGACGAAGATCCGAGGCAGATCGTTTCCGAATCTATGTGGATTCACCTACAAGAAAAGAAGGATGAATGTGTGAAGACCTTCATAAACTGCAAGCTAAGAATATGTTGGAAAATCATAACACAGCACAATCGGTTGAAAAGACTTGTATATCGACCACAGTATTAGTGGGTTCAAGACGTGTCGATAGTACTGACTTTAAAGCGACAGATATCTTTGGTGCAAAGGCCTTGTCGTTATAAGAACAGACCTTTAATCCAAACTCAATGCTGATTACCAGACTAAATAAGAACAGAAAGAAAGTAGTGGACACAGATTGAGAAAGCACTATTCTTCCCAATTTAGAATTGAGGATTCATTTGTTTCTCCCAACATAGAACTTCTTTTTCAGTACTGAAGTACAAAAGTAGGTTTAAGGGCCGCCTATAAATAGCCAACGAAAGGGTGTCTGGTTATAGCAATTTATGTAACCCTTTAGCCAAGTCAATGTTCCGTACAATCGCTCAGTCCCAACAACTGACACAACCGACAAGGCTCATGAATGGCCACAGATCACACAGTCAGATTCATTTCGATCGAACGATCACGAGGTGATCCAATGGTGAAAAAGAAAAAGACACCACGGACAATGTGCATGAATGCCTCTAGTGCCGTAAAACACAATGTGCGATCGCCCCGCATCGCATGTGGCTCAATAACAACAGAAAACCTACTCTTATTAATCTCAAACAAGTAAGATAGAGACGCTTTAGTTTATATACTCATCCAACTAGTTTTCCACAAGCAACTTGCGACTAACAAATAAAAACAAGGATGAGGGCTAGCCTCTCACCCTCAAAAACAGTCCAAGCCAAAAAGATTCTCCTAAAAGCAAAAGGAGGAAAACAAACAAGGAATTTTCTTTAAATTTAAAATTTAAACTCAATTTTTTAAATCCTGAAAATTTAATAACAGAATTGAGAGACCCCCCCCTGCGCTTGTTAATATAGGACAAGTCCTAGAGTCTCAGATCAATGTCAGCTTCAACCAAGAAGACCACTCGATTTCATTCGAGAGAGAGAAAGTAGGAATGAAGTACAATTTAAATCTACCAAATAAAGCTTACCTCCCATCCAACATTTATGGAATATAGAGAGTTTGCTCCATGCTTACTGATAGATATCGAAGAAACGGAGCTCTCCTGCCCCTCGACCGATGGCTTCCATACTGAAAGGTCTCCCCCGACTCCGTAGTACAACGGATAATCATCACTCATTATCGCGCCGGCGATCTAAAATTTTTGTATAACGAAGCAATTAAAATTTTTGTATAAAAGAATCATCCCGATTAGAAGGGTTGAATGAAGGTGACCATAGCTCAAAAGGATCACACTCACTTCTATTCTATCAGTTGTAGCTGTATAAGGATTTGGATGCACCGTTCCAAAGCTCTCTAAAGACTTGACTCGAAGAAGGTCACTCTTCATAACCCTTCTAATTGGGATGGTTCCTTTAGGACAACTTTCGTTTTGTCGCCAAATTGGCTCTACATATTCTGACGAGTTGTTGCTCCTATCACCCATTCCCAGATCGAATCTTGGACTCATCTACAGAAAATAAAATGAATAGATCATGATCATTAGATAGATTAGAGCTAAATTTGAGAGTGCTAAGGAATACAAACCTCGATCGTATGGTTTTTTAGCAAAGGGTGATCAAATGCAGGTTGCTTGTAGATATCAACACAATCAATTATCTCCCCATCCAGACTCTGCAAACGATTATTAGAGTCAGATCTTTGAAATGATTGATAACATACCCACTTCCTACTATATAAACCTGTAAGGTTTTGATTGGATGCTTGTTGAGCTTTTTTAAAAGATCCTTTATCTCTATATCTCGTGGAGATTGAGTGCTTGCTCCTACTACACTGATTAGTATCAGTAGGATCATCAAAATTGTAACGCAGCCTGATCTGACAAAGAGGAGGTTGTCAAGAGCCTCCCATGAAGTTTGGTTTGCCATGCAATCAACCAAGAAGACCACCTATATTTCAGAATGATCAAATTTTCATCACCATATGAGTTGAATATGAGCATTAGTATTGAATAGATTAATTATGAGATTCACTAACAAATTAATGAAGAAGATGAAAGCAAAAAAGAAGTGCTAGCAAGTCTTACCCAGATGAAGGAAGCCAAAGGGTCTAAAGGGCTAGGAGAGGGGTCCAAACAGAGCTAAAAGTTGGGGGATTATATAGAACCATAAGTTAGTTAGGGACTAGATCATTTTAAGATTTAGTACGTGGTAACGAAAAAATCTTTGACTTTAATATTAGATATAAAATAAATTTTATCAGAAGATAAGAAATATGCAGATATAGTGGAAGTATGCACATCAACTATTTTATGAAGGGTGCGTATTCTTTATGGTTATAAACTCAAATAATCAAATAGGTTAAGGGTAAAAATGATTCACAACCAACGTTTTGAATCTTGATAATGACATTCGTATATCACTAGTGACATTCAATTGTCAGTGGTGTTTATAACACTTGTGGTGTTAGATTTGAGAATAATAAAAGTCCTCTTTGGGCCCTTTCATCTTTTTACAGGTGGACTTTTCTCTGTACTTTTTCTAGAAGAATGGGTCGTAAACCTATGAGATGTTTTTGTATAGTGAGATATGGTCTAGGGCTTGTAAAAACCATGGTTGATTAATAAATAAGTTTCTATTTATTAGAATTACATTATGGTACGTATTATACATGGTCTATATAATGAACTTAAAAGATCTATGGTTGTATAGAGGTTCATTTGAGTGGAAGACTCAATGGACTAGTACTATAAGACTAAATCATTTGCAGCTCTGATTAGGGTTGGTCACCCTATTAGGTTAAGCTGGTGGAATGTCAGATCATGGGTTTTTCCACCATGGTCATTGCTATGTACAATGTATGTGGCCGAACAGAACCAACATAGTGCATAGATCGGTGAGCAGATACCAGTGCACATAGCCGTGTTTTTGCTTAAGGTAATAGGTTCTAAACCCTGAGGCACAATGATCAATGGACTAACTAGTTGGATATAAATTTGGTTCACCAACGTGTGAGGGATCTACCCACGACCCAATACCACGGTGCGCTGGGTTACCAGGCTAGAGTTGCATCAGCATGCTATTCTTACAGGCTATCCACATCCGTACCGGGAGATGCGTTCCTTGGTCTGACATACACCGCACTAAACTCAGGCCTGGTAGTCCCTGAAAGTTTCACCCTATCCATAATCGTTATGGATCATTACTTTCTCCTTGTCTCACAGCATAATATGAGTTAAAGAAATAATACCCTAATCGAACTGAGTTCTGTGAGCTTACTGTGTTCACTAGAGGGTAGCCCATAGTAGTATAGGGACATATAAAGTTCCTATTACACCATAAAGAGTCTATTCCGTATATGCATGTCGCACTAGAACGCGGTTTGAGAATTTAGTAATTTTTACAATAGAGCACCTCACGTTTTACTAAGGGTACCCCAGTGAATAGTAAAAATACTATTTATCATCCCATGATGTGTTGACTGGGTACAAATGAGGTGCCCTAAGTGTTAGGATACTTTATCATCAACGGAGATGGACCATGCATGCTCCTGTCTAAGGAGAATGACCACTAGATGCATGGGGGCATTTTGGTCCAACCAAAATATTTTGCATGCCCTAGCTTTGTCGCCCCCCTCATTAGGTTTAGGTTGAATGGTCATTATCTCTCAATTAAAGGGTCGATAGAGAATTAAAAAGATTTAAATCAATCCTCTTAATTACAAAAATCTTAATATTGCGACTAGTAATTAGGGAGATTTAATAGATGATTAAAGACATAGAGAGATGAATGGCTAGAAATAAACAGAACGAGAAGGGGATGCGGTTCCTAAGGCAAATTAGGCATGGAAAACCATTCATCCTCTCAGATTATCTAAGAATGTCCGATCCCCCCTTCTTTCTATTCTGTAATTCGGTTTTCTCTCCTTTTCTCTTGGGCTCTTATCTCTCTCTTGGGTTTGACCTAAGGTGTAAAGAGAAAATACTCTCTTTCTAATCTTCTTCTCCTAGTCTGTGTGAGAAAGGAGATTGCTTGTACTCTGAGACACTCAGTGTAAAGACCTAGTTTTTCTGTAATAAAATAATATAAAAATATTATTTTTCTTCTATGGAATGTTAGTGGAATGTCATGAGATATATGAGAGACTATCAAGTATTGCTTATGGGAACATAAGTGCACAGGGGTTAAGTCCGAGAGATAGTGCGCAGAGGCTGCGCATGGGAAAATACAGACTTTTCATGCGATCGGGGCTGTTATACCATAACTCCGGAACTTAGATGAGTCTTCCAGAACACTTTAGCATCGCCTCTGGGATAAAAAAAATTCTCCCCAGGTGCGTTTATACTTCGTCTGGGATCTGGGCTCGTGTACAGAGAAACCGGGACCCTTTCGCACGCGAAGGGTAAAATCATTATTTTTTTAAAATAAATTTTTTTGCAAAATTACCAAAACTTATTTTTGGACCTAAATGTAATAAAAAATGGGTATTTTTAGGATTATGTATATTTTTTTAGATTTTTAGTGATAAACCCTAATCCGGGATTAGTTAGCCTAATCCAGTTTGATAAACGGGATTAACTTGCCCTAATCGTGTTTAGCATTAACCTAACCTAATGGCACTTGATGAAAAACCATGTAGGGCCTATATGATATCATTCTACATCACACCATGTACATGCAATATGGAATAAATTAAATAATCTAATTAAGGAGTAAACCTAACTAGTTACTAAAGATTTATAAGGTTTTAGCCATGAAAATCATGTTTAATTCTGTGTTTTATAAGATTTCAAACTCATGCTTCATGTTTTTTTATTTTGACCCATGAAGCATGATTAGAACATAAAATTGTTCCCATTAGAATGTTCCTCTACTTGTTTCCACCCACTCTTATGTTTTATGAAGTTCGATTCGGGGTCAATTTGATCCCCGAATCTCATATTTTCCGAAGAACACGATATTTTCCTAGGGTATTTGAAATTTTATGATCAAAACTTAAAACCGTTGGATTTGATCCAAAATTTGTTATTTACTTTATAGAAAATTTGTTAGGCTTGATCCTTAGGATGCTAGGAACCCTTTTTGTTCTTGGTGGGATTCGATTCGAAACTAATCGAACCCTCGATCTTCGGAATTTCAAGAAAATGAAGGTTTCCTTCGCGTTCTTGAAGTTTAAGATGAAAATTAAAATGGTGGTTTTCGATCCAAAATTTTATAAATGTTTTATCCGTATTTATTTGTGAAAAGTACGGTATGAATACGTGCATTGTACGATATATTTATACACATATTTTTCCCATATAAAACTCATAATATACCGTATTCTATCTGTACAAAACCCGTATTAAAAATAATTAAATAAATACTTAAATAATTTAAATATGATATCACAAAAATATTATTTAAATAATAAGTAAATTATTTAATAAACAAATTAAATAATTATTTATAAAACTAAATTATTAATTAAATATTTATTTATTTTTGGAAAATAAAAATAAAAATATTATTTACCCGAGTCGTATGCAGTCGGCTTAGTATAGTGGGGGACCAGTTAGAACGATGAAATAGGCGATTGGGGTCATTTGTTCGGGCCCGTGAAAGAAATAGAGTTTAGACCAGTAGACGTTAAAGTAGGTTGTCAAACCGTCGCTTGCGATGGTTGAACCCACCATGTATCCCTAACATAAGGAAATCCTATAGATTCTAAGGGCAGGTATAAGCCTATATCGCACACAGTTGGTGATCCTGTCGTCGCATACAAGGGCAGAATCCATCACAGATTGTTTGTAAAGTAGTAGGTTCTAACTAAGCATGTGGAAAGTGAGATGATGGTCATGTGCAGACAGGTGCAAACCTATATCACACGCAGTTGGTGATCTCATCGCCGCATGCTAGGGTAGAATTTGTCACATAAAACTAGGAATATATTATACTTAGGCTCTCACGAGTGGCATGGAGGTATGGTCATCCCCTACTCTCCTTCTTATTTACACAGATACGTAAACATATGTTCTGTATTTTTAGCCCTAGTTTAGGGGAATAGTGATACCATAATCGTCGTCTAACTCATAATATCGTCTTTGGCGTGGAGTTGAGGTTGACATGGTAGTGTCAGACCATTTTGGTTGGCATGGTTGACTCGTGCAGAAATCCCGACCAATTGGTGGGATAAGTCTTTAGATGGTGGTGGTCTCTTTCGAGTAACCTAATATTAGTAGCGTTTAGCATTTTAGGGTTTGGTTTTGATTAAGATCAGACTATTAGCTTGGTAGTAAAAGTTAGGGTTACTCCCTAACCATCGTTTGTATATTCCATATCACTATTGTGATTATATAATTATCTCTAGTTTAGGGGAATAGTGACACCATAATCGTTGTCTAACTCATAACATCGCCTTTGGCGTGGAGTTGAGATCGACATGAGAGTACCGGACCGTTTTGATTGGTATGGTTGACTCATTAAAAATCCTGACCAATTGGGGGATGAGTCTTTGGGTGGTGGTGGTCTTTTTCAAGTACCCTAAGGCTAGTGGTTAATGTTGAGATAATGTGAACTGGGTTCTAACCTTAGATTAGGGAAAACCAAGACAAAAGGATGTCATCTAACTCGGGATTTCGCCTTGTTGGCTTCGAGTTGAGATTGACTTTAAGGCACCGCACCAGTTTGGTTGATGTGGTAGACTCATGTAGAAATCTGGTTCGTTGCCAGAGGATTCTTTGGCTTTAGTGATCTCTTATAAGTACCATAAGTCTAGTAGTTAATATTATTATAATATTGATTCTATATATGATAAGCTTCTGTTGTAGAAGTCTATGCTAGATCATGATGAATATGATAGTATTAGCGTTACTGATAAAGATCTTAGGACAAGTCAAGACTCGATATTCTTTGAGAGAGGATATTTTATAAGATTCGACATTGTTCAAATAACGATATTCTGATAATAGTCAAAGTAATGAAGGCATGATATTAATAGAAATAAAATTAAAAATTGATATTAGATGAAAATGATATTGAAGATCCTTCAAGTTGCCCGTCTAGCTCCGCTAGTAGAGCACAAGGCTCTAAACCTTGTGGTCGTGGGTTTGAGCCCAACAGTGGGCGTCCTATTTTTAAAAAGATCGACACAACATTTTTTTTTGTGTTGTTGCCTGTTTAAAACACTCAGCAACACTTTCTACTCAAAATAAAAATGTACAAATCTCTTAATTCACAAATAGCATGTTTGGAGGGGTTAATATGCAATTATGGTTACACGAGACCTTTACATAAATAAACAAAGTAATATCTTATTTATAAAAAATGGTAATAATACATTTAACGAGCCTAACTGTGTGCGATTATAATAGAGCTCTAGTTTTTTAATGGTTCGAAGATTACCCAAGTCAACCAGTAAATTCAAGATATTTTTACATATAGCCCCTAGATTATATAGATATTACAAATAGCCCTCAATTCGAAGATTAATTTTTTGCCCTCGAGTTAAAAGAGTAGAATTTAAAAAGTGGGACAAAAAGGAAACTGTGGTAGGCTTTTATTAAATGCCAGAATATATGAGGGGGCTAGTCATAAGACTTTAAAAAATAAGGATGGTATTTATAATATCAATATTTGTTAAGGTGGTTATATGCAAAAAATCCCAATAAACCATTGTATTTCTTCATCAGGCCTTGCGAGAAAATAAAAAAAGAAAGAGTAAATTACACTTTACCCTCTGGAGTCGGGCCCAAAATCACTTAACCACCCCTATAGTTAATAAACCTTTTACAGTTTTACGCCCTCAATTCAGTCTGATTAGATAGAAATTACTAAAGGAAATGAGTATCCTTATTGGAAAGGCAAGATGAGGCCTTTCCTGAAGTTAGGGCGGTTATATGGAAATATCTTATAAAGCCTTGTATTTCTTTATCATGCCTTAGGAGAAAATAAAAAAAAGGGGGGATAAATTAATTACACTTTACCCTTGAAGTTTGGCCCAAAATCACTTAACCCCTGTATTTTTAATAAACCACATTTTACCCTCTCAATTCACTTTGAATAGATAGAAATTACAAAAATTGGAAATTTAGTAGTTGGCAAAAGGGGTATTGTGCTACCATTTAAAACTATAGGGATGGGTTTGGAACAAAAAAAAAATAGAGGGTAACCAAAAAAAAAGAATGAAAAATAAAGTACAGGTCCACTATATAGCATCACGGAAAGGCACCAGACAATAAATAGTTTCAACTAAGCATAGGTCCACGGAATAATAACAATTTAAAAGGTGATCCTCTCCTACGGGTGTTGCATGTAAAAGATCATTCTCCAACCATTTTGAATTACATATTTTTTTAAATACCAAAAATACATGGGATCCTTCCAAATTAAATTACAGTAGATGATATAGGGACACTTTTTTTAACGGAAATAGTGGCACGGGTTGCGACAGTGATTTTAACGTAGGAGCTACAGTTATTTCACTATAACAAAACTGTTATAGTTAATTCATTATAGCAACCTGTAATTGCACCGTGGATGTAAAATAATATTTTTCTACACTAAAATCACTGTAACAAAGTATTATCAAAGATTTCATTGTAGCTGCTACATTGAAATTCACCATGGTGGCTAAAAAAGCTTCCATACAGTAAGATGAGGCAATGAAATCTTCTAACAGTTCTGCTAAGGAAAAAGTCATAGAGGCAAAAATTACATTAATGTCCCATAATATTGTATGGACACTTGTTACACCATCACCTAATATTAAATCTATTGTGTGTAAGTGGATGTACAAGAAGAAAAGAGGACCTGATGGTTCTATTAAGACTTATAAAACAAGATTATGTGCCAAGGGTTTCACCCAACGAGAATGTATCAATTATGACAAGACCTTCTCACCGATAGTTATGCTTAAATCTATTCAAATACTCTTATCCATCACAAGCCATTATGATTTGAAGATCTAGCAGATGGATGCCAAGACAACTTTTCTCAGCGGGGATTTGGAGGAAGATATACATATGATGCAACCTCCAGGTTTTAAGTCAGTAGGTCAGGAAGATTTGGTTTGCAACCTTCGGAGATCAATTTATGGATTGAAGCAAGCATCCAGGAGCTGAAATATCCATTTTGATCAGGCAATTCGTTGATATGGATTTGACCAAAATATGGATGAACTTTATGTGTACAAGAGAAGTGATAAGACTATAGAGTATACTTAGTACTTTACGTAAACGATATCTTACTGATTGGAAATGACATAGGAACTTTATCTATGATAAAATTTTAGTTATCCTTGCAATTTGATATGAAAGACTTAAGTGAAACAAGTTATGTTCTAGGAATCAAGATAACTCGAGATCACAAGAATAAGACTTTCTCGCTTTCACAGGTTGTTTATATAAATAAGATACTGGCAAGATTCAGTATACAGGACTTCATAGGGTTTTTTGCCATTTAGGTATGGCTTGAAATTGTCTAAATATCAATATCATATGACACCTAAGAAGAAGGCAGAGATACAGAAGGTACCCTATGCTTTGGCAGTGGGTAGCCTAATGTATGAATGCAATGCACGAGGCCAGATATCTACTTTGTAGTAGATATCTACTTTGCACAAAAATATTTCGGTGCAACGGCCATAACGTCTAATCCTGAAGTCCAATTGGGTCGAAACTTAAACTATTGGAAAGAGACCTTCAAGACGGAAATGTAGCATCTTGTTTGAGGTCATTTGTACTCATGTAGCTCCTGCAATGATTGAAACAACATAGATATGCCAGATAAAATCTGGGTAGCAATCATGAGAGTGATCCTCGTGCAAAAGAGATGATCTTCTTCGGGTATACACGATCTCGCAACTCAATCCGAACTCTTGAGCTTAGATCTCTGAGTGCCTTAGAGTGCAAGCAATCTCCTTCGCTCAGTCTCACACACACAAGAGAAGAAGAGGAGACGACAGGGAGAGAGAGAGAGATGGAAATGCGAAAGAGTAGGGAAGGAGGGCCAGCCTCTTCTTGGGAACTCTGAGATGATGGTCTCAAAAACCATGCCCCCTTTTCTTTTATGCATTGGGATCCATGCCCCTATCTCTTTGTGTGCCTGTTAGAAACTATTTCTCTCTCTATCTCTTTTATCTCAAAATTAATGTCTCTAAATATTTAGTTTCCATATTAGGTTTCTATATTCAAGGTTGAGAGATTTAAATCTATTCAAATATTCTTCATCCCTTTTTTTTTTGGAAGGTAAATGAATTAAAAAACATCAGAGAAGAGGTTACAAACAACACCAGAGAGAAGATCATACAGTTAGTCAGCCTACATGGCAGCTAACTATGGAATCTACTCCCTGAAGAGCTACTTAGTCTAATCCTAGCCAACACCGAAAGCAAAACATCAGGCTACCACAATCCAATTGACAACCTAGAGGCTAGCCAAATTAAAGATAGTACCTCCACAGCTCCTAAATGTGGAAAAACTCACTAAGCCCAAGCTTAGTATCCATCAGCTGCAGCCCCAAAACCTCTCCAAGCATAATCCTCTGAGGAACTAGAAGGGCTTGGGCCTTCTGGCTCGAGTTCTCCCAAGAGAGGGAAACCGCAGCACATCATTAGGTCCAAGCTTGTCCCAAACGAGGGACGATAAGGGCTTGGGCCCTCCAGCTATGAATGTGAGGAAACGAGCAGGGCATGGACCCTCCGACAGAAAAGAGGACCAACACTAGCATGTGTAGAAGATGAGGAACGAGAAGGGCTTGGGCCCTCCTAGTGTTGCAGGTGTAGTCGTGGAAACAAATCCTGAGCCCACCAAAACCAGCCACTCCCCGCCAACACAACCATGCAAAGTAAAAAGAACTGCCCCTTTGAACACCCATTGAGGTTACCCAACACTAAACACCAAGTCTCAACCAATAGGCCCAAAAGCAAACTAATCTCATCAAGCCCAAGTACTCAAGCTGATGGAAAGGCCGGTAGCTACAGAATTTCACCCCATCTTGTCACAGCATTTAAGCCAAACAGCCATGGAGTAGGGGCACTTTGAAAAAAATTGTGTTTAGCACTCTCTTCATCTTGACAACACCGGAAGGATCTGTTCGCAAGTGAGGTTCCTCTCCTGTGAACCCAAGTAAGAGTTGGAAGCCTATCTCTTATCGCCCTGTAGGTGCAGAAGCTATGGTTTAATTTAAAGGAGAGTAATGGTTCCAAATAACCTTAGCCCAACACTTAGGGATCCCCTTGTTAGTTCTATTCCACAGAATAGAGCCTTCTACAAGATGATGATCTATAGAAATTTCCCGAATAATAGAAAACAGCGAAGCAAGATTCAAATTATAGGGATGACGGCCATGCATACTAACCCTAATATGGTGTGCAGCAAAGTTAGGGCATGAAGAATATTTTGGTTGGACCAAAATACCCCTATGCATTTAGTGGTCATTCACCTCATGCGGGAGCACACATGGCCCGTCTCCATGCATGATAATGTACTCTAAAACTTAGGGCACCTTATTCGTACCTAGTCAACACACTGTGGGATTATGAATAGTGTTTTTACTATTTATTGGGGTGCCCTCGGTGAAATATGTGGTGCCCTATAGTAAAAAAATCACCAAACTCACATACCGCATTCTAGTACGAAGCGCACACACGGAATAGACCCCTCACGATGTAATGGCAACATCGTGTGTCTCTACAATACTCTGGGATACCCCTTAGTGAACATATCCAGCCTTGCGTAACTACTATTCTCCAGTGCGATGCACTTATGGAACACATGATGATCAGGGCATTTTATTTTCAACTCTTATTATGCTATGAGACAAGGAGAAAGTAAAAATCTATAATGATGGTGGACAGGGTGGCACCTTTAGCGATTAGGATTCATGGCTTACAACCGAACCAAATCGACATACTACCCAAGTATCCCTATCAATCCTCTGGATCCTGATTAACCTGCGTGACCACCCAAATTGCGACACAAGCTGCACTCCAATTCTATCAAACTTACTTAGATCTCTCGTATAACCCTGCTCTCTGTTTAGTATTGGCAATTCGATTTCCCTTTATTTAGTGCCATGTGTTAACTCGAGCGGTGAAGAACACCATCGTAGTCTATTGACCATCTGACTAGTTTCGTTCGAGGTTGACTCAGCACAAAGCACCTTCGGTCGCTTTGGCCAAGCAACCAAATTCAATCAATAACTGATCAACTGTTGACCACCAGGCCTGACTTTTGTACGGTGTATGTCAGACCAAGGAACGCACCTCCCGGTAGGGATGTGAATGGTCTGCAGGAGTGGGGTGCCGATGCAACGTCGGATCGGTAACCCAGCACACCGTGATATTGGGTCGTGGTTCGATCCCTCACACGTTGGTGTACCAAAATTACGTACACGCAACTGGTTAGTCCACCGATCACGGTTCCTTAGAGTTTAAGACCGATTACCTTGAGCAAAAATACGGCTGTGTGCACCGATGTCTGCTCACCGTTCTATGCACCGTGTTGATTTCGTTCGATCACAAAGACTGTCCTTGGCAATGATCATATTGGAGACACCCAAGCTCTGTCATTCCAACAGCTTATCCTTATAAGTCGACTAACCCTAATCAGAGCTGCGAACGATTTAAGCTTATAGGACCGATCCACTGAGTCTCCTACTTAGATAGTCTTCTAAATATCCATGGCTACTATAGTTCTATAAACAGAACACATAATAACATATACCATCATACAATCCTAATTAAACTATCAACCATATATAGCTAAATCATGACTTTACTAGCAGTACACTATTCTCTTCCATACTCGAGCAATCCATCATTTGAAAAAAAAAAAAAATTGAAATTGCATAACATGAGTAGACAACTATTGAAATTGCATTTTATTTTTAACGAAAGATGACTTGTATAACAGGTAAATTAAGGTTGAGCAGCCGTCAAACATCATCATGATCCATGACATAACCCTCTCGAGTCAACCGCTTGCTCACTTATCACAGTCCATTCCCCCCCGAACCTCCGAAAAAGACGTTGGGCCCGTAATTCTCGATCGGTGGTGGGTATAGAAGCGCGTCGTAGCAGCGGGGGAACGGCACTAGGAGCTCAGGATTTTGCGCTGGCCTGAACTAGCTGTAGTGACGCGCGGTCTCCATGTTCTGGAAATGGACTGCGGTTTCGTAGCCCTCGTGCCCGAACCGATCGCTCCCCATCTGGGTGATGGTGTGATGCCCTATTTCTGCCCTCTGAGAGAGAGAGAGAGAGAGAGAGAGAGAGAGAGAGAGAGAGAGAGAGAGAGAGAGAGAGAGAGAGAGAGAGAGAGAGAGAGAGAGAGAGAGAGAGAGAGAGAGAGAGAGAGAGAGAGTTTGGAAATTGAGGACTTGGGGTTATTCATGCCATGAATAGTTGTTGCCTTCTCTTGCCTGCACTATGAAATCACGAATGACTCATGGAAAAATGTGAGATAAAAAAAAGATATTGTGAAGTCGAAAATGGGTGAATTAAATATAATATTTATCAACAAATAGCTGGTAATAGAAGAATTTCTTTACAATCCATGAGACGAAGATCCGAGGCACATCGTTTCCGTACATATGTGGCATCACCTACAAGAAAAGAAAGTTGAATATCTGAAGACCTTTTGCAGCCTAAGAATATGTTGGAAAATCATAACACAGCACAATCGGTTGAAAAGACTTGTATATCGATCACCGTATCAATTGGTTCCAGATGTGTCTATATCACTGACTTTAAAGTGACAGATACCTTTGGTGCACAGGCCTTGTCATTATATAACTTTCATGATACAATGAACCTCATAGATCCGTCTCAACATGACCTTCAATCCAAACTCAATGTTGATAACCAAGCTAAGAGAAATCAGAACAGAAAGAAAGTAGTGGACGCAGATTGAGAAAGCACTATTCTTCCCAATTTAGAATAGAGGATTCATTTGTTTTTTCCAACATAGAACTTCTTTTTCAATATCGAAGTACAAAAATAGGCTTAAGGGCGCCCTATAAGTAGCCAACAAAATGGTGTCTGGTTATAGCAATTTATGTAACCTCTTAGCCAAGTAATAGTTCTGTACAATCACTCGGTCCTAACAACATACACAACCAACAAGGCTCATGAATGGTCACAGATCACACAGTCCAAATTCATTTCGATCGAATGATCATGAGGTGATCCAATGGGAAAAAGAAAAAGACACCAACGATGATGCGTATGTGTGCCTCTAGATCTGTAAAACCCAATACACGATCGCACCGCATCGTATGTGGCTCAATAACAACACAAAACCTACCCTTGTTGATCTCAAACAAGTAAGGTAGAGGGGCTTTAGTTTATATATTCATCCAACTAGTTTCCCACAAGCAATGTGGGACTAATAAAAAAAAACAATGATGAGGGCTAGCCTCTCACCCACAAAAAGGATCGGAGGCAAAAATATTTTCCTAAAATCAAACGAAGGAAAACAAACAAGAAATTTCCTCTAAATTTAAAATTTAAACTAAATTTTTTAAATCATTAAAATTTAATAACATAATTGAGAGACCCCCTCCTTGTGCTTGTTAATATAGGACAAGTCCCTAAGTCTCAGATCAGTATCAGTTTTAGCCAAGAAGACCACTTGGTTTTATTCGAGCGATAGAAAGTAGGAATGAAGTATAATTTAAATCTACTGAATAGAGCTCACCGTCCATCCGACACGTATGGCATGTAGAGAGTTCTCGCTATGCTTATTGACACCTATCGAAGAACAGGAGATCTCCTCCCTCTCGACCGATGGCTTCCATACTGAAAGGTCTCCCCCTCCTCCATAGTATACCGGAGAATTACCATGCACTATCGCGCCGGCTATCTAAAATTTTTGTATAAAGAAGCAATTAATGGTTGGTGGCCATCTTTGGACCAAGGGGTTAAATGAAGGTGACCATAGCTCAAAGGATCAAACTTACTTCCATTCTACCAGTTGTAGTTGTATAAGGATTTGGATGCACCGTTCCAAAGCTCTCTAAAGACTCGACTCGAAGAAGGTCACTCTTCCTAACCCTTCTAATCGGGATGGTTCCTTTAGGACAACTTTTGTTTTGTTGCCAAATTGGCTCTGCATATTCTGACGAGTAGTTGCTCCTATTACCCATTCCCAGATCGAAGCATGGACTCATCTACGAAAAAGAAAATGAATAGATCATGATCATTAGAAAGATTGGAGCTAAATTTGAGAGTGCTAAGGAATACAAACCTCGATCGTATGTTTTTTTAGCAAAGGGTGGTCGAACGCAGGTTGCTTGTAGATATCAACACAATCAATAATCTCCCCATCCGGACTCTGCAAACGATTATTAGAGTTAGATCTTCGAAATGATAGATAACGTACCCTCTTCCTACTATATAAACCTGTAGCGTTTTGATTGGATGCTTGTTGAGCTTCTTTAGAAGATCCTTTATCTCTATATCTCGTGGAGATTGACTGCTTGCTCCTACTGCACTGATTAGTATCAGTAAGATCATCAAAATAGTAATGCAGCCTGATCTTATGACGACGAGGTCGTCAAGAGTCTCCCATGGACTTTGGTTTGCCATGCAATCAACCAAGAAAGACTTCACCTATATTTCAGAACGATCAAATTTTTGTCACCATATGAGTTAAAATATGAGCATTAGTGTTGAATGGATTAATTATGAGATTCACTAACAAACTAATGAAGAAGATGAAAGCAAACAAGAAATGCTAGCTGGTCTTCCCCAGACGGAGGAAGCCAAGGGGTCTAAAGGACTAGGAGAGGGGTCCAAACAGAGCTAAGAGTTGGGAGATTATATAGAACCATAAGTTAGTTAGGGACTAGATCGTTTTAAGATTTAGTATGTGATAATGAAAAAATCTATGATTTTAATGTCAGATATAAAATAAATTTTATTAGAAGATAACAAATATGCAGATATAGTGAAAGTATGCACATCAACTAATTTATGAAGGGTGCAGATTCTTTGAGGTTATAATCTTAGAGAATCAGATAGGTTAAGGGTTAAACTAATTCATAATCAATGTTTTGAATCTCGATAATGACATTCATATATCACTTGTGACATTCAATTGTCAATGGTGTCTATAACATTATGGTGTTAGATTTGATAATAATAAAAATCCTCATTGGGCCTTTTCGTCTTTTACAGGTGGACTTTTTTCTTTGGGCTTTTTCTTAAAAATGGGCCGTAAACCTATGAGATGTTTTTGTTGAGTGAGATATGGTCTAGGTCTTATAAAACCATGGTTGAATAATAAATAAATTATTTTTTACCGACGGAAATTTATAATACCGTCGGTAATAATATATATTTTACCGACAGGAACAATATTTTCCGTCTGTAATATAATTTAGATTTTTTTAATTTTTTGTATATTTATTACCGACGGTTATATATTTTCCATCGGTAATAAATATTTACCGACGGTATTAATTATTTTCGTCGGTAATATAGGTTATTACCGACGGAAATAAAACCTTCCGTCGGCAATATATGTTATTACCAACGGTACTATAAAAGTCCGTCTCTAATAATATATTTCATATTTTATTATTTTTTTTTGTTTAATTTTACCGACGGAATATATATTTTTCGTCGGTAAAGACCCTACGAATTTTTCCAGAGACCCGCTCCCCCCTTCATTTTTTTTTGGTTATATTTACCGACGGGAACTATATTTCCGTCGGTATAATACTACCTTTTACCGACGGAATAAATATTTTCCGTCGGTAAAGACCCTGCGATTTTTTCTAGAGACCCGCTCCCCCTTCATTTTTTTTTTCGTTGATTTTTACCGACGGGAAGTATATTTTCTTCGGTATAAGTATTCTTTTTACCGACAGAATATATAAATCCTGTCGGTAAAAACCCTGCGATTTAACCCTTTCAGTAATCCCTTTCTGCATCTGTTTCGATCTAAACCTCTCCCTCTCCGGCCCTCTCTCTCTCTCTCTCTCTCTCTCTCTATTTCCTCCCCCCCCCCCCTCCCCGGCCTCCCTTCCCTCTCTCTTTCGATCTAATTCCCTCCCCTCCCCGGCCTTCCTCGATCCGCTCCCTCGCGTGCCTACGGCCGGCCACCCCTCCCCTCCCTTGCACCTCCGGCCACCCCTCCCCTCTCTCGCGCCACCGACTGCGACGCCAGTGCTCCTCCTCCTCCTCGAGGCCTACCGTCCATCTCCGGTGAACTCCTCCTCCTCCTCCCTCTCCCCCTTAGTTTATTTTGTTCCAAATCACATCCTAAAGTTTGAAATGTTAGCACAATACCCCTTTTGTCATCAATCTACTTAATTCCCTCATTTGGTAATTTTTATTTTATCAAAACTGAATTGAATGGGGGGAATAGGGGGCAAAATATAGTTTTTAGACTAGTTTTTAGACATCGGGTTCAGGATTGATTCCCGATGAATGGGGGGTAAGTGTCGGTTTTGTCGGTCGGTTTAGGTGTCGGTTTTATCGGGTTTATTTTATTTTGGTTTACAAAAAATCAAAACCGAAACCAAAACCAAAACCGAAATGGTCGGTTTTTGTCGGTTCGGTGTGATGGGTTTTCGCTTCGGTTTCGGTTGATATGAGGTATGCTAGAGCCCTCGGCTCTTGAATCTTGATTGTCAATTCATCACAAAACAGTGGATGATTGGCCGTTGGGTTTATAATTTAAGGAGTTGGGTCGGTTTTTTCAGTTTCGGTTCGGTGTTCCATACCCAGGAACCAAAACCGAAACCGAAATTGTGCGGAGTCTTATAGACATGGTTTGAAATTACTGCAGGTGTTGTATAGCTAGATAGACAAAGATGTCTTCGATCGATAAGAGTTGGATGCGTAATTCGAATCGCATGAGCCAAGAGTACAGAGAAGGAATCAGGAAATTTTTGGATTTTGCATTCGAGCGTCTTGCACCGTTTGATGGAAAAATTATGTATCCCTGTATAGACTGCGGAAGGGTGACTAGGAAGGTTCGAGAGGAATGTGAGGTTGATTTGGTAATGCGCGGCATTGACATTACCTATACCTGTTGGTTCTCGCACGGTGAGGTGCTAGATGCAGTCCCCATGGCAGCTCCTCACGGTGAAACTGCAAACATAGTGATCGATAATGATAATATTAATACAGGCGATGACGATGACATGCAGGGTATAATATGATACATGATTTGCAAGGTGGAATACGCACGGAAACACTGTCAGGTGATCAGCCCAATATTGAAGCGGACAAGTTCTACAGATTGCTTAAGGATGCCGAACAACCTCTATACCCAGGGTATGAGAAGGTTTCAAAACTTTCTTTCACTGTCAAGCTTCTTCATTTGAAGTGCCTCAATGGTTGGAGTAATAAGTCATTTAATATATTGGTAGAGTTGTTGAAAGAGGCTTTTCCTATAGGTGAGACAGTACCAAAATCATTCTACGAGGCAAAGAAGATAATTAAAGATCTCGGTCTTGGTTATGACAAAATTGCTGCATGTGTGAACGATTGTATGTTGTACCAGAAGGAGTACGAACATGCGCGGTCATGCCACATATGAGGAGCAATGAGATATAAAGAGACAGATACCGAGTCTAGTACCAATCGAAAGAAGAAAAATATATCTGTAAAGGTTCTCCTATACTTCCCGCTTAGGGACAGGCTTCAGAGGTTGTTTATGTCATAAAGTCTGCTGAGCACATAAGGTGGCATGCACGAGAACGTACAGATGACGGGGTTATGAGACATCCAATCGACTCTCTGACTTGAAAAGATTTTGATCAGACCTATCCTGAATTCGTATGTGAAGTTCGCAACATCAGGTTAGGGCTTACTAGCGATGGCTTCAATCCCTTTGGGAATATGAGTGTGTCGTACAGCATTTGGCCTGTTGTCTTAGTTCCATACAATTTTCCTCTATGGATGTGCTTAAAAAAGCCATACACAATGCTCTCCTTGCTCATTCCCGGACCCAGGTCGCCTGGTAATGATATTGACGTTTACTTGCAGTCATTGATTGAGGAGTTGAACGAGTTATAAGAAGTTGGGGCCGATACGTATGATGCCTCGTTACGCTAGAATTTTTGGATGCATGTGGCACTTCTATGGACCATCAACGATTTTCCTGTATATGCCAACTTATCTGGGTGGAGTACTAAAGGAAAATTGGCGTGCCCTACATGCAATAAGGAGACAGATTCATTACGGTTGAAGGACGAAGGCAAGTTCTGTTATATGGGCCATCGAAGATTCCTTGTTGATGGCCATAAGTGGAGGCAGAACAAAAGAGTGTTCAACGGCAAGAAGGAACTTGCAAAGGCCCCGGAGCAGCTTTCGGGGGTAGAAGTCTTGTGTGAATTGGAGCAGCTTGATACGGTGGCACTTGGGAAAGGCAAAAAGAAGAGAACGTATGAAGAATCTGCGCGTGAGCATAACTGGAAGAAGAAGAGTATTTTTTTTATACTATCGTACTGGAGCAGCCTGCTCTTGCGGCATAACTTGGATGTTATGCATATCGAGAAAAATATGTGTGACAATATTATAGGAACACTGCTGAATCTCGACGGTAAGACAAAGGATAATATTAAATCTCGTCTCGATCTTAAGGAGTTGGGTATCCGAAAATCACTTTATCCCTAAGAGATTGGGGATAAATATGTGTTGCCAGTTGCATGCTACACCATGAGCTCACAGCAGAAGGCAACCTTATGTGTATTCCTGCGGTCTGTGAAAACGCCGGATGATTACTCTTCGAATATCGCACGATACGTGCAAGAAAACGGTCGGAAGTTGTCTAGATTAAAGAGCCACAATTGTCATGTTCTTATACAGCGATTGTTATCTCTTGCTATATGTAGGAATTTAACCGAATAGGTGTCTGGTCCGTTAATTGAGCTCAGCATTTTTTTCAGACAGTTGTGCTCGAAGGTACTTAGACTGGACCAACTTGATCAGATGGAGAGAGATATTACGATCACATTGTACAAGCTAGAGATGATATTTTCACCTTCCTTCTTTGATGTCATGGTGCATTTGACCGTTAACTTGGCAAATGAGGCCAAACTCGGTGGCTCGGTTCATTATCACTAGATGTATTTTATCGAGAGGTAATCGTCTCGTCTTATTTTTAATGTATTTGATCGTTCTTGATGTATTTATCCATAAATTTTTTTTCTCAAATTAGGTACTTACGAACATTGAAATTATATGTTCGTAATAAAAGTCGTCCGGAGGGATCAATTGCTGAAGGATACCTAGTAGAAAAATGTCTGACATTCTACTCAAGATACCTACATGGTATAGACACGCGATTCAATCAACTTAAGCAGAACTATGACGGTGGTCCAATAAACTTCGATGGGGGTCTGTCTATATTTGCCGAAATAGGTAGACCTCTAGAAGGAGGCAAAACCCGTCGATTATTTATAGATGAGATTCAACAGGCACATATGTATGTGTTGCGCCAATGTGATGAAGTATGGCCATTCATTGAGTAATCATTTTACGATCATTTACTCATTCTTTCAGTCCATTTATTAAGTATATGTGCTAATTATAATCTAATTCATAACCTATAAAACAGGAAGCATAAAGCCATCATTAATAATCGGGGTACTCGAAATGCTCCACAAATTCATGATAGTGAATTCCCATCGTGGTTCGAGAAACATATAAGTATTCACATTATTACTAAATTTTATTAACATCCATTACCGAACAATAATTATGTGTTCATATTATGAATGTCATATGGTTATTATAGGCACAAGAGCTGCACGACAACTATGATTCGCTGATGAATGAGGATCTCTGGCGCTTATCTTATAGTCATTTGCAAGATGCAATATCATTTGATGGTTATATCGTGAACGGCTATAGATTTCGAACGAAAGATAGTAAAAAATCACGAAGAACATAAAATAGTGGGGTTGTCTTCAACGGTCAACAAGAAGAATTAGGAAATATCAACTTCTACGGCGTCCTCAATGAGATTCTCAAGATTAAATTCTTTGGCCAAAATTGGATCGTATTATTCAAATGCGATTGGTATGATGTTAATAATCGCGGGACTGGTTATAATGTCGACAAATATGGTTTTATCAACATCAACACTGGCAAGAGATTAAATATCCAATATCAAGATCCATTCATTCTTGCCTCTTAAGCGGAATAGATATTTTACGCACCGGATAATACCTCTCCAGGTTGGCAAATTGTAGTCAGGTCACCATCCAGAGATTTTTATGACATGGGAGACAAAGATACGGGGGGTCATCGATGATGATTTGGATGCATACCAGAATAATGAGATAATAGTTATCGACGCAGTGCATGACAAAAATAAAAAGGTCGATAATATAAACTGGACAGCGAATGAAGATCAAATGATAGAAGAGGGATGTGATGATAGTGACAGAGATAAGATACAAAATGACTAGACCATATGTAAATCAAATTGTTTCATATGTAAATCAAATTGTTTCATATATAAATCATATTATTTCATATATAAATCATATTGTTTCATATGTATATCATATTATTTTATACTGTTTCATATGTAAATCAAACTGTTTCATATTGTTTCATATGTAAATCATATTATTTTATATGTAAATCAAATTGTTTCATATGTAAATCATACTATTTTATATATAAATCAAACTGTTTCAGATGGCATCACGGTCGAGGGGTCGTAGAGGTAGGGGTGGGCTAGCTAGGAGCGCTCTGGCTGCCACCCTAGGGTCTGAGGCCGAGCCCTCCGGATCTGGTAGAGCAAATCCTCTCTCCACACCAGCTCCTGATGAGGTCGCAGCCTCTAGAGCTTCGAGTAGTGCTCAGTACTCGACTACATCGTCTATGCCCACAGGTAATGTTTAGATCTAAAGTTTTATATATGTTATAAATACTTGTTCAGTACTGATGTATATTTTATTTGTAGGGTCGAGGATCACCAGGCACGTAGGCGACCGGGGCGTGATGACGACCCGACGCTTGTTGACCTTACGCGAGCTGCTTTCCCTACAGTGGAGCGGTAGGACCTTTGTGGGCGAGCACGCTTCTGACGCCGCCACGTGGGTCGGTATGATAGTGCGGGAGGAGAGGAATGCCCCTATTGTGGGGATAAAGGGGTGGAAGAATATTGATGCATCCTATAAGGAGAAGATATATTAGGTCTTTTTGGTACGTTAGTTTCATTAAAGCATTTTAGAATAATATCGTACTTTTTTATAATTTGATTTGATAAAATTACTTATTTCTAAATTGATTTTACAGGAAAAATTTAAATGGGAGAACATGAAAACTGACACCCATCGGGAGGACTTGTGGAAGACGATGAGTATGCGATACAGGGATTACCGTTACGAGCTCTACCAGCTCTACAGTTACTTGGTCGGCGAGCCGACTAAGGAGTTACAGACAGCGACCGTGACGAGAGACGCACCACTGCTACACGTTCTACAGTTTTTGGTCGCTCACTGGGCCACCCCTTAGTTTCAGGTATAATTATTATTTTATTGATTCGTACTTGTTTTAATGTTATACTAAAAATTTGAATTGATGTTTCAAAATTTAATCGATTGACACAGTTGAAATTTGCTAAAGGCAAGCAGAATAGAAATGCCTCGACGACACCTGCTCTAGTGAGTGGGAGGACCTCCATGCCCCAGCTTGCCCAGCAGCTAGTAAATGATACAAACATTTTATTATTTAAAGCTCTATAAATATTATATTAACTCATCTATTTATTTTATATGGCAAACATACACAGCCCTTGGGCCACGAGCCTAATATGATTGACGTGAAGCATGAACAGAGGCAGGCCCTCGAGCACATGGTTGAGGCAGAGCGCGAGCAGAGGCAAGCCCTCGAGCAGAGGGTTGAGGCGGAGAGGCAGGCCCTCGAGTGTAGGGTTGAGGCGGAGAGGCAGGCCCTCGATGAGGAAAAAGAAGCTCACAGGGCACTAAGTGTCAGCTTAATAACTTCATAAGTCGGTCCAGCAGTGGCTCATGCTCATGATCAGGTAATTACTAATCTTTATAATATTAGTAAAAAATATGAATCTTACTAATTTGAGTTTAGGTCATATTATCACGCTAACATGCTAACTTATGATTTTCCAATACTTAAACTCTAAATTAGACAATCCGATGACCATGCGATGCCAATCCGATCGAATCCAAACCTATTTCAAATCTGGAACACGCTAACTTATGATTTTTCAACACTTAGACTCTAAATCAGTCAATCGGATCGTAAATTATTAAAATTTCCAATTAGAACTCGCTCGCAAGTCCGAAATATGGAATAATTCTAAGTACGGTTTATCGGATAACGATCCGATCGAATCCAAACCTATTTCAAATCCGAAACACACTAACTTATGATTTTCCAATACTTAGCTCTAAATCGGTCAATCAGATCGTAAATTGTTAAAATGTCCAATTAGAACTCGCCCGTAAGTCCGAAATACATAATAATTCCAAGTACGAATTATCGGATGCCAATCCGATCGAATCCAAACCTATTTCAAATCCAAAACACGCTAACTTATAATTTTCCAACACTTAGACTCTAAATCGGTCAATAGGATCGTAAATTGTTAAAATTTCCAATTAGAACTCGCTCGCAAGTCCAAAATACGAAATAATTTCAAGTACGAATTATCAGATGCTGATCCGATGACGATCCGATCGAATCCAAACCTATTTCAAATCCGAAACACGCTAACTTATGATTTTCCAACACTTAGACTCTAAATCGGTCAATGGGATTGTAAATTGTTAAAATTTCCAATTAGAACTCGCTTGCATGCCCGAAATACAGAATAATTCCAAGTACGAATTATCAAATGCCGATCCGATGATTATCCGATCGAATCCAAACCTATTTCAAATCCGAAACACGGTAACTTATGATTTTCCAACATTTAGACTCTAAATCGGTCAATCAGAGGGTAAATTTTTAAATTTTCCAATTAGAACTCGCTCGCAAGTCTGAAATACGGAATAATTCCAAGTATGAATTATCAGATGCCGATCCGATCGAATCCAAACCTATTTCAAATCCGAAATACGCTAACTTATGATTTTCCAACACTTAGACTCTAAATCGGTCAATCGGATCGTAAATTGTTAAAATTTCCAATTAAAACTTGCTTGCAAGTTCGAAATACGGAATAATTCCAAGTATGAATTATCAGATGCCGATCCGAAGACGATCCGATCTAATCCAAACCTATTTCAAATCCGAAACACGCTAACTTATGATTTTCCAACACTTACACTCTAAATCAGTCAATCGGATCGTAAATTATTAAAATTTCTAATTAGAACTCGCTCGCAAGTCCGAAATACGGAATAATTCCAAGTATGAATTATCGGATGCCGATCTGATCGAATCCAAACCTTTTAAATCCGAAACACGCTAACTTATAATTTTCTAACACTTAGACTCTAAATCGGTCAATGGGATCGTAAATTGTTAAAATGTCCAATTAGAACTCGCTCGCAAGTCCGAAATACGGAAAAATTCCAAGTACGAATTATCGGATGCTGATCCAATGACGATTCGATCGAATCCAAACTTATTTCAAATCCGAAACACGCTAACTTATGATTTTCCAACACTTAGACTCTAAATCGGTTAATCGGATCGTAAATTATTAAAATTTTCAATTAGAACTCGCTCGCAAGTCCGAAATACGAAATAATTCCAAGTACGAATTATCGGATGCCGATCCGATGATGATCCGATCGAATCCAAACCTATTTCAAATCCGAAACATGCTACCTTATGATTTTCCAACACTTAGACTCTAAATCGGTCAATCGGATCGTAAATTATTAAAATTTCCAATTATAACTCGCTCACAAGTTCGAAATACGGAATAATTCTAAGTACAAATTTTCGGATGACGATCCGATGACGATCCGATCGAATCCAAAACTATTTCAAATCCGAAACACGCTACCATATGATTTTCCAACACTTTGACTCTAAATCGGTCAATCGGATCGTAAATTATTAAAATGTCCAATTAGAACTCGCTCGCAAGTCCGAAATACAAAATAACTCTAAGTACGAATTATCGGATACCGATCCGATGCTGATCCGATCGAATCCAAACCTATTTCAAATCCGAAACTAACTTATGATTTTTTAATACTTAGACTCTTAATCGGTCAATGGGATCGTAAATTGTTAAAATATCCAATTAAAAATCGCTCACTAGTCTGAAATATGAAATAATTCCAAGTACAAATTATCGGATGCCGATCCGATGCCGATCCGATCGAATCCAAACCTATTTCAAATCCAAAACACGCTAACTTATGATTTTCCAACACTTAGACTCTAAATCGGTCAATCGGATCGTAAATTATTAAAATTTCCAATTAGAACTTGCTCGCAAGTCCAAAATACGGAATAATTCTAAGTACGAATTATCGGATGCCGATCCGATGACAATCCGATCGAATCCAAACCTATTTCAAATCTAAAACATGCTAACTTATTATTTTCCAACACTTAGACTCTAACTAGGTCAATTGGATCATAAATTGTTAAAATTTCAAATTAGAACTCGCTCGCAAGTCCGAAATACGGAATAATTCCAAGTACGAATTATCAGATGACGATCCGATCGAATCCAAACCTATTTCAAATCCGAAACACACTAACTTATGATTTTCCAGCACTCAATCGGATTGTAAATTGTTAAAATGTCCAATTAGAACTTGCTCGCAAGTCCGAAATACGGGATAATTCTAAGTACGAATTATCGAATGCCGATCTGATGCCGATCCGATTGAATCCAAACCTATTTCAAATCCGAAACACGCTAACTTATGATTTTCCTACACTTAGACTCTAAATCGGTCAATCGGATCGTAAATTATCAAAATTTTCAATTAGAACTCGCTCGCAAGTCCAAAATACGGAATAATTCCAAGTATGAATTATCGGATGTCGATCCAAAGACGATCCGATCGAATCCAAACCTATTTCAAATCCAAAACACACTAAATTATGATTTTTTAACGCTTAGACTCTAAATCGGTCAATCGGATCGTAAATTGTTAAAATTTCCAATTAGAACTTGCTCACAAGTCCAAAATACAAAATAATTCCAAGTACAAATTATCGGATACCGATCTGATGATGATTCGATCGAATCCAAACCTATTTCAAATCTGAAACACGCTAACTTATGATTTTCCAACACTTAAATACTAAATCGGATCGTAAATTGTTAAAATGTCCAATTAGAACTCGCTCGCAAGTCCGAAATACAAAATAATTCCAAGTACGAATTATCGGATGCCGATCCGATGCCGATCTGATCGAATCCAAACCTATTTCAAATCCGAAACACACTAACTTATGATTTTCCAACACTTAGGCTCTAAATCGGTCAATCAGATCGTAAATTATTTAAATTTCCAATTAGAACTCGCTCGCAAGTCCGAAATACGGAATAATTCCAAGTATGAATTATCGAATGCCGATCCGATGACGATCCAATCGAATCCAAACCTATTTCAAATCCGAAATACGCTAATATATGATTTTCCAACACTTAGACTCTAAATCGGTCAATCGTATCGTAAATTGTTAAAATTTCCAATTAGAACTTGCTCGCAAGTCCGAAATATGGAATAATTCCAAGTACGAATTATTGGATACCGATCCGATCGAATCCAAACCTATTTCAAATCCGAAACAAGCTAACTTATGATTTTCCAACACTTAGACTCTAAATCAGTCAATCGGATCGTAAATTGTTAAAATTTCCTATTAGAACTAGCTTGCAAGTCCGAAATACGGAATAATTCTAAGTACGAATTATCGGATGCCGATTCGATGATGATCCGATCGAATCCTAACCAATTTCAAATCCGAAACACGCTAACTTATGATTTTCCAACACTTAGACTCTAAATCGGTCAATCGGATCGTAAATTGTTAAAATTTCCAATTCGAACTCGCTCGCAAGTCCGAAATATGGAATAATTTCAAGTACGAATTATCGGATGCCGATCCGATCGAATCCAAACCTATTTCAAATCTGAAACACGCTAACTTATTATTTTTCAACGCTTAGACTCTAAATAGGTCAATCGGAGCGTAAATTGTTAAAATATCCAATTAAAACTCACTCGCAAGTCCGAAATACGAAATAATTCTAACTATGAATTATCGGATGCCGATCCGATGATGATCCGATTGAATCCAAATCTATTTCAAATCTGAAACACACTAACTTATGATTTTTCAACGCTTAGACTCTAAATTGGTCAATCGGAGTGTAAATTGTTAAAATTTCCAATTAGAACTCGCTCTCAAGTCTGAAATACAGAATAATTCCAAGTACAAATTATCGGATGCCGATCCGATGACGATCCGATCGAATCCAAACCTATTTCAAATCCAAAACACGCTAACTTATTATTTTTCAATGCTTAAACTCTAAATTGATCAATCGGAGGATAAATTATTAAATTATCCAATTAGAACTCCCTCGCTAACCCAAAATACAAATTAAATCCAAGTATGAATTATCGGATGCCGATCTGATGATGATTTGATCGAATACAAACCTATTTCAAATCCGAAACATGCTAACTTATGATTTTTCAATGTTTTGACTCTAAATTGGTCAATCGGAGGGTAATTTGTTAAAATATCCAATTAGAACTCGCTCGCAAATCCGAAATACAAAATAATCCCAAGTACGAATTATCGGATGTTGATCCGATGACGATCCGATCGAATCCAAACCTATTTCAAATCCGAAACACGCTAACTTATGATTTTTCAAAGCTTAGACTCTAAATTGGTTAATCAGAGCGTAAATTGTTAAAATATCCAATTAGAACTCACTCGCAAGTTCAAAATACAAAATAATTCCAAGTACGAATTATCAGATGCCGATCCGATAGAATCCAAACCTATTTTGAATCGAAACATGCTAACTTATGATTTTTTAACTCTTAGACTCTAAATTGGTCAATCGGAGCGTAAATTATTAAAATATCCAATTAGAACTCGCTCACAAGTCCAAAATATAAAATAATTCCAAGTACGAATTATCGAATGTCGATCTGATGATGATCCGATCGAATCCAAACCAATTTCAAATCCGAAACACGCTAACTTATAATTTTTCAACGCTTAGACTCTTAATTATAGATATAAACTATTTTTTTAACAAATACATGTTAATTACAGGAGCCGGGCGGCATTAGGGGATGAGAGCACTAGTGTTTGTGCCGGGCAGCATGGCGTGGTTGAGATAGGGCATGCATATTTTCTCAGTTTTGGATTATGTAAAAATAATTTTGTAATAAATATGTGGTTATTTTTTGGTCTTGTCTATAATTGTCTGGTATTGTGATAGTATTTGGTAATATTTGATAATTTTTGGTAATATTTGATAAATTATTATAATTTTTGATAAATTGTGGTAATATTTGAATATATTTTGGTATTGTTGTAAATCACAGGAATTAAATAAAATTATTTCTGTAATTTTTTAAAAAAAAATCATGTTTTTTTACCGACGGAATCTATCAATTCCGTAAGCAATAATATATTTTATTTTTTTTAATTATTTATATATTGCCGACAGAAATTATATTTCTATCGGTAATATATAAATAATTACCGACAGTAATACCTTTAGTCGTCGGTAATAACCTTATATATTACCGACAGAATATAAATTTCCGTCGGCAATACTCTATTATATTTTTAATTAAATATTCATCTATAACCGACAGAAATTTTGAGTCCGTCGCCGCTTTTTCCCGACACCTATTTTCCCGATAGACTAGCGACGGAAATAGATTCCGTCGCTATAAAGATTTACCGACGAAAAAGTGACATTACCGACGGATATTTTCCATCGGCAAAAACTATTTTTTTTGTAGTGTGGTAGACTTTTTTCTCTGGGCTTTTTCTAAAAAATGGGTCGTAAACCTATGAGATGTTTTTGTTGAGTGAGATATGGTCTAGGTCTTATAAAACCATGGTTGAATAATAAATAAGTTGTTATTTATATTAGAATTGCTTTATGGTACATATTATACGTGTTCTATATAATGAGCTTAAAAGATCCATGGTTGTATAGTGGTTCATTTGTAGCTCTGATTAGAGTTGGTCACCCTATCAGGTTAAGCTGTCAGAGCATGGGTTTCTCCACCATAGTCATTACCAAGTACAGTGTCTATGGCCGAACAGAACCAATACAGTGCACAGATCAGTGAGCAGACACCGGTGCACATAGTCATGTTTCTACTTAGGGTAATAGGTTTTAAACCCTGAGAAACCATAACCGATGGACTAACCAGTTGCGTATAATATTTGTTCACCAACGTGTGAGGGATCTAACCATGAACCAATACCACGGTGCGTTGGATTACCAAGCTAGCGTTGCATCAGGATGCCACTCTTGCAGGCTATCCACATCCGTACCGGGAGGTGCGTTCCTTGGTCTGACATACACCGTACTAAACCCAGTTCTGGTGGTCAGCAGTTGAGCTATATTAATCGGATTTGGTTGCTTGGCCAAAGCGACTGAAAGTGCATTGTGATAATCAACCTAGAAGGAACCTATTCATATGGTTACTCGAGTTTGACGGTGCTCTCCACCTCTCGAGTTCATACATGGCACTAAGTTAAGGGATATCGTATTATCAATACTAAGCGGAGAGCAGGGGTATGTGAGAGAGCTTAGTAAGTCTAAGAGAATCGGAGTACAGCCGGTGTTGCACTTTGGGTGGCCACGCAGGTTAACCAGGACCCAGAGGATTGACAGGGACACTTGGGTAGTGTACCGATCGGGTCCGGTTGGAAGCCATAAATCCTAGTCCCTAGAGGTTCCACCCTATCCATAATCATTATAGATCATTACTTTCTCCTTGTCTCACAGTATAATATGAGTTAAAGAAACAATACCCTAATCAACCTGAGTTCCATGAGTGCATCGTACTGGAGCATAGTAGTTGTGCGGGGCTTAGTGTGTTCACTACGGGGTATCCCATAGTAGTATAGGGACACACAAAGTTGCCATTCCACCATGAGGAGTCTATTTCGTGTGTGCATGTCACACTAGAATGCAGTTTGTGAATTTAGTAATTTTTACTATAGAGCACTTCACGTATTACTGAGAGCACCTAGAGAATAGTAAAAATAATATTCATTATCCCACGATGTGTTGAGTGGGTGCAGATGAGGTGCCCTAAGTATTAAAGTACTTTATCATGCACGGAGATGGACTATGTATGCTCCTATATGAGGTGAACGACCACTAGATGCATGGGGGCATGTTGGTCTAACTAAAATATTATGCATACCCTATCTTGGCCGGCCCTCATTAGGGTTAGGTTATATGTCCATCATCTCTCAATTAAAGGGATGATAGAGATTTAAAAAGATTTAAATCAATCCCCTTATTAGCAAAAATCCTAATATTGCATCTAGTAATAAGGGAGCATTTAATAAAAGATTAAAGAGATGGAGAGAGAGGAATGACTAGAAATGGACAGAGGGAGAAGGGGGTGCAGTTCCCAAGACAAATAAGGCATAGAAAACCATACATCCTCTTAGATTATCTGAGAAAGTCTGATCCCCCCTTCTCTCTCTTTTGTAGTTCGATTTTCTCTCATTCTCTCTTGGGTTCTCATCAATCTCTTGGGTTTGACCTTAGGTGCAAAGAGAAAATACTCTCCCTCTAATCTTCTCCTTCAAGTGTGTGTGTGTGAGAGAGAAAGAAGAAGATCGATTGCACTCTGAGGCACTCAGAGATTGGATTGTAAGAATTCAGGACGGTTTGTGAGATCGGGTAAATCTGAAGAGATTCATCTCTCCCATGCACGAGGATACTTCCATCGTCATCAACTATTAAGATAAATATTGTGGTGTTAAATCCTGCACGAAGGTATAACATACAAACCCCTAGATCTATTGTATTCCATGCATATTATATATGTTGTTTGGTTCAATAGATAACCATAGGGGTTCGGTTTACCGTTCGATTCATAAATTATGTAACGATTTATTGAATAAATTTTTTCTAAATATATCGCACACTGAATCGATCCACGTGATCAACTTTGATTTTCGTTGTGCCTCCGATATCATCCTAACAAATAGTATCAGAGCCATATCAATGTACGATTCACCAGAAAAAAATTTCATGAATCGAACGTGTGTGCATTTGATGAACGAATGTGTTACCAGGGTTTGCGCTAGAGCATATGTTTATATGTGTTGCATACTATGAGTTTCTTGCAGGGCGGCGCAATAATGTGATTGTTTGCTTCTGGGGGTCGGACCATGAAATATAATTATGTGGATGTTTTTGTTTCTTTCTATGATGGATGAATGTAAGGCCTAATGGGACAAGTACGTGGAGGTTGTTCCACGGCTTGGTTTTTCTCGGCCATTATTTGTGTTTGTTCTTTCATTATTATGCTACCTAGGAAAATATGTACGAACGAGCGATTTCTCGAAGCGGTCTACTATTTTTAGTTATAGATGGAAGACATGGAGGACAAGGCCAGATGAAAGATACATTACCGAAGGACTGAATGAGGTGGCCTGAAGGCAGAGATATCTGGAAGATTCCATAAATAGAAATGTCAGAGCAATGCTATTCTGGTTCAGGGGTCAGACCCTGAATTAGATATCAAAGGATGTTTTCGCCTTGGTTGGATGTTCTTCTTTTACACCCTGGTGAAATTATAATAAGTCTAATATTGTAGGTGTTAGATTGTGGGATGCTCATTCCCCACTTGATCTCTGTGACCATATTAGGTTAGGTTTCTATTTTATAACACATGTTTAAATTGATGTTTGATGGTCGTACGAACTCATAACACGTGGTTATACCACCATTAGGTTGATGTCCGACGGAGGTTGTCGGATATACCAAATTAGTAAGCACCGAAACCAATAGTGACTTTACGAGCGGTACACTATTCTCTTCCATACTCAAGCAATCCATCGTTTGAAAAAAAAAATTGAAATGGCATAACATGAGTAGACGACTATTGAAATTGCATTTTATTTTTAACGAAAGATGACTTGTATAACAGGTAAATTAAGGTTGAGCAACCGTCAAACATCATCATGATCCATGACATAGCCCTCTCGAGCCAACCGCTTGCTCACTGATCACAGTCCATGCCCCCCGGACCTCCGAAAAAGACGCTGGGCCCGTAATTCTCGATCGGTGGTGGGTACAGAAACGCGTCGTAGCAGCGGGGGAACGACGCTTCGAGGTCAGGTCTTTCCGCTGGCCTGAACTGGCTGTGTTGAAGCACGGTCTCCATGTTCTGGAAATGGGCCGCGGTTTCGTAGCCCTCGTGCCCGAACCGACCGCTCCCCATCTGGGTGATGGTGTGATGCCCTGAGTTCATCGTGTTCCAGACCATGCCCACCCAATCCACGGACGTGCCTTTGTCGAAGTTGGGGAATATCGCAAAGGGATAGTACCCCAGGTTCATATTATCGATCTTCACCCACCACCTATTCCTGCCCTGAGAGAGAGAGAGAGAGAGAGAGAGAGAGAGAGAGAGAGAGAGAGAGGACTGGGGTTATTCATGCCATGAAAAGTCGGCAACTAATGCTCAAATGATCATCACACCCTGTTGATTTTGAGGTTGACCATTGCTAGGCGGGGGTTGCCAATTCTCGAGAAGTGCAGTGGTGATCCGAACACAAATGTGGGGCTTGTTTGGATGAATCCCGGGCATTCAAGGTTGTTGCAACCTCTGATGTTGTTGCCTTCTTTTGCCTGCATTATGAAATCATGAATGAGTCAGGGAAGAATGTGAGATAATAAAAAGCTATTGTGAAGTCAAAAATAGTTTAATTAAATATAATATTTATCGAGAAATCGTTGGTAATAGAAGAATTTCTTGACCATCCATGAGACGAAGATCCGAGGCACACCGTCTCCGTGACTATGTGGCATCACCTACAAGAAAAGAAAGATAAATGTTTGAAAACCTTCAAAAACTGCAGCCTAAGAATATGTGGGACTAACAAATAAAAACAATGATGAGGGCTAGCCTCTCACCCACAAAAAGGATCGGAGCCAAAAAGATTTTTCTAAAAATGAAAGGAGGACAAAAAACAAGAAATTTCCTCCAAATTTAAAATTTAAACTTAATTTTTTAAATCCTTAAAATTTAATAACATAATCGAGAGACCCCCTCCATGTGCTTGTTAATATAGGACAAGTCCCTAAGTCTCGGATCAGTATCAGTTTCAGCCAAGAAGACCACTTGGTTTCATTCGAGCGATAGAAAGTAGGAATGAAGTATAATTTAAATCTACTGAATAGAGCTCACCATCCATCCGACACGTATGGCATATAGATAGTTCTCGCTACGCTTAGTGACACCTATCGAAGAACTGGAGGCATCCTCCCTCTCGACCGATGGCTTCCATACTGAAAGGTCTCCCCCTCCTCCGTTGTATATCGGAATATTACCATGCACTTTCGCGCCGGCTACCTAAAATTTTTGTATAAAGAAGCAATTAATGGTTGGTGGCCATCTTTGGACCAAGGGGTTGAATGAAGGTAACCATAACTCAAAAGGATCAAACTTACTTCTAGTCTACCAGGTGTAGCTGTATAAAAATTTGGATGCACCATTCTAAAATTATCTAAAGACCTGACTCGAAGAAGGTCACCCTTCCTAACCCTTTTAATCGGGATGGTTCCTTTAGGACAACTTTCGTTTTGTTGCCAAATTGGCTCTGCATATTCTGATGAGTAGTTGCTCCTATCACCCATTCCATGATCGAAGCTTGGACTCATCTATGGAAAAGAAAATGAATACATCATGATCATTAGAAAGATTGGAACTAAATTTGAGAGTGCTAAGAAATACGAACCTCGATCGTATGGTTTTTCAGCAAAGGGTGGGCGAACGCAGGTTGCTTGTAGATATCAACACAATCAATAATCTCCCCATCTGGACTCTGCAAACGATTATTAGAGTCAGATCTTAGAATTGATTGATAACGTACTCTCTTCCTACTATATAAACCTGTAGGGTTTTGATTGGATGCTTGTTGAGCTTCTTTAGAAGATCCTTTATCTCTATATCTCGTGGAGGTTGAGTGCTTGCTCCTACTAGACTGATCAGTATCAATAGGATCATCAAAATTGTAACGCAATCTGATCTTACAAAGACGAGGTCGTCAAGAGCCTCCCATGGACTTTGGTTTGCCATGAAATCAACCAAGAAAGACTTCACCTATATTTCAGAACGATCAAATTTTTGTCACCATATGAGTCGAAATATGAGCATTGGTGTTTAATGGATTAATTATGAGATTCACTAACAAATTAATGAAGAAGATGAAAACAAACAAGAAATGATAGCTGGTCTTACCCAGATGGAGGAAGCCAAGGGGTCTAAAGGGCTAGGAGAGGGGTCCAAACAGAGCTAAGAGTTGGGGCATTATATAGAACCATAAGTTAGTTAGGGACTAGATCGTTTTAAGATTTAGTACGTGGTAACGAAAAAATCTATGATTTTAATGTCAGTTATAAAATAAATTTTATCAGAAGATAACAAATATGCAGATATAGTGGAAGTATGCATATCAACTATTTTATGAAGGGTGCAGATTCTTTGAGGTTATAACCTCAAAGAATCAGATAGATTAAGGGTAAAACTTATTCACAACCAATGTTTTGAATCTCCATAGTGACATTCGTACATCACTAGTGACATTCAATTATAGTGGTGTCTGTAACACTTGTGGAGTTAGATTTGAGAATAATAAAAATCCTTATTGGGCCCTTTCGTCTTTTGCGAATGAATTTGAAGATTGGAAACAGTCAATTTTTGACTTCTTCAAATATGGCAAAGTACCAGAAGATCCCAATCAAGCCCGAAGACTTCAAAGGAAACTTCCTTGCTATACTATTCAAGGAGAAGATCTATATTTCAAATCTCACAACGGGATGTTGCTCAAGTGCCTTGGTCCCGAGCAAGCACAGGCAATCCTGAGTGATATCCACTCTGGAGTTTGTGGGAATCATTCGGGAGGAAGATCTCTTGAAGCCAAGACGAAACTACAAGGTTACTAGTGGCCTACAATGGCAAAAGATGCTCACCAAGTTGTTCAAAGATGTGAGCCATGCCAACGACACGCTCGAGCTATCCATCTCCCTGCAGATGAGCTTCACCAACTATCGAGTCCATGGCCTTTCCATCAGTGGGGGTTGGACTTCTTGGGTCCTTTCTCACCAACTCCAAGCAAGAAGAAGTATCTACTGCTGGCCACAGACTACTTCACCAAATGGGTTGAAGCTATGCCACTCTTCCAAGAGACCGATGATGAAGTGATCAAGTTCATTCGACATAAAATCTTCTCAAGGTTTGGCACACCTCAAGTTCTTGTCGCTGACAATGGAGCTCAATTCGACTCTGACAAGTTTCGCAATTTCTGTCTGAACAACAGAATCAAGCTTTTCTATTCAACTCCAAGATATCCTCAATGCAATGGTCAAGCTGAAGCCTCAAATAGAGCTATTCTTGGTATACTCAAGAAGAAACTCAACGACAAGAAAGGATTGTGGGAACAGGTCCTACCTGAAGTCCTTTGGGGGTATCGCACAACTCCGAGAAGATCAACAGGGTTCTCACCCTTTCGTCTAACATATGGATCGAAAGCAGTACTCCCAACAGAAAACATATCAAGTACTCTGAAGACCAGGGCAGTTGAAGAAGGAATCAACGAAGAGCTTCGGATCAATGATCTAGACTTCTCTGAAGAACTACGAGACCAAGCTTCCCTTCGTGTGGCTAAGTACCAGCAGAAGATCAAACAAGCCTACGATGAGAAAGTATACAAGAGACAATTCCAAATCGGCAGTCTGGTCCTTAGAGCAGTTTTCTACAATACAAAGGAACACAGCAGTGGAAAGCTTGCTCCCAACTTGGAAGGTCCATATATTGTCAAATCAGTGGGAGGCAAAGGCTCTTATCGACTGATCTCACCAGAAGGAGATAGATTGCCACGAGCTTGGAATTCTAGACACCTTAAATTGTTCTATCCATGATGTAAAGGCCATGATGAATAAAGTTCTCTTCCAAATGTTCAAATGTGCAAGTGTTCAGCTTTTCAATTCAAGTTCTGAAGCAGTTTCAAATTACTCATATTCAAGTTACCAGGTCTTTTAACAAGTTTGGGTGTTAGAGTTGCGATTCAACCCCTTACTGGCAAATGTTAAAACTATTTCAGATTGTCATTCAAAGCAACCTTCAAGTCACTGGTCGGTTTAACAAGTTGGGGAGTTTGTGTTGCAACACTACCCCCTACCTACAAATGTTAAACTGACCTTCAATTTCAATATTCAATTTCGATATCGTCTAACAGGTTTGGGTGCTTGAGTTGCGACTCAGCCCCTCACATACGAGTGTTACACGAATTCAAATTCAATTTTCAAAGCTACAACAAGTTTGGGTAATCGAGTTACGACTCGACCCCCTTACATTCAAAAGATTGTATCTATTCCAATGCTATCCAGAACATGATATTCGAAGACATTCAACTCAAGAGACATCCAACTTTCAGACACCAAAAAATATTTCTATTATCAAAAATTGTCAAGTACAGGAGTGAGCTTTTTCATATCAAGAGCTTACAAGTGTAAACAACAAAAAAAGAAGATGTGAGATCTCAAGGTTTTGCCACACTTGGTGCACGCGACTTCTCTCCCTCGGATCCAGCGCGAGCTTTGCTCGCAACCGAAGCCTTTGAAGATCGGACACTGCTGGCATGGGTCCTAAGTGACTCCATCGCCTTCTCGGCTGTTTCCCGGTAGCTCTTGACTTCAGATAGCGCATACTCTAACTCCTTCTTGGAGGTCTCCTCTCGGGCAGCAAAGGCAGCATGCTGGGCAGCAAGTTGCTCCTTCAGCTCCTTAATATCAGTTGCACGATCACTAGACACGGTCTCAACCTTGCAGAGCCGATTCTTCAAGGATTCAAGTTCGTAACCCTGTGCCTCGTTACGGTTCTGCAACCCCTTCATCTCCAGTTTCTCTTTAAGAAGCTCCTCGATCTTGGCCTTGAGAAACTCCTTCTTTGAGGACAGCACCTCCCTCAGCTTGTCCCTCTCCTCACAGGCAGCCTTCAGTTCAGCTGTCAAATGGGATACTTCAGCTGAAGCTTCCCTTTCTCCCGCCTTCCTGGAGAGCTTGCTTGCGACTTTCAAAACTGCTGAGTTCTGCAAAAGTACAAAAGAGTTAGAATTATTTTGAAGATACAACTCGAATGATCGATCAAGCAGATGCACCTACCACCAGATCAAGCCTGTCGAAGGCTTCATCCAAAGTAGCCCCCGGAAGGTTGCAGAGCTTCCGGATTACAGCCGTGGGGTGGTTGATGTCAACATCACCCAAATTCTTTATCTTCTGAGTCGAGCCAACAGGCGTACCTGCAATCAACACAAAAGTACAAAAGAGTTAGAATATTTTCAACTTCAAAGACAAAGCAGTCAAGATGGTAAATCATTCCGAATACCTGAGGCATCGACCCTAGGCTTTTTTCCCTTCCCATGGCCAGAGCTCTTACCCTTTGAGGTAGATTTCTCTTTGGAGGGGGTCGGCTTCTTCTGAAGTTGGGGAGTCTCATCCCCCACACGACTTCCTCTCTCCATGTGGGCTGGAGAGGGAATGCCCCGAAGAGGTGAGATCCCCTCTTCACCTTGTGGCTGCTTGAGCCCAGCCACAAGGGCTGCCATCTCCTCAGCCAGAGAGTGCGAGGGAGGAGGAGGCTGCTCAACCTCCAAACCACCGCTTGCAGTCGGGCCTTCAAGACGAGGCATATCTACGGGTATATGGTCGAGGGGCGTAGGGTTGCTTCCAACCCCACCGCTCCCTGAAAACTTGATCTTGAAGCGAACCGGTCGCTTCTTCAACTCCTCGAAGTGGAAGACGGGCTGTGCTTTCTTGTCGTCGTCCTCCACATCCATAACCTCCTCCATACGACGGGCTTTAGCCTCGTCAATAAGGATGGGTTGTGAGTCCTCATCGTCCCCACCAGTGGGGGTGGGAGGAATTTCTTCCTCACCACCCCCATGTCCTTGGCCACCATCAGTGGGGGTGGGAGGAATTTCTCCCTCACCACCCCCATTTCCACCATCTCCTCCAGGGGGGTGGGAGGAGTATCCTCATCACCCCCATCTTCATCATCTCCATCATCTTCGTTTCCTCCCTCGTCGCTGCCATTGCTGTCATCAGCAACATCATCGTTATCGTCGTCGCCACCCTCATCCTCTTCACCTCCACCTTCCTCTTCTTCTTCTTCCCCCTTTTTCTCTTCATCTTTCTTCTCCTCCTCCTCAACACAGACCTTCATTTTCTTCTTTGCATGGCCTTGGTGACTGATCACCAGTTTCTCCTCTGAGGGTAATGCACGCCTGGCTCCGTACGCCTTCTTCTCGACCCGGATTTTTCTAACAATGTTGCCGGATTGAGGGTCCTCCTCATAATCGGAGTAGATGACTTCGTTATCTTCATAACGAACCTTCGATCGATGGAGGAGGTTGGCATTGCCGTGTCGAACCGGGCAATTCGAGAATTGCTTCTATGATCGAGTCCCGCATGTCAGCTCCAGAAAAAGATTGTCAATAGCCCCCACTCGCTCCGAAGACCACGAGAGAGCTCCTCCTGCACAGTACATATCTACCTCTTTGTGCACCTTGTACCGGGGAGTCTCAGGTACCGACAGAGGAGTCCATGCACCGGACACCGATAGCGGCCAGTCGGTGTAGAGCTTGTCCGAGCCGATGGTGTCAATAATCGGGCGAAGGGCAGAGACACCCGTCAGATTGTAGAATGGGCTATCTTTCCTCCAGACCCATCGATAATGATAGAAGAAATACCCCAGCTCGATCTGGGCCTCTTCACCATCAGGGAGGCTGGAATAACATTCCCTGAGTTCCTTCTGGAAGTCAGACTCTACGCGACAGAAAGCGTAGATGAACCTCCAGGAGTTTCCAGTGACCTGCCCGGGACAAAGACCAGAGGTGTTCAGCAATCTCGTGGCAAAAGGCGGCAATGGAAGGCGCAGTCCACAGTTGAGCTGGCCAATGGTGACGATGGTTCCCATCACTTGCTCCTTGCTCGCATATGTGATGAAGATTGTCCGCCTGTCGACACCAAAAGCAGATAGAACTCCCGGAAGCGCTGGTCGAGACTTCCCCTCTGTGAAACATGCTAGCAACTTCTGTAGCTTCTCCCTCTTCAAGTCTGTAAGTTTTCCACCAATATTGTACCCAAACTCCGGTTCCGCCGACAGAGGCAGTTGTGGGCAAAGAACAAATCTTGCTTTGGGGATGTGCTCCGGACGGGAAGGTGCAGAGGCAAACCCCACTCCCTGGTGCCTCTTGCCCAATTGACCAAGCTCGATCAACTCAGCCTTGCCTTTGCCACGGCCCTTCGGGACAGACGAGACTTCAACAACTTCCTTCCCCTTCCTCTTGGGAGGAACTGCACTCTTCTTCGAATTACCGGAGGAGGCCATTCGATCGATCGAAAAAGGAGAAGGACAGGGAAACAAAGAACGAGAGATTGAAAGCAAAAGCTCTGGACTTCAAAAATTTTCTGAAAGCGTGGGGCGAAAATGACAGCCAAAGAAGCTTAAGTATCCTGAGGGAATTAAGCGCAGAAATCGAGATGACACGTGTCATCACCATATCAAATCGTGTGTTTTTGTAGGTACACGTGGCATCCATCCATAGCAAGCACAAAATCAGGCAAACAGTCGGGACCAGACGAAACGTCGAACCGGCCGGATCACCGGTTCAAATTAATCACCGGTTCAAGCGAACCACTGGCTCTACCAAACCATTGGGTCTGAAGATTCAACTCGTTTTTTGTCCGATCAACCGGCGGGATGGTGGATAATTTACCAGAGGATCAGACGAAAAAACAGGCTCTTTCGCCTTAACCCTCAAACCTTGACCGGCTGATTTTAGCCGATCGGTCAAACTTGACCGATCGGTCGATTTTCTACTTGTTCAGGCAAAAAACTTGTGCTTTTTGCCGATCACCCAAACCTTGACCGGCTGATTTTAGCCGATCGGTCAAACTTGACCGATCGGTCAAAATCAACCGATCGGTCGATTTTCTACTGGATCAGGCAAAAAACTTATATTTTTTGCCGATCACCCAAACCTTGACCGGCTGATTTTAGCCGATCGGTCAAACTTGACCGATCGGTCAAAATCAACCGATCGATCGATTTTCTACTGGATCAGGCAAAAAACTTGTGTTTTTTGCCGATCACCCAAACCTTGACCGGCTGATTTTAGCCGATCGGTCAAACTTGACCGATCGGTTAAAATTAACCGATCGGTCGATTTTCTACTGGATCAGGCAAAAAACTTATGTTTTTTGCCGATCACCCAAACCTTGACCGGCTGATTTTAGCCGATCGGTCAAACTTGACCGATCAGTCAAAATCAACTGATCGGTCGATTTTCTACTGGATCAGGCAAAAAACTTATGTTTTTTGCCGATCACCCAAACCTTGACCGGCTGATTTTAGCCAATCGGTCAAACTTGACCGATCGGTCAAAATCAACCGATCGGTCGATTTTCTACTAGATCAGGCAAAAAACTTGTGTTTTTTGCCGATCACTCTAACCTTGACCGGCTGATTTTAGCCGATCGGTCAAACTTGACCGATCGGTCAAAATCAATCGATCGATCGATTTTCTACTGGATCAGGCAAAAAACTTGTGTTTTTTGCCGATCACCCAAACCTTGACCGGCTGATTTTAGCCGATCGGTCAAACTTGACCGATCGGTCAAAATCAACCGATCGGTCGATTTTCTACTGGATCAGGCAAAAAACTTGTGTTTTTTGCCGATCACCCGAACCTTGACCTGCTGATTTTAGCCGATCGGTCAAACTTGACCGATCGGTCAAAATCAACCGATCGGTCGATTTTCTACTAGATCGGTCAAAAAACTATGTTTTTTGACCGATCACTCCAACCTTGACCGGTTGAATTCGACCGATCGGTCAAAATTGACCGATCGGTTAAGTTTGACCGATCGGTCAAATTTGACCGATCAGTCAAGTTTGATCGATCAGTCAAAATCAACCGATCGGTCAATTTTCTACTAGATCGGTCAAAAAACTCTGTTTGTTGACTGATCACTCCAACCTTGACCGGTTGAATTCGACCGATCGGTCAAAATTGACCGATCAGTCAAGTTTGGCCGATCGGTTAATTTTGACCGATCGATCAAATTTGACCGATCAGTCAAGTTTGACCGATCGGTCAAAATCAACCGATCGGTCAATTTTCTACTAGATCGGTCAAAAAACTCTGTTTTTTGACCGATCACTCCAACCTTGACCGGTTGAATTCGACCGATCGGTCAAAATTGACCGATCGGTCAAGTTTGGCCGATCGATTAAGTTTGACCGATCGGTTAAGTTTGACCGATCGGTCAAATTTGACCGATCAGTCAAGTTTGACCGATCAGTCAAAATCCACCGATCGGTCAATTTTCTACTAGATCGGTCAAAAAACTCTGTTTTTTGACCGATCACTCCAACCTTGACCGGTTGAATTCGACCGATCGGTCAAAATTGACCGATCGGTCAAAATTGGCCGATCGGTCAAGTTTGCCCGATCGGTCAAGTTTGGCCGATCGGTTAATTTTGACCGATCGGTCAAATTTGACCGATCAGTCTATTTTTTTGCTAACATTTCGACAGAGCTCCTTTTAACAGGGGATCGATAGCTTTGCACCAATAATCCAAGCCAGCCAAGAAGGCCTCTTAGCTAACTTGGAGGGGGTAACTATGGGTGCAAATTTTGGCAAGAAGTCTGCAAACAGCGGGACCCACCGACCCTGCCTGGTGGGCCCCCAAAGACTACAGCGGGACCCACCGGCCCTGCCTGGTGGGCCCCCGGAGACCACAGCGGGACCCACCGGCCCTGCCTGGTGGGCCCCCGAAGTCTACAGCGGGACCCACCGGCCCTACCTGGTGGGCCCCCAAAGACTACAGCGGGACCCACCGGCCCTGCCTGGTGGGCCCCCGAAGACTACAGCGGGACCCACCGGCCCTGGGTGGGCCCAATAGCCTGTGGAATCCCCCAGGAGACGGTAGCAGGGCCCATCAGTTTTACCTGAAGAATCTCCAGATCCGACAGCAGAAAACCACCATTTACCACCAGAGAATCCTATAAATAGCAGAGCCTTCGAATGTAAATGGATCAAATTTCAAATCCAGAGAGAATTCAGAAAGGAAGATCAGTGCCATCATCATCTGATATCTGATTTCAAAAATCAGAGTTCTCGAAGTGCCAACCCTCTCAAACTTCCACCTCTCTTTGATCTTCTTCTCTCCTTCGAAGAGATCAGAGTGTCTTCAGTGAGACTCGGCCTGTCGAGATCACTTCGATAAAAGTGTTAGTGAATTCGGGTTGCTCCCTATAGCACGGAGACGTAGGCTTTGCCTGAACTTCGAGATCACATCTCTCGTGTCAACTCTCTGATTGTATCTCCCTCTCTGTTTGCATATCGAAAGCGGCTATTTCAATCAACAGATCGAACAACGATCTCTTCGACTCGAAACCTCAATTGACTGGTGAGGCGAGGTCTTCGGGTCGGCACGAAGATTTTCCCCCACAACACTGTACCAAACCCAGGCCTGGTGGTCACCAGTTTGACTGTTGACCGGGTTCGATTACTCGACGGAGTAATCAGAGGTACGATGTATAGGTCAACCTGGAAGGAACCAAGTCATATGATCATTCGAGTCTGACGGTAGTCTCCACCGCTCAAAGTGAATCATGGCATCAAGTGGAGGGACAGCGAGTTTACCACTACTAAGTGGAGAGCAGGGGTATGATAGAGAACATAGTAAGTCTGGGTGAATTGGAGTGCAGCCTCATCGCACTCTGGGTGGCTACGCAGGTTAACTCGAGCTCAGAGGATCGATGGTACACTCAGGTAGTATGTCGATCGAGCTTGAGTTGGAAGCCATGAACCCCGGTCCCTGAAGGTTCCACCTTATCAACATTATGTACGGTTCTTGAACCATCTCCTCGGAACACCATAAGCACTAAGAGGAAGAAAGAAGAATACGCTCCGTGTGTGCTTGGCACTAGAGCACAGTAGATGCGTAACTATGTGCGAGTACTAAGGGTTATGCCCGAGACTAGTACAGAGGCGCACGTAGTAATCCCTAGCCATAAGTGAACTTCGCTGCATAGGTGCAATACACAAGGATGTGCTGCGAGTTGACTAGTTGACTTTGCTAGAGGCACCCTTTAGTGACCTCAGTTAATAGTAGGTAACTAGTAGAAATCACTTAAGAAATGGCCGCTAGGTATCGTACGCTAGAAATGGTCAAAATAAGGCATCAGGGTGTTTTGGTAAAAACCTCACTCTACCGGATCTCACTCTTGGCCGACCCTAGCAGTGGGAGACCTTGCTAGGTCCGGCCCTATGTTGTAGGGATGAGAATCCCTCATCTATAGGGCCGGCCATATAGATAGGGATAGGGCTTTGAAACGGATAAAGTCGAGCCCTAAAAAGTGGGAAAACGGATAAATACAAGGAGAGATAAAAGGGTGAGATTGGAGAGATAATTGTGGGAGGTCTTTATCCCCTTGGATCCTTATCCAAGGGGGTAGGCCGGCCCTATATAAAGGGGCATATGGGGCCGGCCATAGGTGTGGCAAAAACCGAACCCCCTTCTCCTCTAATCTCTCTAGTTCTCTCCCTAATCCATCTCTCGTTTCCCGCTTGCAACTTCGTCTTCCTTGCGTGGAGTTCTGAAGAAGGAGAAGGGTCATTCTTCGGAGGCACTCAGAGATCCGAGAGTGACATTTCATGCATCGTGTGAGATCGGGTGAACAAGAAGGCAACGTTTCCATTTGTACCATCAGAATCTTCGCGAATGATCTTCCGCCTCCATCGACAAAGAAGACAATTATCCGTGATTAAAAGATCCGTACGAAATGTATGTGTAATCTAACATATAGATCTAGCGAGCATTATGATTTGCATGCATGTTAGTTAATCATTACGCTAGATTGCCGTTAGGGTGTTCGATTCACGTGCATACGCATGCACACATATATAGATTAGTTTCGATGAAACTTTAAATCGTGTAACATGCACCATGAACGGTCTTTCGACCGCAAAATCATTTCCGCTGCGAGCCTCTACCATGGATTTATCTCCAACAACCATGTCTGCCACAAGCTTCTCCTGAGCAGCATGGGTGCTCTCATATCCTCCCGAACCGGCAGGGTCAAGGCACCAACTAGAGGTGCCCTCATTGATGTCTACAAACGGGTTGATGGGGGTGGCACACAAGCCTCCCTCGCACCCTCACTCGAAATGGAAAAACCATTGTATATCGTGCCCAATTCAAAATTGGAATCGAACGAGAAATCATGGGCGAAAAGAGTGCACCCTGAATGGCAGGTAGTATCTGCATCCCGTGAAATTTGCCGAAGGGAGGGCGTACCTGGATCGGGGACCGGGCCTCTACCGAAGACTTCCGTCGGCGATGACATATTATCCACCTGTCCACCGATGCGAGCTCCTGTCGGCCCTAGAATCGGTCCTGCCGGTGCCAGGAACCGAGGAGATCTAGTGTAAGACTGGTGGAATCTCGTCGCTTGAGGTCCAGTCGCCACCGGAGGCCCGAAGCCTGGGGGAATGACTGGGTCATCCAAAGGAATCTGACTCCCTAGACCATGGTCCAGAGGTAGAACAGAACCCAAGGGGGAAGGGGGGAGAAAGGTACAATCACCTAGCACCTAAGTGGTGAGGCGAACGTTGAACACCCCGCAACCGTGAAATAACTGCAGAACAGGAAGCACCAGGATTGGCTCATAGTAGATCACCATGGCCTGGCAGAAGCGGCGGTGGGTGTTAGGATTGATGTGTTCTAAGCTTGTAAAACTTTATGTTTTGGTCTAATAAAGATTGATAGTTATTAATATATATGAGATGCATATAGGTGCGTAACATAGTTACGTGTTCTTTAGAGAACAGAGAGCCATGGTTATATGGTAGTCCACTGAGTTGAAGACTAAGTGGATTGGTCCCGTATAACCTAAATATGTTCGCAGCTATGATTAGGTTGGTCGCCTCATCATGGTAAGCTGTTGGCGATGACAGTTCATGGGATGTCTTCACCATGGTCATCACCAGGCACAGTGTCTGTGGCTGAATGGAACTAACACGGTGTACAGATCAGTGAGCAGACACTGGTACACTAAGCCGTGTTTCTGCTTAGGGTAAAACGGTCCTAAACCCTGAGGAACCACGACTGATGGACTAACCAGTTGCGTGGTGCTTTGGCGCACCAATGTGTGAGGGTCCATATGCAGTGATCCAAAATCACGGTGTACTGGGTTACCCGGCTGGCGTTGCATTAGCGTGTCACTCCTACAGGCCATCCACACCCCTGATGGGAGGTGCGTTCCTTGGTGTGACTTACACTGTACCAAACCCAGGCCTGGTGGTCATCAGTTTGACTGTTGACCGGGTTCGATTACTCGACGGGGTAATCAGAGGTATGATGTATAGGTCAACCTGGAAGGAACCAAGTCAAATGATCATTCGAGTCTGACGGTAGTCTTCACCGCTCGAAGTGAATCATGGCATCAAGTGGAGGGACAGCGGGTTTACCACTACTAAGCGGAGAGCAGGGGTATGATGGAGAACATAGTAAGTCTGGGTGAATTGGAGTGCAGCCTGCGTCGCACTCTGGGTGGCTACGCAGGTTAACTCGAGCTCAGAGGATCGATGGTACACTAGGGTAGTGTGTCGATCGAGCTTGAGTTGGAAGCCATGAACCCTGGTCCCTAATGGTTCCACCTTATCAACATTATGTACGGTTCTTAAACCGTCTCCTCGGAACACCATAAGCATTAGGAGGAAGAAAGAAGTAAACGCTCCGTGTGTGCTTGGCACTAGAGCACGGTAGATGCGTAACTACATACGAGTACTAAGGGTTGAGCCCGAGACTAGTGCAGAGTCGCATGTAGTAATCCCTAGCCATAAGTGAACTTCGCTGCATAGGTGCGATGCACCGGGGTATGTTGTGAGTTGACTAGTTGACTTTGCTAGAGGCACCCTCCGGTTGCCTCAGTTAATAGTAGGTAACTAGTAAAGATCACTTAGGAAGTGGCTGCTAGGTATCGCACGCTAGAAATGGTCAAAATGAGGCATCGGGGCGTTTTGGTAAAAACCTCACTCTGCCGGACCTCACTGTTGGCTGACCCTAGTAGTGAGGCACCTTGCTAGGGCCGGCCCTATGATGTAGGGATAAGAATCTCTCATCTATAGGGCCGGCCATATAGATAGGGATGGGGCGATAAAAACGGATAAAGTCGAGCCCTAAAAAGTGGGAAAACGGATAAATACGCAGAGAGATAAAAAGGAGATAATGGAGAGATAATGAGAGGGGGTCATTATCCCCTTGGATCCTTAATCAAGGGGGTTGGCCGGCCCTATAAAAGGACCTATGGGGCACCAGCCCTATGTGCTAGAAAATCCGAACCCCTCCTCCTCTCATCTCTCGAGTTCTCTCCCGTTTCATCTCCCGTTTCCCGCTTGCTACTTCGTCTTCCTCGCGTGGAGTTCTAAAGAAGGAGAAGGGTCGTTCTTCGGAGGCACTCAGAGATCCGAGAGCGACGTTCCGTGCATCGTGTGAGATCGGGTGAACAAGAAGGCAACATCTCCATTCGTACCATCGGCATCTTTGCGAACGATCTTCCGTCTCCATCGACAAAGAAGTCAATTCTCCGCTGTTAAAAGATCCGTATGAAAGGTATGTGTAATCTAACATGTAGATCTAGCGAGCATTATGATTTGCATGCATGCTAGTTAATCATTACGCTAGATTGCCGTTAGGGGTTTTCGATTCTCGTGCATACACATGCACACATATGTAGATTAGTTTCTATGAAAATTAAATAGTGTAACGTGCACCATGAACGGTCTTTCGACCGCCAAATCGCTTCCGCTGCGAGCCTCTGACCCGGATTAACTTCCAACAATTGGTATCAGAGCCGCATTAGTGGTGTGTGTTTCATGTTTTTTCATGAAACTAACATGTGTGCGCATGATGAATGCGTAAGATCATCGGGGTTCTTACGCTTAGATCATGCATATGTATAGATTGTGCTTGTTCTATTAATCATTCTTGCAGGGCGCCGCTATAAAAAATCTAGATCTATGCTTTGTGCTTGCTACCGAGGGTCAGACCCCGAGTTAGCAATTGTCTGGATTTGCTTTCTATGTGAGGATTTGTAATTGAGCCGTAGATTGGGCGAGTGATGGGGGTTGACCATCCTCGGTTTCCCATGGCCTTTTTCTAGGTGTGTTTTCTTTTCTTTCTAGGAAATTGTGTACGAGCGAGCATTTGCTTGAAGCGTACTAGAATTTTCGGTTACAGATCGAGAAGAAAGATGTGCCAAAGAAATCCACCATCGGGAGCGAAAGCGGAACCCTGGAGGATGAAGACGATCCGGCAAAGTGTTCGCGAGCGCGACGAAGAAGCCGGACCGAGGAACCTTGCGAAGAAAGCTAGAGGCCTGCGCTGTGCTAATTAGGTTCAGGGGTCGGACCCTGAACTTAATTCAGTTTTTATGGTTGCTTTCTTTAATTAGTTCTTTATGCTTCATATCGAACCCTGATGAGATAATATGATTATCAGTTTTCAGAGGGATGCCTTTCCCCTCCGGTCCAAGCGACTGTTTGAGGTTAGGATCCCGCTAGATGACGTCTATTATTTAGTTGACTTTTGATGTTAGTGGGATCCCATCACATATGGTTATGCCACCATTAGGAGAGCACCCGACTAGTCGGGTGTGCCTATTTGGCCAGCATCGAAATCAAAGATGAGATGGAGATCCATTGAACATCAATTGTCAAATCTATAATCAAGGCGCCATGACTAGTGGGAGTCCTTTCTAGTGAGTCTGACTCTAGGATTAGCTCCAGAGCATTAGCGTGATACCCAATTTTGCAAAGCATCGATATTCTTGGAATATATAATGTGACCCTTGAATGGAGAAATCCACTTGAGGCAGGGACTATGATATTCCGAGAGTGATTAATGCTAGGCAAAGGGCTTGAACGCTAGTGGGAGCATGGTGTGACCAGGGTCTAGTATTTAGGAGGTCGCTACCTTTGCATTTGCATAAATTCATACTCGCAAAATAACCCTCAGAATAATAAGGGATGCAAGAGAGGACTTTTATAAGATCCTCTGGCCTCCACGGCCAGTTGTTTTGTGTTTGGGTGGGGATGCATAACTTCACACCCCCTAGGGTGGGAGCTGTGTGTTTCCATGCCAAATTACTTAATGACCTCCCTGAGGATATGGCGATTACGAGGCCAGGAGAGAAAGGCTTTTCATCCCACCCTAGTGGGGGCCGCATGAACTCCCGTGTCGTAATTACTTAGGCTCGTGGGTAAGCATCCTAAGTACACGTGAGGTATTCGTTGCGAAGACAACGGTGATCACGTGGTACTGGCCGAAAGATAACCATGGTCCATCACAGCCCTTAGTTGGCAGATTTGGATAGGGTCAAGGAAAAGGCCCGTGTAAGCGGATTGACGCTGTATGATGCCCCCTAGGGCAGGTACAGTCGATTCCGAGATCTTACATACATGGTTAATTAATCCATGGTAATGACTTCGCTTGAGGGTAGCGTTGACATATGGATATAATTAGCTTGTTTTAAAAATCCATAAAATAAGTTTTTTAATGCATACTCATCATTCAATCTTTATTTTCAGATGACTAAGTTAGACCCCCTGTCCGCTATCCTAAATGACCACAAACTTACCGGTCCCAACTATGAGGACTGGAAGCGCAACCTATACCTGGTCCTAAGGATTGGTAAACATATGACAGCCCTTAATGACCCAAAGCCAAATTTGCCAGGACCCAATGCCACAGAGGCACAGTTAAAGGCATTCACTGACTGGAAGGAATCTAATGAGATATGTAAATGCTATATTATAGCATCCTTGCAAACAACTCTGCAGAAGCAAGTCGAGGAGATGCCCGACGCTTCTGACATGATGTTGTATTTGAAGGAGATATTTGAAGGTCACAATCGCGTTACGTGATACCTTACCATCAAGAAACTCGTCGGCACTAAGATGTCCAATGGGACGCTGGTTCGGGAACACATGATGAAAATGTTTGGGTTCCAGAACGGACTAGCTACCATGGACATTGTGCTAGAAGGCGAGGTGATGACAGACATCTTCCTCTCGTCACTGTCTGGAGCCTTTGAAGGCTTTGTCACCAACTTTAATTTGAACAAGTTGGCTATGACAAATGCAGAGCTTCTGGGAGCTCTCCAGGCAGCTGAGGATGGCTTCAAGCAGAAGGGCGAAGCACTTCACGTGCAACGCAGATCCTTCAAGAAGCCTGGTAAACCTCAGGGCAAGAAACATAAAAAGAAACCTAAGTCACTGCCTGTGCAGGACTCTGCTGGAGCCTCTGGGTCTGGAGAATCAAAGAAACCGGGCACGAAGTGCTTCCGGTGTGGCCAGAAGGGTCATTGGAAGAAGGACTGCAAGAAGCCTCAGAATGCTGGTGAAGGTAATCTATAACTCTTAGTTATTGAATCATTTCTTTCAAGTAATAGTACTTTTGCTAGTTGGATTGTGGATTCTGGATCCACTAACCATGCCTGTAACTCTCTTCAGGGGTTTCAGGAAAGCAGAAGATTGCTTGATGGAGAGGTGACCTTGAGCATGGGAACTGAGGCCGTGGCTGCTGCTGAAGCTATTGGAGACGTTAATCTTAGTTTTTCGAATAATAAGACTTTGACTCTTAGAGATGTCTTTTATGTACCATCCTTGAGACGTAACTTAATTTCTGTTTCTTCTTTAGTTAATGAAGGTTATTCAGTTTATTTTGATGCTTCTGGTGTGTCGTTTAAACTGAATGGAACTTTTATAATAAGAGGAATGGTTCAGAATCATCTCTATGTTGTAAGTCCTAAATTTAAAAAAGATAACATAATAACTTCAGCATTTAATGTTAATTCATCTAAGCGTAAGAATCCTTCAGAAAATTTAACCCAATTGTGGCACTTACGACTTGGGCATATTGCCTTAGACAGGATCCATAGAATAGTGAAGGCCGGGCTTCTGGAAACAGATCCTACGGAGATCCTTCCCACCTGTGAATCCTGCCTGGAAGGCAAGATGACCAAGAGGTCCTTTAAAGGCAAAGGAGTAAGAGCCACTGAGGTATTAGAGTTAATCCATTCAGATGTGTGTGGACCCATGAACGTCAAGGCGATAGGAGGCCATGAGTACTTCATCACTTTCATTGATGATTACTCAAGATATGGTTACATTTACCTGATGCATCGGAAGTCGGAATCCTTTGACATGTTCAAAGAGTTCAGGGCTGAAGTAGAAAAGCAGACAGGTAAATATATAAAAAACCTTCGATCTGATCGAGGAGGTGAATACCTATCTGACGAGTTCCTAGGGTATTTGGTAGAGCATGGGATAAAATCCCAGTTAACTGCTCCAGGTACCCCACAACAGAATGGAGTTTCCGAGAGAAGGAATCGAACCTTGTTGGACATGGTTCGTAGCATGATGAGTTACGCCAGTTTACCAATGACCTTTTGGGGATATGCCCTACAAACAGCAGTTTATATTCTGAATCATGTTCCGTCTAAGTCAGTGCCTCAGACCCCTAGAGAACTATGGTCAAAGCGAAAGCCATTGCTACAGCATTTCAGAATATGGGGATGCCCTGCACATGTGCGAAGGGATAAGAGGGAAAAGATGGAATCTAAAACCAGAGTATGCTTATTTGTAGGGTATTCTAAGGAGACCAAAGGTGGTCTATTTTATGATCCTGAGGAAAAGAAGGTGATCGTTTCTACGAACGCCTATTTCCTAGAACAGGATTATATTGTGGACCACAAGCCTACTAGTAAGGTAGTTCTGGATGAACTGCTGGGTACTAGTACAGATAGCGCATCCGAAAGCATAGTGGGAGCTGACATTACAGATAATAATATACCAGATACTGTAGAACCTATTAATCCTGTAACACCACCACCACCTCGTCGCAGTGGGAGAAACATCAGAGCTCCTGACAGATACTATGGAGAAACCTTATTGGTTGATCCAGAGGGTCAGGAGGATGACCCACTGAGCTACGATGAGGCAGTGGGAGCTTCTGATAGCTCTGACTGGCAAAAGGCTATGGAGGCAGAAATTGCATCAATGTCCCATAACGCTGTCTGGACTCTTGTTACACCATCATCCAATATTAAACCTATTGGGTGTAAGTGGGTGTATAAAAGGAAGAGAGGATCTGATGGATCAATTGAGACTTATAAAGCTAGATTAGTTGCCAAGGGTTATACCCAGAGAGAAGGAATCGACTTTGACGAAACCTTCTCGCCGGTAGCTATGATAAAGTCTATTCGGATCCTCCTATCCATTGCAGCCCATTATGACTGGGAGATCTGGCAAATGGATGTCAAGACAGCATTCCTTAACGGGAATTTGGAAGAAGACATTTATATGATGCAGCCACCAGGTTTTGAGTCAGAGGGTCAGGAACATCTAGTTTGCAAGTTGCAGAAGTCCATTTATGGACTAAAGCAAGCATCTAGAAGTTGGAACATCCGTTTTGATCAGGCAATCCAGTCATATGGATTTACTCAAAACGAGGATGAACCATGTGTATACAAGAGGAGTGATAAGACTGCAGTGATATATTTGATACTTTACGTAGACGATATTCTACTCATTGGGAATGATGTAGGAACATTGTCAACGGTAAAGGTCTGGTTGTCAACACAGTTCGATATGAAAGACCTAGGTGAAGCGAGTTATGTTTTGGGGATCAAGGTAACACGTGATCGCCAGAACAGGATTCTCTCGCTATCACAGGCTGCGTATATAGATAAGGTTATGGCTAGATTTGACATGCAAAACTCCAAGAAGGGTTTTGTGCCATTTAGACATGGCATAAAACTGTCTAACGATCAATGTCCTAAGACACCTGAGGAGAGAGCAGAAATGCAGAAGATACCTTATGCTTCGGCATTAGGTAGTCTAATGTATGCTATGCATTGTACAAGGCCTGATATCTGTTTCGCAGTAGGAATGATGGGTCGGTTTCAGTCAAATCCGGGTCCAGATCACTGGACAGCTGTGAAGTGTATACTCAAGTACCTTCGTAGAATAAGGCACTATGAGTTGGTTTACACTGGACAAGAACTGACGCCGATTGGATATACAGATTTTGACTTTATGTCAGATTTGGAATCCAGGAAATCGACATCAGGTTTTGTGTTTATGTTAGGGGGAGCAGCGGTTAGTTGGCAGAGTGTGAAGCAGAAATGCATCGCAGACTCTACCACAGAGGCTGAGTACGTTGCAGCGTGCGAGGCAGCCAAAGAGGCGGTATGGCTCAAGAAATTCCTTACGGATTTGGGGTACGTACCAGAAGCCCAGTTACCTATTGTGCTTTACTGCGACAATAGTGGGGCGGTAGCACAAGCAAAGGAGCCAAGACATCACCAAAAGGGGAAGCACATTGAGCGCAAGTTCCACTTGATTCGGCAGTTTCAAAAGCAAGGGCGAGTAGCGGTGACACAGATTGCATCTACAGATAATGTTGCTGATCCTTTCACAAAGGCAATACCTACCAAGGCATTCGAGCGACATGTGGACGCGATGGGAGTCAAAACCGTTTTGCTTCGCTAGACCAAGTTGGAGATTGTTAGGATTGATGTGTTCTAAGCTTGTAAAACTTTATGTTTTGGTCTAATAAAGATTGATAGTTATAAATATATATGAGATGCATATAGGTGCGTAACATAGTTACGTGTTCTTTAGAGAACAGAGAGCCATGGTTATATGGTAGTCCACTGAGTTGAAGACTAAGTGGATTGGTCCCGTATAACCTAAATATGTTCGCAGCTATGATCAGGTTGGTCGCCTCATCATGGTAAGCTGTTGGCGATGACAGTTCATGGGATGTCTTCACCATGGTCATCACCAGGCACAGTGTCTGTGGCTGAACGGAACTAACACGGTGTACAGATCAGTGAGCAGACACTGGTACACTAAGCCGTGTTTCTGCTTAGGGTATAACGGTCCTAAACCCTGAGGAACCACGACTGATGGACTAACCAGTTGCGTGGTGCTTTGGCGCACCAATGTGTGAGGGTCCATATGCAGTGATCCAAAACCACGGTGTACTGGGTTACCCGGCTGGCGTTGCATTAGCGTGTTACTCCTACAGGCCATCCACACCCCTGATGGGAGGTGCGTTCCTTGGTGTGACTTACACTGTACCAAACCCAGGCCTGGTGGTCATCAGTTTGACTGTTGACCAGGTTCGATTACTCGACGGGGTAATCAGAGGTACGATGTATAGGTCAACCTGGAAGGAACCAAGTCAAATGATCATTCGAGTCTGACGGTAGTCTTCACCGCTCGAAGTGAATCATGGCATCAAGTGGAGGGACAGCGGGTTTACCACTACTAAACGGAGAGCAGGGGTATGATGGAGAACATAGTAAGTCTGGGTGAATTGGAGTGCAGCCTGCGTCGCACTCTGGGTGGCTACGCAGGTTAACTCGAGCTCAGAGGATCGATGGTACACTCGGGTAGTGTGTCGATCGAGCTTGAGTTGGAAGCCATGAACCCTGGTCCCTGATGGTTCCACCTTATCAACATTATGTACGGTTCTTGAACCGTCTCCTCGGAACACCATAAGCATTAGGAGGAAGAAAGAAGTAAACGCTCTGTGTGTGCTTGGCACTAGAGCACGGTAGATGCGTAACTACATACGAGTACTAAGGGTTGAGCCCGAGACTAGTGCAGAGTCGCATGTAGTAATCCCTAGCCATAAGTGAACTTTGCTGCATAGGTGCGATGCACCGGGGTATGTTGCGAGTTGACTAGTTGACTTTGCTAGAGGCACCCTCCGGTGGCCTCAGTTAATAGTAGGTAACTAGTAAAGATCACTTAGGAAGTGGCCGCTAGGTATCGCACGCTAGAAATGGTCAAAATGAGGCGTCGGGGCGTTTTGGTAAAAACCTCACTCTGCCGGACCTCACTGTTGGCCGACCCTAGTAGTGAGGCACCTTGCTAGGGCCGGCCCTATGATGTAGGGATAAGAATCCCTCATCTATAGGGCCGGCCATATAGATAGGGATGGGGCGATAAAAACGGATAAAGTCGAGCCCTAAAAAGTGGGAAAACGGATAAATACGCAGAGAGATAAAAAGGAGATAATGGAGAGATAATGAGAGGGGGTCATTATCCCCTTGGATCCTTATCCAAGGGGGTTGGCTGGCCCTATAAAAGGACCTATGGGGTGCCGGCCCCATGTGCTAGAAAATCCGAACCCCCCCTCCTCTCATCTCTCGAGTTCTCTCCCGTTTCATCTCCCATTTCCCGCTTGCTACTTCGTCTTCCTCGCGTGGAGTTCTGAAGAAGGAGAAGGGTCGTTCTTTGGAGGCACTCAGAGATCCGAGAGCGACGTTCCGTGCATCGTGTGAGATCGGGTGAACAAGAAGGCAACATCTCCATTCGTACCATCGGTATCTTCGTGAACGATCTTCCGTCTCCATCGATAAAGAAGACAATTCTCCGCGGTTAAAAGATCCGTACGAAAGGTATGTGTAATCTAACATGTAGATCTAGCGAGCATTATGATTTGCATGCATGCTAGTTAATCATTACGCTAGATTGCCGTTAGGGGTTTTCGATTCTCATGCATACACATGCACACATATGTAGATTAGTTTCTATGAAAATTAAATAGTGTAACGTGCACCATGAACGGTCTTTCGACCGCCAAATCGCTTTCGCTGCAAGCCTCTGACCCGGATTAACTTCCAATAGTGGGTGATATACGAGAAGACATTGAAACCCTCCCTGACCTTTCCATAAGGTTCCAGCAGAGCCCTAATAGAGCTCTTCCCCCAGATATCGAAAGGTAGGCCGAAGATAGTAACCCTAATAGCCGTCCTCCTCTGCCTCGCAATCGCCCCTCCCAATTTATCCCAGAGTGGGAAAGAGGCTGAGATGGCTCCCAGGTCTCGCACACCTCTTCCGACTTTTATCTCCAGGAACTGACGGAATGGAAATTCCACAAGGAATTCCCCATTCCCGATCTCCTGTGTTGGCCAAGTCCACGACCCTTGCCAAGCCTGACGAATGTATCCAGAGAGCTCAGAGGTGGACACCGATCGTCGAAAGACTCGGCACACCCCAGATCTGGATAGGATCTCCATCATCTCCCCCCTCCGAGAATCATCTGGAAGATCAACCGAAGCCCCGGTGGGGGAGGACGCCGAAGAACCAAATGACTCCAGTGATCGTGCCATGTTGCAATGATGGGAGGTGTGCCCTACCTTACCACAGGCGAAGCAAACGAGGGGATTGCGGCAGTCAGCTACAGTATGATCTCTCTCCTTATACCGATGGCACTTACGCCTGAGATCTCCTATGCGACTCCTAGGAATAACTCTCGTCGGGTTGCGCCTGAGCCTCTCTGGCTTGAGGGCCGGTCTCCTAACCACATCAGCGAAAGGAGACTTTGGGGTGGAGCTAGGGGGAGGTTTTCAAGGGTGGTCGAGTGGCATCCCCGAGATGCCTATCTCGGGAATGACGCCTCCCTGCCTCTATCCCTCCCCCTGAGCTGATCCCTGTCCGAGCGGTCGAGGCTCCTCGGGAACCTTCGCTAGTCATCCCTCGAGAAAGCCCTAGAGATCACCCTCGAGAACGCCACATTCTCCCTTCTCCCAAAAGTGTATGTTTGGTTGATAGAAAAATATGGCCCCCCTTGAACTATGATGAGGCAATGAAATCTTCTGACAGTTCTACTTAGCAAAAAGCCATGAAGGCATAAATTACATCAATATCTCATAATTTTGTATGGATATTTGTTACACCATTACCTAATATTAAATATATTGTGTGTAAGTGGGTATACAAGAAGAAAAGAGGACCCGATAGTTCTATTGAGAATTATAAAGCTAAATTAGTTGCCAAGGGTTTAACCCAACGAGAAGGGATCGATTATGACGAGACCTTCTCACTAGTAGCTTTGCTTAAATCTATTCAAGTTCTCTTATCCATCATAGCCCATTATGATTGGGATATATGGCAGATGGATGTCAAGACAGCTTTCCTTAACGGGGATTTGGAAGAAGACATATATATGATGCAACCTCCAAGTTTTGTCTCAGTAGGTTAGAAAGATTTGGTTTGTAAACTTCAAAGATATACTTATGGATTGAAGCAAGCATCCATGAGCTAGAATATCCATTTTGATCAGGCAATCCGTTGATATAGATTTGACCAAAATATGGATGAACCATATGTGTACAAGAGATGTGATAATACTACAATAGTATACTTAGTACTTTACGTAGACGATATCTTACTGATCAGAAATGACGTAGGAACTTTGTCTATGGTAAAATTTTGGTTATCATTGTAATTCGATATGAAAGACTTAGAAGAGATGAGTTATGTTCTAGGGATTAAGGTAACTTGAGATCACCAGAATAAGACTCTCTCATTCTCAAATGTTGTTTATCTAGATAAGATACTAGACAGATTCAGTAAGCAGGACTTCAAGAAGGGTTTCTTGCCATTTAGGTACGTATGGTTTGAAATTGTCCAAGTATCAATATCTTAAGACACCTGAGAAGAAGGCAGAGATACAGAAGGTACCCTATGCTTCAACAGTGGGTAGCCTAATGTATGTCAGGCAATGCACAAGGCTAGATATCTACTTTGCACAAAGTTATTTCGGTGCAACAGCCATAACGTCTAATCCTGAAGTCTAATTGGGTCGAAACTTAAACTATTGGAAAGAGATCTTCAAGATGGAGATGTAGTATCTTGTTTGAGATCATTTGGACTTCTATAGCTCCTACAATGATCAAAACAACATATATCTACCAGATAAAATATGGGCAGCAATCACGAGAGTGATCCTCGTGCAAAAGAGATGATCTTCGTTAGGTTTACACGATCTCGCAACTCAATCCAAACTTTTGAACTCAAATCTCTGAGTGCCTCAGAGTGCAAGCGATCTCCTTCACTCAGCCTCACACACACAAGAGAAGAACAAGAGATGAGAAAAGGAGAGAGATGGAAAAGCAAAAGAGTGTGGAGGGGGGCAAGCCTCTTCTTGGGAAATCTGAGATGATGATCTCGGAAACCATGCCCCCTTTCATTTTATGCATTGGGATCCATGTCTTCTCTCTCTATATATGTCCATTAGAAACCATTCCTCTCTCTGTCTTTTTAATCTCAAAATTAATGCCCCTAAATTTTTAGTTTCCATATTAGGTTTTTATAATTAAGGGTGAGAGATTTAAATCGATTCAAATCTTTCTCATCCCTTGATTATAGGGATAACGTCCATGCATGCTAACCCTAATATGGTGTGCATCAAAGCTAGGGCATGCGGGACATTTTGGTTGGACCAAAATGCCTTCATGCATCTAGTGGTCGTTCACCTCATGCGGGAACATACATGGCATGTCTCCGTGGATGATAATGTACTCTAACACTTAGAGCACCTTATTTGCACCAAGTCAACACATCATGGGGTGATAAATAGTATTTTTACTATTTACTGGGTATCCTTAGTGAAATATGGGGTGCCATGTAGTAAAAAATCATCAAACTCACATACCGCATTCTAGGATGAAGCGCACACACGGAATAGACCCCTAACAGTGTAATGGCAACATCGTGTGCCTCTATACTACTTATTGGAAATAATACCATGGTAGAGGTCCATAGCAGAAGTGAAGGGAGGTCCGAAGACAGTAGGTGGTGTGCGTTACATATCAAAACTTTCATCGAAACCATCTACACATGCGTATATAAAACTAGTATGGTAATTACTCGACCCCCTAACGTCTATCTAGTGAAGAGAACAATATAGCATGCATGCATGTTCTATCTACACTAGATCTATAAGTTAGAAGTTATACCTCCATACGGAATCTTTCACCATGACAAAGTTCTTCTTTGTTAATGGAGACGGCCTCGGATCTACTCGATATAGCTTCGGTGTAACGGTCATAACTTTTCACCCCGAACACAGATTAGGCTGAAATTTGGACTAAAGGTAGAGAACTTTGAGCCGCAAATTTTGTAAGTGTTTGAGGTCGTTTGAAGTTCTATAGCTCTTTCAATCACAGAAATATCATTGATCTTCTGCATAAAATCTGGACAATAAGAGATTACGGGAAGCGCCTTCTAGTTCACCCGATCTCGCACGATGCACGACACCTTATCGATGGATCTCTGAGTGCCTCTATGCAACAAGCCTTCTCTATTTTTAATTCACCGCATGAGGAATACAAAAGAGACTTACATGCTGCCCAAAGCTTTTGCAGGAATTCCCTTAAGAAGTTAGCAATATTATCTATAGATGCTACCTCAGTTACCGCTACTTGCCTTTCCTCCTAAAACTATCAAATCAAGTGGAGTTTATACATAATGTGTTTCCCCTTACGGTGGTCTCTAAGCTCATTGGACCTTGCTTACTACTTTTCTATTGATACAACAGACAACTAAGCCTCTGGTATGCGTCCCGTGTCCTTTAAGGACTTTCTGAGCCATACTACCTGGTATACTACCTCGTACGTAACAACATGCTCAGTTATTGTGGTGGAGTTTATGATGCAATCTTGCTTCATACTCTACCAACTATCGCTTCTAATCACAAGGTAAAAATAATTTTTGAAGTCGATTTTCTGGAATGTACATCTGACCCAAAAGTAAGATCTTGTGCATCCAATCGACGTCAAGACCTATGAAGTATAAGCTAACTTATAATTCTCACAAAATAAGGACTTATAAGTATACCCTTTATATCAGTCCAGTGATCTAGACCCGGGTTTAACAAAAACCAACCCATCAATTTTGCTGCGCAATAGATATCTAGCCTCGTAAATCGAATATGGCAAGAGTCTTATGTTCATGCATAGCCTGTGAAAGCGAGAGAACCTTGCTCTGGTAATCTCAAGTTTTCTTGATTCCCATAACATAACTTGCCTCACTAGGGTCTTTCATATCGAATTATGATGACTATAAATCCTTACCATAAATAATATTCCTACGTCATTTTCAATCAGTAGAATATCGGTAACATAAAGTACTAAATATACCCTTGTAACTTTATCACCTTTCTTGTACCCAATTGATTTATCCTTATTCTGACCAAATCCATATGAGTGGATTTCCTGATTAAAATGGATATGCTAATTTCTGGATGTTTGCATTAGTCCATGAATAGACCTTTGCAACTTGCACTCCAAATCTTCCTGACCTGCTGACACAAAGTCTAGGGCTGCATTATACACATGCCCTTTTTCCAAATTTCTATTAGGGAATAACTGTCTTGACATCCATCTACCAGATCTCCCAACTATAATGGACTGCGATAGATTAAGAGGATCCAAAATAGACTTGAGCATAGCTACCGAATAGAAGGTTTCAACATAGTCAATCCCTTCCCGTTGGTAACTAATCTAGCTTCTTAAGTCTTAATAAGAACACTAGGTCCTTTTCTTATACACCCCCTGCACCCAAAAAGGTGTTTGTGTAATAAAAATCGAGATTGTTTCAAGGGACATTGATGTAAGCTCTGCCTCTATGGTCTTTTGTCAGTCAGAGCTATCGTATGCTCCCACTACTTCATCATAGCTCTAGGGATCATTCTTCTGAAACTCTGGCTTAACTATTAAATTTTCTCCATAGTGTCTTTCAGAAGCTCTGATGGTTCTCCCACAACGATGAGGTAGTGGTGGATAAAGTGAATCATTTCTATATTATCTGGTATACTAGTTTCTGCATCATCTACTCCCACTACTCTTTTGGATGCACATTCTCTACCAGTATCCAGTAGTCCACCCAGAACTGCCTTACCGATAAACTTATGGTTTATAATATAATCTTGATCTAGGTAGATAGTATTTGTAGAAACGATTATCATGAAATAGTCTACCTTATACCTTCTTAGGGTAACCTATAAACAGATATACCTGGAACTTTATCTCCATCCCATCCCTTTTGTCCTTTCACACAAGTGCAAGACAACCTTATATCTTGAGACACTATAGTGTCAGCTTTCGCTTAGACCATAGCTCTCTATAGATCTGAGACATTGATTTAGATAAGAGATGGTTTGAGATATAAGCTACTGTTTTAAGGTGCAACCCACTACAAAAAATTGCACCTTTCGCGACGCTTTTCTGCGACGCAGATCTATTTTCATCGCCGAAAGTTGCCCTTTCGTGACGCAATATCTTATTCGTCGTAAACTCGTGTCGCTAAAGGTTTGCTAGCATAGTTGAGTTCGCATCTAGAAGGATAAAGTTTTTTGGCGACGATAAATGGCTATTTGGCGACGCAGGTAGACGTCGCTAAATTATTTACGTTTAGCGACGAAATAAATTATGTCGTGAAAAATTAAAAATTTTGGCGACAAGACTAAGTGCGCTGCTAGTTGCAATTGGTGACATAGTTGTGCGTCATGAAATTCCTGTTTATGACATCGCAGATTCTTAATTTTTTATAGCGACGTTGTACGTGCATCGTAGAATCATTCCGTAAAATAAAATTTTCATACAACTTTTTTGGTGACGATAAATGGCTATTTGGCGACATAATAAGATGTCGCTAAATTATTTACTTTTTGCGACAAAATAAATTTAGTCGTGGAAAATTAAATGTTTTGGCGACGAGACTAAGTATGCTGCTAGTTGTAATTGGCGACATAGTTATGCGTCACAAAATTCCTTGGTTTTGGAAACATTGTTTATGACGACGCAGATCATTCTCCATCGCCGAAAGTTGCCTTTTCGTGATGCAATATCTTATTTGTCACAAAATCATGTCGCTAAAGGTTTGCTAGCATATATAGTTGAGTTCGCGCCCCTAGAAGGATAAAGTTTTTTGGTGACGATAAATGGCTATTTGGCGACGAAGTTAGACGTCGCTAAATTATTTACGTTTAGCGACGAAATAAATTATGTCGCAAAAAATTAAAAATTTAGATTATTAATTTTTTATAGCGACGTTGTACGTGCGTCGCATAATCGTTTCTTAAAATATAAATTTCGCTCCTATAAGGGACTTTTTTGGCGACAATAAATGGCTATTTGGCGACACAATAAGATGTCGCTAAATTATTTACTTGTCGCGACGAAATAAATTTAGTCACGGAAACTTAAAAGTTTTGGCGCTGAGACTAAGTATGCTGCTAGTTGCAATCGGCGACATAGTTACGCGTCGCACAATTCTTTGTTTTGGAATCATTGTTTATGACGGCGCAGATTTTTCCAACCATCTTATTGGGTCTACCCATTTTTAAACGGGTCTGGTACGAGTTTAGGGTCTAGACAAGATTAGTTCACTGCAACACGATGCATTTACTATCTCTCCTATCCATCGAACGTACTTAATGGTTTGGATTATATATATTTATCCTGTTAAAGATGACTAGTTTTTTATGCTCCATCTTCAGTCCATGCCAACCAGCAACGACGGCGATAAAGGAGGAGGGCGTTCATCCCCTCCTCCCTCTCCGCCGGATTTTCTCTTTTTTTTTGGCCGGTGGACTTTGGCCACCGGATTTGTTTTTCTTTTTTTTCGGCCGTTGACTTTGGCCATTGGATTTTCTCTTTTTTTCCGGCCAGTGGACTTTAGCCGCCGGATTTGTTCATTTTATTTCAATCGGTGGACATTAGCCGTCGTATTTGCTCAAGCATTTCCGGCGGTGTTGAATTGCCACCGGATTTGATTCCTTTTTTGGCCGGGTAGGGATGGTCGTTGTTTATCTCGCCGCAACAGATCATTTATACTGTAGTGGTTAAATGGGTTGGGTCCGGGTCTAGGGCATTGCAATGACCCTAAACTAGACACAACTCCAACCTAGGGGTGGCAATGGGTCGTGTCGAGTCGTGTGCGTGTCATGTCTAGTTTCGGGTCGTGTCCAAAACCCCTAGACCTAGACCCGACCTGTTTAACTAATCATGTCTAGATCCTAAACCTGTACCCGACCCGCTAATAAACGGGTAGACCCGATAAGACCCGGTAAGACCCATTTACCACCCGGGAATATTCAGTTGACCCGATCCGACCCAATCCGACTCGACTCGACCTGACCCGATTGACCCGCTGGTATTATATATTACAGTATTGGATTGCGGGTAAACCCAACCCGACACGACCCGTTGAATACTAAACGGGTCTTCCCGGGTCTACCGTGTCCAAACCCTAAACTCAGACTCTACCTGTTTATTAAACGGGTCTATCATGTCAACCCATTTACGACCCGAACCCATTTAGCCCTGACCCAGACCCGCTAACTTAGTGTCGGGTTTGCCGTGTCAGGTCCGAAATTGCAAGCCCTACTCCAAACCCCTAATTTCATTCCCGCCATCCTCACCCAGCTCTATATTCGTGCGCGCCCCCAAATCTCTCTCTCTCTCAATCCCGAACAAAACTCACACGATCCCCTCTCTATCCCCCCCCCCCCCCTGAAATCCCCTCAACCCTTCTCAATCTCTTCAGTCGCCCCTCTTCTAAGCCCTAAACACCGATCCCTCTCTACCCCTGAGCAAGGAGGAAGGCGTCGGAGCAAGGAGGAGGGCGTCAGAGCCACTGCTGGTAATAGGGAACCCAACAGGCTCGCCCCCTCCCTCTCTATTTTTTTTTGGGTGTGATCCGATCAGGCCATGCTGTCTCCCTGTGCTATCCATCAGCCCGATCCGTGCTGTCCATCAGCCCGATCCGATGTGTCCCTTTGTGGCTTACATTGCCGCCGATCCCGTGCTTTCTCCCTTTACTAGGCTCTTTTTTCTTTTTCTTTTTTTCTGTTAAAGTTCTTCATAGTGGTAGAGATTTGAAGATACTACATCTTCTGCTGTTGTAGCATTTGATGCCTTAATCGAGCTTGGGTTATTTTTTCCCCCTTAATTTGTTTTATGAATTGATATGGTTTTTTTTTTTTGGGAAAAGGATATGGTTTGTTGTATATGATGCTTCATGTTTCAATATGTAAACTAGATCTTGTACCGGACCTGTGTTATTTCTAGAGAGAGAGAGAGAGAGAGAGAGGACGGGGGATGAGTGTGATTCACCAGCCCGAGGTGATTGCCGTCGAGTCTTATTCACTGATTGTAGATGGTTGAGTGTGATTCACCGGCCGGTTGTGCCGACCGTGGAGGGTAAAGTAATGAGATACACCGATCAGGTGCAATTCACCAGTCACCGGTCGGGGTTGCCCACCGCCAATGACTACAGGCCGGAGGTGGTTCATCGGGAAGAGGCACTAGGACTCATAGTCTTCGCCGGAGAAGAATGAAGGAGCCGGCTAGTCGGCAAAGATTTTCTGCCAAGGAACGGTAGTTACAGTACTGTAGTATTTTTTCCTAATATGACTGACTGCTATCAAGTTATCAAAAAAATTAAGACTTACTGTCCGTTGCTATATGGAAATTAGACTTCACCCCAATATTATTTGTTTTTATACTTTCCTCCTTATTGCTTCTACCTCTATAGATAGGTGTGTGAGTTTGCATGTAGTTTTCTTTTTGATGGTTGAAACACTTCAAATTTTTTAGGGAACTGATCACTTGGGGAAACAGTGGAAATGCAAAGTATATTTCTTTAGGCATTAACCTCACCTATATATAACACTAGTTCAATGGTGTGATAATCGACATGGTGAGAATTCCATATAAAGAAATATTAACATATAACGTAAACTTTTCACGAAAGAATTTACACACATATCTCAGATGATTGAGGTGCTTCGAGTAACCATCATCAAAATGGGTTCTGAGAATCCCTACCAAAGCAAGTTGCCACAATGTTTATCGATTTTGGATCCTAATATACATAATGCCATTTTTGTCTCCTCGACACCCCACCAATTACGGATGATTAATGCCATTTTTTTATCAATGGTCACATCAACAACAGAGACATTGTTCCATTTGAAATAGCTTTTGTAACTTAGAAAAGAAGCTTTGCGGTGGAAAACAATATTGAGATAACCGAAATATAATGAGTGGAAAAATAATATTGCTCCACTGTGGTAACTGATGTTTAGATTACGGGAATATAACGAGTGGAAAAATAATATCCACAACTTATTATAAGAAGCTCTTTTGGTTTCTCATTATAGTGGTTTTAGTAGAGTATAAATTTTGGTAGTGATATGGATTCGGTGAGAATTTGGGTTTCTTATTATAGTGATATGTACCCATACCCGATGTTTCGGGTCGAGTATTCAAGTTTTTGGAGTCCATTGCACCCCTACGTATTGGCATTTTGCAATGATAATTTTTATTATTTTAATAAATAATATGACAAGAAATATTGGCTTTGTGAGTCTCATTGTGAATTCTGACGCTGGTTGGTCTTGGCCTGTATTGTGTGTTGATTAATAAAGTCAATATAATTCTAAGTGCTTTTACTCAGCATTTTCATATATTTTTTCTTTACTTTGTTCATTATTTCAACCATTATTGTTATAATAAAATCATCTCACGCATATTCCTTTATAGTCCAGAATTAACCTTGACTTTAATTTGTATGTAATCAGATATGGACAAGAGTTGGATGACACTCAGGAAGTGGTTAAGTCAACAATATAGCGATGGAGTGAGGTCATTTATTCAATTTGCAATGGCCAATGCGAGTCAGGATGGTAAAATTCGGTGCCCGTGTAACGAATGCATGAACCTTGATTGGCATACCGATAAAACCGTGAGAAAATATTTAGTCCGGCATGGGATGATACCATCTTAAAAGAACTGGGTATACCATGGGGAACCTGTTCCCGAGATTCAACCTAATGTTTTGGAAGGCAGTGACGACGATGAGGGTGATACTGAAATGGCAGATAGTGATGACAATGGTCGGGATGAACTTCCGAAATTAATAGAAGACCATTACAGAGGGGCTTATATGGACCATAATTGGGAGGATTCGGAATTTCGCAAAGCTGCTAATAACGTTCAGAGTGAGGAGATGCGAAACTTTAAAAAATTATTGAATTCTGCCCAGCGTGAAGTGTATCCTGGTTGCAAAAAGTTTACTCTATTAGCATTCGTCATTAAAATGCTCCATATGAAGGTAATGAGCAAGTAGAGCAATAAGTCATTCGACATGCTGATGGGGGTATTGATTGACCTTTTGCCAGAAGGTTATTTGATTCCGGGATCACTTTATGAGGCCAAGAGGTTCTTAAGTGAACTGGGCTTAGGGTACGTTCTAATTCATGCATGTCAAAATGATTGCGCCTTATTTTGGAACGAGAATACAGATCTAGAAAAATGCCCATGATGTGGGGAGTCTAGGTACAGGCTTGATAATGGCAAGGGCAAGAAGATCCCTCATAAGATACTACGATACTTTTCGTTAACACCGAGGTTGAGAAGATTGTACTTGTAAAGGAAGACAGCTACAGACATGAGATGGCATAGTGACAAGCGCATGGATGATGGGCTATTGAGGCATCCAGCCGATAGCGATGAGTGGAAGGACTTTGATTTGAAGCATCCTGAGTTTGCACGGGAGCCTCATAATGTGAGGTTAGGGCTTGCTACTGATGGATTCAACCCTTTCGAAAACATAAGCAACTCTTATAGTATGTGGCCTGTGATACTTATGAATTACAACCTGCCACCTTGGATGTGCATGAAGGAGCCATTTTTCATGATGACCTTACTTATTCCTGGACCACAGTCACCGGGGAAAGAGATCGACGTATACATGCGACCGTTAGTTGATGAGTTGAAAGTGTTATGGAAAGGTGGCATATTAACTTATGATACCTCCAGAGGACATTCTTTTTGAATGCATGCTGCTTTATTATGGACCATAAATGACTTTCCTGCATATGGTTGTTTGTCAGGGTGGAGTACAAAGGGTTATCTTGCTTGTCTCGCCTGTAATGAGGATGCATTATCGCAAAGATTGAGAAGCAAGATATGTTACATAGGCCATCGATGTTATTTACCTGATAACCACCCTTGGCGAAGGAGTAAGGCGTTTAATGGTAAGAATGAGGAGAGGTCAAAAACTTTAGAGTTGCCAGTAAAAAAGATATTAAAGCAATTGGATTGCCTGCCGAATGTCAAGTTTGGGAAGCATGAGAGCAACAGGAAAAGACCCCATGACCATTTACAACTAAACTGGACAAAGAAGAGCATTTTATATGAGCTACCGTACTAGAGGAAACTGAAGCTTCGGCACAACCTTGATGTCATGCACATAGAGAAGAATATATGTGACAATACAGTTGGAACGATGTTGAGCATTGATGGAAAGAATAAGGACACGGAGAAAGCACGTCTGGATTTGGAAGATATGAGCATAAGGAAAGAATTGCACCTACAGAGGCTTGTCGATGGATCTATTGTAAAGCCCCCATCGATTTACACGTTGACCCCAAAATTGAGAGATGGTTTTTGTGAATTCTTAAGATCCATCAAGTATCCAGATGGCTATGCAGCAAATATATCTAGATGTGTGAGCACAAAAAATGGTAAAATTTTGGGCCTAAAAAGTCACGATTGTCATGTCCTTATATAGCGGCTTCTACTTATCGGGATACGTGGGTACGTTAACAAGGATATATGCACAACACTGTTTGAGTTGGGCAATTTCTTCCGAGAGATATACTCTAAGACATTGAGGCGGAATGATTTGGAGAAATTAGAGGAACGCATAGTTCTTATACTCTGCAAGTTGAAGAAAATTTTTTCCCCGGCCTTCTTTGATGTGATGGTCCATTTGGCTGTTCATCTGCCACATAAGGCCATGCTTGCGGGATCGGTGCAGTATCGATGGATGTACCCAATTGAAAGGTAATTGTTACCATGCATATGGTAATTTAAATTTATATTTAGTGCAAATGTGTTAGAGACGTAATCTTTATTCAAATTGGTGTTTGTTTATAGGTTTCTCGGAACTCTTAAAAGCTATGTTACCAACCGAGCTCGGCCAGAAGGTTCGATCTTTGCAGCCTCAGCTCCGAGCATGAGGCGTAAACAGGAGCTAACCAAAGGCAAGGGGATAAAGAAGCTTGTGGCACGGTTTGGTAAGCTTCCAGTGGAGGTCCCAGAGGAGTACAATGTGCCAGTGGGGATTAATGCCCCATCTTTTATGATGGAGCTTGGAAACGAGATCAGAGCGGGTGCACCAATACAAGGGGTTAGTTCATGGGTTGATATTGATCGCTTTGTTAGAGAAGTAATCATACAACGAGTTCTGGTAATTATAATTTTATTATTGAGTCATTTAATTTTTTTAATATAATAAAATTAAATAAAAAATAAGGTAGGGGGAATTGAGAGGAGGGAGTCATACTCAAATTTGTCTGTTATTATAATTATTAACACTATATTTGTAGGCTAAATTTGATATTAAGGGGTATGCTAATGATAAAAGGGTACAAAAGTCTATTGAAAATAGATGCATGAGCAGATACAAGGATTGGAAGTGTCAATTGCATAGAAAGTTTCAAAAGCTAGTGAAGAATGGTGTTGATCCCAAAATCAAGCCACCTCGAGGGATTACACAAGATGATTGGAATTACTTGATCAACCATGTATGGGCTAAGGAGAGTTTCAAGGTAACATCTGAGAGACTCTATCTTTTACTAAGATTTTTATTCTAAATATTTTAATTAATTATTCGTTCTTTCTGATCATGTAGGTTAAGTCACAAAAAGCTAAAGTCAGTCGAGCACTAGTGCCCTACAATCATGCATGTGAGTCAGGGTCCTTTCCTACAGCAATGTCCATAATGGTGATAGATTTTTTATTTTTTTATAAAATTACTTTCTTAGCAATGTCGATTAGCTACAATCTTATATATTACATCACTAATGAAATCAGACGATAGAAAATAACGGTCAAAAACCTCATATTGTGGATTTCTATAAGGAGTCTCATTGGAGTAAGAAAAAGAATGATTGGATGCATGAGATGTGCAAGAAAAATCATGTAAGTAACTAGACTATTTTTTTCTAAATCATTATAATTTTATTTTGTTAATAAAACTAATTTGTTTAGTTCTTGTAAAAATGACAGGAGACATTTGTAGAATTACAGGATAAGTGTTCGCAACCTGATGCAGTATCTATGAGTCAGGAGGAGATGTCTATTGAAGTCCTTGGCTCGAGGTCAGGGTACTTGAGAGGATTTGGAGTGGGTCCGAAGCCCTCATCCTCTAGGACTGCTGATCTTTCTCGGGCACAAACGGAGAAGGTGAGGAGCCTTAGAGATGAGTTGGCATCACTTAAAGGCATGAATGAAAGTCAACAACAACAGATTGAACACCAAAACAAGAAAATTGAAGAGTTTCAAGCTTTTCAATCGTTTGCGATGAATACCCTACGAATGGCAGGTATTATTTCAGAGAGTCAGAGTAGGGAGAGTTCATCAGGTGACGATCAAGCGATGCCTTCTTCTTGGTTAGTATCTAACACATAATACATTAATTTCTAATATAATGCAATTCTTTAAGTCGATTCTTATCATTAGAAAATAACTTAACTACTTCATGGAAAACTAATTGTTATTCTTTCTTTCTTTTTTATATAGATGGACGATTGGTTTCATTGGCCTGCGAACGGATTATATTAGCTATCAGTTTCTACCATTTTATTTGGCATTTCAAAAAAGATGCGACATCATCTTCAAAGACAATTTTTTTATAGTCCTTCAGTTGATGTTATGGATGTTGGTTTTATATTACTGATCCTTAATGAGTATGGATAAACATGTGTACTTAAAAGAGTAATTTAGTTTTTTAATTTAACTTTCATTGAGTTTAAATTAATACTTGTGTACTTTTATTTTCAATAAAATGTGTATAGATGAATGCATGTGTATAAAAATTTCATGAAAAAAACTAATATTTTACCAAATAATATTAAGAATTGACTTTTGGTGACGCATGTAATACATTATGTCATTTAATGTGTATATTCTACGGCGCGATAACTATATCGCCTAATGTATACATTTGGCTCAATGGATAAAATTCGACGATGCAATTATTACGTCGCTAAATATATACATTATACGATGCCAAAGTATATATTCTACGACGCTATTATTTGTTCGCTAGAAGTTATTGGCGACGCTATTATATACGTCGCGAAATATTTTTATTTTGGCGATGCATACGGTGCGTTGCTAAATGTTCTATATATAAGCTTAAATTAGTTGTTTTTGCGACGTGAGAGGTCATTTCAGCAATGTTTTTTGTTTTAATTGGTGACGCTTATTGCGTCGCGGTTGGTAAAGCTTTCGGCGACACGCTTTTGTCGCGTCGCGGAAAGTATTCTCAAACGGGGATTTAGCGATGTCTTGGCGATGCAATTTGAAGCGTAGTAAAAGATATTTCACGATGAATATGATCACTTTTAGTGATGCTCTAATATGTCGCATAATATGTCTTTTCTTGTAGTGACCCCACCAAAAGGTGGGTAGTACACTTTGCTATATTCATCATACTACAAACTATGTCAAATAGGATCTGATTCCTTCTCTCGAAGACTTCATTCTGACGTGTTATCCTTGGAGCTTTTAATTGAGAAATAATCTCATGCTCCCTTGGAACCCTATGGAACCTATCCAATAGGTACTCAATCCCTCGACTAAATCAAAGAGCCTTCTACCGTATGGATGCTCTTGGAACCATAGATGTTAAAATTAACTAACACCAATACTTTAGTGGCCATTTTAGTCATTCTACCTTCCAGATAACACTTATAGGTTAAAAGAATCTCCGATGAATCTGTGAATAGAAACTCAACCTTTTGTTATCACTGAATTTATCTAAGACAAAAAATCTAAATCAAAGGGGTCACAAATGGCTTAACTTCTTCGAAAGATTTAGATAAATTTTAATCAGACATTGTAGCTGTTAGAAGATCTATTTTCGAATTAGGATTAAATACAAACAGATCGTTCTGAACTATTCCTCTAGCAATGAAGATATCCATTCAGTTTGAGAGACACACTAACAGTGTCGTCTAAAACTAAAAACTTTATTTTGCAAGGAGGAAACAAAACTAAATCTCTAAAGATCAAAATCTATATTTCAGAAAAACTAAGATAATCATATTTAACAGCTTCCGCAGTGGCATATGACATCAGTACCTATATTAAAATCACTTCCCAATAAAGTAGCTTTCGACTTTCCTTGAATCTCTATAGATACAAAGTCTACATTCCAAGAAGCAGAAGAACTACTACTAGATAGTGACTTAACCCCTAACACTCTGAGGCTATACTTAATCTTTCAATGCCCTCTCTATTCGCCACAGTATAAATACTTTTATCCTTGGTGTTATAAGACTTAGGAATCCACACCAGTCTCTACACTGATATGGTTTTGGTTTCTGATAAGTTACTCCCTTGGCTTCTTCTAGAAAAGGCCTAGGTTAAAGCACTAAAAGCTTTTGCCTTCAATCTTGATCTTATTCTATCTTTTGGAAAGCTCCTCAGAAGTTCTGCGTTTATCATCTCTGGCTTGTTAAAGCTAAAGTCTCTGACAACACCTTCAAAGGTTCCAGACAAGGATATAAGACAGACGTCTTCATGTTGTAGCTCGTGTGTCCTGAGCGTGGATTTTCTGTATTAACATTAATAAAGATGACTTTGATTATTGCTTTAATTCAAATACTACTTTGGTATATATTAATACACATATAATAAAGGACCCTAGATAACACAGTAGGCCACTAAGGCATATGGTGGATCCATGCTTGGGAGACCTAGTGGACCAGTTCTGTGTAGACCTAGAACCAGTTCACAGCTTTGGTGATGTCGGTCGCTTCATCGAGAATAAGTTGTTGGCAGGTAGAGGATGTGGTGAAGTCTTTACCGCGGAAACGTGGGATTCTTATTCACCTAACCAAACACGATGATCGTGTTGAACAAGAACCAAGATGGTGCACAGTTCAGTGATTCAGACACTAGTGTATAAATCGTCTTACTACTATAGATAATCTGTATTTAACCCTGAAGGACCATATACACTAGGCCAACCAGTTGTGTGGTGCTTTGATATGCCAACGTATGCAGACCTTCCATAGTCCAATACCACGGTACGTTGGGTTACCCGACTGGCGCTTGAGTTGCATGCAATCCCTACAGGTTATCCGACATCCAGTGTTGGATGGGTACGTTTTGATGAGTCAATCTGTTCACATAATTAACCCAGGCCTAGTAGTTGTCAGTATAACTGATGACGTTCCAGATACTAGGTATAGCACCGGAAGGTGTGTGGTGTTATAGATGACAAGTCATCAAATCCTAGTCAGATGATCGATCGAGATCTGACGGTGCTCCCCACCGCCCGAGTCGTATCACGGCACCAGTAATAGGAGGGACTAAGGATTATCAGAGTATAGTAGAGAACAGGGTTACGAGGGAGTAACATAAGTTTATGATCACTAGAGTTCAACTCGCGTCGCACTCTGGGTGATTACGCGGTTAATCGGATTAGGACTGATTAATGAAACTTTCGGTATGTCACCGAAACAGTTAATCAGGGATCCAGTTGGAGCTAGAGATCCTGAACCCTGAAGGTTCCACCCTGTCGTTGTGTATAGGAATTATTTCCCGACCTGGTTAGATACGTTGGATATGAAGTAGCACAATGGAGCGCAAGCCCGGAGCCTAAGAACCTAATTCACATGTGTTAGGGGCCGTAGGGATATTTTAATAAATACTAAAATATGGCTCAGAACATATTGAATATGGATCTTAAAATGAGCGGAATAATTCCAGGAGCTCTAGGCGCTGACAGGACTCGATTTCGACTAGCGCACCTCACTCAATCTCTCTTACAGTGTTTCACTTTTCGTGAATGGCATTTTCATCCAGGCTTCATGATAGACATGGAGAAACCCTAAAACCGCCCCCCCCCCCATCCCTATCTCTAGGGGGGCGGTCCTAGCTTGCGTATGTGAGTTGGGGCTGGCCCTATATGAGGATTAGAGAGAGAAGGGCCGGCCCCAAGGCTCTCCCCTCTCCTAAAACCCAAACCCCTCTCCCTCTCTTCCTCTTTGTGGTTTTGGCCAAGGAAGAAAAAGGAAGAAGAAGAAGAAGGAGGAGGAAGAAAGGAGAAGAAAGAAGAGAGAAAGAGAAGGAGGAGATCTCATGGCTCACCGTCGACTTCGCAACGAATTCCTCCGTCGGCTCATAGTCCTTGAACTCAGATATAGGACTTCAAGGATTCCTCCCTTCGCAAAGGATAAGGTACCATCCGATAGCTTCCCTTGCGATTCACGTGCGATTCATCATCGTTCTGTTCTCTTTGGATTATAGACCCACAAGGTATAATGATTTTAAACACCTAACTAGAAGCATGCATGTCTTTCGTAGATCGTAGTATGCCTCTAAGGTGTCCGTACATATGCTAAGATCATAGATTTGCATATAGATTGTTTTGTAGAATTAATTGTAATGAAACATACACCATGAGATCTTTGGATCTATCTTTTGCTTCCGCTGCGACTCTGATAATAGGATTTAATTCCAATAATTGGTATTAAAGCACACTTCGGTGTATGTTTCTTGCATGAATTCGTAAAAACATCATGTGAATATATGATGGCATATGTTTTCATCGGGGTTCAGCGTAGATCATGCATATGGATTGTGCTATGTATCGTATCTTTGCAGGTGCTACGCTAAATAATAATATGTGATTTCATGCCTCCGGGGGTTGGACTCTAGATTTAATTTTTGCATTGATTATTATTGTGCTTATGGATTTTAAGGCTTTAGATGGGCGGGGGTGGAGGTTGACCACCCTCGGTTCCCTGGCCATGTTTTCTAGGATTGTTTCTTTTCTTTCTAGTGAAATTGTACACGAATGAGCACTTGCTCAGAGCGTATTAGTTTTTCAGTCACAGGAAGAAGGAGATGATACTACATCCACGGTTCAGGCAAGCGGTACAATGGAGTACAAAGACCCGGCGAAAGCGTTCACGCTAGCGATGATTGGGATCGTCGTTGTAGAACGGAAGAACATGATATCTTGGCTGTGCTATTCAGGTTTAGGGGTCGGACTCTGGACTTGATTCAGTTTGGATATTTTTTCTGTTGTTCTTTTTACTTAATGTTTAGAGAACCCCGATGATAATTTAATTATCTATCTTACTTGTGAGTTAGTCTCTAGATCAAGCTTAGGGTTAGTACTTAGCTTATGGATTCATTGGTGTCTCTATATGGTTCTAACACGTACGAATCCGGTGGCTAACTAAAAGGAAAGGTGGTAACCGCCCTCGTGGTAGTTTAAGTAGCCAAGTAATGTACGCCGAGATAGACACAGTGTTAGATTTATTTAGAGATAACTAATATCCCCATAAGAAGTATGATAACCCTAGTGGGATGACCTTTCCCCATATGGTCATAGCGACCAAGTTAGGTTAGGATTCCACTAATTGATACCCATTTTTAGTTGACATTCGATGATAGTGTGAACTCATCATGATTTAGTTATGCTACCATTAGGTTGAGGTCCGACGGAGGTTGTCGGATGTCCCGATTTGGCTAGCATCGAAACCTATATTGAGATGAGGTCTATTATGACATCAAGCATCAAATTGTGAATGAGTTGTCATTCTAGTAGGAGTCCTTTCCACGTTAAGCTTAGACTAGGCTCTAGATTTTAGGATTATGGGCAAACTAGTGAAGTATCGGGATCCTTGGAATCTATGTAATATGATCCTTGCAAGAAAGACGAAAACTGAGTATTCAAGGTAGGGACTATGATATTTTTCAAGGATACTAATGTTTTGTGAGAATGTTTGTAATCCTAGTGGGAGCACGGTAGGCCAGAATCTAGGTCTAGGAGGTCATGACCTTTCTAGATATGCATAAAACCTTATAAAGAAGGGATGTGTAAGAGGTTCCCTCTAAAACGGAGCCTCTAGCCTCCATAATCAACCGGCTAAGGGTCTGGGTGGGAGGTACGCAGTTCGATATTTCTACCGGGTGAAAGCTGTGTTTTCTTCCATACTGATTTGCCTAGTGGTTTCCTTCGGGACATGGAGGATGTTGGTGGCAGTGGGTGACGGTTTTTTTCTGCACCGCGGGAGCCTATGAACTCCTATGACGATACTACCTAGATTTGTGAAAAGTATCCGAAAGCTTGTGTGAAGCCGTCGTTGTTGCACATGGCGGGTCATATAAAGCTGACCAAAAGGAGACTGGGAGATCTTTCAGTTTGTTATAGATAATTCTGATGAAGACTGGGTCATAAACACCCCGTTGGCAGAAGCGATTATATGCTCTCACCGATGTTGTCTCCAATTCAAGGCCGATAGTCTCAGTACTTGAGCCCAAGGAATTTAGATTCCTGGATATCTCTACTTGAGGTGGTGAAGTCATAGTGGCTGAAGTAAACATTATTTATTTTAAAATTCTATAAAATAGATTATAGTAGACCCTAATTTTTGCTTTAAACTATTATTTACAGAAATTATGACCAAGCTTGACCCCCTTGCCTCCATCCTTAATGATAACAAACTTACAGGACCAAACTACGAGGACTAGAAACGTAACCTAATGCTCGTCCTAAGGGTTGGCAAATACTCAATTGCCCTAAGTACCCCTCAACCGGCCATGCCGGGACCAAGTGCTACTGAGGCCCAGTTGAAGGAATGGAAAGACTGGCTAGATGTTGATGAGATATGCAAATGCTACATAGTGGCATCCTTGTAGACCGTCCTTCAGAAGTAAGTCGAAGATATGGCCTTCGCTTCAGACATGATACTCTATTTAAATGAAATGTTCGAGGGTCGTAGTTGGGTAACTTGTTACCTGACCATCAAGAAATTGGTGTCCACGAAGATGACAGAGGGGACTTTAGTTCGGGATCATATACTGAAATTGTTTGTCTATATGAATGAACTTGGTTCCTTCGATGTCATCTTGGATGCAGAGATCCAGACTGACATTTTCTTTGTATCTTTGTCAGGAACGTTTAAGGGCTTCGTTACCAACTTTAACCTTAACCGGTTGGAGATTACTAACGCAAATCTCCTAGTGGCGCTCCAGGCAGCAGAGGACAGGATAAAGGCAGAAGCCCAATCCCTAAACGTAGAGCGGAAGTCTTCTTTGAAAGCCAAAGGTAAGTTTCAGAAAAGAAAGTCTAAGAAGCCCATGAGGATAGGCCAGGTGCAGTTGTAGGGTTATAAGCAGGATGGTCCGGCAAAGCCCAAAGGAAAATATTTTCGATGTAACAAGAAAGGGCACTAGAAGGGTGACTGCCGCACGGCTCCCAAGAAGGCTGAGACAGGTATATCTCAAATCCACATAGTGGAATCCCTTATAGCATCCAGTTGTTCTCCAGTCTCATGGATTGTAGATTCTGGTTCTACTAACCATGCTTGCAATAATTTGCAGGGGTTCAAGGAGATAAAAAAAACTAGTTGATGGGAAGATTATCCTGAGCATAGGAACTGAGGCCGTGGTAGAGGCTGAAGCAATTGGAGAAGTCGTCTTGCAGTTTCTTGATGGAAGAAGTTTATTACTTAGAGACATATTTTATGTACTGTCCTTGAGACGAAACTCAATTTCTGTTTCCTTATTTAATAATGAAGGTTTTTTAGTTTTATTTGATGCTTCTGGTGTGTTAATTAAATTGAATGGTTCATTTATTTGTAAATAAAAGATACAAAATGGTCTCTATGTAATTAACTCCAATCATAAGCAGGATAATATAACTGAAGCCTATGTGGTTAATTCATCTAAAAGAAAAAATTCCTCAGATAATCCAACACTCCTTTGGCATCTAAGGCTTGGACACATAGCCTCAGATAGGATTCACAGGTTGGTTAAGGTAGGACTTTATGTCTAGATATTTCAGAAAGCCTACCAACGTGTGAGTCTTGCCTAGAAGGCAAGATGACTAAAAGAACTTTTCGAACCAAATATAGCAGATCTTAGGAGGTATTGGAGTTGGTACACACTGATGTATGTGGGCTCATAAGTATCCGTCCCATAGGAGCTTCGAGTATTTCATCATCTTCATGGATGATCACTTGAGGTTTGGATATATATACCTAAAGTGGCAAACGTCTGAATCCTTTGATAAGTTCAAGGAGTTCAGAGCTGAAGCAAAAAAGCAGACGGGTAAGAGTATCAAGTCTCTTTGATCGGATCGAGGAGGCGAATACCTATCAGATGAATTTATTGGGTACCTGCGTGAGCATGGGATCGTATCCTAGTTGACTGCACCAGGGACACCATAACAAAATAGTATAGCTGAGAGGAGAAACTGAACTTTGTTAGATATGGTTCGGACTATGATGAGATATACAACATTGCCACTTAGTTTTTAGGGATATGCCCTAGAGATGGCAGCATATACCTTGAACTTTATTCCATCAAAGTCAGTACCTCTAACTCCTTAAGAGCTGTGATTAAAGTAAAAGCCAAGCCTGCAGCACTTTAGGATTTGGGGTTGTCCAGCACATATGTGGAAGGACAAGTGAAATAAGATAGAGTCAAAGACTAAGGTATGTCTATTCATTGGGTATCCATAAGGGATAAAGGGTGGTTTATTTTATGATCCTGAGGATAGAAAAGTTATCGTCTCGACGAACACCGTATTCCTGGAGTAGGATTATTTAATAAACCATAAGCCCACTAGTAAAGTAGTTCTTGAAGAATTACTTGGTACTGATGGGAGTACACAGACAGAAAACGTAGTGGGAGTCAATACCACTAAGATAAACGATACTGTAGACTCGACTCCTATGGAACCACTGCAGGCTCGTCGTAGTGGGAGGACCACAAGAGCTCCTGATAGATACATTGGAGAAGCCTTTTTTAGTAGATCCAGAGTTTCAGGAGGATGATTCTCTAAACTATGACGAAGCGATAGTATCCTCTGACCATGCAGTATGGTAAAAAGTCATAGAGGCAGAACTAACATCGATATCCCAAAACTCGGTCTGGACACTTGTAACACCGTCTCACAACATTAAATATGTTCGGTGTAAGTGGGTGTACAAAAGAAAATAAGGTTCGGATAGTACCGTTAAGACTTACAAATCTAGACTAGTCGCTAAGGTTATACCCAGCGAGAAGGGATCGACTATGACGAAACTTTTTCACCAGTGGCTATGCTTAAGTCTATCTGGATCCTCTTGTCCATTGTAGCTCATTATGATTGGAAGATCTGGCAAATGGACATCAAGATCGCATTCCTCAATGGGGATTTGAAAGAAAACATCTATATGTCTCAGCCTTCATGCTTTATCGTAAAAAGTCAGGAAAGTCTGGTGTGCATGTTGCAAAGGTCCATTTATGGACTGAAGCAAGCATCCAGAAGTTGGAACTTGCGTTTTGATCAGGCTATCCAGTTTTATGGATTTGAACAGAATGTGGATGAACTATGTGTTTATAAAAGAGACGATAAGACTGCTGTAGTTTTTCTATTACTTTACGTAGATGATATATTGCTTATTAGAAACGATATTGGAATATTGTCTACAGTGAAGGTATATTATCCTCTTAATTTGAGATGAAAGATCTAGATGAAGCGAGTTATATTCTGGGGATCAAGGTAACTCGAGATCGCCAGAACAAGACTCTCTCGCTGTCACAGTCAGCCTACATAGATACTATCTTGGTTAGATTCAGTCTATATAACTCCAAGAAGGGATTGGTTCCATTCAGATATGGAATGAAATTGTACAAGGATCAGGGTCCTAAGACTTCTGAGGAGAGGGTAGAGATGTAGAAGATACCTTATGCTTCAGCTGTAGGGAGTCTGATGTATGCTATACAATGCACGAGACCAAATATATACTATACAGTAGGCATGATGGGCAGGTATCAGTCAAATCCGGGTCCAGGGTACTAGACTGCTGTGAAAAGTATACTCAAGTATCTCCGTAGGTCGAGAGATTATGAGTTAGTTTACTCTTCATAGGAACTGATGCTGATTGGATATACGAATTCTGACTTTGCAGTAGATCTGGAATCCAGGAGATAGACGTCAGGGTTTGTATTTTCATTGGGAGAAGGAGCTGTCAATTGGAGGAGCGTGAAGCAGGGATGCATCGTGGATTCAACAACAGAGGCTGAGTACGTTGCGGCGTGCAAAGCATCTAAGGAGGCAGTGTGGCTCAAGAAGTTTCTCACAAACTTAGGATATGTACCGGGAGTTCAAGATCCTATTGTACTTTACTGTGACAATAGCAGGGCAGTGGCACAATCCAAGGAGCCAAGATATTACCAGAAGAGTAAGCATATCGAGCGAAAATACTATATTATACGGGACTTGCAAAAGCGAGGGAAGGTTGCAGTGACTAAGGTGGCGTCTGCAGATAACATGGCAGACCCTTTCACAAAGGCGTTACTGACCAAGGCTTTTGAGAAGCACGTGGATGCCATGGGAGTTAAGACTGTTATTCCCCGCTAGGCCAAGTGGGAGATTATTGTAGCTCGTGTGTCTTGAGTTTGGATTTTTTGTATTAACATTAATAAAGATGACTTTGGTTATTACTTTAATTAGAATACTACTTTGGTATATGTTAATACACATATAATAAAGAACCGTAGAGAACACAGTAGGCCACTGAGGCGTATGGTGGATCTATGCTTAGGAGACCCAGTGGACCAGTTCTATGTAGACCTAGAACCAGTTTACAGCTTTGGTGATGCTGGTCGCTTCACCAAGAATAAGTCGTTGACAGGTAAAGGATGTGGTGAAGTCTCTACCACGAGAATGTGGGATTCCCATTCACCTGACCAAGCACGATGATTGTGTTGAACATGAACCAAGACGGTGTACAGTTCAGTGATTCAGACACTGGTGCATAAACCGTCTTACTACTATAAATAATATGTCCTTAACTCTGAGGGACCATGTACATTGGGCCAACCAGTTGTGTGGTGCTTTGATGTGTCAATGTGTGCGGACCTTCCATAGTCCAATACCATGGTACGTTGGGTTACCCGACTAGCGCTTGAGTGGCATGCAATCCCTATAGGTTATCCGACGTCCAGTGTTGGATAGTGCGTTTTGATGAGTCAATCTGTCCATACAATTAACCCAGGCCTGGTGGTTGTCAGTATGACTGACGACGTTCTGGATGCTAAGTATAGCACCGGAAGGTGTGTGGTGTTATAGATGACATGTCATCAAATCCTAGTCAGATGATCAATCGAGATCTAACGGTGCTCCCCACCGCCCGAGTCGTATTATAGCACCAGTAATATGAGGGACTAAGGATTATCAGAGTATAGTAGAGAATAGGGTTACGAGGGAGTAACATAAGTTTAGGATCATAGAGTTCAACTCGCGTCGCACTCTGGGTGGCTACGCGGGTTAATCAGATTTGTGCTAATTAACGAAACTTTCGGTGTGTCACCGAAACAGTTAATCATGGATCCGGTTGAAGTTAGAGATCCTGAGCCCTGAAGGTTCTACCCTGTCATTGTGTATAGGAATTATTCCCCGATCTGGTTGGATACATTGGATGTGAAGTAGCGCGATATAGCACAAGTCCGGAGCCTAAGAACCTAATTCACATGTGTTAGGGGCCGTAGGGGTATTTTGGTAAATACTAAAATATGGCTATGAATATATTGAATATGGATTTTAAAATGAGTGGAATAATTCCAGGAGCTCATAGGCGCTGACAGAACTCGATTACGAGTAGCGCACCTCACTCAATCTCTCTTATAGTGTTTCACTTTTCGTGAAGGGCGTTTTCATCCAGGCTTCACGATAGACATAGAGAAACCCTAAAAACCACCCCCCCTCATCCCTATCTCTAGCGGGTCGTCCCTAACTTGCGTATGTGAGTTAGGGCCGGCCCTATATGAGGATTAGAGAGAGGGGCCGGCCCCAAGGCTCTCCCCTCTCCTAAAACCCGAACCCCTCTCCCTCTCTCCCTCTTTGTGGTTTCGGCCAAGGAATAAAAAGGAAGAAGAAGGAGGAAGGAAGGAGAAGGAAGAAAAGAGAAAGAGAAGGAGGAGATCTCATGGCTCACTGTCGTCTTTGTAATGAATTCCTTCGTCGACTTGTTGTCCTTGCACTCAGATATAGGACTTCGAGGATTCCTCCCTTCGCAAAGGACAATATATCATCTGACAGCTTCCCTTACGATTCACGTGCAGTTTATCATCGTTTCGTTCTCTTCGGATCATAGATCCATAAGATATGATGATTTTAAATACCTAACTAGATGCATGATTATCTTCTGTAGATCGTAGTATATCTCTAGGGTATCCGCACATATGCTAAGATCATAGATTTACATATAGATTATTTTGTAGAATTAATTATAATGAAACATACACCATGAGATCTTCAGATCTATATTTTCCTTCCGCTGCGACTTTGATAATAGGATTTAATTCCAATACTTCCATCATCTCATCATCTAGTACCATGCCTTTGGAATCCAGTTTGATCTGGAACTCAAATATGTGTTCCCGAACAAGTATAACCTTAGAATCTCGATACCAATGAGTATTTTGATAGAAAAGCGATGAGTTTACTGACTTCGCCTTTCAAACATCTAATGCAAGTAAAACTTTATTTTAAAAGATCTAGCATATCTCTGACTTGCTTCTAAGGAGTTGTCCGCAAGTCTGCTATGACACAGCACTTACATATCTCCTCAAACACTCGCTAGTCGTTATATATCCTATTTAGTGCCCTAATGACATCTGGACCCGTTAGGTCTGGTACAAGGATATTGAGATTAAAAGCCAATGTAGCTTACAACCCTAAGCATAAGCTTAAAATAGTACTTCCGTTCTACATAGTTTTAGACTCAATAACTAATTTTCTTATGGGATAGCGGATAGGAGAACTATATGGTTGAATGAAAGAATATAAAAAACTTATTTTATGGATTTTGAAAATAAGCTAATTATATCCAAATGCCAATGCTACCCTTACAGCAAAGATACCTCTATAAATTAATTAACCATGTATGTGAGATCTCGAAATAAGATACATCTGCTTGAGGGGGCAGTGTGCAGTGTCATCTGCTTACACGGGTCTTTCTTTGACCCAATCCAAATCTACCAACAAAGAGCTTTGATGGACCATGGTTTTTCTTTTGGCCAGTGCAACGTGATCCTTATGTGAAGCAACAGAAGCCTCATGTGCAATTCAGATGCTTACCCACAAGCCTAGGCAATTACAACACAGGAGTTTATACGGCCCCTACGAGGGTGAAAAAAGTCCATCTCTCCTGGCCCCGTAACTATCATATCCTGAAAAAGACCGCTAAGTTATCTGGCATGGAAAAATATAACTCTTACCTGAGGGGAATGTTAAGTTATGCCCTCCCACCCAGACACAAAGCAGTTGGATGTAGAGGCTAGAAGATCTCAACAAGTACTCTTACATATCCCTTATTAGAGTTGAGGGTTATTTAATTCAAGTATGAGTATAAACTAAGGTCATGATAACCTATATACTAGACTCTGGTCATATCGTACTTCCACTAGCATTTTAAGTCTTTCGCGAAGCATTAACCGATCTTAGAATATCATAGTCCCTGCGTCAAGTGGATTTTTTCACTCAAGGATTACATTACATATCTCAAGAATATTGATGCTCTGCAAACCTAGCTATCATACTAAAGCCCTAGAGCCTAGCCTAAGGTCAGACTAACAAAAAGACTCCCACTACCATAGCACGTTGCTTATAAATTTGACGATTGATGTCATAGTAGAATTATATCTCATTCTAGGTTTTGATGCTGGCCAAATAGGCACACTCGACTAATCGGGTGTTTACCTAATGGTGGCATAACCAAATATGAGGAATTCATGTTATTATCAAAGGTTAATTAAATAATAGGCATCACTAGTGGAATCTTATCTTAACAAGGTCGCTTGGACCCGAGGGGAAAGGGCATCCTCTAAAACACTGATAATCAAATTATTGCATCGGGGTTCTCTATAGAAATATAAAGAATTATAGAAAGAAATAACCACACAACTGAAGCAAGGTCAGGGTCCGACCCTTAAACCTAACTACACAGCGCAGACTCTCTGTCTCCTTCACAAGGTTCCTCGATCTGGTGCAAGCCTCTGTATATGATCTTCTAATGCTTTTGCCCTTTGTCGTCATCGTGTACGCTTCAACGGATCATCATCGTTCTCCAAGGTTTCACTCGTCCTCCCGGTGGTGGATCTCTGTGGCAAGTCCTCCTTCTCAATCTGTAACTAGAAAAGATCTAGTACACTTCGAGCAAGTGCTCACTCATACACAATATCCTAGAAAGAAAAGAAAAATAAGTTTGAAAATCAAGGGTGGTCAACATCCACCTCTTGCCCGATTATGGCTCTAAATCTATCCACACATACTGAAAAAAAAATATACATACATATGCTGGCACAGGGTCTGACCCCCGGTAGAAGCAATCACACATCTAGATTATTTTAGTAGTGGTACCCCTAAAAGAACGATTCATAGAATATACAAAATCTACAATATGCATGATCTACTCGTAGAACCCTGATGACGGCATATACTAATCATGTGCGCACATGACTGTTTCATAAAAAATATAAAATACACACTACTAGTGTGGCTCTGATACTAATTGTTGGAAACAATTCCATGGCAGAGGCCTGCAGCGGAAACAAAGGGAAGGTCTGAAGACCGTAGTTGGTGTGCGTTACACATCAACACTTTTATCGAAACCATCTATACATGCGTGTATTAAATTAGCATGGTAATTACTCAACCCCCTAATGTCGATCTAGAGAAAAGAGCAATATAGCATGCATGCATGTTCTATCTACACTAGATCTACAAGTTAGAAGTCATACCTCCATACAGAATCTTTCACTATGATAAATTTCTTCTTTGTCAATGGAGATGGCCTTGGATCTGCTCGATATAGCTTCGGTGTAACAGCCATAACTTTTCAACTCAAACTTTGATTGGGCTGAAATTTGGACAACAGGTAGAGAACTTCAATCCATAACTTTTGAAAGTATTTGAGATTGTTTGGAGTTCTATAGCTTTCGCAATCATAGAAACATTATTGATCTTCTGCGCAAAATCTGGACAATAAGAGATTACAGGAAGCAGCTTCTAGTTCACCCGATCTCGCACGATGCACGGTACCTCATCGATGGATCTCTGAGTGCCTCCATGCAATGAGCCTTCTTCGTTTTTGATTTACCACACAAGGAAGAAGAACTGCGTCCGAACCCTTACGCACATGCGTTAGAGATGAGAGAGGAGAAAAAGAAGAAAGGGGGGCAACTAGGGCATCATCAAGTAAAGGTAGGCCCCCCTCTCCTTATTTATATATAAGGGTCGGCCCCCCATATCTTACGTATGAGGGTTGTGACCGGCCCCCCTATTCCCTCTCCCCCTTGCGTGTTGCAATAGGTCGGCCCCCTATTGCCATAAGTGGTCGACCCTTAAAGTCAAGCCCCTATTGTTTAGCCTCCCTCCCCTTGAAGCTAGCTAGCAATTCCTAGAAGCTAAGGGAGAGGTTGACCAATGCATATCCCCATGTGCTAGGGGCGACCAACCTAGCACATGGTGATATTTTGGTTTTCCAAAATACCCCCCATGCCTCTAGTTGGTTTCCCTTCTCGCTTGGGAACTCGTACAGCACACTTACATGGGTTATGACTAGTGATTCCACTATTACCGGGGTGCCCTTAGTAAACACCTAGGGTTCCCCTAGTAAAGTTAACTAGTCAATTTGCAACACGAACCGGTGTAGCGCACCCATGTAGCGAAGCCTACTAAGGTAAGGAGATAACTACGTTTGTCTCTGTACCACTCCGGGATTTTCCGTAGCACATACATGCACCTACGTATCTATCGTGCACTAGTATGATGCACACACGGAGTATAGGGTTATTAGGGTTGGACTTATAACTTCCTCTAACTGTATCTTATGAATCAAGGAGATGGTTTAAGGACCGTACATAATGTGGATAAGGTGGAATCTTCAGGGACCAGAGTTCATGGCTTCTAACTTTGACTCGATCAATATACTACCCATGTGTATCATCGACCCTCTGAGTTCGAGTTAACCTGCATAGCCACCCAGGGTGCAACGCAGGCTGTATTCTAATTTTTCTAGACTTATTATGTTCTCCTCATACCCCTGCTCTCTGCTTAGTAGTGGTAAACCTGATGTCCTTTTACTTGGTGCTATAACGTGACTCAAGCAGTGGAGACTACCGTCAGACTCGAGCGCTTATATGACTCAGTTCCTTCTAGGTTGACCATGTACATTGTACCTCTGATTACTCTACCGAGTAACTGGATCAGGTCAACAGTCCAACTAATGACCACCTGGCTAGGGTTTAATACGATATAGGTCAGACCAAGGAACATACCTTCCGTTAAAGGTGTGGATGGCCTGTAGGAGTGGCATGCTGATGCGACGCCAGTCGTGTAACCCAGTACACCAGGGTTTTGGGTCACGTAACTGGACCCTCACACATTGGTGTACCAAAGCACCACACTACTGGTTAGCCCACCAGACATGGTTTCTCAGGGTTTAGGACTGTTTTACACAAAGCAGAAACATGGCTTGGTGCGCCGGTGTCTGCTTATCGATTTGTGTACCGCGTTAGTTCTGTTCAACCACAGACACTGTGCCTGGTATTGACCAAGGTGGAGACATCCATGCTCTTTCATCCCAATAGCTTATCCTGATAGGACGATCAACTTTAATCAGAGCTACGAACGTATTTAAGTTACATGGTACCAATCCATTGAGTCTCCCACTCAAGTAGATTACCATGTAACCATGGCTCTCTGTTCTGTAATCAAAACATGTACTAAAATACGTACCAAGTTGCAATCCTAAGCTATTAATCATACACAGCTAAACCATTGGTTTTTATGAGCTGTAAACCTCACTAATTCCAACACTACTCTGGGATACCCCTTAGTGAACACATTCATCCCTGTAAAACAACCATTCTCCAGTGCGATACACTAATTGAACACATAATGATTAGGGTATTTTATCTTCAACTCTTATTATGCTGTGAGATAAGGAGAAAGTAAAAAATCCATAATGATTGTGGATAGAGTAGAACCTTTAGGAACTAGGATTCATGGCTTTCAACAGGACCAGATCGACACACTACCCAAGTATCCCTATCAATCCTCTGGGTCCCGATTAACCTGCATGACCACCTAGAGTGCGACACATGCTGCACTGCAATTCTCTCAGACTTACTTAGCTGTCTCGTATACCCCTGCTCTCCATTTAGTATTGGTAATTCGATATCCCTCCACTTGGTGCCATATGTCAACTCAAGCAATGAAGAGCACTGTCATACTCTAGTGACCATCTAACTAGGTTCGTTTGAGGTTGACTCATCACAACACACCTTCGGTCACTTTGGCCAAGCAACTGAATTCGGTCAATAGCTCAACTGCTAACCACTAGGCATGGGTTTTGTACGGTGTATGTCAAACCAATGAACCACCTCCCGGTAGGGATGTGAATGGCCTGTCGGAGTACTAGTGGGGTGCCGATATAACACCAGCCTGGTAATCCAGCACACCGTGGTATTGGGTCATGGTTAGATCCCTCACATGTAGGTCTACCAAAGTTACACGCATCTGGTTAGTCCACCGATCATGGTTCCTCAGGGTTTAGAACTGATTACCTTAAGTAGAAACATAGCTATGTGCACCGTTGTCTGCTCACCTATGCATCGTATTAGTTTCATTTAGCTACAAAGACTGTGCTTGGCAATGACCATATTGGAGACACACATGCTTTATCATTCCAACAGTTTATTCTAATAAGCCGACCAACACTAATAAGAGTTGAGAACAATTTAGACTTATAGAACCGATCCACTGAGTCTCCCACTCAGATGGACTACTAAATAGCCATGACTTCTTTAGTTTTGTAAACATAACACATATAGTAACATATACCATCATACAATCCTAATTAAATTATCAACCATATACAGCTAAATCAAGGTTTTGTGAGCTGTAGACCACATCAAACCTAACAAGTAGGAATCTTTCAATGACAGAAGATTATTCCCCCATAACTCGTACATGCAAAATGATAAAAATACACCAATCGCATAAAAAGACATCTTCGGAGCAAAACTTAGTTTGTTGTACACTATTATCTTCCATACTCGAGCAATCCATCATTTGAAAAAAAAAAAACTAATAATTGAAATTGCATAACATGAGTAGACGACTATTGAAATTGCATTTTATTTTTAACGAAAGATGACTTATATAACAGGTAAATTAAGGTTGAGCAGCCGTCAAACATCATCATGATCCATGATTACGTAGCCCAACCAATGCACGGACATGCCCTTCTCAAAGTCGAGGAATATCTCAACGGGATAGTACCCCACGTCCTCATCATTGATCTTCACTCACCATTTGTTCATGCGGCCCTGCAAGATTTGGAGAGAGAGAGAGAGAGAGCATGGACTAGAGAGATCAGTTGCTGATTACGTAATAATGGAACTTGAGTTTGGAAAATTGAGGACTAGGGTTATTCATGCCTTGACAAGGGGGCAACTAATGCTCAAATGATCATCACACCTTTTGGATTTTGAGTTGGAGCATATCTAGGGGGGCTGCCAATCCTCGAGAAGTGCAGTGGTGATCCGAGCACAAATGCAGGGTTTGTTTGGATGAATCCCGGGCATAACACGTTGTCGCAACCTCTGATGTTGTTGCCTTCTCTTTTTTTTTTTCTTTTTTTTTTCTTTTTTTTTGGTACATTGTGTGGTGATCACATCGAGATGATCTGCATGTCCTCCCTCACTAGGGCTGACAAACCAAAAGGGAATTCTTCCTCCCAAAAACCTTCGACCCCAGAAGACCGGGCTTCATTGGCAAGCCAATGAGCACTCCCATTAGCCACTCGCGAAATCCAGTGAATCGACGCCTCCGGCACCAAACCCCACGCCATCATACATTTCGTGATGAGAGGACAAATGTTACCCTTGCAACCCCTGCCCACCACAAGAGCGTCACGAGCCTGAGCCGAATCTATGAATAGTACAATAGGAGCACATTTCAATTGACCTGCCGCCGTCAGAGCAGCCAAAATCACCCACAATTCTGCTTGCAGGGCAGAATCAACCTGACAGCGAAAGGATGCAGCTGCTCGCAGCGTCCCATCACTAGAAGCCATCACCCAAGCACCACTTGCTACCTCCGATGCAGAAATGAACGACCCATCCGTCCATAGCCTGAAAACATTTGTTGCAGAAGCCTCATAATCCATGTCTCGGTTGCGTGATGCCCGTAAGAAGGTATACATCATCTCCTGGCCCAACCTTACCTCCTTCGAACACTGAAAGATCGAGTTATCAAATAGCTTGCGACACCGTCCCTTCCACAATATCCACATAGCAGAGGCCAAAATTTCCCCTGGAGTCGGTGTTGCCGTCATCTGCACCTCCTTCGAGATCACCCCTAAAATATTCACAGAGAAGAAATCAATACCTGTATACCGCCTGACACTCATCCAAAACTCCCCAGCCTTGAAGCAATCCCAAAAAACATGCTCAATATCTTCATTTTCCTCGCCACACCACGGACAACTCCCGTAGCCAGCACCTAAGCGCTGTCGGAGGAAAGCCGCCGTCGGTAGGACCCCATGCAACATTTTCCACAAAAAGAGATGGACCCGAGGTGGAAGCCGAAGGTTCCACATATGCTCCCCCCGCCATACGGGCTTATCAACCACCACTGGTCTGATCCCCTCAGCAAAATCTTCAAGCATTTTCTGATACTTAGGCCTCAGTCTTTTTCCGCTAGACCACACCCATTGAGCCCGTTGTACAGTATTCCGTAACCAGGAAGACGACTTCCGCGCCTCCCACTGAACCCAATTTGCCAACGTTAGTTGGTTCTGATTACGGATCCACTGCGATCCCAACAAGTCCCCTTGCAGAATAAACCAAAGATTTGCCACCCCCAGGCAAGTTTGTTGTTTCGATAAGCTCCGAATATTCAGACCCCCAGGCAAGTTTGTTGCCTTCTCTTGCATGCATTATGAAATCACTAATGAGTCATGGAAGAATGTGAGATAAAAAAAAAAGCTATTGTGGAGTCGAAAATGGGTGAATTAAATATAATATTTATCGACAAATAGCTGGTAATAGAAACATTTCTTTACAATCCATGAGACGAAGATCCGAGGCACATCGTTTCCGTATATATGTGGCATCACCTACAAGAAAAGAAAGATGAATGTCTGAAGACCTTCAAAAACTGCAACCTAAGAATATGTTGGAAAATTGGTTGAAAAGACTTGTATATCGATCACGCTATTAGTTGGTTCAAGATGTGTCTATAGCACTGACTTTAAAGTGACAGATACCTTTGGTGCACAGGCCTTGTCATTATATAGCTTTCATGATACAATGAACCTTATAGATCCGTCTCAACATGACCTTCAATCCAAACTCAATGTTGATAACCAGACTAAGAGAAAACAGAACAGAAAGAAAGTAGTGGACGCAGATTGAGAAAGAACTATTCTTTCCAATTTAGAATTGAGGATTCATTTGTTTCTCCCAACATAGAACTTCTTTTTCAATATCGAAGTACAAAAGAAGATTTAAGGGCCCCTATAAGTAGTCAACAAAATGGTGTCTGGTTATAGCAATTTATGTAACCTATTAGCCAAGTCAGTTCCGTACAATCGCTCAGTCCCAACAACTGACACAACCAACAAGGCTCATGAATGGTCACAGATCACACAGTCCAGATTCATTTCGATCGAACGATCATGAGGTGATCCAATGGGAAAAAAGAAAAAGACACCAACGACGATGCGCATGTGTGCCTCTGGTTCTGTAAAACCCAATACACGATCGCACCGCATCGTACGTGGCTCAATAACAACACAAAACCTACCCTTGTTTTTTTTTTTTTTTTTTTTTTTTTGACATCGGCGGGTGTCCCGAAACCTTTCGGGCAATGGCCCACTTCATGCTCGGACTAATCCCTCCGGGAGTGAAGCCCGACCCACTCGGCAATTCCCACTTCACTCCTGGGTAAATCGAGGGGAGGAAGAGTTGAACCCACAACCTCATCACCAAAGCATCAGTTGCTTTGCCAACTCTCCAATCCCCTGGTGGGTCAAAACCTACCCTTGTTGATCTCAAACAAGTACGGTAAAGGAGCTTTAGTTTATATATTCATCCAACTAGTTTCCCACAAGCAATGTGGGACTAATAAATAAAAACAATGATGAGGGGTAGCCTCTCACCCACAAAATGGATCGGAGCCAAAAAGATTTTCCTAAAAGCAAAAGGAGGAAAACAAACAAGAAATTTCCTCTAAATTTAAAATTTAAACTAAATTTTTTAAATCCTTAAAATTTAATAACATAATCGAGAGACCCTCTCCCTGTGCTTGTTAATATAGGACAAGTCCCTAAGTCTCGGATCAGTATCAGCTTCAGCCAAGAAGACCACTTGGTTTTATTCGAGCGATAGAAAGTAGGAATGACGTATAATTTAAATCTACTGAATAGAGCTCACCGTCCATCCGACACGTATGGCATGTAGAGAGTTCTCGCTATGCTTATTGACACCTATCGAAGAACAAGAGGTCTCCTCCCTCTCGACCGATGGCTTCCATACTGAAAGGTCTCCCCCCTCCTCCGTAGTATACCAGAGAATTACCACGCACTATCGCGCCGGCTATCTAAAATTTTTGTATAAAGAAGCAATTAATGGTTGGTGGCCATCTTTGGACCAAGGGGTTGAATGATGGTGACCATAGCTCAAAAGGATCAAACTTACTTCCATTCTACCAGTTGTAGCTGTATAAGGATTTGGATGCACCGTTCCAAAGCTCTCTAAAGACTCGACTCGAAGAAGGTCACTCTTCCTAACCCTTCTAATCGGGATGGTTCCATTGGGACAACTTTCGTTTTGTTGCCAAATTGGCTCTGCATATTCTGACGAGTAGTTGCTCCTATCACCCATTCCCAGATCGAAGCTTGGACTCATCTACGAAAAAGAAAATGAATAGATCATGATCATTAGAAAGATTGGAGCTAAATTTGAGAGTGCTAAGGAATACGAACCTCGATCGTATAGTTTTTCAGCAAAGGGTGGTCGAACGCAGGTTGCTTGTAGATATCAACACAATCAATAATCTCCCCATCCGGACTCTGCAAACGATTATTTGAGTTAGATCTTCGAAATGATAGATAACGTACCCTCTTCCTACTATATAAACCTGTAGCATTTTGATTGGATGCTTGTTGAGCTTCTTTAGAAGATCCTTTATCTCTATATCTCGTGGAGATTGAGTGCTTGCTCCTACTACACTGATTAGTATCAATAAGATCATCAAAATAGTAATGCAGCCTGATCTTATGACGACGAGGTCGTCAAGAGTCTCCCATGGACTTTGGTTTGCCATGCAATCAACCAAGAAAGACTTCACCTATATTTAAGAACGATCAAATTTTTGTCACCATATGAGTTAAAATATGAGCATTTGTGTTGAATGGATTAATTATGAGATTCACTAACAAATTAATGAAGAAGATGAAAGCACATTAACTAATTTATGAAGGGTGCGGATTCTTTGAGGTTATAATCTTAGAGAATCAGATAGGTTAAGGGTTAAACTAATTCATAATCAATGTTTTGAATCTCGATAATGACATTCGTATATCACTTGTGACATTCAATTGTCAGTGGTGTCTATAACATTGTGGTGTTAGATTTGAGAATAATAAAAATCCTCATTGGGACTTTTCGTCTTTTACAGGTGGACTTCTTTCTCAGGGCTTTTTCTAAAAAATGGATCATAAACCTATAAGATGTTTTTGTTGAGTGAGATATGGTCTTGGTCTTATAAAACCATGGTTGGATAATAAATAAGTTGTTATTTATATTAGAATTGCTTTATGGTACATATTATACGTGTTCTATATAATGAGCTTAAAAGATCCATGGTTGTATAGTGGTTCATTTGTAGCTCTTATTAGAGTTGGTTACCTTATCAGGTTAAGCTGTCAGAGCATGGGTTTCTCCACCATGGTCATTACCAAGTACAGTGTCTATGGCCGAACAGAACCAATACAGTGCACAGATCGGTGAGCAGACACCGGTGCACATAGTCATGTTTCTACTTAGGGTAATAGGTTTTAAACCCTGAGGAACCATAACCGATGAACTAACCAGTTGCGTATAATATTTGTTCTCCAACGTGTGAGGGATCTAACCATGAACCAATACCACGGTGCGTTGAATTACTAAGCTGGCGTTGCATCAGCATGCCACTCTTGCAGGCTATCCCCATCCGTACCGGGAGGTGCGTTCCTTGGTCTGACATACACCGTACTAAACCCAGGCCTGGTGGTCAGCAGTTGAGCTATATTAATCGGATTTGGTTGCTTGGCCAAAGCGACTGAAAGTGCATTGTGATGGTCAACCTAGAAGGAACCTATTCATATGGTTACTCGAGTCTGATGGTGCTCTCCACCTCTCGAGTTCATACATGGCACTAAGTGAAGGGATATCGTATTATCAATACTAAGCGGAGAGCAGGGGTATGTGAGAGAACTTAGTAAGTCTAAGAGAATCGAAGTATAGTCGGTGTTGCACTTTGGGTGGCCACGCAGGTTAACCAGGACCCAGAGGATTGATAGGGACACTTGGGTAGTGTACTGATTGGGTCTGGTTTGAAGCCATAAATCCTAGTCCCTAGAGGTTCCACCCTATCCATAATCATTATAGATCATTACTTTCTCCTTGTCTCACAGTATAATATGAGTTAAAGAACAGTACCCTAATCAACCTGAGTTCCATGAGTGCATCGTACTGGAGCATAGTAGTTGTGCGGGGCTTAGTGTGTTCACTACGGGGTATCCCATAGTAGTATAGGGACACACAAAGTTGCTATTACACCATGAGGAGTCTATTCCGTGTGTGCATGTCACACTAGAATGTAGTTTGTGAATTTAGTGATTTTTACTATAGAGCACCTCACGTTTTACTGAGAGCAGCTAGTGAATAATAAAAATACTATTCATTATCCCACGATGTGTTGAGTGGGTGCAGATGAGGTGCCCTAAGTATTAGAGTACTTTATCATGCACGGAGATGGACCATGCATGCTCCTATATGAGGTGAACGACCACTAGATGCATGGGGGCATTTTGGTCTAACTAAAATATTCTACATACCCTATCTTGGCCGCCCCTTATTAGGGTTAGGTTATATGGCCATTATCTCTCAATTAAAGGGATGATAGAGATTTAAAAAGATTTAAATCAATCCCCTTATTTGCAAAAATCCTAATATTGCATCTAGTAATAAGGGAGCATTTAATAGAAAATTAAAGAGATCGAGAGAGAGGAATGACTAGAAATGGATAGAGGGAGAAGGGGGTGCAGTTCCCAAGACAAATAAGGCATAGAAAACCATGCATCCTCGTAGATTATCTGAGAAAGTCTAATCCCCCCTTCTCTCTCTTTTGTAGTTCGGTTTTCTCTTATTCTCTCTTGGGTTCTCATCTCTCTCTTGGGTTTGACCTTAGGTGTAAAGAGAAAATACTCTCCCTCTAATCTTCTCCTTTAAGTGTGTGTGTGTGTGAGAAAGAAGAAAATCGATTGCACTCTGAGGTACTCAGAGATTGGAGTATAAGAATTCAGGACGATTTGTGAGATCGGGTAAATCTGAAGAGATTCATCTCTCTAATGCACGAGGATACTTCCATCGTCATCAACTATTAAGATAAATATTGCGGTGTTAAATCCCGCACGAAGGTATAACACACAAACCCCTAGATCTATTGTATTGCATGCATATTAGATATGTTGTTTGATTCAACAGATGACCATAGGGGTTCAGTTTACCGTTCGATTCATAAATTACGTAACAATTTATTAAATAAATTTTTTTTAAATATATCGCACATTGAATCGATCCACGTGATCAACTTTGATTTTCGTTGTGCCTCCGATATCATCCTAACAAATAGTATCAGAGCCATATCAATGTACGATTCACCAGAAATTTTTTTCATGAATCGAACGTGTGTGCATTTGGTAAACGAATGTGTTACCAGGGTTTGCGCTAGAGCATATGTTTATATGTGTTGCATACTATGAGTTTCTTGCAGGGCGGTGCAATAATGTTATTGTTTTCTTCTGGGGGTCGGACCATGAAATATAATTATGTGGATGTTTTTGTTTCTTTCTATGATGGATGAATGTAAGGCCTAATGGGACAAGTACGTGGAGGTTGTTCCACGGCTTGGTTTTTCTCTGCCATTATTTCTGTGTTTGTTCTTTCATTATTATGCTACCTAGGAAAATATGTACGAACGAGCGATTTCTCGAAGCGTTCTACTATTTTTAGTTACAGATGGAAGACATGGAGGACAAGGCCAGATGAAAGATACATTACCGAAGGACCGAATGAGGTGGCCTGAAGGAAGAGATATCCGGAAGATTCCATAAATAGAAATGTCAGAGCAATGCTATTATGGTTCAGGAGTCAGACCCTGAATTAGATATCAAAGGATGTTTTCGCCTTGGTTGGATGTTCTTCTTTTACACCCAGGTGAAATTATAATAAGTCTAATTTTGTAGGTGTTAGATTGTGGGATGCTCATTCCCCACTTGGTCTCTGTCACCATATTAGGTTAGGTTTCTATTTTATGACACCTGTTTAAATTGATGTTTGATGGTCGTACGAACCCATAACACTTGGTTATGCCACCATTAGGTTGAGGTCCGATGGAGGTTGTCGGATATCCCAAATTAGTAAGCATCGAAACCAATAGTGAATTTACGAGCGGTACACTATTCTCTTCCATACTCGAGCAATCCATCGTTTGAAGAAAAAAAAATTTGAAATGGCATAACATGAGTAGACGGCTATTGAAATTGCATTTTATTTTTAAGGAAAGATGACTTGTATAACAGGTAAATTAAGGTTGAGCAGCCGTCAAACATCATCATGATCCATGACATAACCCTCTCGAGCCAACCGCTTGCTCACTAATCACAGTCCATGCCCCCGGACCTCCGAAAAAGACACTGGGCCCGTAATTCTCGATCGGTGGTGGGTACAGAAACGCGTCGTAGCAGCGGGGGGACGACACTTCGAGCTCAGGTCTTTCCGCCGGCCTGAACTGGCCGAATTCAAGCACGGTCTCCATGTTCTGGAAATGGGCCGCGGTTTCGTAGCCCTCGTGCCCGAACCGACCGCTCCCCATCTGGGTGATGGTGTGATGCCCTGAGTTCATCGTGTTCCAGACCATGCCCACCCAATCCACGGACGTGCCTTTGTCGAAGTTGGTGAATATCTCAGAGGGATAGTACCCCACGACCATATCATTGATCTTCACCCACCACCTATTCATGCCCTGAGAGAGAGAGAGAGAGAGAGAGAGAGGACTGGGGTTATTCATGCCATGAAAAGTGGGCAACTAATGCTCAACTGATCATCACACCCTGTTGATTTTGAGTTGGAGCATTGTCAGGGAGGGGTTGCCAATTCTCGAGAAGTGCAGTGGTGATCCGAACACAAATGTGGGGCTTGTTTGGATGAATCCTGGGCATTCAAGGTTCTTGCAACCACTGATGTCGTTGCCTTCTTTTGCCTGCATTATGAAATCATGAATGAGTCAGGGAAGAATGTGAGATAATAAAAAGCTATTGTGAAGTCGAAAATAGTTGAATTAAATATAATATTTTTTGACAAATCGTTGGTAATAGAAGAATTTCTTGACCATCCATGAGACGAAGATCCGAGGCACACCGTCTCTGTGACTATGTGGCATCACCTACAAGAAAAGAAATATGAATGTTTGAAGATCTTCAAAAACTGCAGCCTAAGAATATGTTGGAAAATCACAACACAGCATAATCGGTTGAAAAGACTTGTATATCGATCAAAGTATCTATAGTACTGACTTTAAAGTGACAAATATCTTTGGTGCACAGGCCTTGTCGTTATATAGCTTTCATGATATAATGAACCTCATAGATCCGTCTCAACATGACCTTCAATCCAAACTCAATGTTGATAACCAGGCTAAGAGAATTTAGAACAGAAAGAAAGTAGTGAACGCAGATTGAGAAAGCACTATTCTTCCCAATTTAGAATTGAGGATCCATTTGTTTTTTCCAACATAGAACTTCTTTTTCAATATCGAAGTACAAAAATAGGTGTAAGGGCCCCCTATAAGTAGCCAACAAAATGGTGTCTGGTTATAGCAATTTATGTAACCTCTTAGCCAAGTCATAGTTCCGTACAATCGCTCGGTCCAAACAACATACACAACCGACAAGGCTCATGAATGGTCACAGATCACACAGTCCAGATTCATTTCGATCGAACGGTCATGAGGTGATCCAATGGAAAAAAAAAAAAAGACACCAACGACGATGCGCATGTGTGCCTCTAGTGCTGTAAAACCCAATACGAGATCGCACCGCATCGTATGTGGCTCAATAACAACACAAAACCTACCTTTATTAATCTCAAACAAGTATGGTAGAGGAGCTTTAGTTTATATATTCATCCAAGTAGTTTCCCACAAACAATATGGGACTAACAAATAAAAACAATGATGAGGGCTAGCCTCTCACCCACAAAAAGGATCGGAGCCAAAAAGATTTTCCTAAAAGTGAAAGGACAAAAAACAAGAAATTTCCTCTAAATTTAAATTTTAAACTTAATTTTTTAAATCCTTAAAATTTAATAACATAATCGAGAGACCCCCTCCCTGTGCATGTTAATATAGGACAAGTTCCTAAGTCTCGAATCAGTATCAGCTTCAGCCAAGAAGACCACTTGGTTTCATTCGAGCGATAGAAAGTAGGAATGAAGTATAATTTCAATCTACTAAATAGAGCTCACCATCCATCCGACACGAATGGCATATAGATAGTTCTCGCTACTCTTAATGACACCTATCGAAGAACTGGAGGAATCCTCTCTCTCGACCGATGGCTTCCATACTGAAAGGTCTCCCCCTCCTCCGTTGTATATCGGAAAATTACCATGCACTGTCGCGCCGGCTACCTAAAATTTTTGTATAAAGAAGCAATTAATGGTTGGTGGCCATCTTTGGACCAAGGGGTTGAATAAAGGTAACCATAGCTCCAAAGGATCAAACTTACTTCTAGTCTACCAGTTGTAGCTGTATAAGGATTTGGATGCACCATTCCAAAGCTCTCTAAAAACTTGACTTGAAGGTCACTCTTCATAACCCTTCTAATCGGGATGGTTCCTTTAGGACAACTTTTGTTTTGTCGCCAAATTGGCTCTGCATATTCTGATGAGTAGTTGCCCCTATCACCCATTCCATGATCGAAGCTTGGACTCATCTACGAAAAAGAAAATGAATAGATCATGATCATTAGAACGATTGGAGCTAAATTTGAGAGTGCTAAGAAATACGAACCTCGATCGTATGGTTTTTCAGCAAAGGGTGGTCGAACGCAGGTTGCTTGTAGATATCAACACAATCAATAATCTCCCCATCTGGACTCTGCAAACGATTATTATAGTCCAATCTTCGAAATGATTGATAACGTACCCTCTTCCTACTATATAAACCTGTAGGGTTTTGATTGGATGCTTGTTGAGCTTCTTTAGAAGATCCTTTATCTCTATATCTCGTGGAGATTGAGTGCTTGCTCCTACTACACTGATTAGTATCAATAGGATCATCAAAATTATAACGCAATCTGATCTTACGACGATGAGGTCGTCAAGAGCCTCCCATGGACTTTGGTTTGCCATGCAATCAACCAAGAAAGACTTCACCTATATTTCAGAACGATCAAATTTTTGTCACCATATGAGTCAAATTATGAGCATTGGTGTTGAATGGATTAATTATGAGATTCACTAACAAATTCATGAAGAAGATGAAAACAAACAAGAAATGATAGTTGGTCTTACCCAGATGGAGGAAGCCAAGGGGTCTAAAGGGCTAGGAGATGGGTCCAAACAGAGCTAATTCTTGGGGAATTATATAGAACCATAAATTAGTTAGGGACTAGATCGTTTTAAGATTTAGTACGTGTTAACGAAAAAATCTATGATTTTAATGTCAGTTATAAAATAAATTTTATTAGAAGATAACAAATATACAGATATAGTGGAAGTATGCATATCAACTATTTTATGAAGGGTCCAAATTCTTTGAGGTTATAACCTCAAATAATCAGATAGATTAAGGGTAAAATTTATTCACAACCAATGTTTTGAATCTCGATAGTGACATTCGTATATCACTAGTGACATTCAATTGTCAGTGGTGTCTATAACACCTGTGGAGTTAGATTTAAGAATAATAAAAATCTTTATTGGGCCCTTTCGTCTTTTTTATAGGTGGACTTTTTTCTGGGCTTTTTCTAAAAAATGGGTCATAAACCTATATGATGTTTTTTTTGAGTGAGATATGGTCTAGTACTTGTAAAAACCATGGTTGATTAATAAATAATTTGTTATTTATATTAGAATTGCTTTATGGTACATATTATACGTGTTCTATATAATGAACTTAAAAGATCCATGGTTTATAATGGTTCATCTATAGCTCTGATTAGGGTTGATCACTCTATCAAGTTAAGATGCCATAACATGGGTTTCTCCACCATGGTCATTACCAGGCACAGTGTTTGTAGCCAAACAGAACCAATACGATGCACAAATCGGTAAGCAAACACCGGTGCACATAGCAGTATTTCTGCTTAGCGTAATCGGTTCTAAACCCTAAGAAACCATAACCGATGGACTAACCAGTTGCATATAACCTTTGTTCACCAATGTCCTCTTGCATCAAACGTTGAAAATCCAGACCGCTCCAATCGAAGGAAACCCCTGCCTTCTTGTCTACCTCCCGGAATGAATCTAGGAAGTAGGAGGTAGCTGCCCCCAGAATATCTGATGTGGATGACAGCAACTCCCCCTCATGGAGCAAGGAGGACAAGAAATTCTTCCGCCGGCGAGCATTCGCTACCTTGTGGAAATAAGAGGTATTATTGTCTCCTAACTTGATCCATTGCTCCTTGGATCTCTGTCTCCACATCTCCTCCTTTTTTCACAACAGAATAACTAAGGCTTCATTCAGCCTATCCAATTCTGCTAAATCTGTATCGGTTAGATTCGATGTTTCTCCTTGGACTTCTAGGGCCTGAATCGCAGCCAAGGTTGAAGCCTTCTGCTTCAGAACACTCCCAAAATGGTCCCTAGTCCAACTGATTAGCTTCTTCTTGATGAAACGAAGCTTCCGAGTCATATTAAGAACTGAGTTCTCATGCTGACCCACTTTCTCCCACCAGCCTCTCAAAAAGTCACCAAAACCTTCCTCTACAGCCCACATTAGCTTGAAGCAAAAAGGAGGATGAATCGATGGAATGGAATCAGTCGCTAAAAGGATCGGACCATGGTCTGAAAATAGGAAGCCAACCCCATCCGATTAGAGCCCGGGTATCTAGAATCCCAGTCTGGAGAGATGAGAAAACGATCCAACCTAGCCAAGATTGGATCTTCCCTCTTATTGCTCCAGGTGAAGTTGTGACCTAAGAGTGGCAGGTCTATCATCTCCTGATAGCGGATGAAGTCGGAGAAGGCCCTTATGGCTGAAAGATCTCCGCCACTACGAAGTCTCTCCCCTGCCCCTTTCGTGATGTTGAAATCCCCTGCGATGACCCAAGGCCTAGCAAAGTTCGCCCGAAGGGAAGAAAGTTCTGCCCAAAAGTCAACCCCCTACTGTGACCAGTAGGGTTGTAGATGGAAGAGATCATCCATTCCTCTCCGTCTAGCCTGTTCCTCAGGATGAGAGAGAGGGAGAAGACCCCTACGATCGTACTCCGAAGAAGAAAGAGGTCATCACTGTACCCTACTAGAATACCTCCTAACACACCAGTAGCATCCTTTGCTTCCCATTTGGCAATCTTCTTAGTACTCAGAGAGCGGAAAAAATAACTAGTAGGGTTCTCCCACTTCGACTCCTGGATGCAAATGATGCCCACATCATGGATAGACCCAAAGGTACTAGCCACTCGTCTCTTCTCCGATTCGCCTAAGCCTCTAATGATCCAAGACAGAATCTTCATTAAGAAACCACAAAACTCCATCAGATTGAAGCTAACTTTGCCCTCCTCTCTTCCATCGCTTGAATAGACTCCAGAAAGAACCTGAAACCATTTAACTCTTGGGTAGTAATAAACCCATATTTTTTAGCTATATCCAAAATTACATTATCCTCCAAAAGGGAAAGAGGCAAGAAAACCAAAGGGTCAGACTGGTCTAGTTCCAAAAGGCGCATCTTTGACCAAACCAGGGCTTGAGCAGCATCGGATCCTCCGTCGAGCACTGCAAAATTTGTTTGAAACTTCTCCTGGCGGTAGTAAGCTGATGTCCGCCATCGGCCGGCTGCTTCTGCCTCCCTTGCCCATCCCCTTGCAATGCGATGTCGACTAAGGCGCCCCTATTGACATCAAAGTTAGAGTTTAGAGCTCCCTGAAAAAGAGAGTTGTCTTCCGCAATAGGTACTGTGTCTGCCACAGGCTCCTCCTGAGCAGCATGGGTGCTCTCATATCCTCCCAAACCGGCAGGATCAAGGCACCCACTAGAGGTGCCCTCGTCGATGTCCACAAACGGGTTGATGGGGGTGGCACACAAGCCTCCCTGGCACCCTCACCCGGAATGGAAAAACCATTGTCTCTCGTGCCCAATTCAAAATTGGAATCGAACAAGAAATCATGGGCGAAAAAAGCGCTCCCTGAATGGTAGGTAGTATCTGCATCCCGCGAAATCTACCGGAGGGAGGGCATACCTGGATCGGGGACCTGGCCTCTATCGAAGACTTCCGCCGGTGATGACGTGTTATCCACCTGCTCACCGACACGCGCTCCTGTTGGCCCCAGAATCAGTCCTGCCAATGCCAGGAACCGAGGAAGTCTGGTACAAGATTGGCAGAATCTTGTCGCTTGAGATCCAGTCGCCACCTGAGGCCCGAAGCCTGGGGGAATGACTGGGTCATCCAGAGGGATCCGACTCCCTGGCCCATGGTCCAGAGGCGGAATAGAACCCAAGGGGGGAGGGGGAGAAAGGTACAATCACCTAGCACCTGAGTGGTGAGGCGAACTCTGAATACCCCGCAACCGTGGAAGAACAGCAGAACAAGAGGCACCAGGATTGGCTCGTAGTAGATCACCATGGCCTGGCAGAAGCGACGGTGGGTGTATACGGGAAGATATTGAAACACTCCCTGACCTTCCCATAAGGTTCCAGCAGGGCCCTAATAGAGCTCTCCCCCCAGACATCTAAAGGTAGGCCGAAGATAGTAACTCTAATAGTCGTCCTCCTCCGCCTCGCAATCGCCCCTCCCAATTCATCCCAGAGCTGAAAAGAGGCTGAGATGGCTCCCAAGTCTCGCACACCTCTTCCGACTTTTATCTCCAGGAATTGACGGAATGGAAATTTCATAAGGAATTCTCCATTCCCGATCTCCTGTATTGGCCAAGTCCACGACCCTTGCCAAGCCTAACGAAAGTGTTCAGAGAGCTCAGAGGTGGGCACCGATCACTGAAAGGCCCGGCACACCCCAGATCTGGATAGGATCTCCATCATCTCCCCCCTTCGAGAATCATCTGGAAGATCAATCGAAGCCCTGGCGGGGGAGGACGTCGAAGAACCAAACGACTCCGACGATCGTGCCATGCCTTAATGATGGGAAGTGTGCCCTACCTTACCACAGGCAAAGTAAACAAGGGGATTGCGGCAGTCAGCTACAGCATGACCTTTTTCCTCACACCGATGGCACCTACACCTGAGATCTCCTCTGCGACTCCTAGGAATGACTCTCGTTGAGTTGCGCCTGAGCCTTTCTGGCTTGAGGGCCGGTCTCCTAACCATATTAGCGAAGGAGACTTTGGGATGGAGCTGGGGGGAGGTTTTCATGGGTGGTCTAGTGGCATCCCCGAGACGCCTATTGTGGGGGGAAATTTCCGAGCCGCCTTGATCGAGAATCCCACCCCACAGCCTTGATTGAATTTGATGGTTTGTAGAGTTAGAGAGATGAGAGAATAGATAGAGAGAATAAAGAGCGATGACACAAGGGTTGGTGACGGAGTTCGGCCTTACGACCTACGTCTCCGGGCGAGAGGTGCCACCTGATCTTCACTATAATTTGAATACAAAGGGTGAGCGTTCTCTCGACAGGCCGAGAGAAGCTTCGTACAGTGGGGTTGCACGGAGCAACTAGAAGAGAACAAGGTGGGGAGAATAGAGGGCTCTGGCTCTGGCTCTAGATCCTCTCCTCCTCTGATCGAATGACCAACCCCTTTCCTGGATGCCTTGGGGGTCCTTTTATAGCGTAGGAATGAGCCCGATATGGCAGCGATGACGTGGCGATGATGATGTGGCACTGGTTCTGGTTCTCCTTGCTGGGCCCTTATTGGGTCGTTGTTCGGGCCCAATAAGGGGGGAGGGCTTGATCTACGAGCCCCGTAGAGTGGGCCCATGAACCCGGGCAGGCTTACCCACTTGGGCCGTTGCGCGGGCCCATGCCGCTCTGATCCGGTCCGGTACAATTTTTGCACCCACAGTTACCCCCTCCTAGTCGGGTCAGGACCCCCTGGGTCGGCTGGGATTCCATGGTGCAAACGCCTTGTGGTGCGAGCCAAAAAGGTCTCGGTTTTGTGTGTGGGCGTTTCCGAGGAAGCAGTGCGTTTTCCGACCGAGAGGACGCCGAGACTCCTTTGCCTTCCGCCGACGCCGAGACTCTTTTGGTTCAAGCCAAAAGTCTCGGTTTTGCGGGTGGGCGTTCTCGGGAAGTCAGTGTGTTTCCCGACCGAGAGGACGCCGAGACTCCTTTGCCTTCTGCCGATGCCGAGACTCTTTTGGTGCGAGCCAAAAGTCTCGGTTTTGCGAGGGGGCGTTTCCGAAAACTCAGTACGCTTCCCGACCGAGAGGACACCGATACTCCTTTGCCTTCTGCTGACGCTGAGACCCTTTTGGTGCGAGCCAAAAAGTCTCGGTGTTGTAAGTGGGTGCTCCCGAAAAAAAAACAAATCAGTGCCTTTTGGAATCCTACACCAAACGAATGGAGGCATACCCCACTATGAGGCCTGATGCTCGACGTTATAACAAGACAAAAGGTTTCAACGTCCTTGAGTTTGGATGTGGGTTGGATGAAGGTTGGATGGCACAGCTGATTGTTGTATGGGCTAATTCCTATTATGGCATTGGTGTCCCACTTGTAATGATCGACCATCAGAAGAGCAGCGAGCATGTGGCTTTCGTTAGGATCCCGAGCGGCGATCGAGTGGTGTGCGACCTTCGTTTTCATCCCATGCGGTGAGTGGCGTGCGGGTTTTGCTTTGATCCCGATCAACGATCGAGTGGCATGGGGCTTTTGTTTCCATCCCGAGCGACGAGTGGCATATGCGGCTTTTGCTTTCATCCTGAGCGACAATCGAGTGGTGTGCGGCTTTTGTTTCCATCCCGAGCGACGATCGAGTGGCGTGGGGCTTTTGTTTCCATCCCGAGCGACGATCGAGTAGCGTGGGGCTGTTGCTTTCATCCCGAGCGACGATCGAGTGTCGTGGGGCTGTTGTTTCCATCCCGAGCGACGATCGAGTGTCGTGGGGCTGTTGTTTCCATCCCGAGCGACCGACGAGTGGCATGTGCGGTTTTCAGTTTCTTTTTTTGCTTTTGATTTTCTTTCCTTTTTTCACTAGTTTCCTTCTCTGCATTGTTTCTTTTCTTTGCTTTCGGTCCACGGTGAGAGAGAGCAGCGTCTCCCTCTCTCCTTTCTTTCCTTTGATTTACATGAGAGAGCAGCGCCCCTCTCTCTCTCTTTCCCTTTTTTTTTTTTTTCGTTTCCTTTGGCCCGTGGAGGCAGCGGCGTGAGCGGAGGCCCGGGCGCAAGCGGCGCAGAGGCCGGACCGGTGCGGGGCAGCGGCGCAGGCAGGTGGGCTGCGCGCGGACTGCTGCGTGGGGCGCAGCGGCGGTGGTCGGTGGCAGGCTGCGCACAAGCTGCGGTGCGGGGCGCGCGTTGCGGTCGGCATGCGGCTTCGGGCGCGGGCCGGGGGGCTGGCCCCGATCGGGTACGAGAAGGGGGCTGCGGGCGCGAGTCGGGCGGCCCTCCCGACTGGATCGGAGGAGGAGAGGAAGAGGGGGGCTATGGGCCCCTCCTCCCCTTTTTTTTTCTTTGTTGTCGATGAGAGAGCAGAGCAGCGCCTCTCGTTTTTTTTCTCTTTTCTTTGACTCTGTTGTTGTGGCCTTGCAATGTGATTGATGCAGCAAGTCAATAAGGGACTATTGGAATGGAAATCACAATTGTATATTGTTCTTTCTCTATTTGTTTCTTTCCTTCTTAGGTGCATCATGGGCTGCTTCGCTTGTTTTGTTCCTCCTCTTGTGTATGGTGGCCCACCATTGCCGTCACAAAGTCGTACGTGGTGTACCTCGGTAGGCATTCCCTCGCGCGCGGAAGAAGCTTCTCCGCTCTCCGACTCCCACGTTGCGCTGTTGGGGTCGGGTTTTTTTTTTTTTTTTTTTTTATGCCGACCACCCTTACCCTCTCCGACGAACGCAAAACCGAGGGGGGGCTGCTGGTGGTGTGCCGTCACCCCCTCTCCACTCGGTTTTTGTGCGAAACCGAGGGGGGGTTGCTTGTTGATGCCGACACACACCCCCTCTCGGTTTTCTGACGAAACCGAGGGGGGGTTGCTTGTTGATGCCGACACACACCCCCTCTCGGTTTTCTGACGAAACCGAGGGGTGTGCTGATGGTGTGCCGTCACCCCCTCCCCACTCGGTTTTTGTGCGAAACCGAGGGGGGGTTGCTTGTTGATGCCGACACACACCCCCTCTCGGTTTTCTGACGAAACCGAGGGGTGTGCTGATGGTGTGCCGTCACCCCCTCCCCACTCGGTTTTTGTGCGAAACCGAGGGGGGGTTGCTTGTTGATGCCGACACACACCCCCTCTCGGTTTTCTGACGAAACCGAGGGGTGTTCTGCTGATGGTGTGCCGTCACCCCTTCCCCACTCGGTTTTTGTGCGAAACCGAGGGGTGGTTGTAGCTGATGCCAACACCCCCTCCCCTCTAGGTTTTTTGCGAAACCGAGGGCGGGGCTGCTTGTTGATGCCGTCACACCCCCCCTTACTTGGTTTTTGTGCGAAACCGAGGGGGGGACTGCTTGTTGATGCCGGCACACACCCCCTCTTGGTTTTCTGATGAAACCGAGGGGTGGGGTGCTTGTTGATGCTGGCACGCCCCCCCCCCCCCCCCCTTCTCGGTTTTCTAACAAAACCGAGGGGTGGGCTGCTTGTTGATGCCGACACACACCCCCTCTCGGTTTTCTAACGAAACCGAGGGATGGGCTGCTTGTTGATGCCGACACACCCCCCTCTCGGTTTTCTGACGAAACCGAGGGGTGGGCTGCTTGTTGATGCCGACACACACCCCCTCTCGGTTTTTTGACGAAACCGAGGGGTGGGATGCTTGTTGATGCCGACACACCCCCCCTCTCGGTTTTCTGACGAAACCGAGGGGTAGGCTGCTAGAAGAGGCCAAAAAGTGTCGGTATTAAAAATAGTGTGTTTTTCGAATTTCAGCCCCATTCGAAACCGACACTTTTTCGGTAAAACGCTGGTGCACGGGGATGTCGGCGAGGGATAATGCTATATTCGAGGGGGTATCTTAGAGATAATCTAGGATGACATCGCATGATGGCCAGCCGGTCTTCACCCAATGTACTACCGCACCTGGTTACTGTATTCGCCAGGTACTACGGTCACGTGAGGGTGTTGACTTGGCCAGGATCAAGGAAGCACCATTTTATCCCGTGTTACCCACCGTCGACTGCACCAGAGTGGAGACACGCACTGACAGAGTTAGACCAACCACCCCCTGAGCGGTTTGGAACTGTTAGTTGTCGAGAAAAGGTGATGGCCATTGACAATCTAATGCTTGGACCTGAGTGACAAGACTAAGCTTGGACTTTTGATCGAATGTTAATATGTCGACGACGACGTATCGGACTTTATCTTTATGTGTCAAGGGTAGGGCCTTGGGATTATAGAGTGCCGAGGTGTTGGTCACCTCGGACTTTGTCTTCGAATACCAAGGGCCGGGCCTTGGGCTTGTAGAGTGCCGAGGCGTTGGTCGCCTCGAGCTTTGTCTTCAAGTGCCAAGGGCTGGGCCTTGGGCTTGTAGAGTGCCGAGGCATTGATCGCCTCGGACTTTGTCTTCGAGTGCCAAGGGCTGGGCCTTGGGCTTGTAGAGTGCCGAGGCGTTGGTCGCCTCGGACTTTGTCTTCGAGTGCCAAGGGCTGGGCCTTGGGCTTGTAGAGTGCCGAGGCATTGATCGCCTCGGACTTTGTCTTCGAGTGCCAAGGGCTGGGCCTTGGGCTTGTAGAGTGCCGAGGCGTTGGTCACCTCGGACTTTGTCTTCGAGTGCCAAGGGCTGGGCCTTGGGCTTGTAGAGTGCCGAGGCGTTGGTCGCCTCGGACTTTGTCTTCGAGTGCCAAGGGCTGGGCCTTGGGCTTGTAGAGTGCCGAGGCATTGATCGCCTCGGACTTTGTCTTCGAGTGCCAAGGGCTGGGCCTTGGGCTTGTAGAGTGCCGAGGCATTGATCGCCTCGGACAAGTGTAATTGATAGTTTAGCTTGACCTGGATTGTCAGGAGCATTTTTATCTGACTTTCGCCTTGAAAGGGCGTAGCCAAATTGCCTTCGAGCTTCCAACTTGAATGGGCGGAATCGAAGGTCTTTGGTTGACCTGGGTTGCCAGGAGCATTTTTATCGGACATTCGCCTTGAAAGGGCGTAGCCGAATTGCCTTCGAGCTTCCAACTTGAATGGGCGGAATCGAAGGTCTTTGGTTGACCTGGGTTGCCAGGAGCCTTTTTATCGGACTTTAGCCTTGAGAGGGCGTAGCCGAATTGCCTTCGAGCTTCCGACTTGAATGGGCGGAATCGAAGGTCTTTGGTTGACCTGGGTTGCCAGGAGCCTTTTTATCGGACTTTAGCCTCGAGCGGGCATAGCCGAATTGCCTTCGAGCTTCCGACTTGAATGGGCGGAATCGAAGGTCTTTGGTTGACCTGGGTTGCCAGGAGCCTTTTTATCGGACTTTAGCCTCGAGAGGGCGTAGCCGAATTGCCTTCGAGCTTCCGACTTGAATGGGCGGAATCGAAGGTCTTTGGTTGACTTGGTTTGCCAGGAGCCTTTTTTTTTTGCCTTAATATGGTGGAATCGAACTTCGAGAGATTTGATTTTGAGAAAAAAAGGACACTTTATTGATATAACAAAGTTGCAGTTACACTTTTTCAGAGGTTGCCCCGCGGCATCCAAGTATTACATTGACTTTCTTTTCTCCACTGCTGCAACCTCTCCTACTCTCGACCTGGTTCCTTATTAGCGAGGTAGCCATCGAGCCGCCCTTCTTGGATCAGGTCTTCGATGTGATGCTTTAGCTTCCGACATGTAGAGGTTGGGTGGCCATGGCTGCGATGAAACTCACAGTAGGCTGTCGTATCTCTTGCCTGGTCAGAATTTGGAGGGAGAGGCTGTGGCCACTTGCAAAAGGGCTCGTTCTGCAGGTAGGCGAAGATGTCTTCAATGGAGGTATTCAGCTCAGTGAATACCCTTTGCTCCCTTGGAGTTCGCCTCTTCTCTGCTGGAGGGGCTTTCGGATCTTCATTGTACCTTTTGGCCTGGGCCTTTTGGTCGGACGCAGCATGGGCAGACTTCTTGTAGTGTGCTTCATTCGGGGCTTCATCATTTTTCTTATGTCGGGAGTCACGAGACTCGCGGGGCTCGCGTAATCTTCTGGCCCGCTGATTGTCTTCCACCTCTATCTCCCGCTGTACGCGCTTGAACATCGCTTCCAGGTTACTGGGAGGATGCCGGATGAAGTCGGTGTAGACATGGAGCTCTGGTCGGATAGCATTCTGGAATGCCAGCATGATGGCCTCCTCATTATGGGACCGACCGGTGAGCTCAGAGTGCTCATTATGAAACCTCATCGTGAAGCTCCTTAGAGACTCATCGGAGCCCATCTTCAGCCGGTAGAGTGTATCAAGCTTCTTTTCCGGCTTTAAGTTTAGCCGGTAATGGTCCATGAAGAGTTCAGCTAATTCTTTGAATGCAGTCACCGTACCAGTAGGCAGTGTGTAATACCAGTCGAGAGCAGGTCCCTCGAGGCTTCCCGCAAACATACGGCAGAGAACATGGTTCTCACATTCGTAGGGCGTCAGGGCCTGCTTGTAGGCTAGGATATGGAGAGCTGGGTCTCCCTTAATGCAGTCGAACTTGGGCAGACTTGGTGTTCGCCAACCCACGGGGAAAGGGGTTGCGAGCACCTCGGGATGAAGAGGCCCCGCTGAGGCGATTAGTAGCCTGCGATCTTGATGGCGTCGTCCCACATCGGTGGTTTGCCTTCGTCGATTGAGTAGCTCACGTGCATCTGACATTCTTGCACGCGAGTGAACGGGGCGTCCAGTGGACCCCGTTGATTCAGGCGACTTCTCTCGACGGTGGCTTGGAGCGCCATTGATGTTGAGACGATCCCACACCGTTTGTTTAGGTGCTTGCGTGGATGCCTGACGCTTTTCGTCATGGGTCCTCCTTGGTTCTTCGAGGTGGTGACTCGCAGCTGGGTGAGTCTTCAGTGGGCCTTCAGTCGCAGCGGGAGAGTTGAGGATCATAACCCCCGCCCTCTCAGCTGCTTTCTTCAAGGAGTCTCTCTCTTGTTCGAGGGCCGCATTTTTCTTGATGAGATTTAGCAGCTGGAAGTCAGCGGCCGAGATCTCGTATGTAGCCTGAGGCTCGTTTCCTTGAATAGCAGGTTCTTTGCCGGACCGACGCCTCGGGGATGATGGGTCTCGCCGATCGCTGTGCCCTTCCGGTAGGCTGCCCTGCGGCCCCAGTCGTTCCCGAACATTTCTTCGGTTGGTTGCAACCGAGACTTCTTGTTCTTCTTCGATCAGCATATCGTTCGTTCGTTCAGCACCCGCCTTTGGTGGGTTGGTGTTGGCCTTCACCATCGAGCGTGTTGATGTCGGCGTGATGAAGGCTTCGAGGTTGATTTGGAGGAGGACTTGTGGCTCGTCACCACAAGCTGAATAGGAGTCGGTAGAGGTGTGGGTAAGACCTCTATCGATATCCCACAGACGGCGCCAAAGATTGTGGGGGGAAATTTCCGAGCCGCCTTGATCGAGAATCCCACCCCACAGCCTTGATTGAATTTGATGGTTTGTAGAGTTAGAGAGATGAGAGAATAGATAGAGAGAATAAAGAGCGATGACACAAGGGTTGGTGACGGAGTTCGGCCTTACGACCTACGTCTCCGGGCGAGAGGTGCCACCTGATCTTCACTATAATTTGAATACAAAGGGTGAGCGTTCTCTCGACAGGCCGAGAGAAGCTTCGTACAGTGGGGTTGCACGGAGCAACTAGAAGAGAACAAGGTGGGGAGAATAGAGGGCTCTGGCTCTAGATCCTCTCCTCCTCTGATCGAATGACCAACCCCTTTCCTGGATGCCTTGGGGGTCCTTTTATAGCGTAGGAATGAGCCCGATATGGCAGCGATGGCGTGGCGATGATGATGTGGCACTGGTTCTGGTTCTCCTTGCTGGGCCCTTATTGGGTCGTTGTTCGGGCCCAATAAGGGGGGAGGGCTTGATCTACGAGCCCCGTAGAGTGGGCCCATGAACCCGGGCGGGCTTACCCACTTGGGCCGTTGCGCGGGCCCATGCCGCTCTGATCCGGTCCGGTACAATTTTTGCACCCACACCTATCTCTGGAATGATGCCTCCCTGCCTCTGTCCCTCCCACTGAGTTGATCCCTGTCCGAGCGGTCGAGGCTCCTCGGGAACCTCCGCTAGTCATCACTCGAGAAAGCCCTAGAGATCACCCTCGAGAACACCCCATTCTCCCTTCTCCCAAAAGTGTATGTTTGGTTGATGGAAAAATATGGCCCCCCTTGAACTATGATGAGGCAATGAAATCTTCTGACAGTTCTACTTAGTAAAAAGCAATAAAGGCAGAAATTACATCAATATCCCATAATTTTGTATGGACATTTGTTACACCATTACCTAATATTAAATATATTGTGTGTAAGTGGGTATATAAGAAGAAAAGAGGACCCGATAGTTCTATTGAGAATTATAAAGCTAAATTAGTTGCCAAGGGTTTAACCCAACGAGAAGGGATCGATTATGACGAGACCTTCTCATTGGTAGCTTTGTTTAAATCTATTCAAATCCTCTTATCCATCATAGCCCATTATGATTGGGATATATAGCAAATGGATGTCAAGACAGCTTTCCTCAACGGGGATTTGGAGGAAGACATATATATGATGCAACCTCCAGGTTTTGTCTCAGGAGGTTAGAAAGATTTGGTTTGTAAACTTCAAAGATATACTTATGGATTGAAGCAAGTATCCATGAGCTAGAATATCCATTTTGATCAGGCAATCCGTTGATATGGATTTGGCCAAAATATGGATGAACCTTGTGTGTACAAGAGATATGATAAGACTATAATAGTATATATAGTACTTTACGTAGACGATATCTTACTGATCGGAAATGACGTAGGAATTTTGTCTATGGTAAAATTTTGGTTATCATTGTAATTCGATATGAAAGACTTAGATGAGACGAGTTATGTTCTGGGGATCAATGTAACTCGAGATCACCATAATAAGATTCTCATTCTCAAAGGTTGTTTATCTAGATAAGATACTAGACAGATTCAGTAAATAGGATTTCAAGAAGGGTTTCTTGCCATTTAGGTATGTATGGTTTGAAATTGTCTAAGTATCAATGTTTTAAGACGCCTGAGGAGAAGGCATTGATATAGAAGGTATCCTATGCTTCAACAGTGGGTAGCCTAATGTATGTCCTGCAATGCACGAGGCTAGATATCTACTTTGCACAAAGTTATTTTCGTGCAACAACCATAACATCTGACCCTGAAGTCCAATTGGGTCGAAACTTAAACTGTTGGAAAGAGATCTTCAAGATGGAGATGTAGCATCTTGTTTGAGATCATTTGGACTTCTATAGCTCCTGCAATGATCGAAACAACATATATCTACCAGATAAAATATGGGCAGTAATCATGAGAGTGATCCTCGTGCAAAAGAGATGATCTTCGTCAGGTTTACACGATCTCGAAACTCAATCCAAACTTTTGAACTCAGATCTTTGAGTGCCTCAGAGTGCAAGCGATCTCCTTCGCTCAGTCTCACACACACAAAAGAAGAAGAAGAGATGAGAGAAGGAGAGAGATGGAAAAGCAAAAGAGTGGGGAAGGGGGGGCAAGCCTCTTCTTGGGAAATCTGAGAGGATGATCTCGGAAACCATGCCCCCTTTCATTTTATGCATTGGGATCCATGCCTTCTCTCTCTCTGTATGTCTGTTAGAAACCATTCCTCTCTCTGTCTTTTTAATCTCAAAATTAATGCCCCTAAAGTTTTAGTTTCCATATTAGGTTTCTATAATTAAGGGTGAGAGATTTAAATCGATTCAAATCTTTCTCATCCCTTGATTATATGGATAACAATCATACATGCTAACCCTAATATGTTGTGCAGCAAAGCTAGGGCATGCGGGACATTTTGGTCGGACCAAAATGCCTTCATGCATCTAGTGGTCGTTCACCTCATGCGGGAACATGCATACCATGTCTCCGTGGATGATAATGCACTCTAACACTTAGAGCACCTTATCCACACCAAGTCAATACATCATGGGGTGATAAATAGTATTTTTACTATTTACTGGGTACCCTTAGTGAAATATGGGGTGCCCTATAGTAAAAAATCACCAAACTCACATACCACATTCTAATATGAAGCGCACACACGGAATAGACCCCTAACAGTGTAATGGCAACATCATGTGCCCCTATACTACTTATTGGAAATAATACCAATGGAGAGGTCCATAGCAGAAGCGAAGGGAGGTCCGAAGACAATAGGTGGTGTGCGTTACATATCAAAACTTTCATCAAAACCATCTACACATGCGTATATAAAACTAGTATGGTAATTACTCGACCCCCTAACGTCGATCTAGCGAAGAGAACAATATAACATGTATGCATGTTCTATCTACACTAGATCTACAAGTTAGAAGTTATACCTCCATACGAAATCTTTCACCGTGACAAAGTTCTTCTTTGTTGATGGAGACGGCCTCGGATCTACTCGATATAGCTTCGGTGTAACGGTCATAACTTTTCACCCCGAACTCCGATTAGGCTGAAATTTGGACTAAAGGTAGAGAACTTTGAGCCGCAAATTTTGTAAGTGTTTAAGGTTATTTGAAGTTTTGTAGCTCTTACAATTGCAGAAATATCATTGATCTTCTACGTAAAATCTGGACAATAAGAGATTACGGGAAGCGCCTTCTAGTTCACCCGATCTCGCACGTTACACGACACCTTGTCGATGGATCTCTGACTGCCTCTATGCAACAAGCCTTCTCTGTTTTCGATTCACCACGTGAGGAACACAAAAGAGACTTACATGCTACCCAAAGCTTTTGCAGGAATTCCCTTAAAAAATTAGTAATATTATATAGATGCTACCTCAGTTACCGCTACTTGCCTTTCCTCCTAAAACTGTCAAATCAAGTTGAGTTTGTACATAATGTGTTTTACCTTATGGTGGTCTCTAAGCTCCTTGGACCTTGCTTACTGCTCTTCTGTTGATACAACAGACAACTAAGCCTCTGGTATGCATCTCGTATCTTTTAAGGACTTTCTGAGCCATACCACCTGGTATACTACGTCGCACGTAACAACATGCTCAGTTATTGTGGTGGAGTTTATGATGCACTATTGCTTCATACTCTACCAATTACCGCTTCTAATCACAAGGTAAAAATAATTTTTGAAGTCAATTTTCTAGAACATACATCTGACCCAAAAGTAAGATCTTGTGCATCCAATCGACATAAAGACCTATGAAGTATAAGCTAACTTACAATTCTCACAGAATGAGGACTTATGAGTATACCCTTTATATCAGTCCAGTGATCTAGACCCGGGTTCAACTAAAATCGATCCATCAATCTTGCTGCGCAATAGATATCTAGCCTCGTAAATCGAATATGGCAAGAGTCGTATCTTCATGCATAACCTGTAAAAGCGAGAGAACCTTGCTCTGGTAATCTCGAGTTTCCTTGATTCCCATAACATAACTTGCCTCACTAGGGTCTTTTATATCGAATTGTGATGACTATAAATATTTACCGTAAATAATATTCCTATATTATTTTCAATCAGTAGAATATCGGTAACATACAATATTAAATATACCCTTGTAACTTTATCACCTTTCTTGTACCTAATTGGTTTATCCTTATTCTAACCAAATCCGTATGAGTGGATTCCCTGATTAAAATAGATATGCCAATTTCTAGATATTTGTATTAGTCCATGAATGGACCTTTGCAAGTTGCACTCCAAATCATCCTGACTTGCTGACACAAAGTCTAGGGCTGCATTATACACATGTTCTTTTTCCAAATTCCTATTAGGGAATAATTGTCTTGACATCCATCTACTAGATCTCCCAACTATAATGGACTGTAATAGATTAAGAGAATCCGAAACAGACTTGAGCATAACTACTGAACAGAAGGTTTCAACATAGTCAATCCCTTCCCCTTGGTAACTAATCTAGTTTCTTAAGTCTTAATAAGAACACTAGGTCCTTTTCTTATACACTCCCTATACCCAAAAGGGTATTTATGTAATAAAAATCAATATTGTTTCAAGGGACATTGATGCAAGCTTTGCCTCTATGGTCTTTTGTCAGTCAGAGCTATCGTAAGCTCCCACTACTTCATCATAGCTCTAGGGATCATTCTTCTGAAACTCTGGCTTAACTATTAAATTTTCTCCATAGTGTCTTTCAGAAGCTCTGATGGTTCTCCCACAACAACGAGGTGGTGGTGGATAAAGTGAATTATTTCTATATTATCTGGTATACTAGTTTCTGTATCATCTACTCTTACTACTCTTTTGGATACGCATTATCTACCAGTATCCAGTAGTCCACCCAGAACTACCTTATCGATAAACTTATAGTTTATAATGTAATCTTGATCTAGGTAGATAGTATTCATAGAAACGATTATCTTCCAAACCTCAAGATCGATCATGAAATAGTCTACCTTATACCTTCTTAGGGTAATCAATAAATAGATATACCTGGAACTTTATCTCCATCCCATCCCTTTTGTCCTTCTGTACAACTGCAAGACAACCTTATATCTTGAGACACTATAGTGTCAGCTTTCGCTTAGACCATAGCTCTTTATAGGTCTGAGACACTGATTTAGATAAGAGATGGTTTAAGATATAAGCTACTGTTTTAAGGTACAACCCTACCAAAAGGTGGGTGGTATACTTTGCTATATTCATCATACTACGGACTATGTCAAACAGGATATGATTCCTTCTCTCAAAGACTTCATTCTGACGTGTTATCCTTGGAGCTAATTTTAATTGAGAAATAATCTCATACTCCCTCGGAACCCCATGGAACCTGTCCGATAGGTACTTATTCCCTCGACTAAATCAAAGAGCCTTCTACCGTCTAGATGCTCTTGGAATCATAAACGTTAAAATTAACTAACACCAATACTTTAGTGGCCCTTTTAGGCATTCTACCTTCCAGATAATAATTATAGGTTAAAAGGATCTTCAATGAATCTGTGAATAGAAACTCAGCCTTTTGTTATCACTGAATTTATCTAAGATAAAAAATCTAAATCAAAGGGGTCACAAATGGCTTAGCTTCTCCGAAAGATTTAGATGAATTTAAATCAAATGTTGTAACTGTCAGAAGATCTATTTCTGAATTAGGATTAAATACAAACAGATCGTTCTGAACTATTCCTCTAGCAATAAAGATATTCATTCAGTTTGAGCGACACACTAACAGTGTCGTCTAAAACTAACAACTTTATTTTGCAAGGAGGAAACATAACTAAATCTCTAAAGATCAAAATTATTGTTTCAGAAAAACTAAGATAATCACATTTAACAACTTCTGCAGCGGCATATGACATCAGTGGCTATGTTAAAATCACTTCCCCATAAAGTAACTTTCGGCTTTCCTTGAATCTCTATAGATACAAAGTCTACATTCCAAGAAATAGAATAATTGCTACTAGATAGTGACTTAACCCCTAACACTCTGAGGCCATACTTAATCTTTCAATGCCCCCTCTATTCGCCACAGTGTAAATACTTTTGTCCTTGGCGTTATAAGACTTAGGAATCCACACCAGTCTCTACACTGATATAGTTTTGGTTTCTAATAAGTTACTTCCTTGGGCTCTTCTAGAAAAGGCCTAGGTTAAAGCACTAAAGGCTTTTGCCTTCAATATTGATCTCATTCCCTATCTTTTGGAAAACTCCTCAGAAGTTTTGTGTTTGTCATCTCTGGCTTGTTAAAACTAAAGTCTCTGACAACAACTTCAAAGGTTCTAGACAAGGATATAAAACAGACGTATTCCATCATCTCATCATCTAGTATCATGTCTTTGGAATCCAGTTCAATCTGGGACTCAAATATGTGTTCCCGAACAAGTATAACTTTAGAATCTCGATACCAATGAGTATTTTGATGGAAAAGCGATGAGTCTACTGACTTCGCCTTTCAAACATCTAATGCAAGTAAAACTTTAATTTAAAAGATATAGCATATCTCTAACTTGCTTCTAAGGAGTTATCTGCAAGTCTGCTATGACACAACACTTACATATCTCCTCAAACACTCGCTAGTTGTTATATACCATATTTAGTGCCCTAATGACATCTGGACCCGTTAGGTCTGGTATAAGGATATTGAGATTAAAAGCCAATGTAGCTTACAACCCTAAGTATAAGCTTAAAATAGTGCTTCCGTTCTATATAGTTATAGACTCAATAACTAATTTTCTTATGGGATAGCGGATAGAGAAACTATATGGTTGAATGAAAGAATATAAAAAACTTATCTTATAGATTTTGAAAATAAGCTAATTATATCCAAATACCAACGCTACCCTTACAGCGAAGACATCTCTATAGATTAATTAACCATGTATGTGAGATCTCGAAATTAGATACATCCACCCGAGGGGGCAGCGTGCAGTATCATCCGCTTACACGGGTCTTTCTTTGACCCAATCCAAATCTACCAACAAAGGGCTTTGATGGACCATGGTTTTTCTTTTGGTCAGTACAATGTGATTCTCATGCGAAGCAATGGAAGCCTCATGTGCAATTCAGATGCTTACCTATAAGCCTAGGCAATTACGACACAGGAGTTCATACGGCCCCTATGAGGGTTGAAAAAGCCCTTCTCTCCTAGCCCCGTAACTTCATATTCAGAAAAAGATCGCTAAGTTATCTGGCATAAAAAAATATAACTCTTACCTAAGGGGAATGTTGAGTTATGCCCTCCCACCCAGACACAAAGCAGTTGGCTGTGGAGGCCAAAGGATCTCAATGAGTACTCTTACATATCCCTTATTAGAGTTGAGGATTATTTTAATGCAAGTATGAGTATAAACTAAAGTCATGATAACATATATACTAGACTCTAGTCATATCGTGCTTCCACTAGCGTTTTAAGGCTTTCGTGAAGCATTAATCGATCTTAGAATATTATAGTCCCTGCTTCAAGTGGATTTTTTCACTCAAGGATTACATTACACATCTCAAGAATATCGATGCTCTGCAAACCTAGCTATCACACTAAAGCCCTGGAGCCTAGCCTAAGGTCAGACTAATAAGAAAGGACTCCTACTACTATAGCACATTGTTTATAAATTTGACAATTGATGTAATGATAGAATTCTATCTCATTCTAGGTTTCGTGCTGGCCAAATAGGCACACCCGACTAATCGGGTGTTGACCTAATGGTGGTATAACCAAATATAAGAAATTCATGCTATTATCAAAGGTTAATTAAATAATAGGCATCACTAATGGAATCATATCCTAACAAGGTCACTTGGACCCGAGGGGAAAGGGCATCCCTCTAAAACACTGATAATCAAATTATTGTATCGGGGTTCTCTATAGAAATATAAAGAATTATAGAAAGAAATAACCACACAACTGAATCAAGGTCAGGGTCCGACCCTTGAACCTGACTACACAGCGTAGACTCTATGTCTCCTTCACAAGATTCCTTGATCTAGTGCAAGCCTCTATATATGATCTCCTGACGCTTTTGCCCTTTGTTGTCATCGTGTATGCTTCGCTAGATCATCATTGTTCTCCAAGGTTCCGCTCGTCCTCTTATTGGTGGATCTCTGTGGCAAGTCCTCCTTCTTAATCTGTAACTGGAAAAGATCTAGTACACTTCAAGTAAGTGCTCGCTCATACATAATTTTCTTGAAAGAAAAGAAAAATAAGTTTGGAAATTAAGGGTGGTCAACATCCATCTCTTGCCCGATTACGGCTCTAAATCTATCCACACACATTGAAAAAATATATATCCAGATATATGTTAGCATAGGGTCCGACCCTCGGTAGAAGCAATTACACGTCCAGATTATTTTAGTAGCGGTACCCCTAAAAGAATGATTCATAGAATATACAAAATCTACAATATGCATGATCTACTCGTAGAACCCTGATGACGGTATATACTAATCATGTGCGCACATGACGGTTTCATAAAAAATATAAAATACACACTACTAGTGTGGCTCTGATACCAATTATTGGAAATAATCCCATGGCAGAGGCCTACAGATGAAGCAAAGGGAAGGTCCAAAGACCGTAGGTCGTGTGCGTTATACATCAAAACTTTTATCGAAACCATCTACACATGCATGTATTAAACTAGCATGGTAATTACTCGACCCCCTAATGTCGATCTAGCGAAGAGAGCAATATAGCATGCATGTATGTTCTATCTACACTAGATCTACAAGTTAGAAGTTATAACTCCATGCTGAATCTTTCACTACGATAAATTTCTTCTTTGACGATGGAGACGGCCTTAGATCTGCTCGATATAGCTTCGGTGTAACGGCCATAACTTTTCAACTCAAACTTCGATTGGGCTGAAATTTGGACTACAGGTAGAGAACTTCAATCTATGACTTTTGAAAGTATTTGAGATTGTTTGGAGTTCTATAGCTTTCGCAATCATAGAAACATCATTGATCTTTTGCGCAAAATCTGGACAATAAGAGATTACGGGAAGCGGCTTCTAGTTCATCCGAGCTCGCACGATACATGACACCTTGTTGATGGATCTCTGAGTACCTCTATGCAATGAGCCTTCTTTGTTTTTGATTCACCACGTGAGGAAGAAAAACCACGTCCGAACCCTTACGTACACGCGTTGGAGACGAGAAAGGAGAAGAAGAAGAAAGGGGAGCGGCTAGGGCATCATCAAGTAGAAGTAGGCCCCCCTCACCTCATCTATATATAAGGGTCGGTCCCCCATACCTTACGTATGAGGGTTGTGGCCGGCCCCCCTATTCTCTCTCCCCCTTGCGTGTTGCAATAAGTCGGCCCCCTATTGCCATAAGTGGTCGACCCTTAAAGTCAAGCCCCTATTGTTTAGCCTCCCTCCCCTTGAAGCTAGCTAGCAATTCCTAGAAGCTAGAGGAGGGGTCGACCCATGCATATCCCCATGTGCTAGGGGCGGCCAACCTAGCACATGGTGATATTTTGGTTTTTCAAAATACCCCCCATACCTCTAGTTGGTTGCCCTTCTCGCTTGGGAACTCGTATGACACACTTACATGGGTTATGACTAGTGATTCCACTATTACCGGGGTGCCCTTACTAAACACCTAGGGTTCCCCTAGTAAAGTTAACTAGTCAATTTGCAACACGAACCGGTGTAGCGCACTCATATAGCAAAGCCCACTAAGGTAAGGAGATGACTACGTGTGTCTCTGTACCACTCTGGGATTTTTTATAGCACACACATGCACCTACGTATCTATCGTACACTAGTATGATGCACACACGGAGCATAGGGTTATTAGGGTTGGACTTATAACTTCCTCTAACTGTATCTTATGAATCAAGGAGATGGTTTAAGGACCGTACATAATGTGGATAAGGTGGAATCTTTAGGGACCAGAGTTCATGGCTTCTAACTTGGACTCGATCAATACACTACCTATGTGTATCATCGACCCTCTGAGTCTGAGTTAACCTGTATAGCTACCCAGGGTGTAACGTAGGCTGTATTCTAATTTTTCTAGACTTATATGTTCTCCTCATACCCCTGTTCTCTGCTCAGTAGTGGTAAACCTGATGTCCCTTTACTTGGTGCTATAACGTGACTCGAACAGTGGAGACTACCATCAGACTCGAGCGCTCATATGACTCGGCTCCTTCCAGGTTGATTATGTATATTGTACCTCTGATTACTCTACCGAGTAACCGGATCAGGTCAACAATCCAACTAATGACTACTTGGCCAGGGTTTATTACGATATAGGTCAGACCAAGGAACACATCTCCCGTTAAGGGTATGGATGGCCTGTAGGAGTGGCATGCTGATACGACGCTAGCCGTGTAACCCAATATACCATGGTTTTGGGTCACGTAACTGGACCCTCACACATCGGTGTACCAAAGCACCATACTACTGGTTAGCCTACCGGACATGGTTTCTCAGGGTTTAGGACCGTTTTACACAAAGTAGAAATATGGCTTGGTGCGCCGGTGTCTGCTCACCGATTTGTGTACCGTATTAGTTCTGTTCGACCACAGACACTGTGTCTAATATTGACCAAGGTGGAGACATCCATGCTCTTTCATTCCAACAGCTTATCCTGATAGGACGATCAACTCTAATCAGAGCTGCGAACGTATTTAGGTTACATGGTACCAATCCATTGAGTCTGCCACTCAAATAGATTACCATGTAACCATGGCTCTCTGTTCTGTAATCAGAACACGTACTAAAATATGTACCAAGTTACAATCCTAAGCTATTAATCATACACAGCTAAACCATTAGTTTTTATGAGCTGTAAACCTCACTAATTCCAACACTACTCTGGGATACCCCTTAGTGAACACATTCAGCCCTGCATAACAACCATTCTCTAGTGCGATACACTAATAGAACACATAATGATTAGGGTATTTTATCTTCAACTCTTATTATGCTGTGAGATAAGGAGAAAGTAAACATCCATAATGATTGTGGATAGAGTAGAACCTTTAGGAACTAGGATTCATGACTTTCAATCGGACCAGATCGACATACTACCCAAGTATCCCTATCAATCATCTGGGTCCCAATTAACCTGCGTGACCACCAAGAGTGCGACACATGCTTCACTCCAATTCTCTCAGACTTACTTAGCTCTCTCGTATACCCCTACTCTCCACTTAGTATTGGTAATTTGATCCCTCCACTTGGTGTTATGTGTTAACTCGAGCAGTGAAGAGCATTGTCATACTCTAGTGACCATCTAACTAGGTTCGTTTGAGGTTGACTCATCACAATGCACCTTCGGTCACTTTGGCCAAGCAATCGAATTCGATCAATAGCTCAACTGTTGACCACCAGGCATGGGTTTTGTATGGTGTATGTCAAACCAAGGAATGCACCTCTCGGTAGGGATGTGAATGGCCTGCAGAAGTACTTGTGGGGTACCGATATAACGCCAGCTTGGTAATCCAGTACACCGTGGTATTGGGTCATGGTTAGATCCCTCATACGTTGGTATATCAAAGTTACACGCATCTGGTTAGTCCACCGATCATGGTTCCTCAAGATTTAGGACCGATTACCTTAAATAAAAACATGGCTATATGCATCGTTGTCTGCTCACCGTTCTATGCATCGTATTGGTTTCATTCAGCTACAAAGACTATGCTTGGCAATGACCATATTGGAGACACCCATGCTCTGTCATTCCAATAGCTTATTCTAATAAGCCAACCAACACTAATAAGAGTTGAGAACAATTTAGGCTTATAGGACCGATCCATTGAGTCTCCCACTCAGATGGACTACTAAATAGCCATGACTTCTTTAGTTTTGTAAACGTAACACATATAGTAACATATATCATCATACAATCCTAATTAAATTATCAACCATATACAGCTAAATTATGGTTTTACGAGCTGTAGACCACATCAAACCTAACAAGTAGGAATCTTTCGATGACAGAAGATTATTCCCCCATAACTCGTACATGCAAAATGATAAAAATACACCAATCGCATAAAAAGACACATCTTCGAAGCAAAACTTAGTTTGGTGTACACTATTATCTTCCATACTAGAGCAATCCATCATTTGAAAAAAAAAACTAATAATTGAAATTGCATAACATGAGTAGACGACTATTGAAATTGCATTTTATTTTTAACGAAAGATGACTTATATAACAGTAAATTAAGGTTGAGCAGCTGTCAAACATCATCATGATCCATGATTACGTAGCCCAACCAATGCATGGACATGCCTTTCTCAAAGTCGGGGAATATCTCAACGGGATAGTACCCCACGTCCTCATCATTGATCTTCACTCACCATTTGTTCCTGCTGCCCTGGAAGATTTGAAGAGAGAGAGAGAGAGAGCATGGACTAGAGAGATCAGTTGCTGATTACGTAATAATGGCACTTGAGTTTGGAAAATTGAGGACTAGGATTATTCATGCCTTGACAAGGGGGCAACTAATGCTCAAATGATCATCACACCTTGTGGATTTTGAGTTGGAGCATGTCTAGGGGGGCTGCCAATCCTCGAGAAGTGCAGTGATGATCCGAGCACAAATGCGGGGTTTGTTTGGATGAATCCCGGGCATAACACGTTGTCGCAACCTCTGATGTTGTTGCCTTCCCTTGCATGCATTATGAAATCACGAATGAGTCATGGAAGAATGTGAGATAAAAAAAAAAGCTATTTTGAAGTCAAAAATGGGTGAATTAAATATAATATTTATCGACAAATAGCTGGTAATAGAAGAATTTTTTTTCAATCCATGAGACGAAGATCCGAGGCACATCGTTTCCGTATATATGTGGCATCACCTACAAGAAAAGAAAGATGAACGTCTGAAGACCTTCAAAACCTGCAACCTAAGAATATGTTGGAAAATCATGACACAACACAATCGGTTGAAAAGACTTGTATATCGATCATGCTATTAGTGGGTTCAAGATGTGTCTATAGAACTGACTTTAAAGTGATAGATACCTTTGGTGCATAGGCCTTGTCGTTATATAGCTTTCATGATACAATGAACCTCATAGATCCGTCTCAACATGACCGTCAATCCAAACTCAATGTTGATAACCAGACTAAGAGATAACAGAACAGAAAGAAAGTAGTGGACGTAGATTGAGAAAGCACTATTCTTTCCAATTTAGAATTGAGGATTCATTTGTTTCTCCAAACATAGAACTTCTTTTTCAATATCGAAGTACAAAAAAAAGATTTAAGGGCCCCCTATAAGTAGTCAACAAAATGGTGTCTGGTTATAGCAATTTATGTAACCTCTTAGCCAAGTCAGTTTCGTACAATCGCTCGGTCCCAACAACTGACACAACCGACAAGGCTCATGAATGGCCACAAATCACACAGTCCAGATTCATTTCGATCGAACGGTCATGAGGTGATCCAATGGAAAAAAAGAAAAAGACATCATAGATGATGCGCATAGTGCCGTAAAACCCAATGCGCGATCGCATCACATCGTATGTGGCTCAATAACAACACAAAACCTACTCTTATTAATGTCAAACAAGTAAGGTAGAGGAGCTTTAGCTTATATACTCATCCAACTAGTTTCCCCCGTATAAGCAATATGGGACTAACAAATAAAAAGAAGGATGAGGGCTAGCCTCTCACCCAAAAAAAAGGTCGGAGCCAAAAAGATTTTCCTAAAAGCAAAAGGAGGAAAACAAACAAGGAATTTCCTCTAAATTTAAAACTTAAACTCAATTTTTTAAATCTTAAAAATTTAATAATAGAATCGAGAGGCCCCCCCTCCCTGTGCTTGATATAGGACAAGTCCCTAAGTCTCGGATCAGTATCAGCTTTAGTCAAGAAGGCCACTTGGTTTCATTCGAGCGATAGAAAGTAGGAATACAATTTAGATCTACTGAATAGAGCTCACCGTCCATCCGACATGTATGGAATGTGGAGAGTTCTCGCTATGCTTAGTGACAGCTATCGAAGAAGTGGAGGTCTCCTCCCTCTCGACCGATGGTTTCCATACTGAAAGGTCTCCCCCGACTCCGTAGTACACCGGAGAATTACCACATATTATCGCACCGGCTATCTAAAATTTTTGTATAAAGAAGCAATTAATGGTTGGTGGCCATCTTTGAACCAAGGGGTTGAATGAAGGTGACCATAGCTCAAAAGGATCAAACTCACTTCTATTCTACCAGTTGTAGCTATATAAGGATTTGGATGCACTGCTCCAAAGCTCTCAAAAGACTCGACTCGAAGAATGTCACTCTTTCCGAACCGGACTCCATCTACCCAAACCAAATTGCGGAAGAATGTCTCTCTAGATCTCTCCTCAATCTTTTTCAACCGGACTCCATCTACCCGAACCAAATTGCGGCCATCTATTTTGCCCAACCAAAATCCTAATGTGAAAAACCATGCATGTATGCACATACCCTCTTTCCCAATCTCTCTCTCTCTCTCTCTTTCTCTCTCTCTCTCTCTCTTTCTCTTTCTCTCTCTCTCCTCTTTAGATCTGATCACAGTCGTCCCTCTCCTTTGCGATCAGCTCCTATCCGACCTCTCCCTTTCTCTCTACATGTTTCTTTCTCATTCCTTACCGGCATGCATCATAGCTATCCAGGCATTCAGTCCTCTCTGATTACCCCAAGTCATGTGACCCTCTTTCTCATTTGATTAACTTTCCTCTCTCTCTCTCCTACCCGATCGCGATACCCACGTCCGAGCCATCCCTTTCCCCTCTCATCTAAACCCCCTCCGGATCTCTCTCTCTCTCGCTCTAAATCTCTCTCTATCTCTTTTATCTCTCTTGCCATATCTACAGCCAACCTCTCCCTCTTTCCCGAGTCATCTCTCTAACCTCCCGCAATTCTCTCTCTTTCCAATTCTATTTATCCCCCCATCGATCATCACTTTCTCTCTCTCCCCTATGCAATCACAATCGTCCCTTTCATTTCTCTCTTTCCCCGAGCTCTCTCTCTCTGTCCGACTCTCTTTTTGTCTCTTCCTCTCTCCAATCTCTCTCTCCCTCCCCCGATCTCCCTCTCTTCGTCTTTCTCTCTCTTCCCCCGATCTCTCTTTATCTCTCCGTCTCTTTTTCTCTTCCCCCGATCTCTCTCTCAATCACGATCTCTCTCTCTCTTCCCCTGATATCTCTCTCTCTCTCTCTCTCTCTCTCTCTCTCTCTCTCTCTCTCTCTCTCTCTCTCTCTCTCTCTCTCTCTCTCTCTTTCCTTGATCTCTCTCTCTCTCTGTCTCTCTCTCGCTTTCTCTCTTTCTCGGGTTGCATGGGTGAATGAGACGGCTGCAAAGCAAGAGGGTATGGTTGTGATCATCTCGAATGGGAGAGAGAGATATAGAGAGACTCGGGTGCGATCTGGGGTCTCGACCTGGTAAGGAAAGAAGGGAGAGAGGAGATCAAATGGGTGGAGGATGTGATCACGAGAGAAGGGAATCGGGACTTAGGTAGTTTATGGAAAGAGAATTAAAAGGGAGTGAATGATAATTAAGATAAAGATAAGGAGTTTCGGGTGGTGTTGCTGTTGGGTTGGATAAGGAAGGAAATAGGAATCACATGCATGAGGTGGTTGCATGCGTACATAGTGGAATTAGATTGAGAGAGAAAAAGACGGAAAGAAAATGGGGATAGCTGAAGCTAGGTTTCGGTTTCAATTTGGAAAGAAGAGAGAGAGAGAGAAAGAATAGAGAGAAATGAATACGGACTGGTTTTAATAGGTTGGATCTCTCTCTCTCTCTCTCTCTCTCTCTCTCTCTCTCTCTCTCTCTTTCCTATTCTATCATCCCTCTCTCTTTCTCTCTTTCCTATTTCGCCCACTCTCTCTCTCCCCTATGCAATCACAGCCATCTCTTTCTCTCTCTTCTCCCGATCTGATCTTTCTATCTCCTTCTTGTCTAGCCAGCTTCTCTGTTTTGTTCTAGTCAGCTTTTGGTTCCATTTTATCTAGTCAGCACAAAATCATCGTCCCTTGTTATATCTATATAATAGGGGAGGGTTTTGTGGGGGTATAAACAACAGTCAGGATCTGTCTTTAGGAGGGGGATAGAAAAGAGTGGATGAGATAAATTGATGTTAGGGTGATTGAGATTAATCTAGGGAGATGGGAATGGCTAAAATTGAATGGAGTTGAAATGGAGGGGTGTAATTAAGTGCAAAAAGAAATAAATATGAGGACCATAATGTAAAGAAACCAAAATTGTATAATAGATTGGAGGGCTAGAATGTAAAAAAATATGGACAAATTTGACATTACCATAATTGTTTAAATGTTTTCGTGCAAAGGATTGATTCCCTCATGCTGCCACATAAATGGTCCCCTCTCCCATATTTACATCAAAAGCTTTCACCTATCATACAACCGTCCGTTTCACCCCTCATTCGGTGCTCTCTCTGTGTCACGCCCCAGAAAATCCAGAACCGATCCCTGGGGTGTGAATTGAGAAAAATCAAGGGTTTTAGGGTTTGGTCAACTGTCTACTCCAATTAGGGTTTCTCAAAGGGCTTCTACTCTCTCAAAAATATTTTAAAACTTTTTTTTTTTTACGAAAACATTTTTATTTTGAAAGAAAATATAGAGATACAGTTTCATCGACAGAGAGATGATCACGCTTAACCCTCAACCGGGCTATCCTCTCAGCATGTGCGGCCTGCTGGCAGAAGTCCCTTTTAAGGGAGCATGAGGCTCAAACCTCTGACGGCGAGCCGAGTAGCCTTGCCCGCTCTCTAGCACTCGGGCACTAGTTCACATATCCTATCTAATGGGCTATTCAATTAGTTTATTTTACAACTTATATTTTTTTATAGTGAGCTACCCTAGACTTGGGGCCTTGAGGAGATGCCTACCCAAAAGAATACAGCTATATCATTGCCACTAATAGCATACACTAAGCCAAATAAGTACGATTACACTGCCAGTAAGAAACAGTACTGCTACACGACATACTGAAATCTAAACTCTGTCACCATCCTAACTCCGCTGCTGGTCTCGTGCTGTGGCTACCCCTGAGTCTCTGAACCTGCAGAAGAGCCTACTCGTGGGAATGAGTAGCCCCCAAAATGAATTGGGAGATTAGCCAAATAAATGGCTAGTGACAAGCTAACTGCCTAAGTAATTAATAACGCCCGCATTTTATAAATAGTTTACTGATTAGCCTAGTTGTCCAACTATGTTCTCAATCACGCCCTAAGTGTCCATGCATTTTCTATATTTGCATACAATTCCTACTATCACTAGGTTATCGAGAGTACCATTTTACAATTAATAAAATTAAACACACTCAATGTGAACCCCGGATATTTTGTTCATCCTGCCCCCGGTCGGGCATTACTATAGGGCCTTTTATTTCGATGTAAAGGGCCAACTCTCTCGCCGTGCATACTCCGACACCATACGCAAAGTCACCCATATGATCATAAGGGGTTTCCCATCTTTCACGGTGGAGCTCTACCACCCAACTTGCTTTCCTTGGGGGCTTCAACTATCCCGGGACAGGATTGCTAGGCCAATCCCTTTTCGAGGGCACCACCTATTGGCTTTACCACAATCCTTGTCCATGACGCCCTAACCTACTGATCTTCGGCTGTACGCGTAGGGTAGTTCACGGCCCTTGCGTGCATGGGGTCCGAATCTTTCCATAGGACAGGATATCACACAATCATAATAAAGTAATTTCGATGTTTTACCCTGGGATTCGCACCGCGCTCACAACCCATGTATTACAATAAATCTAAATTACTCTCGCCCGTATTCCCATGTGCCCGGGTCCCCACACTCCATCCAAGAGAGTGAGCCCGATAATTATTATTTAATTATTAATTCTTAATATTAAGGGAATTCCTACTTACGGTGTCCAAGAAATCAAAAAATTTATTATTAAATTATATTATTAAGCATGCGTCGCCGGACTCGCGACTCCGCATACAAGGCGGGGTCCATTTGACCATATGCGACGATGTCCGGCGGGACCCGTATGCAGCGTTATGGACACCTACCATTAAGTTCTATAACAACATAGTTAATTATCTAAACAGCGTGCAGTCACCTGGAAAGTATGCTCAGGCTGATGCTGCTAGGCGTCCTCTGCTCTGTCCCTGACTTGGTCTGCGTGCCCACTAACTGCCAAGTATACCAACGGCCTATGGTCATTAAATATTACTAAAATATCGCTGGCTTAGGCCCTGATTGATCGAGCCAAGAATTTATGCATCATCGGACGCCGGTCTACTAGCACGTAAAACGGTACGCCAAAGGCACCGTCTTGGTTAGTCGGTGTCGCTGACGCCAAGTGCCCCACTAAGGTCTAATAGCAGTGATTCGGCCAAATGGTCGTGACCGTGTCAGTCGATGACGGAATCGGCAAGGCCGATCACGATCGGGCTTGATTTGCCAAAGGACGTGTTTGCACGGGAATCGTACTAGTGGCCAGCCCAGGCCGCTAAGTAGTGCATCGTTGTCGCTAAAAGGGGTCGGTCTCGTGCGCAAATGGCTATGCGAGGTGGTTTGGCCCGCATAGGTATCATCAACTTTGAGTGAGCGTGACTCGAGGAGATCGGGCCCGCTAACCACGAGTATGGGCCCAAAGGGCTTGATCTACATTGTGGGGAGGTCGAGGTTGGTGTTCCAAGCCATAACTTGGCGTGAGATCATCGGGGCTACCCGTTGCCGGTCCACCAGTCGTCAAGCAACCAGCAACGGTCGTAGCAGGGGCAAGGGAAAAATGGCTACAGTCTAGCTTGGCATTGCCGGCTATCCAATCGTCGGATTTCCCCCCGACTCGAGTAAGGTTCGATGGCATGCACTAGGCTACGCAGGGACAAGGTTTGCCCTATGTCGGCTCTAGGCTGATTGCATAGCCGACGGCCACCTGGCCGACCGGCAATGGCTGCCCCAATAGCAACCCAATGGTGGTCGGATGTCACCGGGTGTTTGGTCGGGCTCGTTTGGTTTTACAACCGCCGGCCACTGGATCAGCTTCGCCAGCTGCACAGCCACCGGCCACATGGCCGATGTCCATGGTCGCGCAGATCACCATGGGGGAGGGGTCTCGACGGTTGTACAGTCGCCGGCCACTGGACCGACGGCCATGGCTGTGGCATGAGGCGAACGGGGGGTGGCTGTTGTCGATCAACCCACAAAACACACACACACAAAAGAAAAGGAAGGGGGGAAGGGCCGACCTAGTGCCGGGGTCGTCGGCTTCAACAGCTCCGACCGGCTACAGCTCCTTCTGGCTTCAGTGCGTCCTCCTCCTCGGCGTCGGTATGCTCCGGCAACGGCTCCTCCTCCGACCGGCAGTGCTCCAGCTGCCGCGCCACACACACACAGCATGAGGGAGAGGAGAGAGAGAGAGAGAGAGATTCGGATGGGAAAGAGAGAGGGAGAAATCGGAGGGGGGATGAGGGATCAGAGTGGGGTGAGGGGGTTCGGACTAAGGAAAAGGGGAGAGGGGGAGTGGGGCAGGGGTTTTAAAGGGAGGGGAGGGCGGCGGCCGGTGGGGTAGGGGTCAAGGAAGAGGGCAACCGATTTAGGGTCTAGGGGCGGTGGCTGATAGAGGGCCTAGGGGCGGCGGCCGGCTTAGAGCCTAGGGGCGGTGGCCGGCTTAGGGCCTAGGGGAGGCGACCGGCAGTGAGGTCAAAGAAGGGGGCGTCGGATGGGGGGGGGGCGGTCGGATCGGGTCGAGTTTGGGGGAGAGAGAGAGAGAGGGAGAGATCCAAGAGATAGAGAAAGGATCTGAAGAGAGAGAGAGGTCGAAGAGATGGGAGAGAAGAGAGAGAGAAAGAGAAAGAGAGGGTCGGGGTTTGGGGTTCGGGTTCGGGTAAGGGTTTAGCTTTTAGGTTTTATTAGATTTTTTTCTCTTCTTTCATTCTTCTTTTTTTTTTCTCTGGTTTTGCCCACGCCATGCTTGACTCGACCTCAACTCACGTCGAGATGCGCCGGCGCACGAACCTCGCTGGCTCTGACAGACCCACCACAGTAAAATAAAATAATTAAAAAAAAAGTTGTTACACTCTGTCAGCTGTCCATTGCATTAAGCCCTCTCGATTTCCCTCTCTTCCCAAATAGGAAATGATTGATTTCCCCTTATTCGGTGCGCTCTCTCTCTTTCTCTCGATTAATCGATCGATCTTCAGGCTGATTTGGAAAGAGGCTCTCTCTCTCTCTCTTTTTCTCTCTCTCTCAATCTCGATCTCGATCTCGATCGATCCTCCCCTCCCCTTTCCTACCCTCACGATCCTCCCCTCTCCGCTTCCTCATGATCCTCTCCTTTGCTCCCTCGCGATCCCGCCCCGAACCGATCTTCGCGATTCTTCAAAACGATTATCACCGGCCGATGAATGAGGCATCGTCGACCGATGAATGACACTCAGCCTCGCCATGAGGCAGCCCCGATTATCGCCGACAAGATCATGGTCATCGATGGCGTTGGAATCATCTCCTGCGGGGAGGCAGAGGAGCACATTGCTGGTTGTCGCCAGCGAGGTCGCCGGCGGGGTTAGACTCTCTCTCTCTCTCTCTCTCTCTCTCTCTCTCTCTCTCTCTCTCTCTCTCTCTCTCTTTGTTTTTTGACATCAGTTTTTTTTTTTTGTGCAGGGTCTTCCATCGCCGACGAGAACGGGGCCATCGCCGGTGGGAACGGGGTCATCTCTCTATCTGTCTCCATAACCTCCGTCATCAATGTTCTACTTACTCTCTTTCAGAATCCCCCACCTCCTTCTTGAGGGGAGGCGACCCTCAACGGCTACAGTTGGCAGCAACAACAAAAACACGGGGGGGAGGGCCACCGCCTCCTCCTACCCTCTTCCTGATAGTGGACGGCCTAACATGGAAAGAAAAGCCACCGCCTCCTCAGTGAATCACACTCAATCCCGGCTATGAGGCAGCCCTGACCGGTGAATGGCACTCAGCCACTACCATGAGGATTCGCCAATCGATTAATGACACTTAGCCTCTGCCGTGAGGCAGCCCCGATTGTCGCCGGCGGGATCGGGGTCAATGCCGATGGGGTCGGGTCGTCGCCTGCGGGGAGGCAGAGAAGCACATCGTCGATTGTCGCCGAAGGGGTTGGAGTATCTCTCTCTCTTTCTCTCTCTCTCTCTCTCTCTCTCTCTCTCTCTCTCTCTCTCTCTCTCTCTCTCTCTCTCTCTCTCTCTCTCTCTCTCTCTCTCTCTCTTTGTTTTTTGACATCGGTTTTTTTTTTGTGCAGGGTTCTTCCATCACCGGCAGGATCAGGGTCATCGCCGGTGGGGTCCGAATCATCGCCTGCGGGGAGGTAGAGTAGCACATTGTCGGAGACTCAATCATCGGTGCAGGTGTCGGCGGGGTTGGGGTCTCTCTCTCTCTTTTGATATCAGGTTTTTTTTTTGTTTGCAGGATTCGTCCATTGGCTAGCGGGATCATGGTCATCTCTTGCGGGGTCGGGGTCGTCGCCTGCGGGATCAGGGTCGGAGTCTCTCTCTCTCTCTCTCTCTCTCTCTCTCTCTCTCTCTCTCTCTCTCTCTCTCTCTCTCTCTCTCTCTCACTGTGTGTGTCCACCAGGTCGGGGACTCCGAAAACCCAACTCATACCCGACCTAAAACATCGAGTATGGGTACAGATTTTGTACCTGAAACATGGTTTGGGTAGGGTATGGTTAAAGGACTCTACCCAATTCTAATTGCTCATATCCATGTTTATCTCTCTCTCTCTCTCTCTCTCTCTCTCTCTCTCTCTCTCTCTCTCTCTCTTTCTCTCTCTCTCTCTCTCTCTCTCTCTCTCTCTCTCTCTCTCTCTCTCTCAACATTGGTTTTTTTATTGCAAGGTTCTTCCATCACCAGCGGGTCGGGGATTTCAAGGCTTCACCTCTATTGGGGTTTTGGAACTTGGGTTCTCATAAAAAAAACCATTATATAGTATATTGATTGATTTTATAAAATAATTTTTTTTTCTTTCTATGAACAGTGTGCGAGAAGCCGACTTCAAGTGTACGGGTGTAGCCGAACATACAATCCAATCCTGATGTGCGGTAGTGGGTGAAGGTGGGGGGGGTGGCTTGAGAGTGAGAGCGAGAGAGAGAGAGAGAGAGAGAGAGAGACAGAGAGAGACAGAGAGAGAGCACGTTTTCGACGATGACAGGGGTGGCGACGACTGGTTGCAGCTGATGCACAGAGAGCACGTTTTTGACGACATGAGTGGCGACGACAGGCTGCAGATGATGCATAGAGAGCACATTTTCGACGATGAGCATCTGGGATTTTTTTTGTCGCTCTCGAAATCTTTTTCGTGCCCTTAGGCATGGGCATTACTATATATAATATTTCAGGGTTTTGTGGGGGGGACAAATATGAAGAGACAGATGTGCGTGCTGGCATGATCATCTTCATGCTTATTTTTTGTTGTCATCCTTGATATATTGTCACCTACATCGAAATATTATTATCGCTTTTGAATTATTATTGTCATTCTTAAAATATTCACCTCCCTCAAAATTTTTTCACACCCCCAAAATTTAGTCACCGCCCTCGAAATCTTTTGTGTGCCGACATGCACATGCATTACTAGTAGATAACATGTTACGGTTGTTCGCAGGCTGCTGACTATGACAAAAAGGTTCGTGATAGATCTAGCCATCAATCAAAATCTGAAGAGAGATAGAGTTCAAACAGAGCCCTCTCTCCTGTGTGTGAATAAGGATCTCTCATAAATCCTATTAAAAATCTATTTTAAAAATATTAAAAACCTACTATAAATATGATAATTACGTATTCAATGATATTTAATGGTCCTTTGATGTTAGTTAGTGCTTTTTTGGAAGGTTAATTCGCACTCTCCCTCTCTATCTCTAACAAATGAATCACACCTGAACTCAGCCATGGCAGTCGAAGGCGGCCGTCCGAATGCCGACGGGCACAATCATTTACTTTATAGGGAATAATAAAAACAGAACCATGCGAGAGATTTCCAAAGAAGAATTTTAGTTGATTAATGGGTTGATCCTTTTGCACCCCAAAAATATGAAAACTCAATGTTACCAATAATCATTTTACATGTGTCCAAGCCAAGTTCTTTGCAGCTATACACGCATCCAATTTGAAGCTACTAAATATTTTTTTAAATGCTTGCGTGTTTCATTAGTGAACTTAAGTACCCTTCTTCTTCTTTTTTATTTTTTGGATATAGGAGGGGGGTAGGTCACATAACCGAACCCCAGGAGGTGCCACATGCTGACGCTAGCATAGAAAGACCATCACCCGATGGGATATCCAACCCATCGCCACCCCGACGAAACCACCACAAAAGACCCACACACACAGGTAGATACCCTCATTACGACTTCGGCGGAAAACAGGGGAACCATGGCCCAAGGACAGAGCGGAGGGGAAAAGAAAACCACCCAACCACCACAAAAAAGAAACCAAGACACCACTGGTACCAGCCGTTGATCCGCCTCTGGCAGCTCGGTAAAATATGGGGGGAGCCGCAGACGAAACCTCTGATCCGTCATCGATGCCGCCACCACCACAAAACCTCCGGGAACCGCTCCATGGAGTCGAGGAAGCGATATAGAAATCTCCGACAAAATACTCGCCATCGATGGCTGGGGCTATATTCAACACTCCTCAGCAATCGGCCGGAGACCGAGCTCCCGTCGCCAAGCAGGAGCCGCCGAACCGAGCAAAGGATAGTCGCGCGCCTCCGGCGAGACGAATTGTGAGTGTAATGGACTGCAATTGCCTTTCTTAAGGACGCCACTCGAGTTGTTGCAAAGCACCTCAATGTGGTTTTTCCTTTTGTCCGTGTACAATTTTTTTTCTTTGTTTTGTTTATTTTTGGATGCTCTAAGATGCATGTACAACCTATTTATGAGAAGGCAGTCGGGGGTGTGTTGCTGTCGAAGACGGCCGTCTGAGTGCCGACAGGTACGAGCATGCACTAGTCACTAATAACTGAGGGAAGCCCAAAGCTTAATCGAGAATTTCACATCCATCATCCCATATGATCACGATTCACAAGGCCTATCTATTAAATTTCTTCCACCATAATTTCAACCAATGAGTTATTCGAGAAATATTTCAATAACTAAATACATAACCCCAAATCTAAAACTTTGTAAATTATTAAGAACTTGCAAAAAAAAGAGTTTCATCATCAACATAATGATTTTTGTAAATTTGCTGCAAACCCTGGTTAACTAAGAACACCAAAAGAAACAAAGATGGTTGTTGCAACATCTTAACACATGATGGTATGTACCTTTGACACTATGAGAGACACCATATTGGGAAGCCTCATTTCTCACTCCTCTGGATAAATATAAGGGTGAGAAATATAAATGGAGACAAATAAAACATGGATGTGATTTTTTGATGTCCTTGTATGCTTTATAATGTTCTTAGGAAAAATTAAGACCCGGAGATTCGGCATAGAGATTTGTATTGAACATGGAAAACAATTAGCATTTTATGGCCGAGGGAATTTTTTTTTATTTCTTATATGTGGAGGTCTTTCAAGTCAAAATGAGGTGGTTTTTTTTTCCGTAACTACTTTCTCTACTATAATCAGGTCAAACATGTACACTTAATAGCCTTTAATATGTGAAATTGAGATGTTTACACCAAGCATAGGTCAATCATGAGATATAGTGATAATACTAGTAAGAAACCCAAGCAATGCTCGGATGAACTTGATGCACACCACTTGCCACAGACGACATCACAATCGTGCGAAGAAGTGTACAATCTGGAGTGAGTGTGATTCACTCGTTGGAGCATAATTCACTTGTTGGAGAGAGGTTGTACTAATTATTTTCTAATTAACATCAAACGATCATTAAATGTCATTGAATGAGTATTTATCATCTTTATAGTAAGGTTTTAATAGAATTAATGAGAGAGAGAGAGAGAGCTGCGTTCACACATCGGGAAAGGATTCTGACTCTTCAAAAGAGGTCCACATGTCACAACAATAGAGAGAGCTCCATTTAGTATTATACTATTAGATTAGATTCCAGTAACATGCATGGATTTTCATATCCAAGCTTTTAATATAGAACTCCTTGAGATGCAATAACCAAGGAAAAAAAAGATAGTAGCATCACTAGTATATCCCTATTGATGAGTGCATCAAAGTAGATCTCATTCAAGTAAATTGTTTAAGGTAATATAGTTAGGAATCTCTAATGATTATAAATACCACTAATATATAATAAGAAGAGGGGTGCTAAGTACGTGTGTATGTAGGAAAATCACACCTTCATGATGTTTGTGAGATGATAACTCACTCATACATCTGAGATCTATGCGGTAAAAGACGTGTCTAGGCGCATCATGCTCCTCAAGGCTCAAGCATGTGATCTTGTCTAAGAAGCGCACAGGTCCCTTGAAGCACAAGTGCAACTAGTCACGGTTAGCTGCACCCAAGCCAGGCACGCCAGATTTAAAACTAATATTATTTGTCTTTTCTTTTTGCATTGTTTGACTTTTTTCATTCCCACTTCTTTCCTGAAACCCTAAGAGCCCCACTAAGCATCCCAACTTGTTTTCTTGTCCAAAATTCCCTTCAAAAACCTTGATTTGGTGAAAAGCTAAGATCGGTTCAAAACCTAGATTAGTTAAATTCATCTCCAATCTGGGTTCACCCTAGTTGGACTACGCTTGACAATGTTAGTGCAAAGCTCAAAATGTGTTTTGCCCTTGACAATGCTGGACTTATTATTTTAATTTCTTAATATATAAATTTTCATTTTGTAGATTTATTAATTTAAGTTCCTAGCCTAGATATTTTAGATCTCAACTCAATAAGTTTTTAATGGGAGATTTCAGTTGAAGTTATGCTAAAGCTAGTTGAAGATATTTGTACTCTTTATGAGATTTGATGTCGTGGTTTTTATTTTATTTTGCATAATTGACTCATATAAAATTAAACTTAATGTTTCTCCTAACAAAATAAGAAAGTGTAGTCAAAAGCCTACGCTCGTGCCTAGGCACATCGGGACAAAGACGCATGCCTTGCGTTTGGATTGCACCTGAGTCTTTTTTTTGAAAGGTAAATAAATTTATTAAAAAACCGAAAAGGGGAAATACAGTTCACGGCTTAACTCAGGATTAGTAAGAAAATCCAATACAAAGCTCCAACAGGTGAGCAACACACACGCTCAACAATTAACTCACAAGTCAACCACCAAAGAATCTAGGAAAGCAACAAAAGAAATAACACATGTGGCCACATCACACTCATCCTTTGCTCTTGGTTACTCTGTTGGAAGAGCCCTTAGGCCAAGACTCCTTTGCATGGGAAGTGTCAGAAGAAGACTTCTCCCCTGCTCGAATTGACTCCCCATATACAGGGTTCGGCATAGTGATAATAGAGGGGCAATTGGCAAGCTCGGGGGGGGGGGGGCAACAATCCCTCCTTATAGACAGCAGAGGGATTAGGGGTAGAAACATGCGGAGGAATAGCACTCCCCTCCCCTGGATCCCTCCATTCTCCAATTAACCCCTCTACCACAGAATAATGTTGGTCAAAGGCCACCATAGTTGCCTTCGTTTGAGAAGCTCGAAGTCGTTGAAGAGCTTGCATGTGAATGCAGGGACTACTCAATCTCTGGCTCCACCAAACATAATACCTCGCAACACCACAAACTGAACCCTCCCACCCTGCGGCTGAGCTTTTGACTGCATAGCCGGAGGTGCATGGAGTCTTAACCCACAAAGTGAATTAGTGTTGTCCACACAGTGTAAGTGCATGATTTTCCTAGACGCCCTTGTAGATATAGCATTCCTCTAGGAGGAAAGCTAAAGAAAATGTGAAGGCATACTGAAAATGAAAAGGTTCAAGTGAATAAAAAAAAAATTAGGGAATTGAAAGTTTAGAGAAGAGAAGCGCTAGGGAACTGAAGGAAAAAGGTTCAAACTAAAAAACAAGGATTTACGAATGCTCTTGATTTGCAGCTATACACGCATCCGATTTGGAGCTACTAATTTTTTTTTTTAAATGCTTGCATGTTTCATTAGTGAACTTAAGTACCCTTCTTCGTTTTTTTTTTGGATATGGAAAGGGGGTAGGTCACATAACGGAATCCCAGGAGGTGCCACATGCTGACGCTAGCATACAAAGACCATCACCCGATAGGATATCCAACCCATCGCCACCCCGACGGAACCACCACAAAAGACCCACACACATAGGTAGATACCCTTATTACGACTTCGGCGGAAAACAGGGCAACCATGGCCCAAGGACAGAGAAGAGGGGAAAGAAAGCCACCAACCACCACCAAAAAGGAAACCAAAAACCAGGCACCACTGGTACCAGCCGTTGATATGCCTCTGGCAGCTCGGTAAAATATGGGGGGAGCCGCAGACGAAACCTCTGATCCGTCATCGATGCCGCCACCACCACGAAACCTCCGGGAACCGCTCCATGGAGTCGAGGAAGCGATATGGAAATCTCCGACAAAATACTCGCCATCGACGGGCTGGGGCCAGATCCGACACTCCTCAGCAATCGGCCGGAGACCGAGCGCCCGACGCCGTGCAGGAGCCGCCGAACCGAGCAGAGGATAGTTGCGCGCCTCCAGCGAGACGAATTGTGAGTGTGATGGACTGCAATTGCCTTTCTTGAGGACGCCACTCGAGTTGTTGCAAAACACCTCGATGTAGTTTTTCTTTTTGTCCGTGTACAATTTTTTTTCTTTGTTTTGTTTATTTTTTGATGCTCTAAGATGCATGTACAGCCTATTCATGAGAAGGCAGTCTGGGGTGTGTTGCGGTAGAAGACGGCCGTCTGAGTGCTGACAAGCACAAGCATGCACTAGTTACTAATAATTGAGGGAAGCCCAAAGTTTAATCGAGAACTTCAACCATAATTTCAACCAATGAGTTATTCAAGAAATATTTCAAGAACTAAATACATAACCCCAAATCTAAAACTTTGTAAATTATTAAGAACTTGCAAAAAAAAAGAGTTTCATCATCAACATAATGATTTTTGTAAATTCTCTTCAAACCCTGGTTAACTAAGAACACCAAAAGAAACAAAGATGGTTGTTGCAACATCTTAACACATGATGGTATGTACCTTTGAAACTATGAGAGACACCATATTGGGAAGCCTCATTTCTCACTCCTCTGGATAAATATAAGGGTGAGAAATATAAATGGAGACAAATAAAACTTGGATGGGATTTTTTGATGTCCTTGTATGCTTTATAATGTTCTTAGGAAAAATTAAGACCCGGAGATACGACATAGAGATTTGTATTGAACATGGAAAACGATTAGCATTTTATGGTCGAGGGAATTTTCTTTAATTGCTTATATGTGAGGCCATTCAAGTCAAAATGAGGTTGCGCTTTTTTTTCGTAATTACTTTTTCTTCTATAATCAGGACAAGCATGTACACTTAATAGCCGTTAATATGTGAAATTGAGATGTTTATACCAAGTATAGGTCAATCATAAGATATAGTGATAGTACCAGTAAGAAACCCGGGCAATGCTCGGATGAACTTGATGTACACCACTTGCCACAGACGACATTACAGTCGTGCGAAGAAGTGTGCAATCTGGAGTGAGTGTGATTCACTCGTTGGAGCATAATTCACTTGTTGGAGAGAGAGATAGTACTAATTATTTTCTAATTAACATCAAATGATCATTAAATGTCATTGATGAGTATTTATCATCTTTATAGTAAGGTTTTAATAGAATTTATGAGAGAGAGAGAGAGAGTTGTGTTCACACATCGGGGAAGGATTCTGGCTCTTCAAAAGAGGTCCACATGTCACAACACTAGAGAGAGGGCTCCATGTAGTATTATACTATTAGATTAGATTCCAGTATAACATGCATAGATTTTCATATCCAAGTTTTTAATATAGAAGTCCTTGAGATGCAATAACCAAGGAAAAAAGATAGTAGCATAACTAGTATATCCCTTTTGATGAGTGCCTCAAAGTAGATCTCCTTCAAGTAAATTGTTTAAGGTAATATAGTTAGGAATCTCGAATGATTATAAATAAAATTAATATACAAAAAGAAGAGGGGTGCTAAGCAAGTGTGTATGTGGGAAAATCACACCTTCATGATGTTTGTGAGATGATAACTCACTCATACATCTGAGATCTATGCGGTAAAAGACATGTCTAGGCGCATCATGCTCCTCAAGGCTCAAGCATGTGATCTTGTCTAAGAAGCGCCCAGGTCCCTTGAAGCACAGGTGCAACTAATCACAGTTAGCTGCACCCAAGCCAGGCACGCCAGATTTAAAACTAATATTTTTTGTCTTTCCTTTTTGCACTCTTTAACTATTTTCATTCCCACTTCCTTCCTGAAACCCTAAGAACCCCTCTAAGCATCCCAACTTGTTTTCTTGTCCAAAATTCCCTTCAAAAACCTTAATTTGGTGAAAAGCAAAGATCGGTTCAAAACCTAGATTAGTTCAATTCATCTCCAATCTGGGTTCACCCCTAGTTGGACTATGCTTGACAATGTCAGTGCAAAGCTCAAAATGTGTTTTGCCCTTGACAATGCTGGACTTATTATTTTAATTTCTTAATATATAATTTTAAATTTTATAGATTTATTAATTTAAGTTCCTAGCCTAGATATTTTAGATCTCAACTCAATGAGTTTTTAATGGGAGATTTCAGTTGAAGTTATGCTAAACCTAGTTGAAGATATTTGTACTCTTTATGAGATTTGATGTCATGGTTTTTATTTTATTTTGCATAAATGACTCATATAAAATTAAACTTAATGTTTCCCCTAACAAAATAGGAAAGTGTAGTCAAATGCCTACGCTCGTGCCTAGGCACATCTGGACAAAGACACATGCCTTGTGTTTGGATTGCGCCTGAGCCTTTTTTTTAAAAGGTAAATAAATTTATTAAAAAACCAAAAAGGGAAAATACAGTTCACGGCTTAACTCAAGATCAGTAAGCAGACCCAATACAAAGCTCCAACAGGTGAGCAACACATATGCTCAACAGTGAGCTCACAAGTCAACCACCGAAGAATCTAGGAAAGCAACAAAAGAAATAACACAAGTGGCCACATCACACTCATCCTTTGTTCTTGGTTACTCTGTTAGAACAGCCCTTAGGCCAAGACTCCTTTTCATGGGAAGTGTCAGAAGAAGATTTCTCCCCTGCTCGAATCGACTCCACCTATGCAGGGTTCGGCATAGTGATAATAGAGGGGCAATTGTCAAGCTGGGGGAGCAACACTCCCTCCTTATAGACAGCAGAGGGATTAGGGGTAGAAACATGCGGAGGAATAGCACTCCCCCCCCCCTGGATCCCTCCATTCTCCAATTAACCCCTCTACCACAGAATAATGTTGGTCAAAGGCCACCATAGTTGCCTTCTTTTGAGAAGCTCGAAGTTGTTGAAGAGCTTGAATGTGAATGCAGGGACTACTAAATCTCTGGCTCCATCGAACATAATACCTCGCAGCACCACCAGCTGAACCCTCACACCCTGCACCTGAGCTTTTGACTGCATAGCCGGAGGTGCATGGGGTCTTAACCCACAAAGTGAATTAGTGTTGTCGACACGGTGCAAGTGCGTGATTTTCCTAGACGCCCTTGTAGATATAGCATTCCTCTAGGAGGAAAACTAAAGAAAATGTGAAGGCATACTGAAAATGAAAAGGTTCAAGGGAATAAAAATAAAATTAGGGAATTGAAAATTTAGAGAGAGAAGCGCTAGGGAACTGAAGGAAAAAGGTTCAAACTAAAAAACAAGGATTTTCCAATGCTCTTGATTTTGGAAAAATCTAGGGGAACTCTCTTGATGTAGAAGAGTCAAAAGTGATCATGATAGAAAGAGCAGCTGAATCCCATAAATTGAAAATCTACATGGAATCGGGTACTTTGCCGGAAATCTCCATGCAAAAGCTAAGTGGGTAAATTACATATAGACCCCTTATAGTTTGACCGATTAACACTTACACCCTCTTATGTTTAAAACCCTACAAGTGCTTCCTTATAGTTTGAAAAACATATCACTTGCACCCCCTCTAGGGGGGGCCTCCAGAGGGGTCTATGTGTATGATTTTTCAAACTATAAAGAGGCATTTGTAGGGTTTTAAACATAAGGGGGTGTAAGTGATAATCGATCAAACTACGCGGGTCAATGTGTAATTTACCCATTTAGCTAAACACAAGGCCGGAGTGTGTTAACTTGCAATTGCAATAGCAAAACAAAAGGTACTAGCTGAGCAATAGCCGCAAGCCTCCATCAAAATGAAGGATGAATTGCCATGTCAAAGTAATGGGATTGCTTTTTGAATTGAAGTGGTGAATATGAGCATGTGTTGACTGAATAAGACTTCACCATTAATAGGCCTGTGTTGAGTTCTAATATTTAGATAAGAAGAAGTATAGAAGAAAAACCATAACCCAAACTAGGGTTTAAGGGTCTATACACATAGCAGGGAAGAAAAGATACAATCATGAAGAAATAAGGAAACAAATGAGTCCCGCAGAATTGGAATTTGTCAGAGCTCATCGGGGCGTCCAAAACCAGTGCCCGGACAAATTCCTCGGAGTCGGTGTTGGGATTATACTCTATTATGGCATACAAACGATGACTAGAAAGATAATAACGAGGTTACAAATCTAGTTTAGAAAATAGTAGAACTATGGTTGAGGGTTTTAGCATGCAAATGTTGAAACAACAATCAAGCAAGGTTCAGGTGGGATCCCAAGGCCTTCTACAGATATGGCAAAAGGGGAAGAGAGGGAAGGAGAAAAAATGGACTTAGCAATAGTGGAGGCTTGTGCTAGCACAATGCCCTGAAAGTTATTTCGTCGTCTCAGTAGGTGCTTGAAGGCCTCCAACGAACGCTCCATAGGGTACAACGACTAGACTCCTCTTTAGCACTGAAGGGAACTCCTTTGGGACTCTCAGCATACTCCAAAGAGCAACCGAATCACAAACGAAAGAAATAAACAAAGAGAGAAGAGAGAGCTCTTGGCTTTTGGTTATGTGTTTCTAGCTTCATTGGACCCTCTCTTATATAGAGGTCCTTAGCCGTAACGTTTCCCCACTCATAGCCCATCTCATATAGTAACGGTTCCTGCACTAAAGAGAATTCACTGCTCTGTCGGGTGTAACGGTTGCATGCGTCAAGGCAAATGTCTAGGTTCAACGAACCTAACTCAGCATCGTAAAGCATATAACGGTAGAAATAACTCACGAGCCACACGACTCACAAGCCACGGCCTCGGTCCGAGGCCGTACCTGACGCGCATGCCTGCAGTGGGCTATGACATGGCTCTTGGAAAGCCACATAACCTAATGAAAGGAGTTCTATTAAATATGTATTAATAGTTCTCCCCCTAGGGCAATATGGGACTAAACTCAAAACCGGATTTTCATTCTCACAAGTCAAAACCAAGTCTTGTTAACAATCCTCCGTTGAATGGAAATATCGAAAATCAAATCGAAAGAAAGTTATCTAGAGTACTTATGAGAAGTATGTATAGACATAAGGTGTCTTTTGACTTGAACCTTTGCTGAGTGTAGACCTGCATAACTTACAAGCTAACAGTGAACTTATGTCTTGAACTGTACAGCTATATATTGTAAATCTAGTTGACAAGTCCCACCCATACCCTCAAAATCATCATTGAGTCCCATGCAGTTGTGCTCTTTATAGCCATGAGTCATCCCCAGTTTTTTTGAGTGTTATAGACAATTGGCCTCAATTCTTATGAAAATGATCATACTCTTACACTCATATAGGTGTTTACTATCAAAAGTGATTTGTATTTATACACCCCACTAGTATACCAGCTATAGTTAGCATTAAGAGTCTAAACCTCAGTTTCTCGATGATACAGAATGTGCTACCATATCATAGGGGAGGGGTAAAATGCTTGGTAGCACCCCCACAAGTCACTCGAATAACTTTTATCCCATTGAATCTCGATCTTGGGATCTCCAGTCACGTAAGTTGGGTTACTGTTATTGGAGACTTATTAGTTTATAGGCCTCAGCCCCCTCTTCATCGATATATTTAGAACTAACTCTCTAGCTAGTCTTTTAGTTAAGAGATCTGCTGAATTGTCCTTTGATCTAACATAGGTAATGATAATTATCCCATCTTTCAATATCTGTCGAACAGTTTTATGTCTACAATAAATATATCGTGACTTTCCATTATAAGAGTTATTCATGACCCTCATTATAGGTGCTTAGCTACCACAATAAATTGGGATAGCAGAAATAGGCTTTAGCCAAAATAGAATATCCATAGTGAGATTCCTTAGCCATTCACCCTCTTCACTACCTTATCTAGGGCTATGAACTCCGACTCCATAGTGGATCGGGCAAGGCATTTGTTTAGATGATTTCCAACAAACTACACTTCTTCCAAAAGTAAATATATACCCACTAGTGGATTTTGTTTCTAATGAATCCGTAATCCAATTAGCATTGATGTGCCCTTCTGTGCCAGCAGGATACCTACCATAGAAAATATCATATTCTGAGATATTGTAACATCCGCCCCAAACAGACAAGATATTGTCCGCTTTGCCCGTGCCCGCACGAGAACTTCCCAGGGGGTCACCCATCCTGGTACTACTCTCGCCCGAGCACGCTTAACTACGGAGTTCTTACGAATTCCGTAGCGGCGCACGGTTTTAAAACGCGTCTTCTATGTTTGGGAGGGGAAATTATATAAGTAGCTCAGGATCTCCTTCTCTCCAGGCGATGTGGGGCTAACTCATGGCCTTGTACACCTCACCTCACCTCACCTCACCTCATCCATCTTGGCATTCCCGCCTCAGGAGTCTTGGCTCTTGGCTATTGGCCTATTGGATCTTGGTCGTCACAATCCACCCCCCTTAGGGCTACACGTCCTCGTGTAGGGTTAGACCCCCCCCATCCCGAGGAGAACCGGCTCTGATACCATTTTGTAACATCCGCCCCAAACAGACAAGATATTATCCGCTTTGCCCGTGCCCGCACGAGAACTTCCCAGGGGGTCACCCATCCTGGTACTACTCTCGCCCGAGCACGCTTAACTACGGAGTTCTTACGAATTCCGTAGCGGCGCACGGTTTTAAAACGCGTCTTCTATGTTTGGGAGGGGAAATTATATAAGTAGCTCAGGATCTCCTTCTCTCCAGGCGATGTGGGGCTAACTCATGGCCTTGTACACCTCACCTCACCTCACCTCACCTCATCCATCTTGGCATTCCCGCCTCAGGAGTCTTGGCTCTTGGCTATTGGCCTATTGGATCTTGGTCGTCACAGATATATTTTAAGTACCTCAGAACTCTGATTAGAGCATCTCAATGCTTTTAGTTAGAGTTAATAGAGTATCTACTAAATCTACCTATCGCATATGCAATATCAGGTCTCGTGCAGTTCATGATATACATGAGACTGCCAATTATCCTAGAATATTCAAGTTGAGCTACACTAGGCCCTAAATTCTTCTTTAGATGTACTGAAGGATCATATGTCATTTTGGCAGGTCGACAATTAAACTGATTGAACTTCCTAAGCACTTTTTTGATATAGTGGAATTGAGATGAAGCTATGCCATTGGAATATCTTTTGATTTTAATTCCAAGAATGACATATGTAGTTCCCAAGTCCTTCATATCGAAGTGCGTATTCAAGAAGTCATTGATCTTGACCACTACTTCTAAGTTGGTTTTAAAAATCAACATATCATCTACACAGAGACATAACCACAAAAGTCCGATTATTGACCTTAGTATAGATACATTTGTCTGATTCATTAATCTTGAACCTACTCGAAGTTAACACATGGTCAAACTTCTTGTGCCATTACTTTGGAGCTTGTTTAAAACCATAAAGAGATTTTTTTAATCTACAAATCTTCTTCTCCAAGCCTTACACTATGAAGCCTTCAGGTTAATCCATATAGATCTCTTCCTCTAATTCATCATTCAGAAATACAGTTTTTACATCCATCTGAAGAATGACAAGGTTATGGATAGTGGCTATAACTATAAACATACAAATGGATGTAATCCTGGTCACTAAAGAGTACTGTCAAAGAAGTCTACTCCCTTTCGATGCTTATAGCCTTTAGCTACTGACCTAACCTTATATCATTCTATGTATCCATCTGCCCTAAACTTCTTCTAGAATATGCATTTGCCTCGAACAGTTTTGCAACCAGAAGGTAGCTCAACTAGCTCCCAAGTGTTGTTGGATGTTATAAACGCAAGCTTACTAGTTATAACTTCATTCCAAAAGATGGAGTCAGTTGAGGTCATGGCTTCACATAACTAGTAGGATCCTTTTCCATTAGATATGTAATGAAGACATGTCCAAATAAAGTACAAGTCCTAGCTCGCATGCTCCTTGGTATGGTTGCCTAATAGTTGAGACTGAGTGTGATTCATCGATCAAGACAATGTGCAACAGACGGTTGTGATCGTGGCACATCAAGTCGGCAATCAGAATTTGGCAAACGAGTTGGCTATATATCATTTTTTTCCTTTTTCCTTTTATGATTAGACATGATCTTTTCTCTTTCTATCTCTCTCTTAATAGAAAGAGGAGCAGGATTGGATGCCAGATGTGCGATCCGAATTATTGATCGAGCAACATCGCAATTCTCAATGTATTGCACTTGATAAGTACTAGTGTTGCTTAATACAATTGAATAAAAAACTCAAAACTATCATGCATGCCTATCAATCTAGCCCTTTAGAGAGGGTATCCTGCCCGACCCTCCAAAGCCCTGCCCTCCAAGGGCCTGTGGGCTGGGACGGTCCCAGTTTTCATAAGCCCACCATAATGAGGGCTGAGCTAGGGAAACTTACAACCCGACCCTGCTAGGTCTTACCCTCCATATACACAAATTATTAAAAAAATATAAAGCAGTAATTAATGGGCTAAATCAATGACTAATTTGGACTAATAAGTCATTAGCCAATTATTCACTGTGGTCATATGGGAATTGAAGTTCTCAAGCTCAGATTTATTAGTATAAATATATTAAATAATATGCACAAAACTTATAATCTCTTAAGTTGTATTGTTGGTCCCATACCTGAATATATAATGATAATTTTAAAAGATTGCCAAAAATCAAAAGATAATAATGCATAAGTAGTTTAGGGAATTCTTTTTTAAAACTCTTATATTGAAGATTTAAGTGATTAAAAATATATCAATAATTTTTATCTTAACGATATTAATCTGATATTTGCTCGATGATCCTTGAAGGATCGAGCTTAGACCCATCGTTTGACCCTGACCCTGACCCTGACCCTGACCCTGAGCCTTTTGACAAGCCTAATCACGTTCCTGAGCAAAATGACCGCCAAGACGCGCGCACACAAATTAAAATAGAATGACTAAATGCCCGCACCATTTCCTCCGAATTACAGCTAACCCACTGATCTAGGGTTTTAGGAGGGTTTAAGCAGAAGAGAAGGCACCGGGAGCATTTCAATTCGATGGCCGCCTCTCCGTCTTCCACCTTCGCCTCCCTCTCGAGACGACTCCTCCTCGCCTCCCGCCCCCTACTCCCCTCCGCCAGCTTCTGCTCCACCCACCTCCCCGGCGACGAGTCCGTCCCGGACGATCCCCGGCCCACCTCCGATCGGACCGCTCCCCACACGGATCCCCCGCCGCGCCCCGTCTTCCAGCGGCTCCTCGAGAACGGCCTCGACCCGGGGATTTACAAGGTAGACTAGATCTCACCATCAGTCGCCCGGCTGATGGTTTTCTGGGGATATTCTGATCGGATTGTTTTGGGGGACTCCTTTTCAGGCGATCATGGTTGGGAGGGTCGGGCAGAAGCCGGTGCAGAAGTATCTGAGGAGCGGTCGGGCGATTGTATTGTTCTCACTGGGGACGGGCGGCATCCGGAACAACCGCCGGCCCCTCGACAATGAGGAGCCGAGGGAGTACGCTGAGCGGTGCACTGTACAGTGGCACCGGGTCTGCGTCTACCCGGAGAGGATGGGGGGCCTCGCCCTCAAGCACGTCATGCCCGGGTGAGCGCATTCGTCTTCTTTGATGATCATGATAGGTCTATTAAGTGTAACAATGTAACGGGCTCAGATTTGGTCAAGGCTTCCTTCGCAGCAACATGCCACAACTTAACGATTTTGGTTACCATGTGTTGCACCGAAGTCAAATTAAACACAATGTTTCTTTCAAACACAACAACAAACCTCACAGCTTGAGCCTACATAGTGTTGTCTTCATCCTGTTGGAGTACCCTTGTGGTGGTTGTCTCCCTTTACTGGAATTCTGCATTTATTCAATATGTATGCCCAAAAAGTAATAATCCACAAAAAAAATCTTAAAAAGTTTATTAGACTGGATTAGGAGACATGTCTTAATTAATGGGTAAATTACACTTTGCCCCCCTGAAGTTTAGCTCAAAAATACTTAACCCCCCTATAGTTAAAAACATACATTTTGCCCCCTTTCGATTCAGTATTGATTAGATAAAGATTACCAAATGAGGAAATCGAGTAGTTGACAAAAGGGGTTATTGTGGTGAAAAGCAGATTAATGGTTTGCAAATGGTGTATGAATGGGTAAGAACATATGGAACCATTCAAAGTTCTAGTATCGATTGTGGACGTCTGGTGAGACGTTGGTTTCAAATTATAGTGTGCCACACTAAGGGTATGAGCTTAAGCCTCTACCCTTTACATTTGTCATAAATGAATCTACTATTGTTATTCAGAATGAGGTGTCATCATGTATTCTATTTCTGGATGCTATGGTGTTAATTGATGAGATTTGATTGTGGTTGAATTTCGTCGCTCTCTTGTGGAGCCTTCTTAATTAGAGTTGTGCCATAGTCTACCCATTTGAATGGCACAAAATTTGGGATGATGATGGTGAGTTAGGAAGTAAAGATTTGGAGCTCAAAGGTTTAAAATTGATATGAGTAGAAATTAGAATGAGCCTCAAAATCCATAAGTTACTTCATTGTGATCCAAAAAATTAGGGGGTTGTTGAAATTGAAATTTCGGTCGAAATTTAGAAATTTCGGCCGAAATTTAGACATTTCGGCCGAAATTTAGACATTTCGGCCGAAATTTAGACATTTCGGCTGAAATGATATAAAAATTTCTTAATGGTAAAAAAGAGAGGGTTTTGGATTTTTTTTTACATTATTTAAATTTAAGTCTTTTATTGTTGTGTTGTGCATATTTACATGAATTGTTAGAAAACACACCAAACAATAGTAAGCTTGCATGGACTATGATAACCAAAATAGAATACCAATAAACTAGGAACAATTACTTGATAATCACCGTATATGATATTTTACATATTTACATTGTTTTGCTTAACTTCATCACCTCTACCTCGTCATATTATTTAATAGTTGCCTCTGTCTTTACCTCCACGGTCGTAGTCTATGTCTTTTGACTCTTTCCCTTCATCTTGCTGGTTCATTTATTAGTCTCTCGATGACATAATGCATATGTCCCTCAACACGCCTCTTGTCATCTAATAAAGAGGGAAGTGGTCCTATTATACGACATTACTCGCCATATAACATTACGGTTCATCCTATTCCAAAGAATATTCATCCCTTGCAGATGAACTCTACTCGGAATTGACCACCTACGCCATCCACCGGTGATCGTTGTTCAACAGAAACGACATACGTATACCTATCCCACAACTCAGATGCTGGCGATAGCGCCAACAAAAAAGATGCATGTCGAGACGACTTTGCCGATGCCGACATTGGTGATGAGGCAATTGTGCCGGCAAGGGCATTGGTGGCGGAGGCAATTGTGCTGGCAAGGGCGGTGATGATAACGATATCGGTTAAACTCCGAGCGAATCCAACGACGAAATCCGATGACTCTCACAGTGGTTTCAGCGAAATCCGACGACGGTTTCGACGAATCTGGAGGTGAGATCTAGTGAATCCTTGGGTAAGATTCAGCAAAATTTGACAATATCCGACAAATCTACAGGCGAGATCTGGCAATTCTGGCGAATCCGACAGCGAAATCCAAGGAATCCGTGGTGAGATCTGGCGAGATCCGACGAGCAACAAAATCCGGTGAATTCGGGGGCGAGATCTGGCAGGTCCGGGGGCGAGATTCGGTAAATTCGGTGCAAAATCCGGTAGATTTTGGCAAAATCCGATGAAACCCGACGAAATTTGGAGGCTTCGGTCGAAATCAGTCACATTTACAATCCTGACCTTAGGGCTTTTTGATAATTTTGACTGAAACCAATATGCAGATTTCGTGAAACCTGTGTGTTGGTTTTGATACGACCGATGTGCATTTGAAAAATCGGGAGAGATCATGGTACTTCGGTGGGCTCCTAATGTTTCAATTAAATCTCGACGAAATTAGCAAAATTATCACCAAACGACGAAATTTCGAAGATGTTGACAGTGAAACTAGGGGACAACCCATGGCTTCGGTGGCCCCCCATTGTTTTATTCGAAACTTCGATCAAATTACCGAAATGTCATCGAAATCCTAAAACTTCGCCGAAATCGGAAGGGCCTGGGTTTTGAACCCCCATTTCATTTTGGTTGTGGCCGAACCTGAAATACTTTGGTGAAATTTCAAAATTTTGACCAAAATTGCAAACCATGATGGCACACGTGTCAAGAGAATTTCACACAATAATTCCATAAAACTCAGATACACGGTAACGACCATATGGTCATGTGATCTAAGTTAACTATATATGTGTGAATGTGTGTGACCAAAAAGGATTTAAAAGCCAACCCAAGATATATGGGACAAGAATTGATGATCGTGGTATGGTTTTATATTATGCATGTTTATCGAATTATGATTCATTTAATAGTTTGAGTTGGTTTTTCATGATCGGATTTTGGCCTACCATCAACCCTCAACCTTTCTCATTTAGGCTTGGGACCTGTAATGGCGGTTTTATATTATGTATGTCTATAAATAGTTATGTGCATAGTTATGTGTGTCTAATGGAAGTAAAGCATGAAAAAGAAGTGGGAAACATGTGCAAATGTCCCCACGCATGATAGAGGGAATCGTGCTAGGAAATATCAGTATAACACATGGGAAACTGATTCACAACTCCATATATTAAATTCCCGTTTTCCATATGTTCCTCCTATTTTGGGGGTTACATTAAATGATTACTGAAATATGTTTTGTGGCAACACTTGGTCACGGGGGAAACACAGGTCTGGTACTTGCCTTTTTTTACTTGGTTCTTGACATTTTCATAACTCATTTGCTAAATTGATACTCTCAAGTTTGCAGCTGATTCCCTTTTTCATTTCCCTTGTGCTAGTTTGTTATATTTATAGTTTTGATAATTACATCTTCTGGCAGAGTAACAGTTTCTATGTCAATAGGGGTGGAGATGAGTTGGCTAGGGAAAACACTATTATATAACATTAGAGTAGCTTGCTTGCTTCTTAGTAGATTATTTAGTTTCCAAATTTGTTTTGTTGCAATTAACATAGTTTAGCTGCACCATATGAACTTTTAGGTGTGACTTAACAAAAGAACAATATTTTTTTGATGGGTTTCTTCTGTCTGTTCCGACTTTATTTATTATCACTGTAGATTTTTGTCATCATCTATAACTTTCTAATTTGTGCTTATGTTTTCATGGGATCATTCGTTTTTGTTTTTTTTGTTAAATATGTACCATTACGTTTTACTATTTCAGTATATATGATCAATAGGGTTTGTGATGTGGTTTGCTGTTGTGATAAGTTTACTTATAAGTTTTTCTTCTCTGTGTGTCCATATGATGGTTTTACACATAATCTCTGAACTTCACAGGTAAGTTCTTTTGTTGATCAACTTCAATGCTGATGTACTCTAAATTTCTCATATTCCGTTGAGTTATTTAGTTTCTAGGGTTTTGATAGTAACATGGTCATTTAGAAAATATGTAACTTGTTGTTCAATGAGGAGTCAGGTCGGCAATGGTTATATCCAATATAATTTTCATGTAGACATCGATTTCTTCATTTATTTGATTTTTTATTGTATTTTCCTTTACTATATCTACTTGAAATTAGATATAACTATATAAGTTATACTTGTTTTTGCACATGATGACTCTACACTTGATCTCTGAACTCCTCAGGTAAGTTTATATTGTTGACCAGGCCCCAGGGTCACTGCTGATGCATTTAATGTATCTTTCCCTAGTTTTGTTAGTTTCCGTAATTTTGATTGTATTATTATTATGTAGAATATATGTAATACTTCATTTGGTGATAAGTTGGCAATAACGAATTTCAATTAGTACATTCATCGAACATAATGATTCTTCATGGATTTGATTATTGTTCTTATTTGGAATGTTATATTTTGAGATTGAAATTGTAACTAAAAGGGCTGTAAATGTATCTACTACTGTTATTTAGAATGAGGTGCTGTTATATATTCTATTTCTCGATGCTATGGTGTTAATTGATGGGATTTGATTGTGTCTGAATTTCGTCGCTCTCTTTGTGGAGCCTTCTTAATTAGAGTTGTGTAGTCGAACAATCTGAATGGCACAAAATTTGGGATGATGTTGGTGAATCCAGACGTATAGATTTGGAGCTCAAAGGTTGAAAGTTGATATTAGTAGAAATTGAAATGAGCTCCCAAATCCATAAGTTATCCATTGTAATCTAAAAAATTGGAGGGTTGCTAAAGAATTATATGGAGAGCAATATTACATGGACATGGCAGATATGTGTCTAGAGAATTTGACACAATAATTCCATAAAACTCGGATACATGATAACGACTATATCGTTATGTAATCTAAGTTAACTGTATACTGGTAAATGCCCGTGCCTATTGACACTCTGACGGTCACCTTCGGCGGGTGCCTTTGGGGTGTGATTCACTTGTGAGAGAGAGTTAACCTAAAAAAAGTACCAATAAACATCAAATGGCCATTAAATGCCTTCGAATAGATATTTATCAACTTTATAGTAGGTTTTTAATAGGATTTATAAGAGAACCGTATTCACACACGGAAGAGAGGGCTCCGTTTGAATTCTCTCTATCTTCCTCTTTCTCTCTTCAAATCTTGATCGACGACTAATTCTATCTCGTGCCTTTTTGTCCTAGTCAGCTTGTGAACAACCGTAGCATGTTATATAGATATGTGCATGTGTGTGATGAAAAAAGGATTCATAAAGCTGACCCGAAATAGATGGGATAATAATTGATTACCATGGTATGGTTTTATTATATTGCGTATGTATGTTTATCAAATTAGGATTCATTTCATAGTTCGAGTTGGTTTTTCATGACTGGCTTTTGATCTAACATCAACCCTCAACCTTTATCATTTAGGCTCGAGACCTGCAATGGCGGTTTTATATTATGTGTGTATGTATGTCTATAAATAGTTTTGCGCATAGTTATGTGTGTCTAATGGAAGCAAAGCATGAAAAAGAAGTGGGTAACATGTGCAACTATCCCAATGCATGATAGAGGGAATTGTGCTAGGAAACATCAATATAACACATGGGAAACTGGTTCACAACTCCATATATTAAACCTCTTATGTTCCCTATGTTCCCCCTATTTCGGGGGTTGCATCAAATGATTGCTGAAATATGTTGTGTCAACACTTGGTCACGGGGGAAACACAGGTCCTGATACAGGGTACTTGACTTTTTTACTTGGTTCTTTGCATTTTTGTACCTCATTTCTTCTTAAATTGACACTCTGATCAAGTTCACAGTTGATTCGCCTTTTCATTTTCCTTGCGTTGGTTTGTTATATTTATGGTTTTTATAATTACATGGTCTGCCAGAGTAACAGTTCATAGGTCAATAGGGGTGTAGATGAGTTGTCTAGGGAAAACACTATTATATAACATTAGAGTAGCTTGCTTGCTTCCTATTGGATTATATTATATACTTTCCAAATTTGTTTTGTTGCAATTAACATAGTTTAGTTGCATCATATGAACTTTTAACAGTGCGTGTCTTAACAAAAGAACAATATTCTTTTGAAGGGATCCTTCTGTCTGTTCTGAATTTATTTATTATCACTCCATTTGTAGATTTCTGTCATCATCTATACCTTTCTAATTTATTTTTATGTTTTCATGGGATCATCTGTTTTGTTTTTTTGTTAAATATGTACCTTTGCGTTTTACTTTTTCAATATGTATGATCAATAGGGGTTGTGATGGGGTTTGCTTTTGTGATAAGTTTACTTATAAGTTTTTTCTGTGTGCATATGATGGTTTTACACTTGATCTCTGAACTTCTCAGGTAAGTTCATATGTTGATCAACTTTAATGCTGATGCACTCTAAATTTCTAATATTCCGTTGAGTTTTATAGTTTCTAGGGTTTTATAGTAACATGGTCATTTAGAAAATATGTAACTAGTTGTTCAATGAGGAGGCATGTCAGAAATATCAATATAATTTTCATGTAGACATTTATTTCTTCTTTTATTTGATTTTATATGTATTTTCCTTTATTATATATACTTGTCAAAGTGATACTTGTTTTTGTATATTATGACTATACGCTTGATATCTGAACTCCTCAGGTAAGTTCATATTGTTGACCAAGGTAACTGCTGATGCATTTAATTTATCTTTCCCTTGTTTTGTTAGTTTCTGTTATTTTGATGCTAATATTGAATATATGTAATACTTCATTGGGAGATAAATTGGCAATGACTAATTTCAATTAGTACATTCATCAAACACAATGATTCTTCATGGATTTGATTATTGTACTTATTTGGAATGTTATATTTCGAAATTGAAATGCTAACTAAAAGGGCTGTAAAGTAATCTACTACTGTTATTCAGAATGAGGGGCCACAATGTATTCTATTTCTGGATGCTATGGTGTTAATTGATGAGATTTGATTATGGCTGAATTTCGTCGCTCTCTTTGAGCATTCTTAATTAGAGTTGTGCTCCATAATCGACCCATCTGTTTGTCACACAATTTGGGATGATGATGGTGAGTCAAGAAGTAAAGATTTGGAGTTCAAAGGTTTTAAATTGATATAAGTAGCAATTGGAATGAGCCCCCAAATCCATTAGTTACTCCATTGTGATCTAGAAATTTGAGGGTTGCTGAAGAAATTATAGGTTTATGGTGATATAGAAAGCAATTTTACATAGGCATGGCACACATGTGTCAAGAGAATTTCTCACAATAATTTCATAAAACTCGTATACACAGTAACGACCATATGGTCATTCAATCTAAGTTAACTATATTTGTGTGCTTGTGTGTGACAAAAAAGGATTCATAAAGCCAACCTGCAATAGATGGGACACAAATTGATGATCATGGTATGGTTTTATATTATATATGTATGTTTATCGAATTTGGATTCATTTTATAGTTTGAGTTGGTATTTCATGACTAGCTTTCGGCCTAACATCAACCCTCAACCTTTGTCATTCAGGCTTGGGATCTGCAATGACAATTTTATACTATGTATGTATGTCTATAAATAGTTCTGCACATAGTTATGTGTGGCTAATGGAAGTTAAGCATGAAAAGGAAGTGGGAAACATGTGCACGTGTCCCAACGCATGATAGATGGAATTATGCTAGAAAATACCAGTATAACACATGGGAACCTGATTCACAACTCCATATATTAAACCTCCTGGTTTCCGTATGTTCCCCCTATTTTGGGGGTTACATCAAAGGATTGCTGAAATATGTTTTATGGCAACACTTGGTCATGGGGGAAACACTTTTCCTAGTACTTGCCTTTTTTACTTGGTTCTTTGCAATTTTGTACCTCATTTGTTAAATCGATACTCGATCAAGTTCACAGCTGATTCTCTTTTTCATTTTCCTTGTGTTAGTTTGTTATATTTATGGTTTTGATACTTACATGGTCTGGCAGAGTAACAATTCATAGGTCAATATGGATGGAAATGAGTTGGGTAGGAAAACACTATTATATAACGTTAGAGACGCTTGCTTGTTTTTTATTAGATTATATACTTTCCAAATTTGTTTTGTTGCAATTAACATTGTTTAGTTGCATTATATGAACTTTTAACAGTGTGTCTTAACAAAAGAACAATATTCTTTTGATGGGTTCATTCTGTCTGTTCTGAATTATTTATTATCACTCCATTTGTAGATTTCTGTCATCATTTATAACTTTCTAATTTGTTCTTATCTTTTCATGGAATCATCCATTTTGTTTTTTTTTTTAAATATGTACCATTGTGTTTTACTATTTCAATATATATTATCAATAGGGGTTTGTGATAGGCTTTGCTGTTGTGATAAGTTTACTTATAAGTTTTTTTTCTCTTTGTGCATACGATGGCTTTACACTTGATCTCTGAACTTCTCAGGTAAGTTCATATGTTGATCAACTTCAATGCTGATGCATTCTAAATTTCTAATATTCTTTTGAGTTCTATAGTTTCTAAATTTCTAATTTTCTAAATTTCTAATTTGTGCTTATGTTTTCATGGGATCATCCATTTTGTTTTTTGTTAAATATGTACCATTGCGTTTTACTATTTCAATATATATTTCAATAGGGGTTTGTGATGGGCTTTGCTGTTGTGATAAGTTTATTTATAAGTTTTTTTTTTTTTCTGTGTATGCATATGATGGCCTTACACTTGATCTCTGAACTTCTCAGGTAAGTTCATATGTTGATCAACTTCAATGCTGATGCATTCTAAATTTCTAATATTCTTTTGAGTTCTATAGTTTCTAGGGTTTTGATAGTAACATGGTCATTTAGAAAATATGTAGCTTGTTGTTCAATGAGGAGGCAGGTCGGCAATGGCTATATCCAATATAATTTTTATGTAATTATTGATTTCTTTATTGATTTGATATTTTATTGTATTTTCCTTTACTATATATACGTATAATTAGATATAAGTAATACTTGTTTTTGCACATGATGACTATACACTTGATTCCTGAACTCCTAAAGTATGATCATATTGTTGACCAAGGTCACTACTGATGCATTTAATGTTATCTTTCCCTTGTTTTGTTAGTTTCCGTTATTTTGATGGTAGTGTTATTATGTAGAATATATGTAATACTTTACTGGGAGATAAATTGGCAATGACTATTTTCAATTAGTATGTTCATAGGAGAGACTCCTAATTTGAGCTGTTCGGACGCCCTGCTCAAATTGGTCACTAAATTTTATTTTATTTTTGCAACAAACCACTACTGGTCCATTCGACTGGTGCCAAAACAGTTCGAACAATTGTTTGGACCGACAGAACAACCTGTTCGAACAACGGAGCAGAAGCATTACCCGTCCGAACATTTAGTAAACCGTCAACATTTAGTAAAATTCTAAGTGTTGAATATTGTAGACCTGACGCGTCAATTGTGCACGGATGCACTGTCGCTAGGTCTACCAGGTGAACTCTCAGCGAGCACAACCAAGCACCAACATGTGTGCATCTGTGCTCGAGCCAGCCTAGGTACGATGACGGTCAACTCAGAAAATCCGAATTAAGGGCGTCAATAAAACTCGAGTTTGGAAAGCAAGAAATCGGAAAGACATACTCGATACAAAATCCGATTCCGCAGACCTGAAGAGTCTAACACACTGGACTTGGAGAGGTCCAACACCCAAGGGATAGAAGGGATATACCTTGGAATGCTGAGATCTGCTTCTGTTATTCTGATAGGAATGTGTTGAAACATGTTGCACTAGGGGTGTTCATGGTTCGGGTTGGTTCGGTTTTTTGATAAATTTGGAACCGAACCGAAGTTGATCGGTTCTTTAGAAAACCGAACCGAACCAAACCATTCATTGGTAAAAACCGAACCAAACCAAACCTGAACTTTCAAATCGCTCGTTATCACACCGTGAGGCGTGAATGGTTGAGCCGTTGAGTTGGTTCAGATTTTATTTTTAAGCCTTTAACTTTGGATGCTGCTATTTGCCCCTACAGAATTACTAGCAACACCCTTAATTTTTTACTTTGAGATATTTCATAAGTTGGGATTTGGGGGTGCTAGTAATTATGTGGGTGCAAATAGCAACACCCTTCACTTTTCAGTTTCATCACACCGTTGAACACTTGAAAGTTTTGAATGCACCGAATGGTGGTAATTGGGGTCACCACCATGTAATGTACAATATTAGTGAGACTGTACACTGTATAGTTGTAACTACTGAGGTTATAGTACCAATGGTTCGGGTTGGGTTGGTTCGGGTTAAACTCACAACCCATAACCAAACCGACCATAGCGGGTTTTGTTTTTTTGGAACCGAACCAGACCGAACTATCAAAAATACCCGATCCAAACCGAACCAAATAGACCGGTTCGGTTCGGTTTGGCGGGTCAACCCGAACCGATGAACACCCTACGTTGCACTGACATAGGACACTAGAACACGTTGTACTCATAAATTATGACTACATGGTTGGTACGCTCTTTGCGCTAACTATATTTCAAAATTGACATGCTAAGTAAAATTACTGTGAATGAATCTACAACTGTTATTCAGAATGAGGTGCCATGATGTATTCTATTTCTGGATGCTATGGTGTAAATTGATGAGATTTGATAATGGCTGGATTTTGTTGCTCTCTTTGTGGAGCCTTCTTAGTTAGAGATGTGCTCCATAGTCAACCTATCTGAATGACACAAAATTTGGGATGATGATGGTAAGTCAAGAAGTAAAGATTTGGATCTCAAAGGTTTAAAATCGATTTGAGTTGAAATTGGAATGAGCCCCCAAATCTATAAGTTACTCTATTGAGAATTTGAGATCACTCTTATCCTAGTTGAATATCCCCAAGAAGTAAAGATTTGGCTATTTGCATATCCATTGAAATCAATCTATTACACCTAGTTTCCTACGTACTGATCTATCACCTGAGACCTATTTCCCAAATTTCTTTTTGTTTCCATCTCTAAATTATATCCATATGTCTGATCAGTCCTAAATGTTTCAGGTTGGGATTTTGTTATAGTTCAACTGCAATCCGCTCCACCTTCAGGAAATTTATTCCCATGTTATCCTACATTAATTTTTGATATAGTGCCATATCTGTATTATTATCCTACCCAGTGTTGTCAAGGCGCAGTAAGGCGCGCCTCGAGGCGAGGCGCAGGTATGCGCCTCAGGCGCATGCTGGTGAGGCGCACGCAGCAAGGCGCGCGCCTTAGGCGCCTTTGGCACAAGGCGCAGGGCGACCGAGGCGCGCGCCTTGATGCATTTTGGGTTTTGGTCTTCAAGTTTTTTGTTTTTTTTTGTGATTTTGGTTTATTTCGGGGTTTTTTCTATTTGTTTTTAGTTTTTTGGTTTTTTTTTGGGTTTTGGTTTTTTTCTTTCGATTCTTTTCGGTTTGAATAAAAGAGCGCAACTCTCCTTAGAGTCAGACTCTTTCGTTTTGTTACTCAACATTGTTTATGAGTTCTCATTTATCAGTTATTACTTATGAGTATTGTATGTATTTAACTTATGAATATGATGTTGGCATGTTGCATGATAACTTGTGAATTATTATTTTCACTAAAATTGTTCATTTGATGGCCACTAGTTATGAGTTACAAGTATTGTATGCCTTTATTGTGTTGATTTAATTGAATAGTGGTCATATTTCTCTTTTTTCATGAAATATAATTTTTTTATAAATTTTAGATTTTTTTTACAATTATTATTAATTTTTTAAAGAAAAAAATATATTTTTGCGCCTTACACACTAAGGCGCGCGCCTTATTTGCGCCTTGCGTCTCAGGCTCCAGATGCATCTTGCGCCTCAAGTGCGCCTTGTCGCCTTGACAACACTGATCCTACCTCAGTTGGTACCAAAGTTGTATGTCTTCTATTATCTTACATCAGTTGCACTACTAATTAAGTTTTAGGAGTCTCGCCCTAGCTGATCGGGTTAATCCATAGGGGAACATCCTCTCTTTATTTTTTTGATCGCTTGTTGCATCAAAATGATTTTCTTCTTCACTATTATTCTTTTTTTTTGGGCAACTTAGAGTCATGGGCTTGGTGGTTTTCTCCTGCACAAGCCCATGTTGTACCGATCTACTTTTAGCCCGCACATCCTTCTCCCAAGCTCACACTTGCACAGGAGAAGTCAAGATTGGATGGTAGATCACTTATTACAAATATGCGAGATCTTAAAACTATTTTTGAGACGAGGATTAAATGGAACCTCCCACTTATTTACAGGCTACAAAAGGGTCTAAAGATGGCTAGGGTGATGCCACTTGTCATACATCAAACGACTGAGAGCTTTCCAGAGTCCTTCGTGCAAATCTACCTAAAATATTTGTTACGATAATTACAAGATAATCTCAAAAATTCAATAAGACAATAACCTAGAGAACTCAATACTCCGGAGAATATTCAATCCGAAACTTCCATTACCAAGTGCTTAAGGAGTTTGAGCGAATGCATGGGCGTGATGGGGACATAACATTAGGCAATTTAAAATACGGTTTTGGATCTGCTGAATTTTAGTTGGAAAAAATTTGGATCTACTCAACGTACTGTAGGTTGCCTAATTTCATAGAATATATGAAATATTTTTTCTTTTTCACTTCTCTACCTACTTTTTTTTTTCTGTTATCTTGCATACTTCTAAATATGCTATGTAATGCTATTTCTTTGGTCTGTTAATATGTAAGATGGTTTTACATTCTTTTGTTTCCTTTTTGTTCTATAACATTTTCTTCTTGATTTAATATTGCCCCACGTACTCTACGCGCTCTTAGTGTTCGTTTGCTTCCTTTTCTTTCTTATTCTTGACTTAAGTTTCTGTCTGCATATGTATATTCTGCAATTAATAATTGTTGTCGTCTCTCTGTACTAGATCGATCTTATATTTGGAAGGGAACTTGGAGACCAAAGTATTTAGTGATCCAATTACTGGTCTTGTTAGGCGCATAAGAGAAATTGCTGTTCGCCAAGACGGTATGCCTTTCCTTTTGTGCTCTTCGTTTTATGGAGATTAATTATCTGTACAGTTGGATCCATCTCTTATTCTCCTATTTCAATGTTAAATCTATTTCCTTTTGATTTCTGTGCATACTTTTTTTGTTATATTGGATCTGTGTTAATGACAATTAGGTATAATGATACTTTCAAAGATACTGTATTCAGTTACCTATGCATACAGCAAAGTTGTTTAGCATGTGTTTGAACTTTGGATTGAGTTATATCTCACAATTGAATAACTGCTTCTATTCTATTTCTGACACATATACAAATCAACATGACTCTACATGGGTGGAATATTTGACTCACAAGTAATACCTCATAAAAAGAATAAATTAGTAATAATCTAGCATCGTAATCAAGATATCCATAACCCTCCCTGAATTTTCGAATGGTTGCATCTTGCATGAAGTACTTATAGCTGGTGCATTTTATTGTCTGAAGATTACACTAGTAGGACCCTGACCTGTCTTGTCAACTCTCTATTAAGTGTATATTCAAATTGAGGGGGTTTAGTCAAATTGAGGGGGTATGTCCAAATACCATATAGTAATGGGGGTCTAAGTAAAAAATCCCTTATTTTTTTGAAGGCATCCGCTAAATTAGCGGTGTAGACCTTGATACTGCCGGAACATGCACTAGTCGCAACTAGAACCCTAACAATTTTTTTAATGTTCGAACAGGTCGGCTTGTCTTTCTCGGTAAAGAAGGTGAGGCTGCTCAATCAGAACAATCAGAGATTAGGAGGGTAGGGTACTACTAAGGCGAAGTGGATCTGGGGCGGGCGATTCCGTTGTAGATAGAAAGCTGCAATGCTCTTCACCGGATGGATATCGAGGCCGATGCCGTCCTGTGATGCAAAAAGGCTGAGCTACCTCATGCCAAGGATGCAGATACAGGCATGCAAACCTCTGGCTTTCGGCTTCTTTTGGAGAACATGGGAGGTGCAGCAAAGGAAAGATCCGGCCGCCGCGTGGATGCATGTAGTAGGTTATTGAATGGTATCCATCATTCTGAGTTTTACACTTGTCCAGGAAATTGTTCATTTCCTGGGAATTTGAATTCCCAGGGAAATGGCTCACTCCTCCATTCCGAGACACTGCGAACGATTGTTGATCACACAAGAATTTTGCAACTGGGTCAGGTTCTCATATGTCTTGTTTTTCTTTTGAAATCTGAATGACTGATGACCTCCTGTACGACTCTCGCGTCACATCTTTGAGTCCACGATATGCCGTTTCAGTTCATGGTCTCCAAACCGGGAGCCTCTTTAGTCGAGCAGATCAGATCCCGGTGTGTCATATGGTTTGAGGTCTTTTGGGACTATGGTGTTGTCATATGGTTTCCTGCATCCATGGATATTTTTTTATTGCAGAAAGGCCCTCGTACCAAGATTCTTACATATTCCATTCAGGGCCAATCCCTTACTTATAACAGCTTGACTCGACACTGTATTGGCCCGATCCGACCTAGCTAGTCTCAAGTTACAGTATTCCTAGAACTGGTTTGGTGTTCTAAAATGGCCAGTACTAGGCCGGTAATGATCAAAGCCGTGGGATGCAAAAACAACAGCCATGATGTATTTGTCATAAATCGCAGCGAGTACATCATGTCCGTTGCTTCTGCATCACATGGATGTAAAAAGCCCCTCAAAGTATCGTATGTTCTTATGCATTGTGCTTGAAAAGTCATTGCAGCCTTTACTCTAAGATTCAAGCCTGAAGGGTTTTTTATTAAAAAATTACTAAAAACATGATTTGTCCAAAGGAAAAAAATATAATAAAGGGCATTTCCTACTTTTTTTTAATGTTATAACGGTAAAATAATACTAAAAATTGTCAATAAATACTAAGGTTTCATGACCATTTTACCCTTGTCACCTACAAAAAAAACTATAAAATGCCCTTTATTATATAATTACTTAAGACAGGCCATGTTTTGGTAAATTTTTTTAACAAATAAACATAACTTATAAGGGCCAAAATTGTAATTTCAGGAGGGGGGTGAATAGGCATAAACCTCAAGGGGTCAAAGTGTAAATTGCCCATTTTCTCTTTACAAACAAGCAGGGGGCCTTCATATACCCAGAAATTTATACATTAATGGTAAACCATCTCCAAGGCCAGATACGTGAAGCTTCGAATGAGGGCTTGTTTTCATTCAACCTTGAGCCCATGGTTATTAACAGTAAAATGGGGATCTATTTATCAGAGGGTGGTATCGAAAAAGGATAATTCAACATCTAGCAGAAAACAAGAGAAGATACCCAGCCAGGTTATGAGCCCAGTGATGGCTTCAGGTTGATACAAGATCTTCTGATCAGGTCCTGTCTGGGCATGCTCCAACTCGATCAGTCTTGCTCGAACCTCGATGACAATACTTGCGCGCCCTTCAGTCTTTTGGCAGGCGGGGACATGAAAAGCTTTCGGACCGAGACGATGGGATCATCCATCTGGAGAAGTTCCGAAAGTGTCCACCACGGTATTTTGCTTCAGTTTAAAGGTTTGGGGATCACGGAATATTGCACCAGTTATTAATACGCTGACGTACCTCATCGACCAGGGTTGAAGTGGCCTCCAAATGTGAAGGATGGGAAGAGTCTCTCTCTTGATGGAGCAGTGCGGAGAGCGTCAGCTTCCATCCGGGAATGATGTCGCCACCGTCCGGAGCAATCCAGGGGCAGAAAGGCCTGTGCTGCCTGATTGGATCAAACCCTCCGACCTTGTCACACCGCAGTGGCTTCAGATGTTCTCCTAAAGCAACAAAAATAAATAAATAGATAAATAGTTCGCCTTGCATTTATAATTCCTATTAAACAAATATATGAACCTACTTGGAGGTTGGAGCATTGCATCTAGTTACCGAGCATGGGATATGTGTGTGTGTGGGGCGGGGGAGCGGGGGGGGCTTCTGGTGAAAGCGGTTCGATTGGAAGGCACAATCTAACAATCCAAAAAACACGAACATACCGGGTTTACGTGGAAAAACCCTTCGCAACGTCGAAGGAAAAAACCACAGGATGGGGCGAGAATGCATTAGGAAGCTAAACAAGTTACAAGCTCTCACCCTGACCCAATTACATCCAGAGAGGACCGGCCTCCCAATTGCCGACCTCTCAAGTTTCTCTTTCTCAAGCTCCGAACACTGCGAAAAGAATTGGGCAGCAACTCCTCCAGAATTCATGTCAATTCTCTGAGGGGGTAGGTCCCCTTTTATAATGTGGCTATGAGACAGTTGTTGCCTTTCGAGCGAGGCAACATTAACTGCACTCTCCCGTGATTTGTGTAACTACCTGCGTGGGGGCAACGGTCGTTTAGCAGGCGCTAGGTAGTTATGGCTGGGGGTGTTACTTGCCATACTGGGCGATCGGGAATCTCAGGGCGTGGGCTGCCTCCTTGTAATCGTCGCCCGACCGAGATTCTCAGGAATAACTACTGCACGATCTTAAGTCAGCCCTTCACGTGAATGTCGGAGCCGTGCGGAGAAAATAGAGCTTCCCTCCGATTTGCTTGTGCTTTGAGACGCTAAGTCTTACAGGTCGACCTGCCGGGCGAGTTGCGAGACCAAGGGAAGCAAAGTGCGCAACTGGACACAGCGAGATGGGCGATTGGGCGCAGCGAGGTGCACGGCCGGGCGCAGCGAGGTAAAGTGTGTAGACGGGACGCAGCGAAGTTCGCAGTCGGACGCAGCGAGGTGAAGTATGCGGCCGGAGTGCTGCGAAGTGCGCGGCCGAGCGCAGTGAAGTGAAGTGTGCGGCCGGGGAGCAGCGAAGCGCGTGGTCGGGTGCAGCGAGGTGAAGCATGCAGCCGGGCACAACGAAGTGAAGTGTGCAGTCGGGGCGCAGCGAGATGAAGCATGCGGCCGGACGCAGCGAAGTGAAGTGTGCGGTCGGGGCGCAACGATGTGAAGCGCACGACCGAACGCAGCGAGGTACGCAGTCGGGCGTAGCGAAGTGCACGGTTGGGCGCAACGAGGTGAAACGCACGGCCGGGCGCAGCGAAGCAAAGTGCGCGGCTAGGCACATCGAGGTGAAGCATGCGGCCAGGTGCAGCGAAGTGAAGTGCGTGGCCGGGGCGCAGCGAAGTGCGCGATCGGGTGCAGCGAGGTGAAGCACGCAGCCGGGGCGCAGCGAAATGCGCGGTCGGGCGCAGCGAGGTGCACGGTCGGGCACAGCGAGGTGAAGCACGCCGTCGGGCGCAACGCGCGACCGAGCACAACGTAGTGCTTGGTCGAGCGCAACGAGGTGAAGCGCATGGCCGGGCGCAATGAAACGAAGTCCGCGGTCGGGTGCAGCGAGGCGCGTGGTCGGACGTAGCGAGGTGAAGCGTGCAACCGGGCGCAACAAAGTGAAGTGCGCAGCCAGGCTGCGTGCACGATCGGGCGCAGCAAGATGAAGCGCGCGGTCGGGACGTAGCGAAATGCGCGGTCAAGCGCAGCAAGATGCGCGGCCTGGCAGGCGAAGTGAGTGGCCGGGAGGGCGACGTAAAGTGCACGGTCGAGTGCAGCGAGGTGAAGTGCGCGACCAGGCACAACAAAGTGAAGTGCGCAGCCGGGGCACAGCAAAGTGCGTGGTCTGGCGCAACGAGGTAAAGTGCGCGACTGGGCGCACCAAAGTGAAGTGTGCAACCGGGGCACAGCAAGTGCGCAGCCGGCCGGGGCCAGGTGCGCGACCGGTCAGGCAAAGTACACGATCAGGTGCTTCCACCTTCTTATTTGTTAAGGTACACACAATACCCTCTCTCGATCGGTCGGTCTCATGGTCCGGCCGATCGAGACTATACCTCGCACTCGCCTAACTTGCCAGTTCTAAGCATTTAACCATATTTCTCTTGCCCACGCAACACTTTAACCGACCAGCCATTCTCGCCATTGAGTCTTGCGAGTCAATCACTCATTAGTGCTCGAGCGTTTTCAGCGGCCGGTCGAACTCCTTACTGAGTCTTTCAACTGGTTGGTCTTTAGTACGTGTTTCACCTTTCAGGTACTTTTCTCTAGCCGATCATACTCTTTGTTGAGTTAATCAACCAGTCAGTCTTGTTAGAACTTTACTTTTACCGAGGGATAGAACTCATTTTGGAGTGTTATATACCCAGTCGGCTTTGAAAACTCACACCCAGCCCCACAAGTGGGGCAAATGGATCTCGAAGAGACTTTTGCTGTACCCCAACTCGTAGGGGGGTCAAGTGCTCCCGGAGAGGGCTTTTGTGTTTCACCTTTAGCGCATCTTCACCAACCAGTCGTACTCGTTATCGAATCTTTCAACCAATCAGTCTTTACTGCGGATTGGTCTTGTGTGTTTCACCTTTCGCGTATCTTCACCCCAACCAGTCATACTCCTTGTTGAGTCTTTCGACCGGTCAGTCTTTACTGCAGATTGGTCTTTACACGATAAGGAGTTTCACTCTGGGTATTTTCACTAACCGGTCGTGCTTCTTGTCGAGTCTTTTGGTCGGTTGGTCTTTACCGCCTTTGGTCTTTGCTCCCGTCAAGCGATAGAACCCATTTTAGGGTGTTATATATCGTCCGGACTTTTCACCTGTTGGTCATACTCCCTCTTGAGTCTGTTGACCAGTTGGTGTTTAAGATTTACTCCCATTCCACGAGGGGAAAAAGTACCAGCCGATCATACTCAGCATTGAATCTTTTGACCGGTCGATCTTTTGCTCGACCGACTCTTTAACTTCAGCCGGCCGGGTCTTCTTGGGGGAGGTTTTTAGCTTGACCCAACTCGTAAGGGATTAAGGGCTCCAAGAGGAGGCTTTCGGCCTGATGATGGACGATTCCGCCCAAGGTAGGTCTTCTCGATCCTTCGCCACCCCCAACCAACTCATATTGCTAGGGGTCTTCTTTGTAGAAGATTTTGGACAATGAATTTTTGCATAATCTTCGTTGATAAATTAAGAATTTGAAATGTTCCATTAAAAGCTTCTAGCCGTTACATTCTTAGGCCCGGAAGACTACAAGCAATAGTGATCAGTTGGCGGAGGGGGTGCCTTCTTGTGCCTTATCGACAGGCTCATGGATCGTGCTTCGGGGATAGTCAATGAACTGGCCAAGGTAGCATGCTTCAATGAGATCCTCGATGTGATTATGCAACGCACGACACTGCAACGTGGTATGTCCGTGCTCCATGCGGTTATCGCAATAGCGAGATAGGTCTCGTGCCCCCTTCTCTGCTGGTCGCATCGGTGGTGCCCTACGAAAGTATGACTCTTCCTTGATGATCTCGAATACCTCATCAATTGGCATGTTCAGCACTGTAAAGTCCCGGTTCCATGGAGTGTAGGGTGACTTGTTGCGATCACTCCGCTTTTGGCGCTTTGTGTCATGCTGCGTCGACTGACCTGACTGATTTTCCACATTCCTTAACTGCTGGTCAATTGAAGGCGAACTGTTGGTCACCTATATTTTTAGTCTTCTGCTTTCGTTCGGCATCTTCGATCTTAATGTACTTCTCCACCCTCCTGAATACCTCGTCGACCATCGTGTGGGCAATCGCTTGATCAGTGATGCACTGACCGGTTTATTAGGCTGAACTGAATTCTTGAAAGCCGCTACCACCATGAGGTCTTGTCTATCAGCATCTTCCAAGCTCAAGTATTCAATCCTGAACCGGTGATGGAATTGTTTCAGCGACTCCTTGTGGATCATGTTCATCCCAAAGAGAGATTCCAAGATCTTCAGCTCCCGTCGATAGCAACGATACTGGTCGATGAACCGCATGCTCAGCTCCCTGAAAGAGGAAATTGATGAAGATTTGAGCTTGTGGAACCACTCAAGTGGTGTTACCGACAAACTGTTAACGAAAGTGCGGCAAAGGATGTGATCTTGATAGGGGGACCAGGGCATCCTGGAAAGCAAGCACGTGATCAACGGGGTCCTTAGTCCCCTCAAACTTCGATAGGCGGGGTGGATTCCAGACTCACGGGAAGAGCATCTTATGAAGGTCCGCGACGATTGGGGATCGGTCAGCCCCCCTGATTGCAACCTCCTCCAAGCAATCTGGGATGTGAGGCCTCAAGCGATCTTGCACTCGCTCGGTGTGGCCTCCCAGACGGTCTTGAACTAACTTGCTGAGCCGGTCTTGCACATTTCCTCTATAGGTATCCCGTACCGATCGCAAGCTGACAAGTGATGAGTGACAATTCTCGTGGGGTCGATGGCAACGGTCTCCTCCTTGTGCTAGGACTCGAGACTCGATTGAGCCGGATCTCGAGTGGTGACGATGCGAAACAGCAGGCCAACCTCCGCGCGACTCCAGTCGAGTCCAGACACTTGGCCAGTCAGGAGTTTCTTGACGGCCCTGGTTATGTCCAGTCGGTACTAAAGTGCGGGTAGGCTGGGCTGAATCTGCTTGGCGTCGACCCCCTGCTGGTCTTGGCGGGTTGGTTGTTGGTAGCTCCTCGACCAACCTGTCTTGCTGAACATGCGGTGCTTGATGCACGGGACCGTTGGTAACTGGGTTGCCTTGGTCCCTAACAGATGTGACATGGATGATGCTATGAAGTTCATCGTGGTCACATTGAATCATTTGTAACTAAGTCGCTATGGCTTGTTGTGAAGCCATCATTGTCATGAGGAAGGCCTCGGATAGACCCCCTGCTTGAGTTGCTAAAACCACTATCGGAGCTTGGCTTGACTTCCCGACCTCTAGCACGATATTTGCTGGCGGGGTGGTGCACTCTGAGTTGGGAAGATGTTGAGCGGGGAGTCCGGTATTACAAACTTCACCGGGCACAGCCGCATTGGACTGGAGCTGCGAGATCGAACGAGTGTGGTATGGTCCACCAGCCATTACTCTTCAACCGTGTGGTCGTGGTGATAAATGCTGAGATTACTGGTCGGTCGACACCCACGAGTCGATTGGTTGGTAGACTCCGGGAGATTGTAGGTCGGTCGACACTCACAGGTCGACTGATCGGTAGACTCCGGGAGATTGCAGGTCGGACTCCCAAGCCAACACCCGATCGACACCCACGGGTCAACGGCCAGGGATTCTGGTAAGAAGTCTCGAAAACTGATCCCACAGACGACGCCAAGATTGTGTGTGTGGGGGGGGGGGTCTGGTGGAAGAGGTTTGATTGGAAGGCACAATCTAACAATCCAAGGAACACGAACAGATAAGGTTTACATGGAAAAACCTTTCGTAACGTCAAAGGAAAAAAAACACGGGATGGGGCGAGAATGCACTAGTAAGCAAAACAAGTTACAAGCTCTCACCCTAACCCAATTACACCCATAGAAGACTGGCCTCCTAATTGCAGACCTCTCAAGTCTTTCTCTCAAGCTTCGAAAACTGCAGAAAGAATTAGGCAGCACCTCCAGAATTCGGATCAACTCTCTGAGGGGGTAGATTCACTTTTATAATGCGGCTATGAGACAGTTGTTGCCTTCTGAGCGGGGCGTGCGCTCTCCCGTGATTTGCGTAACTACCTGCATGGGAGCGACGTGTCGTCTGGCAGGCGCTAGGTAGTTATGGCCGGGGGTGTTACTTGCCATACTGGGCGACCAAAAATCTCAGGACGTGGGCTGCCTCCTCGTAATCGTCGCCCGACCGAGATTCTCGGGAATAACTACTGCATGATCTGGATGTGCGATCTTCAGGTCAGCCCTTCGCATGAATGTCGGAGCCGTGTGGAGAAAACAGAGCTTCCCTCCGATTTGCTTGTGCTTTGAGAGCTAAGTCTTATAAGTCGACCTGTCGGTCGAGTTGCGCGGCTGAGCGAAACGAAGTGCGCGACCGGACACAACGAGGTGCGCAGTTGGGCGCAGCAAGGTGCACGACCGGGCACAGCGAAGTGAAGTGTGTGGCCGGGGTGCAGCGAGGTGAAATGCGCGACCGGGGCGCAACGAAGTGCGTGGTCGGGTGCAGCGAGATAAAGCACGCGGCAAAGCGCAGCGAAGTGAAGTGCGCGGCTAGGGCGCAGCGAAGTACGTGGTTGGGCGCAGTAAGGTGAAGCGTGCGACCAGGACAGCGAAGTGAAGTACACGATCGGGGCACAGCGAAGTGCACGATCGGGCGCAGCGATGTGAAGCACGCGGCCGGGTTGCAGCGAAGTGCGCGGTCGGGCGCAACGAGGTGCGCGGTTGAGCGCAGCGAGGTGAAGTGCGCGGTCGGGCGCAGCGAGGTGAAGCGCGCGGCCGGATGCAGCGAAGCAAAGTGCGTGGTCGGGCGCAGTGAGGCGCGCGGTTAGGCGCAGCGAGGTGAAGCATGCGGCCGGGGCGCAGCGAAGCACGCGATCAGACGTAACGAGATGAAACGTGTTGCTGGGGCGCATTGAAGTGAAGTGCGCGGCCAAGGCGCAGCGAAGTGCGCGATCGGGGGCAGCGAGGTGAAGCGCGCGATCGGGGCACAGTGAAGTCCACAATTGGGCGCAGCGAGGTGTAGCGAGCGGCCGATCATAGCGAAGCGAAGTGCGCGGTCTAGCGTAGCGAGGTGAAGCGCGCGGCCGGGCGCAGCGAAGTCCGCTGTCGGGCGCAGCGAAGCAAAATGCTCGGTCGGACGTAACAAGGTGAAGCGTGCGGCCGGGCGCAGCGAAGTGAAATGCGTGGCTGGGACACAGCAAAATGCACCATCGGGCGCAGCGAGGTGAAGTGCGTGGCCGGGGCACAGCGAAGTGTACGATTGGGCGCAACGAGGTGAAGCGCACGGCGGGGACGCAGCGAAGTGTGCGGTCAGGTGCAACGAGATGCGCGGCCTGGAGGGCGACATAAAGTGGGCAGTCGGGCACAACGAGGTGAAGTGCGCGACCGGGGCACAGCGAAGTGCGCGGCCGGGCGCAGCGAAGTGAAGTGCACGGCCGGGTGGCAGCGAAGTGCGCGGTCGGGTGCAACAAGATGAAGTGCTTGGTCGGATGCAGCAAAGTGAAGTGCGCGGTCGGTCGGGCGAAGTACAAGACCGGGTGTTTCCACCTTTATTTGTAAAGGTACAGATAAGTTATATGGCATACTGCTATATCAAAGCTTGTATACATGTGTGTGTGTGTGTGAGAGAGAGAGAAAGAGGATTCGGTTCAGTCTATGCCAGCTCGATTTTTTTTTTCCAATTTGGCTTTTTACCGCTTCCTTTTCCCTATTGATAGTTTTGATAAACCAGTACCAACCTACCAGGTTCCCCAACTAAAAAAAGGTTGTACAAGGTACATTGGAATTGGATCTAATTTTAGTGGAGTGTTAGATTACCTTATATTCTGTTTGTGGTCTTTTCCTGGGAATTGGGATTCCCTTGGCAAGGGGTCCATTCTGTTCTTTCCGGGATATAAAAATGAGGCCTGACAATTTCACAAGAGAGAAAAGCCCACTATTGTGGAGTTCATTTCTCAACCAAATACCTACTATTTGTAAATCCCTATATACCTTCCCCATCCTCATGGTGAAAACATGTACTCTGTATACGAAACCAGAAGTGAGAGGATGTGAAAATTACTCTATACCTGGTGATTTTATGGAAAAAACATGGGAATGGACCCATTTCCAAGGAAATTCCAATTCCCAGGAAAAAGAAAACAGCCTTAGGATTTTTTCTATTAGTTTTCAAGTCTTGTAGAGGGTCTTATCATCAATAAGATCATCCAAGAGTTGAGGTAAGGCCATGTGGAAAATCTGGGAATTACCCTATTTTCTTAGAATGGCCCTATTTTTCTATTAGTTTTCAATAAGATCATCCTAATAGGAGTCATAAATACACAGATTCTAAGAGGGATAAAGAATCCTAATTTGCATGGATTTTAAATCCCAACAACAACAAAGAAAGTATAGAGAAACAAGAATTCACAAACCTCTTATGATTTTATCAAGTTTATACGGTACGTACAAACAGAGAATTCTCATTTTAATTTTATTTATTTTGGTCGTAGATTTGGTTCTAAATATATCCCTCTTCCAACTCCTTTAACTCCTCTACCAATTAGTTACAACCATACAAGAGTGGGTATCAGGTTTTCCTACAACTCGGATGTCGTATCAATCATCGAATAATATGATCTGGCCTTGAAAGCTAAAATTTAAGTCCTTGAGAAAGTAGTTGAAGGCCTCCATAAGGAGATCGAAGTGGGATAATCAAATTAAAGATGAAAGAACGAAGCCCCATCTTCTTCAACCAAACACTTTCAAAGTACAAATAAACCTTGGATGGTTGCTCCCTGATTGCATAAACTTAAGTTGCATAGCCAATAAGATTTTCTAAACCACCAAGAGGCAGATTTCTTGGCATGCCCCTCCCAATCAAAGTTTGCTTGGTTAAGTTTTCAAAACCACTCTTACAGCTTGATATCAAGTTGAGAGTAGGTGGGAAGTTCTTTTCAATCTTGGAGCCTTATTAATTAGAGTTGTGCACAATAGCCTAACCCATCTCAATGGGTTGAGACTTGAGTGCTGCTTCTGCTGCAATGATATCAACCACATCTAATATTTATGAGATTGTAATATTTACTTATTTAGGATTTTGGATTTGATTTTAATAGAGAATTAGTAGTTCTTATTTGTTGATATGTTGAATCCCTATCAAATTAAAATAAGGAGAGAACAAGGATGATGGACCTCTTCACATACCCATGCGGTCTTCTGACTAAGGAGACATTCCGCTGACACTTGACCACTTCCTCATTTGGATTTCTCCTCACTTTCTTAAAACCCTAGGTACCTTTAAAGGCTTAAAAATGCATTAAATAATAAATAAGTTGAATAACTCTTCTTATTTTCTTACGTTTTAGATCATGTCTTTCTTGAATTGAATCTTAATGGAAATCATTGGACTAATGTAACAATAATGGATGATTTTTTCTCTTTTTTCTCTCGTCTTGGTCGTGGAATCGACCTGTTATTCCGTCCTTTCAATCTTCCTCCCTCTCCTCTTCTCTACTTTATTCCCATCAATAAGATCCTCAAGGATTTCTTATTGCATCGCATGAGAGAGAGAGAGGCAGAAGACTATGGATTCTACTTCATTGTTGTAGGACCTATAGACATAGATTCGACTTCAATCTTCCTCCCTCTCCTCTTCTCTACTTTATTCCCATCAATTAGATCCTCCAGGATTTCTTATTGCATCGCATGAGAATGAGAGAGAGGGAGAAGACTATGGATTCAACTTCATTTTTGTAGGACTGATAGACATGTTGATTGGTGGACAAGCCAGTTGCCCGATCTCAATCAGGACAACAACAGAAGAATTAACTTTAATTTAATTTTAAAAATCCCACAACAAGATTTTAATCCCACGACATATTTTATAAATCAAAAAACTAACCTCTCCTAATAACAAAGGATAAACAATAACTGAATATATTGATCCTAATGTTCGGATCAATAAAAAATGATCGCACTCCTTGCAAACCGACAAGGTACTAGCGTTGACTGCCAAAAATGACCTTGCTCTTGCAAAGAACATCGAAGAACACATTATGAGAAAATCATTATTTAGGAGGAAGAGAGACTAATGTTTCTTTTCAAATCGGCACAGGCAATCCTCCGGGTCATGAAGTTGACAAACATCTTCTATTAGAGTCCCATAGATTTCCCACCTCCATACTCTCCCTCTTTTACAGAGGATTGGTAAAATAAATGGTGAGGCAAACCCCTTTTGATAAAGAAGCCATGGGGAGGAGCCTAGAGGTCTCTAGGTAATATGGGATTAAAACCATACAAGTGTCAAGTAGAATTTGTCGTAAAATGGTCATGGAAAAACGGCACAACACCCCCATAGGACCAACCCACATGTCTTTAATAGTTTGCCCCCTTTCTGCTTCATGTATTGACAAGTTTGGCTCCACTCAACTATGCTACCGACACCTTTATACACCGATTCATCATACCTCTCAATCAGCCTCCAGCTGCTAAAAGACCTGACTCACCATCAGAAAACCCTCAATATTTGAATACCTTGCTTAGTTTGAACTTTGGAAGAAAATTTGAGGTAAGTATAATTTATTAAAATAAAAAATATTTGAAAACTTCAAAATGAACAACTATTAACACACAAAAAATTGACGGTGTAGAGAGAATCTTATAAAGAAAGAGTGTGTATGTTATTTAGAGAATGTACGTTGTAGATAAAGAATATATTGTAGATAGAGAATGTTGTAGAGAGAATAAATGTTATAGAGAGAAAATTCTTGTAGATAGGTGTACGTTATAGAGAGAGAATGCATGTTGTAGATTGAATGTATGTCGTAGAGAGGGAATGCACGTTGTAGAGAGAATCTATGTTGTCGAGACAAAAGTCTTGTGCAGAGAATTTATATTGTGGAGAGAAGCAATATCTAGAGAGAGAATGCATGTTTGTAGAGAGAATGTATTTTGTAGAGAGAATGTATGTTTATCGAGAGAATGTATTTTTTAGAGTATGTTGTAGAGAATATATATAAAAAAATTTGACAAATCATAAGCGGCATTGACGACTATGATCTTGTTAGGGTGGGTGGGAGTCATCCAATGGAACACACCAACAGATGGGATGGGATTCAGTCGATCTTGGTGCATGGGATTAGATAGCATTGAGGAGTTCAACACAACAAATGAGGCGTGCTCAATGAAGAAAACCCTTTGATGATTAAGTGCATCAGATGACTATGATCCCGTCGCCCTTCTCCGCGCCCCCACAAACCCGCTATCATGGAAACTTTCATGTGCACAAGTGCACCTTAACACCCTCTCTCGACCCAGTGCCCCTCCTTGCTCTCAGTCTCGACCCCTTTTCCTCTCCAACAGCTCCACTGCTACTACGACCATATGGATGTGACAACCCCTCTATGACCATCCGGCTTGACTGCAAACGTCCCCTTCATCTCAACTACCACTGTGACCAACTCATTTCGGCAGCCCCACAACGACAGTAACCATTTGGCTCCAGCATTCCCTTAACAATCATCCGACCATGAGGCAGTAGCTACTAACAAGAAACCCCTCTGCGATCATATGGCACCGGTAGCTTCGACAGTTCTTTGTTCAGTAGCCCTATGTGTGTGCACTTTGTAGGTAAGTGTTCTTTTTTATATTCTTTCTCTTCTTTCTTTTTTTCCGCTTCTCAACTATTAGATGTGTTAATATGTTTTTGTAATTAATGTCTAATTTTTTTGGGAAGGGATCAAGTTGTCAGTACATCAAATGTTAATGAGTCAGCACAAGATAGACAAAGAATCAAAACTCGCCACTAGAGCGAGAGAAATGCCCCGATTTTAATAACCCCAATGTAGGAAGGCTCACAAAGGTGAAGGATGCCCGCCACTACAGAGCGGGAGAAAATATGTCGTAACATATATTCGAACCCTTGGTCGAGGCCATGGATTGCATGTCTTATCAATCGAGCTACCAATTGGAGACAATAAATGACATATTTAAATAATAACATTAATTCAAAGTTTTGTAGCAAATTGAGTTTGTTTTCTACATATAATCCACTGCCCATATATGATTTGTATATTAATTATTCAATCATCATGAATCACGAAAGTCAACGACAATTTTGTTTCTAATTACTATTTTTTATACTTATTAAATATTTAATTGTGTTATGGACCTAAAATGCCTATATTTAATTTTTCTGAATTTTGTCTGGTATTTACTAATTTTATTATTCTATCACTTATAACATTTTCATCTATGTTAAAATTTTCAAGAATCATGGGTGTTATGTCGTGCGGCTCGTGCCTAACGACGGCAACAAGCCAAGCCTTATGCCTTCGCCTCTGAAACCTTTGGTAACAGACATATCAATTCTAATTTGCCATACATTTACTCTAAAAATATTCCCCATTTGTGTGAGATCGCTTGAATCCTATTAGCCACTTACACTATATACATCCAGATTTCAACTCCAACTTCTTTTCAAATATTTAAACAATGCACCAGTTCCCTCGGCAAGTTAGCCCTTGCCTTTTAAGCAATCATACTATTTCATCCAAAATTTAAGTATATCAAAATCCAAAAAAGGAGATGTTAATGGCACCTTATTGTCTTGCAGTATCTCATCAGCCTGCCCGACCACACAAAATTTTAAAAAAAAATCTACATTTCAATCTAATTAGATTATGCTTGAAACATCCATATAACCCAAAGCACAACAAGATCAAATAACTTTAAAGTTTGGGCTACCCTTGTTGGACAGAGCTTTATAACCACCAAGATATTCATAGCACATCGTTTTCCCAAAGGCCAAAAGTAACCTGTACGTTCTAGTTCAGTGTTCACTCAAGCTACATTATCAACAACTAAATCATTAGAGAACATTATACCAATGTCTACCTGAACATACAGTGTAAATGTTCAGAGTATCTATGTTGACCATTGAGCATTTTGGAAGGTAAAATACATAAAAAGAATAAAGTCCTAAAAATATTTATAATGATGCAACAAACAATCAGTTTAACTAAAGTCGTTTCAAGTTGAAAATGTCAGGAAGCAAAAGTAATAGTAAGAATGACACAGTAGAGTGTGCATCCCTCGTTATCAGCTACAAACCGATACTCATTTTCAATCTAGAAGTATCATTCCAAGATGAGGCGGAAGAAGATATTGACTTCTGTACTTGAAGAAAAATCCAAGTCAAGTGTAATATATGAGACCAGTATAGTAAACCTTTCCTGATCTATTATCTATTCCAACCGCAAGTATTAAAGTATAATTGTTTCCCTCATAGTTAAACACCAAATTCATGGCAACTCAGCCCAATTCTGGCTATTTAGTAATTAAATATAATATTTTGTGAAGAAATCCAATAATCTAATAATTCTTTTTGGACCTGTAAATTAAACATGAATTTGACAAATGAAACAGATGAAATTATGCATTACTTGACATGTTTCAACATGAAATTTATGAGCAGGCTGAGCAGCAAATATTTGGCACGGCATACATGTAGCATGCCTGTTGACAATTCACCACCAACTCCAGTACACCGTGTCATGTAGTCAATAAAAGGTAATGAACCAGCTCATACAGGATTGCCAACAGCCCAACATTAATATGTAATCAAACTCATTCTACTTGCCCTCTTAAATATCCACTCAAGGGACTTAGCTGGGACACTGTGGAGGACAATCCTTCAAATAAAAATAACACATCAACAAACAAAACTAAATGGCGAAGTGGAGAATATAATGTTACAGTTAAAACTATAACTCATTGATTAAAGTGGAAATAGAAATCATATGACTAAATCTTATATAATACAAACTCTTACTTGATATAGGATCAGCATCCTCTCCCTTGTTGACAGATGATACCATCATGTTTTCTAATCCATTGGTCCTTTGATTGATCAACTGCACATCCTCGATGATTTCACGATCAGAACCTTTACCACGATTTTTTGTTTCGTTAATGCAGATATTAGACAGAGTTATGTTAGTAGCTGAACATGGTGCACTATGTGATGAATCATGATGATTGTTTTCAGAAATTTCACTGAGGTGTAACGGGTCCAATCCTGAAGAACAATCATCATGCGGGTTGGAGGCATGTGACAGGCCTGACCCTGATTTGTTCTCACAAGATTCAGAAACCATAACAGTTGCATTAGTATTCGAAGTTGAACATAGGCTTTCTCCATCTTTAACATTATCATCAGCTTTTCTTTCTGCACTGAGAGCTTCTTTTTCAGGATCCTTAAAATCAATCTCACTTTTATGAAAATCATCTAGTCTGCTTTGTATGACCTCTTTTGACCTTTCAATGTTGCCGCGACCTTCATGGAATGAATGAATTTCATCTAAGTTCTGATCTCTCCCTTCAGACGAAATAGTGTTAGTCTTCTGTATATTTCTTGTACAGTCACTACCTTCCTCTTCATCTTCACTTCTTTTGCGCTTCAATAATCCTAAACCTTCTGAGCTAACAAGAAGATTCAAATCATTTTGGTGCTCTGACCAATCACCATTCTGTAAGAAAGATAGAGTATTCACTTGATTCCTACAAGGAGTGTTGGATGTTTCGTTTTTCCCAACACTAGGAATGGAACCAAGTTCAGCTCTTAAATGCCGGCTAATGACGGGGAAAGAGACACGTGGTCTATAATTTTGTCTGGTTGGTGGAGGACCACCTGCAATTGTCAAATTTAAGCCAGAAGATCTTTCTTTGGTTGTTGAACCATCATAGGCAAAATCACCTGTCCCTTTGTTAGAATATTGATTCCCTTTGCACAAATTCTGAACCCTAGGAGCTTCTACTCCACAAACTAGATCCAAACCATTAGTAGATAACTCGTTCTGACCACTATCTGCAACAAATCGGAAAAGTTCCAAAGGCCGCTCTATGGTTGGAAAAGCCCATAGTCCTACACAGGCTCCACAAAATTTGCAGTCTAACGCAATACATGCTGGATCGTATTGATATTCACCACGCGAATGATCACAATCCTTTCCCCCTTCAAGATCATTGGGGCCCTTTGACAAGTAAACTATGATGTTTTCTTTCTCTTGACCAAGCATCTGAGATGACGATTCAGCGGAATCGGCAATTTTTGATAAGCGACTTGACTGGTCCTCACGGTCAACAACATAAGGAAGCAAGCGAGGTTCCCATCCACATAAACTTATAATTTTCCATGCCTGCAAGTTATCTATTAATTCTTAGAATTAGGAAGGACAACAGTACAGAACATGCATGCATAAGTTATCATGTTTTCAAATTTCAAGAACTATATATGACATGGAGAAGCACAACAGATGGATTGACAGAAACCAAAAAATTACTAAATTCACCATGAAATAACTGACAACCACTTTATGTTGAGCAAATTCAAATAAACCCAACATGCGATTCAGTAAAGAACAATCAATTAATTGCAGTTTGCAGGGGGTAATAGGGTACCTTCAATGTCAACCATTTTACCCACTTACCCTTAAAGCTAATATTTTGATTGATAAAAGTTACAATCAATATCCAGAATCATTTGCAGATCAATCCCCAACATGCCAATTATCTTTTAGGACTCGAAGTTACTCTGCGGAATACCAATCATTGCTTCAGTACATTGAGTATCCTATTTTGATTGTCCTTACTATCCTATTAAGAATTTGTTCTGGATTGTCGACTGAAGATCTTGCGATCAAATGACTAAATGATATGAAATCTCAACGAAGTGGGCTAAACCATGGAAGAAACCAACAAGGTACGAAATTCGGATATGAGGTGTTTCAAAATCGATTCAGAATAATGGTTTCTGGAAAAACAACATCAATTTCATATTAAGTAGCTCAAAATTTCAAATTTATATGGGTGTCACTCCCTATGACCAACCTTTGTGGGCTTTCTTTTTATTTGTTTTTGTTGTTGTTGTAGATTGAGCTTTATACATTATCTTGAAAGGCTGGCTAAAGTTTAGATTTAGATCAAGTTAAAGATTTGGTTTGAATCTTTAGATATCTTAAAAGAGCATGGTTTTAGGTATATACAAGCAATAAAGATTTCTTGTATTGTACTGGTTACTGATTTCATTGAACTCATAAACCTATATAGCATGATAGCTATCTGGTATCAGAGCAAAGGTGCATGACATAAACCGAATGTCATCCAAGGGTTAAATGGTGTCAAATCTGGATCATATTCAGATCTAGGCTGAAACTAATAATTTTTTTTTCGCTTTATGCAGTTGTTTCTAGATTTTCAGCGGAAGTTCAAAATCCGTGAGCCACATGGATAGGTCCAAGCCCAAAGAAGATAATAGGTAATAGAGGGTACGTTTAGATGTTGTGTTTCTTAGGGTGAAATACATGTGTTTCCTTATTTTACTGTTTGACTTTTGGGCTGAGACATGTACAAAGTAAAATCACCCCCGCTTTATAAAGCAACATAAAAAGTTGTGCAATGGGTGTGTTTCTAAATCCCACCTGTTTAGGTGAACTATTTGCACAGTTCAAGTGTGTAAAGAATCACATATGACCAAGAAAACTAGCATGCAAACATGCCTAAAGAGATGAAGAGAGTTCAACAAAGCAGCACTTTATTCCATGAAATGTGAATAACTAATGAAGCATGGATACAAATACACGATACCAATATGAGAGATACAGATAAGTCAATACCGCAACTCCTGAAAGAATTGGATACAATACGGCAATGATATGTTATATATAATAACAAACATCAAAAAGTTCACAACACAAAACCAATTAAGATGCAAAAATAAATACCCTAAATCCATAGAAAGGAGAGGTGAAACCTTGAGTGTGTAGAGGACAGGACCGATGACGCTAAGCCTCGGACTCTTGAATTGACTGAGAACCACAATGAGGGAAGGGGAGCCTCAAAGCGAGAAATCGAGAGTTGAGGGAGGGAGTTGGAGGAGGGAACGCATGCGGCGGGGACGAGATGGGCGGCGCAGAGCCCTTGAGCTCTCGATCAGGACGGGAGAAGAACTTTGTGAGGGAGGGAGGGCCACAAAGCGCGAGACTAAGAGTCAAGAGAGGGAGTTGAGGAAGAGAATGGGTGTAACGGGGCGGCGACAGCAACCCTTGAGCTCTCGGGTGAGAGAAGACCTCGATAAGGGTGGGAGAGACAGAGTGAGATCGAATTGAGAGAGGAAAATGAGAGATTATGGTAGGGATTTGAGTAAATATGGGTGGGCTTGCTAGTTTCGGGTATATAAGTAGTTATACTTATCCATGCCTGACTTGCAGCTATGCTTGACCCGTAACATGAAACAGTGTCTGACATGCACCCCTCTCGATTCATAAGACGAACTCAGGTCCTATTTTGTTGTATACTTACTGAATCTATGGTGTATCCATATGTATGTCAGTATATGTTGTTTTTGTTATTTAGGATACGCCTAGAACATATCGGGAACATATCTTCGTGTATCTAATGCGTATTGTATTTGATACGGATACAATACGTTATTTACAGTCATGCAGATGCAGGTGGTCTGGAAGTTTACAATACGCGATACTCTCATGGCCTCGCCTTCTAAACATTGGCCATCCATAGTGTTGATGATTGTTCTATTCTTTAATGGCATAAAACTCCTCAAAATTGGTGGAACTGAGAGCCTATATACCACGTTTACGTAACCTAGAACCAAGGAATACAATGTGTTTTGGATCCGGATTATGTGTACATATACAACTAAATATGTGAATATCGAATCATGCAACGTTTATATGTTTTCAGCAAAAAGCTCAAAATCTAGGAAATAACAAAACATTTCATGAAGTGATACAAGAATAACAATACACACAAATAAATAAAGTACTCACAATCAGTGTTTTTAGGCATGGATGCAATCGAAAATAAAATGAAATATAATAGTAAATTACTTCTATGGAGTATGGATGACAAAGAACGAGATTAGAGAGGAGATATTTAAAGAGGTGCGCGACGTATAGTTTTCCAAACCCATGTGGAAGTAGAGTTGATTTCACCTCTCCTTTCACTTCTTTCAATTTTCTTCTAATTTGTATGTTGACCTTGATGAGGTGGCATGATTTAAAAGGGGGTAATCGCAGCCCTCCAACCCTCTAATCCTTATTGAAATGTCTTAACCTTGTCCCTACACCTAGATATACTTAAAACAGAACACACCTAAGAAATAAAAGAATTTAAAACTTAATGTCACTAAAAAACATCTATCAACCCATAGATCTGCCCATTTAGGAGCTCAATTGACTGCCTTTTACCTCCAAAAGTTTATTTTCAACCTAGATCATGTAAGTCCTACTTCTTTGTCTCCTACTTATGCAACTGGAAAATGAGCTAGAGCCAAGGTTTGAGATTTTGATTTCGTGTGTGGTTTCGGTCCTGGCCAAAACCGAAATTTCGTTATTTCGGTCAAAATGGATTAAAAAGTCAAAATGTCAAATATATATATATATATATATATATATATATATTTTTTGAATTTAAATCTTTTATAGTTGTGAGTACATGTGTATATGAATTGTTTTTAGAATACAAACATCTACACTAATTGTTTTTAAAAAACACACACTGACACACAAAACCGAAGTCTAAAACCTTGGTCTTGTATTTCTTGACATCGAGGTGCAAGCCCAACAACCAAATTGAGACAAAATGGTCCTAGCTGGGTTGTGACCTTCAATTTGGTCCTAGCTGGGTTGTGACCTTCATCTGAACTCCTCCACCTTCTCAAATCTCCCGAACTGGTGTTTTCTAGGACTTGCATAATCCGCAAGTGGAACGCATAGCATGCAGTCACAAGTGCTTCTTGTGGTAGACAAACCAACCAGGACGTTCGGGTGCTCCCACGTTTTGAAGTATTTCATTCAGATATTGCCACATTTTGAAGTGTATCAGTCAAGACCGGCGAGGTCATGCAAATAAAATACGGAATCCAACGAGATCCAACGACCTCTAGGCTCCATCCGAGCAGAAACTAGCCAAGAAGTATTACAAATACGATGAGTTGAAACTCGTCGCACTTGTAATACATCCACTTGGTTGGTTTTTGCAGTAGCAGATGACTTTGCGGCTAGGAAGCATGGACACTTCCCCAGGCCTCCCGTACCTGTGTCGGACACCGACACTCATCGGACACTCGCCGGACACGCACCGGGCACGCATGTGCCGTGTCCTACGTGCTTCTGGGAGCCGGACACGGTCGGACACTCCTCGGACACTCACCGGACACTCCTCGGACACTCGGGACACTGCGGGTTGATGGACTGTTCGATATAGGGTCGGGTTAGAAGCTGTGGTGATTCAATTTTGGCTTCAACCTATTTGATCCTCTGAGATTATAACCTCAGAGAATCAGATAGGTTGAAGCGAAAACTGAATCGCAGCCATTCTTTTGCATGCCATTTGGGCCTGAGTGTGATTCACTTGTCAGGATGGTTATGATGGACGGTTACGATTCAGGTTTAACTTTAACTTATCTTATCTTCTGAGGTTTCAGATAGGTTGAAGTCAAAACTGAAACACAACCGTTATTTTCCATACCATTTAGAGATGTCTACGATTTACCGATCGGGCTGGATGTAACTAACGATAGTGATTCAATATGTATTAAATTTTCATTTTAGTTGTTTTCTATGAGGCTTTTTTGGTTATTGAAATATATATGAATTGCAAACATACATAAAATATAAATTTAAAAATATTCATTTATTTTGCCGTGTCCCCACCGTACCCGTGTCCTCATTTTTTAGGATTTGCCGTGTCGGCGAACCCGTGTCGTGTCGTACCCGTGTCCCCGTACCAGTGTCAGTGCTTCTTAGCTTTGCGGCGATGTCAGGTGACGATCCGACGAGATCCGGCGAAAATCAGATCTAGTAAAAATCTGGCAAAGTACGGAGACAATCAAGTCAAGATCTAACGATTTAGGTCGAAATCCAGTGAGAATCGGAGAAGATCCGATGAGAATTCTAAGATCCAAGAATTCCAGACGAAAACATGAGGCAAGGGGTCAACATAAGGGGCTTTCGTTCGAAATTTCTGGTTTCCAACAATGTGGTTATGTTCCCATTTATTGGCTCAACCCTCACTCAAAATTCCGTCCGGAGTGATAGACATTTCAACACAAAATGACAGACCCACGTGATTTCTCTCGAAATCCCATCGAAAGTGACCGAAAAGAACCAACATCAGCTTTTATTTGTGGGACCCAGAATTTCGTGTGAAAGATGCCTACCCACGTGTTTTTGCATGGAATCCCATCGAAAGCCACTGAAAGCGATCGAAAGAGCCGACATCTTTTTTCGCGGCCCCACAACATCTTGACAGAAATTTCGAGAATATTTCAATGGAAAGCAACCGTCTCAGCACAGGCCCACTTATTTCGACCGAAGTTTCACCGAAATAGTCGAAATGCACCGAAATGCCACGAAATGAACTGAAACCCTTCAAAAACCATAATATCAAGATTTTGCATAGGGATTTCGCATCGGTCATGGCCAAAACCGAAATTTCGGCATTTCGACTAAAATTTCAAACCTTGGCTAGAGCAGCCTACGCAAAGCAACGATCCTAGGTTCATGGTGGATCAATCGAAGATTCAAGATGATGGGGACATCGAGCAGAGCCCATAGCGCGTGTACGAGCGCAGGAGGCGCTACCTGAGCCTATGGCTCTGATTAGACAGCCTGCACCATCATGGATGTTTGCATTTGTTTTTTATTTTCTGCATTGTGTTATTTAGTCCCACCTCGACTTTCAGGGGTTTTCGTTTGTTATCGCCTAGGAAGCATGGACACTTCCCCAGGCCTCCCGTACCCGTGTCGGACACGTGTCGGACACCGACACTCATCCGACACGCACCGGACACGCATGTGCCGTGTCCTACGTGCTTCTGGGAGCCGAACACGGTCGGACACTTCTCGGACACTCGTTGGACACTCCTCGGACACTCGGGACCCTGCGGGTTAATGGACTGTTCGATATATGGTCGGGTTACAAGCTGTGGTGATTCAGTTTTGGCTTCAACCTATTTGATCCTCTGAGATTATAACCTCAGAGAATCAAATAGGTTGAAGCCAAAACTGAATCGCAGCCATTCTTTTGCATGCCATTTGGGCCTGAGTGTGATTCACTTGTCAGGATGGTTATGATGGACGGTTACGATTCAGGTTTGACATTAACTTATGTTATCCTCTGAGGTTTCAGATAGGTTGAAATCAGACCTGAAACACAACCGTTATTTTCCATACCATTTAGAGATGTCTGCGATTTACCGATCGGGCTGGATGTAACAAACGATAGCGATTCAATATGTATTAAATTTTCATTTTAGTTGTTTCCTATGAGGCTTTTCGGTTATTGAAATATATATGAATTGCAAACATACATGAAATATAAATTTAAAAATATTTATTTATTTTGCCGTGTCCCTGCCGTACCCGTGTCCTCATTTTTTAGGATTTGCCGTGTCGACGAATCCGTGTCGTGTCGTACCCGTGTCCCCGTACCAGTGTCAGTGCTTCTTAGGTTATCGCAGGCCTTTATATAGGCCTGCCCATGGAACATGTAATGGCACTGAAGAATGAAATAAAATTTTGTTTTCCTCTACATGCTTGTTGAGAGAAACCAGGGTGAGGTGTGTGAAACCCCAATCCCAAACCTAGGCGTGTGAAACCCTAGGTGGGTACTAGGCGTGTGAAACCCTAGCCCAACCCTTACCTCACCCCTCTCTCTCTTCCTCTCCTTCTCCCCCACGAGCCACCCGGCCCTTGCCCGTGCCGCCCGACCCCCGGCCTCCCTCCTTGCCGCCGCCCATCCCGATCCCCCTCCCTCCCCTCCTACCCAGCCGGACCGACCCCCACTCCCTCCCCTTTCCCTCCCGCGGCCCAGCCGACCCCGGCCCCCCTTGCCCGCCCGAACCCCGACCCCCTCACTTTCCTTTCCCCTCTCGCGGCCCATCCGACCCCGGCCCCCCTTGCTGCCCGAACCCCGACCCCCCACTTCCCTTCCCCCTTTCCCGCAGCCCAACCCGAACCACACCCCCCCCTCACCCCGCGCCCGATCTCACCTCCCTCTCCTCCGCCACCCGAACCCGACCCCATTCCCTCCTCCTTCTCTCCCCTTCTGTCTCTCCTCTACAGTTCGCTCCCAACCCGACACTAACCCTCATCCCCGGCTTCGCCCCGTGCCCGAGTTCGTGTTCCTCGACGCACTTCAGCATGCTTGCATGGCCGCACGACTGGATGGTTGACCCGGACGCTGATCACGGGTTCAATTGAGGGTGCTGACGGCTGACCCGGACGCTGATCACGGGTTCGATTGAGGATGCTGACGACTCCTGGATATTTGATCATCATTTTCGGAGTCCCTATTCCTGAGGCCAAGCATGAGCCTCAGTAGGTACGTCTCTTTCCAGTAGGGTATTTCCGGTAATTCTACTAATCGGATCTCCAGTATATTATCTGTGCCGACGGCTGTCCACCATCGTGAGGTTGTGGGTCCCCACCTGCCTGTTAAGTTCATTAGTATTTGATATTGCGGGACGGACTCGTGCCGTTTAATTTAAGCATTATTTATTGTAATTCTTAGAACTGAGATCGAATTGCCTGATGCGAGTAGTTTCTGTTAAAACCCATTATTCCCTGCTGATGGTTTGAATAAACTTCCTACCTGAGACTTTTAATTCATAGCGAAACATTGCTAGGACAATTAAACTACTGATTTCCTGCCCACCCGCATTTGTTTCGCATCACAAGATCATAAAAAGAATATGGAGGAAATCACGAACATAATATGCGTGTTCCTTTTTTAATTTTAATTTATATAGTTCAAATGAGCATTCTCTCTCCTCTTTGCAAAGTAAAATCGATAGTTTTGAGCACTGTTTTAAAACTCGGCTGACTCAACTCGGACAGATTTCGAGTCAAGTTATATGACCGAGTCAGAACGAGTTTGGAGAAAACTCGACCAAGTTGAACCAAGTTTACTCGACTCGGCTGACTTTCGAGTCGAGTCGAGTCCGAGTTTCAAGTTTTTGTACAATGGTTTTGAGAATGAAGCGTTTATATCATAGAAATCTTGGCAGTCTCCAAAGGACTAAGGTTAGTAGGTCTGAGTGACAACTTGGGCCCATAATGACTAAAAAGACCAAGCTCGAAGTTGGCCAAAATTAACTTTGTGCTTGGAAATTCTGAACTGACACCTACTTGCAAACCTAAAACCTGAGCCCAAGCTGAAGGGCCTTTGGACTGATCGAGACGATCCAACCATCACCACCTCTATTGTTGGTGAATCCTCCACCTTAAATTTGGATAAAGGGGGCATTCAGGACAGATGGATGTGTAGACTACATGATGTATATGTGAACAGTCCATCATGGCGTTCATATTAATGCAGTCGTGTATTCCCTATTCCTTGTGAGGAAAAAACTGTGTTTACATGGTATGTATAGTGACAAGTTTGAACATGCATCATATGCACCTTTAAAGTTGGTGGATGTGCACGTTCACTGTTTATACATATTGGCAAAAAGACCAAACAACAGTTGCTAGGTTCACTCCCATCATTTATTCTTATATTTCAAATACACTATAGAAAGATAAGAAAAAATATCAAAACAGTTGGTAAATACTAGAAAAAATACGTTTTCCACATGTGCATCATCCAAACAATGATTTTGATCAGCTGTAGCAAGGAAATAAACTTCATGGGAACAAAAACAAGAAATAGCTACACCTATATAAAATTGAGTGGGATTTGAGCTATAAAGATGAGAGAGCTGTTTGGTAGTAACTTGGTTTGGATTATTATAGTACAGAACTACGGATAATTGCAATGCTTACTAAGCAAAATACATTCAATGTTTAAAAAGGAATCTGCATAAAAGATAAGTGCATGCCTAGTTTTTTATCTCAGCTGATCATGAGTTGCTTTGAAGATATCAATGATTGTTTACCTATATGTATTAGAAATTTAAAACATATCTATTCTCTAAAACTAAAAATGCTTCTGAACAAGCGCCATCTAAAAAATGTGCCAAACCTCATAATATGTATTATCAGAAAACGCCTCAGATGCACCCTCCAGATATTTGACTCTAGAATCATCGATGAGCTTAATTCCATTTTTTAAGGTAATGGATGGATGACAAGGCTGAGACAAGAAGTGCCCTAGCTGGGGGCTCTTCATGTAATCAATGGCTGAGGCTGAAATTACTGGAAGGGCCGTCAATTGTAGGAGCGCAGACATGCGTTCCTCGTAACCCTTAACCAAAGCTGCAGGAGGTGTCGGTGGAAACCGTGCCAGTGCTTCGTCACATGCATTGTCAATCCACGGGCATAACAGTTTATGCCCGTTATCCAATTTTAAGCTGAATACTGCAGCAGCCTTTTCAACTACATAGAAAAAATGTTTTCACTGTTAGATAAAGCAAAGATAACTCCAGTATATATGTAAATGATATCTAAATGACACCCATATCCAATAGTAAGATGCCAACATCAAATTGCAACCTATGTCAAAACCCTGATTGTCATATCAATAAATATAAACACATTGTAGAGATCTGATTGTGGAGTCACATGATAAAGCCATCAACATTACAACAAGAATAAAACAAAGAGAAAAGCGGGAGGGGAGAGAAAAGGCATAACAAAGAGGTGGACGATGCTCCATAATCAGACTTAACCCTAAAAAATCGTGGAAAATATCAGGGATTGTGCATCCATGGGGTGATTCAATAAGGAACTTCCAGGCTTGATTGGACAGCATGAGAACCTTATTATATGATGGGAGCCAGCATGATCCTGAAATGAAGACAAAAGTTCATACATAGCATACCCTGCTGCAGCATCCAGTATGAAGACGTAGAAAAGAGGAGACGTGCTCCACATGCCTTGCAAGCGATAACATCCATCTCTACATTAATCCAACCTCTCCTTGCACAGTTTATGGGACTGATAGCCTGAGTAAGGTAAAAGTCGATTAAAATCTAGCCTCCACTTATGGAAAAGCTTATAAGAAAAATAATAATGCATATATATATATATATATATATATATATATATATATATATATATATATATATATATATATATATATATATATATATATATATATATATATATATATATATATATATATATATATATATATATATATATATATAGGGTCGTTATACTGTGCGGCCGCTTAACGTGAGGTTAAACGTGCGCCACCTCCTTCCGGGGTTTTTTCCGATTTTTTTTTTTTTTGGAGGATTGATCACCTCCCCTTGGATAGCACACACAAAAAATTTCAGCCCATTCCAAGACCTATAGGCCATTCAAATGTGTTCATCAAAATGACGGTAAAAATGAACGACCGGTAAAAACCGATCACATTTGAACAACGTATAGGTCTTGGATTGAGCTGAAATTTTGTGTGTGTGCTATCAAGGGATAGGTGATCAACCTCAAAAAAAAAATTCCAAAAATACCCCCGATGGGGGCGACCACATGTTAAGCCTCACGTTAAGCAGCCACAATGTATCGCCATGCTATATATATATATATATAGAGAGAGAGAGAGAGAGAAAGAGAGGAATGTTACAGTAAGCTATGAGCTACGGAAGGAGAAAATGAGCTACGATCATTTTGACTACCCTAGAAGTTTTGGAATTTCGTGAAAATTGGTAGGTGCGTTATTTAGAGTAACATGATCATCCTCACCAATTTTCAAGGAATTCCAAAACTTCTAGGGTCATCAAACGGTAGAAGCTTTATCCACCGTCCGTAGTAACCGTTAATTTTGCTTCTACCGTTTGATGACCCAAGAAGTTTTGGAATTCCTTGAAAATTTGTGAGGATGATCATGTTACCCTAGCAAATACACCCACCAATTTTCACGAAATTCCAAAACTTCTAGGGTGGTCAAAATAATCATAGCTCATTTTCTCCTCCATAGCTCACTGTAACATTCCTCTCTCTCTCTCTCTCTCTCTCTCTCTCTCTCTCTCTCTCTCTCTCTCTCTCTCTCTCTCTCTCTCTCTCTATATATATATATATATATATATATATATATATATATATAAACAGAACAAGCATTCAAATAAGTGTATTGAAGATGAGTTTTGATTATAAAAATACCGAACAAGCAAGTCTATAATCATCATAGTCTAATCCAATTAAGATGGGGTCAAACTCTAGGGACGATTGATCATAATTTTCCGATCGACAATCAATTTAACAAGATTAGCATTAGTCATCAGTGTACCCCCTTTTACAGAAGCCCAGCTGCCCAAGCACAACATTATTTATTTAAGCGTAAATGCTTAAGAGAAAAGTTTAGTGAATTCAAATCTTGACTATTGAGTGCATTCATACGACAGTGTGAAAGGCCTTTCCCTACGTCAAACCTCTAACATTGGTGCCCAAAACCTGACAAAGACAAGTGCATTCATACGACAGTGTTGATATTTCAATTTCGAACTTTGGTTTTTGTTTCGTGTCAATCAAACACTTAGTTTAAAAGTTATGAACGTTTCTTTTCTATGCTAACTCAGGTGCAAGAGTTGTGTTCGCACCAACTTATTCCTAGTTGGTTAATTAATAAAATAAACAAGCACCATCGGATGGCCTCATCTAAAGGATGAGATCAATAGGTCTTTAAGTCGCGATCAATGGATGAGATCGAGTGGCTTAAAGAATGAAGGGATCGGATCGAAGGACCCAACATGAAAGGAGTCCCAAATACTAGCCGTCCTCTCTCTCTCTCTCCACGTGCACCCGCACGACTGGCTGCCTTGGGTCGCAGGCCTCTCTCCCTTCCATTTCTTCTTCTCTCTTTTGTTCCCTATTTGCCCCTTCAATTTCTGCGAGCATCTCGTGACTCCACTGGAGGATCCTATGGCTAATCCTCCATGAAACCCTATTCTTATAAAAGGGATATTTTTTAGAGAAGATTTTCATATCTAAATTATTGAGAAAGAACCCTATGTGGAAAGCCATCGTTGCTCAAAACAATTACTCGATCGACGATTCTTCTTGCTTCTTTATTTTCCTCTTCTAGATCGCGGCTTCTCACCTCTCCACCATTCTTGAACGAATCTTTAGTGCAGATTTTTTATGTTAGAGATCTTTCATCCCCAAATCTATCTTCAAGGCTTCTAATCCCCTCCTCTTCTTAACCACCATCTCCCTCACCGCAACTTCCATCTATTTTTGGGCATTCTTGCGCGGATTCAGCGGCTACAAGGTACTTTCCGGGCTACTAGATCACATGTATCTTCTCCAAAGGTAGTCATATCTCGAACCCTCTGTTGGACCTGCTAGTCATGTTTACTTCTCTTTTTACTGAAAATCTGCATGTTGATATTTTATTGCAACAGTCCTTATTTACCTTAAATCCATCCTGAAATCATTGTTATCGATTCATCTTTGGTCCGACTCATTCGATGCTTGGTGCTTATCTTTTCTTATAATTTTGCAGCTAACTATACATGTTTTCTATAGTAATTTCAACAGTGAAATTGTTTAGCTCATGGCATGGATATTATTACTTGTTGAATCTTCGATATCTAGCTTTGAAATACTTATGATTTATAGCATTGTTGATTAAAGAATATTGTTGCTCTTAGAGCATATTTTGAAGTCATTTGCATACACCCATTGCCATTGGTTTAGCAAGCTTCTGTACATCAAGTTGGTATCAAAGTGCACTAGTCGCAGTGTTCCTGTGCAGTGATCAGTCCTATTGCATTAATTGCATGTTTGCTGATTTTTTTCTTTTTCATTCTAGAGTTTGTTTCCTTGCATTAGTCAACATCCAGTTCAGTTTGTGTGTTTGCATTCGCATTGGCATTGCCTTTTTGACCTTCACTGAGTCATTAGAGCCTATAGAAGAGTTAAAACATGGCTGAGAATCCTCACAAAGGTTCCCTACCCCGCACTTGGCAAGAAGCCTTCACCAAGCAACAAGAGGCCATGGATCTTATCCAAGCCCAATTAAAAACCCTGAGCGTGGTCCTTAACAACAACCAACAACGTCCGCGAGAGCATAGGGCCAAAGGGTCACCATAATCTAAAATAGAAAATGAATGTAAACCTAAATCTAGACCTTGCACTTGAAAATAAAATTTTAATAGAAGGGATGATCAAATACATGAACAAATAGACAAACTCAATATGTCACGTGTTAAGCCAACATGTACTAAGCTTACCCAATACAAACAATATAGAATGACTAGGGTCAAGGCATGGATAGAAACCCTTCCCACTCCTTATGTAAAGCCTTTACCTGAACCTATACCAGAGTGTACCACCAAGATTCCCCTATTGGCAGAACCTTTAACAGAGATCCCATCACAAAATGAGCCTATAATGGGAACCCTGACATATGAAGAGTCTTGACAAGAAAGTGATGAAGAGGATATTAATCATGGATATGACCATGATAAAGGAGAACAAGAAGATTTCATTGGAACTGACTTGATATTGAAACCACAAGAGTCAAGTTACTTACCTCATATACCCTCCCAGAGCCAGAGTAAACCCTTTGTCAGCCCAAGGTTAGATTGTCTAACAAGCTTGCCTTATAATCTGTCAAGACTTGACAACGGGTTACACAATATTTTGCCTACCATGGCATGTACTTAGCATTTAGAGTCTGTAGGAATTCATTGCATGCATGATCAGAGTCACACACAGCACAAGCTTCGCACAATGTGTTCTACTCTTAATTTCAAGCATGAAATACATGTTGCAAATGCTTATACTGATAATATTCATGCAAATATGATTAAGTATGACAAGAAAAAAAATATTTTAAAGATTAGCTTGTAATAACTTTATGCACTATTCTTTAACAACTTTTCACTCTGAAGTTAATGTGGATAATGGTGTGTAAATCAGTGCACCACATTTAAACATGACCAGTTCTTTATCGAGCATCCACATCCCAGTGTTAACTTTGAAACCTCATGCTTATCAAGCAAGCCATATACCTGCAGCAGATATAGCAACCGCATTAGCCTTGTCCCAAACTACCTTGGTTTTGATGATTATCTGTTGACAGACGTACTTCAAAAAGTATCTATGGTAGTGCGCATGATCTTTCTACAGGTTCCCCAGGCACCACAGTTGCATTAGCAGATTCAGTAGGTGGTTTGGCGGGTTCGCCTTTGCTTTCATCTCAGTGGTATTCGTGGTGACATTAGCTTGGCGGAGTAGTATACAGGACGTTGGCAAGGATGACTTCTTCTCGATGGAGCTACGATTGGAGGCTTTGGACACTTGACCCAGCTCGACAAGAGTCGAGTTCTTCATAGCTGGGGAGAGTTGATGCAACCACAAAAATTGATCGCTGTTTTCAAATTTGAGCGAAAATTGATGCAACAAATCTAAATATAAATAAGCTCATCATGCTACATTGCTACTATTTCAATTTCGAACAACTTTGGTTTCTGTTTCGCTCCAATCAAACACTTAGTTTAAAAGTTACGAATGTTTCTTTTATATGCTAACTCAGGTATGAGTCGTGTTCGCACCAACTTATGCCTAGTTGATTAATTAATCAAATAAACAAACAACGTCGGATAGCCACATCCAAAGAATGAGATCAATAGGCCTTTAAGTTGCGATCAATGGATGAGATCGAGCAACTTAAAAAAAGAAGGGATTGGATCAAAGGACAATATGAGAGGAGATTCAAACCCTAGCCATCCTCTCTCTCTCCATCTGTGCACCCGTACAGCTGCCTTGGGTTGCGAGCCTCTCTCCCTCCTGTTTCTTCTTTCTCTCTTTTGTTCCCTTTTTGCCCCTTCGATTTCTGCAAACACCTCGTGGCTCCAGTTGCGGATCCTACGGCTCCTATTAATCCTCCATGAAGCCCTAATCTTTTTTTTTTTTTGAGGAATTCCTCTCTGAGGGGGAGAGGAAGGGGTTAAGCCCTACCCCAAGCTATATTATTAATAGAAAATAGAAAGTTACAAATTACAAATGAAAGAGTTAAGTTCCTTGAAGTGCTTAAGAGAGAAAGCAGTAGACCACTAGACCAGCTACGGATCATCCACGTAAATTTCACCCAAACAACCTCTAATGGAAGTTCAATACCAGATAAGACTCTCGAATTACGCTCCCTCCAAATGAAGCCCTAATCTTATTAAAGGGGGATTTTTGAGAGAAGATTTCAAATCTGAATTATTGAGAAATAACCCTAAATGGAAAGCTGTCGTTGCTCGAAACTATTACTCGATCAACGATTCTTCTTGCTTCTTTATTCCTCTATTCTAGATCGCGGCTTCTCACATCTCCACCCTTCTCGAACTAATCTCTAGTACCGATTTTTTGCGTTAGAGATCTACTTTCATCCCCAAATCTATCTTCAAGACTTCTAATCACCCTCTTCTCAACCACCATCTCCCTCACCGCAACTTCCATCTATTTCTGGGCATTATTGCGAGGATTCGGCGGCAACAAGGTACTTTTAAGACTACTAGAATATATGTATCATCTTCTCCTAAGGTAGTTCATATCCCGAACCCTCTATTAGACCTTCCGGCCATGTTTACTTCTATTTCTGCAAAAAATCTGCAAGCTAAAATTTAATTGCAGCATTCCTTATTTGCCTTACATCCTGAAATCATTGTTATTGATCCATCTTTTGGTCTGGATCATCTGGTGCTCAGTGCTTGTCTTTGCTTATAATTTGTGTGGCCGGCTATACATGTTTTCTATAGTAATTTCAACAGTAAAATTGTTTTACATGGCATGAATGTTATTACTTATTGAATCTTCGCTAGCTAGCCCTGTAATACTTATGATTTATCGCATTGTTTATTAAAGAATATTGTTGCTCTTGTTATTACTGTTGAATAATTAATTGTAGAGCATATTTTGAAGTCTTTTGCACACACACATTGGTTTAGCAAGTTTGTCTACATCAACAACTTGGTAAGATAGGGGCATGCCAAAAAACCTAAAAGTCCAATTGACGGGTAGGGACACCTATCTTATTATTTACGCAGTTTAAGCTCATGCAACCACTAAGAAATCCTCTAAGATTCACCTAGACTAGTACAGAGCCTAGATGAAAATGATAAACGACAAGATTTCATATAGGGCATTGCATTCATCTACGTGGCACAAACTATAGTCCAAAGAGCTTAAATGAAACAACATTCTTTGCAGTCTCCGGATTTCATTCATCACACAAGGAAAAAAAAACAATCAAGGGAACAAACAATCTATACACAATTCATGCATAATTAAAATACCTTTATTTCAAAAGATCTCAAGACACCTTGAATAGTTCTTGAGGAAGCTTCAATCAAATAAGTGAGAGCTACATTTATCATGCGAGTCAAGAAATCTTGCTAACTATAAACTAAACGGTATGCAGTTAGTTCTAAATTTTTGATTCCTTTGATGATTGCAGACAAAAGAAGAAACCTGAAAATCCTGACTCCAAAGTCCATATGAGATGGTAAAGGTATGGTGATAAATTAATGAATCTACAGAAGAAAAAAAAATGGTAATTCATCCATGACAGCTCAAATTATCTGCTGAAACATTATAGCTGTGGGAAATGAATCAATTTGAAAGGAGGCGAATCTGAACCTTGGGTTTCGCAAACCAGGTCATGGCCTTGAACGTGGCGAGCCTCCTCATCAGATCCCCGCGATCCCACGGCCGGCACTGAGGCGCCGGCCCCAGTGTTGGCCCCGACAAAGCTGCCGGGATCCTCGAACCTTTCTCGAGCCCCCCCCTCAGGCTCACTTCCGGCCGCTTCCCTCTGGCCAACGACCCGATCGCATCGCCACTGCATCGCAAATTAAGAATGAGATCGGGAGTAAGAGATGGGACCTCGGATTCTTATCTAGGGTTTGGGAGGAGAGGACCTGGTGAGGGAGGGCTTGGGCTTGGGGGCATGGTAGAGCTTGTCCATGATCTTCTGGAACCTCTTCTCGGAATCCCCCGCCATTGAATCCTTTCCTTTGTCCTTGGAGATCGAACAGTCTCGGCCTCCTCCTTCTGGCGCTTCAAACCGCCATCAGAGCTTGCTCCAAGCTTGTTACCCGCTGGTAGGGTTTCGGGGAGCGTATACCCGCATCCATCGTAATTCGTAGTAGGGGTGGGACTTTGGCGGGTTAAAGACTCTGCCCGTGTCCAACCCGATCTGCACACATCTCAACCCGTTTTGCCCGTGGAACCTACGGGTGTCAATCCTTGATCCGACCCGAACCCGACCCGAAGTTAACGGATTTGGGTTTGACCTAAACGGGTTCGGGTAATAAATGGGTCAACCCAATTGACCCGTTTATTTAATGGGTCGGGTTCGGATTTGTACTTATAACCCGATTGACCCGACTTGATCCGTTTACCAAATGGGTCGTGTCAACCCAACCCAACCCGACCCAGCCCAATCCGACCCGTCTTGACCCAACTCGACAGATTTACATGGGTTCTGTTAACCCAACCCGAGCCAACCCGACCCGACACGACCCGACCTATTTAGTAAACGGGTCGGGTCGGGTCAACCCGTTTATTAGGCGACGGGTCGTGTCGGGTCAACCCGTTTATTAGGCGGGTCGGGTTTGGGTTTAAGTTTTTGACCCGCTTATTAAACGGGTCGGGTTCGGGTTGGGTGTTTTGCTCTTATACCTATGTCTCAACCCGACCCGACCAGACCCATTGCCACCCCTAGTGGAACCCATGGAAGCTCAATCAGTGCTTATCCATATCGTATTGCCCGATTTGCTCGAGTTGCTCAATTTGCAAAAAAATGGACGGGTTGGTCGGGTTGGATGGATTTAATTTGATCACAATAACTAGAAATACTTTATCACTTAAAACCAAAATAAAAAATAAATTATTCTATTAATCAACAATTTTCACCACTACAAAATATAAATTCAATCAACACCACTCCCGCTCTAAAACATCCATCAAATGACTATGGTGATGGATCAACAACAGCAGCCCTACAAGCATATATGCCACTGTACTCACCTACTCAGGTTCCTCTGGTTGGGAAAGATGATATCCAAACCCGTCCAAATTGAAATCGGGTTGATCTTTTTTTGTCCAAATCCGTCCAAATTTTTAACCAATTTTGTCCATGATTGTCCATTGTTCAAGTTGAGTGGGTTGGGTTCGGGTCAGACCCGTCCAAGTTCCACCCCTAATTCGTAAATTCATGAGCCCATATTACTGTAGGCACCCATCCCACTTTTAAGAGTTGTTATCTACAACCCATACTAAGGGCACCTAGATGTGCTACGGCTATACCAAACGTATATGCTTATGTTTCTTACTCTTCCTCCTCCCCTTCTAATAACATCTTTCTCTTCTTGCTTCACAGTCGCCCATCGAGAATCCTCTCAATCATCTGAAACAATTTCAAAAGATTGGCGGATACCCTCTATCAAAACCTAAGGTGAAAAACGGATCCGTCTCTTCTCGTAGCCAACTTTAATATATCTCTCTCCTTAAAGTGAAAGTCAACCCTAATGCTTTACCAAATGAATCAATTGAAATACCAATGTTGGTGCAAAGGAGAATGTTTTTCTGACATACAACAACGATATAAGATGGGTGATAGGTGGCAAGCATAAGTTGGGTGCCAACAAAATTTATTGAAAAAGAAAGAGGTACCATAATTAAGTGATTTTTTTTTTTGGTGCTATCATGAATTTATTGGGTGCAGCTAGAGGTTTCCAGGTTTCAGGCCAACCCAATTACGGCTGGGTTCCACCTCAAAATTGAAGCCCACGAGCACATACTAGGATTAAAATTGGTTGTTGTTATTTGCACCAACCGATCAATATGGCCCCCAAAATTGATATCAGCACTGTGGGCATTGAAATTAGCCTACGGGTCTAACCCGATTTGCACACGTAAAATAGGCCCGCATCCAACGGCCTTCGGGTTGAACCCGACTCGCACATGCAACTTGGGCCCGCACACAACGGCCCACATGCGGAAATCTGGCCCACGCACAACGGCCCGCATGCAACTCGGCCCACACGCAACGGCCCGCATGCGCACTCGGCCCGCGTGCAAACTCGGCTCGCGCACCGCAGCCCAACTCAAAGTAAACGGGTCCCACCGGACCCGCTACCCGAACACAAAGAGGGGGGTCGCCTCTAGAAAACCGTGCCCCCCTCCTCATGGAGAGGTGGGGCCGGCCATAAAGGAAAAGAAAAAGAAAAAGAAAAGAAACAGAAAAGAAAAAGAAAAAAAAAAAAAAGAAATCAAAACCGCCTCGATGCGGGGGGAGGTGGCGTGGACGTCTACGCAGCCGTAGATCCGCGACGATCCCTCGATCCAACGGACAATATGACGTTGTGTCGCCATCCGATCCAAAAGTGCAAAAAAATAACAACTCAATCTTTAAAGATCGAGTCACATCTAGCCCGTAACCGCCCCAACTAAAAAGGAGGGGATCGAGTTTGTTTCCCCGGATAAAGGAACAATATCGAGATGGTTATGGGGGGAGATATCGGATGAAACAAAAAGATTTCAGCCATATCTCCCCCAACCGCCCCCCTTTGCCTATAAATAGAAGGGGTGGGGGAAGGCATAAAGGGTCCGAAAGCTGAAGACGAAAGAGCTCCGCAAGAGAAGCTCCAACGCTCGAAGACCGAAGGCTTCACGAGGCACGGCAAGCACGTCCTACGGAAATCTTTGGCCATTCAAGTCCTCATCAACGTGAAGACCTTGCACTCGAAGATCAAAGCTTCGACTCCTCGCACGAAGAAGAAAGCTTGGAGAAGAAGATCCGGAGTCGTCATCACCCCGACTGCTCCAACGATCTTCATCAGCTCCGAAGACACCATAAGCAAAGGCCGGAGAAGAAGATCGAAGCCGACAACACCCGTCGTCTTCAACAAAGGCATCAACTCCTTGCACGAAGAAGAAAGCCGGGAGAAGAAGGCATGAAGTCGGTGCTACCCCTGCCGCCTTCGTCAACAAAAGCCGACGCTACAACCGCCGTGCTGAAGCCGGTGCTACACCCGTCGTCTTCATCAACAAAAGCCGACGCTACAACCGTCGCACAAGGATCGGTGCTACCCCCGTCGAAAAGCCAAGACCGACGCCACAACCGTCGAGGAAGCCGAAAGAATAAAGAAGCCTTGAAGAAGTAGCGCCAGTCGTTCGAGAAGAAGATCGAGTCAAAGCTAAAGTCAAAGCCGACGCAAGAAGCCAAAGCAAACGCACCGGTAAAAAGCCCGCGCCAAAGCAACGCACGTGCCAAAGCCAAGCAACTACGCCGGTCACGAGCAAAGCACCGCACGTTCTAGCCGATACGACGCGAAGTCCGGAAGAACTAAAGCATCGCAAGTCTCTACCCGTCTACGTTCAAGCGCAAGCGCCAAAGCAAAGCAAAAGCCAGAGCCACGCCAAAGCAACGCCAAAGCCGAAAGCCAAAGCCAAAGCCGACGCCAAAAGCACGATCAACGCCGCGAACCGACGATCAAGGACGCCGAGGTCTAGCAAGGATCGAGGAAGACACAAAGACCGAGGAACGAAGCCCAAAACCTCCCTAGCCGAGAAAGCGCGAAGCTCGGATGGGACAAAATCAACGGCCAATATTCCTTAGCCTCTCAAGAAACCCTCACCCTGTAAAAGGCCTTTGTCTTGGGCAACCCCTTCAGAGCTCTCGCACGAATACCACGTGGAGACGCGGATCAAAGGGACCCTCCAGATGATCTCTCCCATAATCTCCTGATCAAAAATTTGTAATCTCGTGTGATCCGCAATAAAGACGACCCGTATCTTTTTCTGCGCTCACAGATTTCTGGCACGCCCGGTGGGACCTTCTCTCCTTTCATCCGTACGTTTGAAGGAGTTGCTTCAAGTTCGCCATGGCCGGAACGAACGATGATACGTTTGCTCCAACAAGCCTCTCACCTATCGCCGAGTCTCCACTACTCCAACACGGCGATCCAGAAAACCCGGAGGATAACATTCCCCCGGTAGTACGCGTCTACACTCGGCATACTCAAACTCTTGCGGACTTCTTCACGCCAGAAACTACTGTCAAAGATGCTCGCCAAAGCGCCAATGAGGCCTTGGTGCATGAAGAAACAAGCCTCGATCCTGGAATTCAAGTCCAGAAATTTGGGGAGGTCCAGCCCCAACCCGGAGCCCATTCGGGTTCTCCAGTGGACCTTGCACCTCCTTTGCAGGGGGCAAACGTCAGTCATCAAGCAGAAGCAAGTCAGCGTAACTACGTCTCCGACGACGATGGCGAGGGTGCGGGCATGCAATATCGAGACGCCCTGCGACATCATCCTCCGTCCGCTCTCCAGCTCCAAGTCATGCAAATGGGTGAACACATGGCTCAACTTACCCGGCTAATGGAAGAGAAAGATCGTCACATCAGCACCTTGCTTCAAAGGCTGAGTGCCAGGGATGCCGCAACATTCAGTCAACGTTCTGCTTCTCCAGTAGCTGCTCCAGCCCCGTCTCCAACTCCTGCTCTTGCAGAAGTTGGCCCGGCAATACTAGCAACCACTCATGTATTTTCCTCGACTCCCGTGCCAGTCTCGGTGGCCGCACAACCTTCGATGGTAGCAACGATGAATGCCCAGCAAATACAAGCACTAGTGGCTGACATGATGCGTTCCCACGGCGGCAGCCTACCTCCGATTACGGCGGCATATTCAAAGCCTTACACCATAAGGATCCAACAGCTGCGCTTCCCTACTGGGTTCCAGCCACCAAAGTTCCAACACTTCGACAGAAAGGGGAACCCAAGGCAACACATTGCCCACTTCATCGAAACTTGCAACAACGCCGGCACATACGGCGATGAGATGGTGAAGCAGTTCGTTCGCACACTCAATGGTAATGCTTTTGACTGGTATGTTGATCTTCCTCCAGGATCCATTGACAGCTGGGATCAGATGGAGAGGGAATTCCTCAACCGCTTCTACAGCACTCGACGCATCGTTAGCATGACCGAGCTTACTGCCGTCAAGCAAAGGAAGGACGAATCGGTAATCGACTACATCGATCGATGGAGGAATCTCGCCCTGAATTCATGAGACCGTTTGTCGAAGGACTCGGCTATCGAGATGTGTACCCAAGGCATGCACTGGGGCTTACTCTGCATCCTCAAGGGGATTAAGCCTCGGTCCTTCGAAGAACTCGCAACTCGAGCTCACGACATGGAGCTCAGCTTAGCAAATCACGGCGACTCAAAGACCAAAGACTTCCTGAAGGTGGAAAAGAAAGACAAACCATCGGCACCCAAATCAAAGCAAGTTAACGTCGCCGACATTGCCTCGACTTCAAAGCCACTCAAAATCAATGGTAAGTCGGATCAAGAAAAAGGATCTGTCATACCACTGTCTCCACCCCAAAGACAGTCGAAGATGACTCTAGAAGAACTTGAGGCCAAAGAGTATCCCTTTCCAGACTCGGAAGTTTCCTCCATATTCGATCAACTACTACAAGAAAAGATGATCGAGCTTCCTCCTTCAAAAAGGCCTGAACAGATGCATCGTGTCAACGATCCGCTCTTCTGCAAATACCATCGACTGGTTAGCCATCCTATTGAGAAATGTTTTGTCTTCAAAGAAAAGATCATGACGCTCGCGAAGCAAGGGAAAATTGAGATCGACTCCGGCGACGTTGCAACAGCAAACATGACGTCCATCACCTTCGGTTCATTTCAACCAGTACTCGTTGCTGCACACCAAAGAAGGCCCAGGTTGCGCATCAATCGCCAGAGACCAATTGCGAAGATAGCTCCACGATGGAAAGCCTCAAGGCGACGACGGTACGCCCCTACGCTCGCTGAGGAAGAAACGTCACTACCCTGGGGGCAACCATCGCCTACATCGGCATCTCTCTTGAACAAAGCTACGTCCCAACAGAATCTCCAGACAAGGTACGAGCAAGGAGACCCGGAGGTCGGTCTGTTAGGCCAGCCCTCAGGTAAATTCGATTACTATGTCCTCTACTCCAAACCTTCGCCTGTCTCAATAGAAGAAATCAAGCCCACCGGCTGGGAGTCAGAAGGCGAACCACCAAGGTCCCCAGAGGAGCAGGTCTCCCCGACCCATGAAGAGCCTACAGTTGCCACTCCAGACCTTCACCTTGGTGATGAAGAATCCACTGATGAAGATGCATGGGCCATGTTGCCTCGCAGACGAAGGCCATGGATGCCAAGAAGTCGCAAGCTAGATCGGGTGGCAAGAAAACTTCCTGAACAAAGGACTTACAAGAAGAAAAGTAAAGCTCCAAGGAAGCAATCCTTCAAAGTACCACCAGCAGATCCAGATGATCTCCTCCTGCAAAACCCTCCAAAACCGCCAACGTTGCAAGAATTCTTCCCTGATTACTTCCTCCCAGCTGACCAACAGCACGAAGCCTCCTGTTGCATGGTTGAGATCCACATGGCGCCGGAAGAAGAAGATAGGATCAAGTCTTCTAAAGAAAGCAACACCGACAACGAGGAAGATAATTCCGATAAAGACAGTGTTGCTGCTTACGATGAGGCAATCTTACACTTGCCACTCATAGAAGCACTACACCTCCCAAAGAAAGCTCGTCTAGCAATGGCCGAGGCTTTGACAGATCCAGACAGCTACAAAAGAGAGAAGAAAGACGCAACTATTGTCTCATGCAACACGGCAATAACTTTCTCAGATGAAGACCTGCAGCTCGGAGCACGACTGCACAATCGACCTGTCTATGTCTCGGGATACATCAACGAGAAGCCGGTAAATCGAATCCTGTTGGATTGCGGCTCCGCTGTCAACATCATGCCCATCCAGACAATGCGGCAGCTCGGCATTACCACCGACCAACTTTCACAAAGCCAGCTAATCATTCAAGGGTTCAACCAAGGCGGACAGTCCACCATAGGAATCATTCGTCTAAAACTCTCCATCAGCCAGCTTGACACGACAGTTCTCTTCCATATCATTGACTGTCAGACATCATATCGCCTCTTGCTGGGAAGACCGTGGCTGCATGAAAACGGTGTCGTAGTGTCTACCTGGCACCAATGCCTCAAGTACTACGATGAAGGTCTGAAGAAGTGCATTGTTGCAGACGACAGGCCATTCAATAAGGCTGAAGCGCACCTCGCCGATGCCAAGTTTTACCAAGCAAAGGATCTTGTTGCAGAAGTCCTTCCAGCTAAAGCTCCTCGAACTCAGAAAGCTAAAAGGATGGAGCAAGATGAAGCTTTACCAATTCCAAATCCAGTGCCACCATCTAAGGCGATACACAAAGTTAAAGAAGTACTAGCGCCAAGACGAAGGATGCGCATCAGCTCCAAGCCAAGATCCATGAAGCATACTCTATTACCTGTCCAAGCTACGACAGTCTTACGCCTCACGCCTCAGTGGCTTCGCAAAGATGAACCACCACCTTTTACCTCACCAAAAGGGATGGTCCAGCCGCTATCAGAAGCTAATGTCATCACTCTGCAAGAGATGACACTGCCACTACCCAGCCTGGGGCAAGCTTCAAGTCCGCCAAAACCCATCGATTCTTTCGAATCCAGCCAACTCACATTCAAGCCAAAAGGAAGCTGGGGGCAAAATACCGCCAAGCTGCTGTTCAAAGCTGGCTATGACAAAGACAGTGCTGCACATATGAGTACGCTCCTGCCAGCTCCAATACCACACGGGATGACTAAGACTCAAGCCCACTTACTCCAAGGCGGCGAGCTGATCCCATAAAATCGGCGAGGCATCGGCTCCCGTCAAACCCCGATGGTCATCAAGATAACAGGAGAGAAGACCTTCACCTCTAACTATATTGAGGTAAAGTTGGTAGATGAAGCGGAAGAGGGATCGTCAGCCTCCGATGCACGCTCCACCAATGGCATTCATCCCGCAACAAAGGGCGCCAAAAAAAGGCGATATCAAGCTCGGCGTTGGACCATACCTCAGAAGCAAAAGAAGAGCATAAAAAACCAGGCAAATCAAATTCCCATATCAGTATTCAAAAGACTTGGGCAAGTCAGACAAGTAAAGCGAAGGTCAGTATTCGACCGTTTGGGAAAGTTACCTACTGAGGTGAGAAATAACGTTCCCACCCTCCCACCCTTATCATTCTACCAAACTGACGACATCACCGATATCATCCCGGTCCCTGTTAATCATATCACAATTTCCAATACTCCAATCGACGCAACTTCTACTTCGGACGACGAGTTGCCAGACGCCCCGCCGGTCCTCGAAGAAGGGGGGCAATCTACCGTCGATGATTTGAAGGAAATCAACTTGGGAACACAGGAGGATCCTCGGCCTACATTCGTAAGCGCACTCCTAACTCCCGAAGAGGAGGCCACATATGTCAAGTTACTCCAAGAATACAGAGATGTCTTTGCATGGTCCTACAAGGAAATGCCCGGACTTGACCCAAAGATCGCAGTACACCAGCTTGCTGTCAGACATGGAGCTAGCGCTATCAAGCAAGGACAAAGACGCTACCGGCCGGAACTAGTGCCTCAAATAAAAGGTGAAGTCAACAAGCTCATTGAAGCCGGCTTTATCCGAGAAGTTAAATATCCAACGTGGATCTCCAGCGTGGTCCTAGTCAAGAAGAAGAACGGCCAGATCAGAGTATGCGTGGACTTCAGGGACTTAAACAATGCATGCCCCAAAGACGACTTCCCACTGCCAATCACAGAACTGATGGTGGATGCGACAACAGGCCATGAAGCACTAACCTTCATGGATGGATCCTCAGGCTACAACCAGATCCGGATGGCACCCAAAGATGAAGAGCTTACGGCATTCCGCACGCCAAAAGGGATCTACTGCTACAAAGTCATGCCTTTCGGCTTGAAAAATGCAGGAGCTACTTACCAACGAGCCATGCAAAAAAATTTTGACGATATCCTTCATCAGAATGTGGAATGCTATGTCGACGACCATGTGGTAAAATCAAGACAAAAGTCAGCACATCTTCAAGACCTTGAGCTGATCTTCAAACGGCTTTGAAGGTACCAGCTCCGCATGAACCCGCTTAAATACGAATTTGGAGTCTCCTCGGGTAAGTTTCTTGGCTTTGTCGTACGACATCGAGGCATCGAGATAGATCAATCCAAAATAAATGCTATTCTCAATATGCCAATCCCAAAAACGGAAAGAGACCTCAGAGGTCTCCAAGGTCATCTGGCATATATCAGGAGGTTTATCACCAACTTAGCTGGAAAATGCAGACCCTTCAGTCACCTCATGAAGAAAGGAGCACCATTCAAGTGGGATGAAGCTTGTCAGGAAGCCCTCCAGAACATCAGAAATTACTTACTCAAGCCTCCAGTTCTGACAGCACCAGTTCAAGGAAAACCATTGGTCCTTTACATCAGCGCCCAGGAGCAGTCCTTGTGGGCACTCCTAGCTCAAGACAATGAGCTAGGTAAGGAAACAACATGTTACTATTTGAGTCGCACTCTCATCGGCGCGGAGCTAAACTACTCCCCGATTGAGAAGGTCTGTCTGGCACTCATCTTCGCTACAAAGAAGCTGCGACACTACATGTTAGCTCACGCCATCAGGCTTATCACAAAAGCCGACCCGCTCAAATACATCATGTCAAGGCCAGTGCTCTCCGGACGTTTGGCCAAGTGGGCTTTACTCCTTCTCGAGTTCGATATTACCTTCGTCCCTCGTAAAGCGGTCAAAGGTCAAGCTCTCGCGGACTTCCTGGCAGAATATCCCCTTCCAGCGGAATGGGAACTATCGGAAGATCTCCCAGACGAAGAAGTATTCTGTGTCGACATCGCCCCTTCTTGGAAAATGTTCTTCGACGGCACGGCAAGGCAAGACGTGGCGGGAGCAGGGGTTATCTTCGTCACGCCAAACGACGAAGTATTTCCCTTCTCATTCCTATTATCAGAACCATGCTCCAACAACAGGGCGAAATATCAAGCCTTGATCATTGGCCTTGAACTCGCCAATGATATGAAACTTCAAGGGCTCGAAATTTTTGGTGACTCTCAACTCGTCATTCAGCAAATATTGGGAGCATACGAAGTCAACAAAGAAGACCTCGTACCATTACACCTGCGATCTCTGAAACTCCTTGGCACACTAAAAAATGCTTCAATCCAGCATGTTCCCAGAAATCTTAATCAGCAGGCTGATGCGCTCGCAAATTTAGCGGCTACACTTCCGTTCCCAGAAAAAAGTCAACTCATCATCCCTATCTGTAAGAGGATGGTGATCACCGAGGAAAACCTCCCTATGGGAATCCCGGACCAAGTCAATACAGTACACGTTCTCATGACCGACGAGCTAGATTGGAGACAACCATTCATAGACTTTCTTGTCCACGGGAAGCTCCCTGAAGATCCAAAGCGTAAAGTCGACATTCGCCGGTGATCTCTGAAATTCTTCCACTTCAACGATGAGTTGTACCGACGAAGCTACGATGGTGCACTCCTGAGGTGTTTTGCAAAAGAAGAAGCGGAAACAGCACTAGAAGAAGTCCATGCCGGGATCTGTGACTCACATTAGTCCGATCCCAAGCTTCACTTCCGCATCAGGCAGTTGGGGTACTACTGGCCCACCATGGTTAAGGATTCCCTCGAGTTTGCAAAAAAATGCCACACTTGCCAGTTGCATGGCGACTATATCCGTCAGTCTCCAGAACCTTTGCATCCGACCATCGCATCATGGCCCTTCGATGGATGGGGACTCGACATTGTCGGTCCGCTACCCAAGTCATCCAAGCAGTATCTTTACATCCTGGCGGCAACGGATTACTTCTCCAAGTGGGCTGAGGCAGTTCCATTGCGAGAAGTTACCAGGCACTCTGTCATCAACTTTATCCAGAACGACATCATCTTCCGGTACGGCATTCCTCGCTATATCGTTACGGACAACGGAAAGCAATTCAAGAATGCTGCTGTCAGCCAGTTTTGCACCAAATTTGATATCAAGCAAAGGTGTTCAACCATGTACAACGCCTCGGCCAACGGTCTAGCTGAAGCTTTCAACAAAACACTCTGCAAACTTTTGGAGAAAGTCGTCTCAAAATCAAAGAAAGACTGGCATGAACGCATGGGCGAAGCGCTATGGGCATATCGCACCTGTTTTCGCACGCCAACACAGGCAACTCCGTACTCACTAGTATACGGAGTAGAAGCTGTCCTCCCACTTGAGCTCCAGATCCCGTCACTCAGGATAGCTGTCCAGGAAGGCCTCGTCAACGGCAACAACGCTCAACTCCGCCTAGCAGAATTGGAAGCCCTGGATGAAAAGCGCCTCGAAGCCCAGCAACGCCTGGAATGCTACCAAGCCAGGTTGACCCGAGCCTTCAACAAAAGGATTCGCCCTCGATCCTTCCAAATAGGAGAATTGGTGCTGGCAGTTAAACGCCCCATCATTCTTTCACATCGAGGAGCAAAGAAATTCGACGCCAAGTGGGATGGACCGCACGCTGTCAAAGAGGTCTACTCCAACGGCGCGTATCTTCTCACCACGCCAGAAGGGCTTACACTCGGCCCTATAAATGGCAAGTACCTCAAAAGGTACTATGCCTAAAAGCAGGGCTACACTCCTTGCAAAAAAAAAAAAAAGGAACTACGTGTGACTTGATCCCTCTCAGTAGGGTACGTAGGCAGCCTGTAAAGGTTCAGTCCAAACAAAAAAACACAACCAAACTCTGCCATTCCAGAAGATAAGTCCAGAAAATAGATGCATGATATTAAGTTATCACCAGACAAAGAAAAGCAGAACTACGAGTCTATCCAGCAGAAATGACAAGAAAGAAAAGGAAATGCGACATTGCTAGTAAAGCGAATTAAATTCTTTAAGACGTTGGAGCAGCTCGCCGCCAATAACCTCCATGCGCTGCAACTCTGAAGACCGAGAAGCTATCCGCTCCCGATGCGTCGCCAGCTCAATACGTTGCTTTGTGAGGTCTACTCCAGAAGACTTCTTAATCATCTCAGCTTTCTCGAAAGATGCGCGAGCAGCCTCTAGCTTCTTCCGCGCCCGAACAAGGCTCGCAGTGGCAAGTGCATGCTGCTCCTCCAGTCGACGCTCCTTGTCCTCGGCCTTTGCTAGTATCAGGGGAAGGTCATCTTCCATCGAAGCCCGTTTCAAGCAATGAGCTTCATTGTCCGCCAAGAAAGTACGCATCTGTGCCTCAAATAAAGAGCCATCTACCTGGAAGGCCGCCGGGTTTTCACAAAACTCAGGCCCCTCGAGGACCCACCAGCTGCTCAAAGCGTCAAAACCCTCCTCCTGGAAGGGTGCAAGCGTCGTCTAGATATACTTCCGACAGCTCTCCAAAAGAAGCAAAGAAAGAAGATCTCGCGAACTGCACTTTCACCTGTCAGCCCCTGAGTGCACAGGCAAGGTGGGCTCCAGTCCTGAAGACTCAAGTGCAGGAACCGCCTCCTGGACCATCGCCGTGATAACAGTCAGCGGTACCACCAGAGCCGAAGGAGAAGCTACAGTCAAACCTTCCGACAGAACGACTGCGAGAGTAATCTCGGCCGGAGTATCGGACCTAACCAGAGGAGTCTGTTCTCTCACTATACTGGATACCTCATCCTCCTCCCCAAAGCCCAACTGCTCCATGTCGATATCGTCCAGGTTGAGGCAAAATCTGCTCCACACGCTCCCAAAAGCTCCAAGTTATCCCAGGGAATATCCAGCCCGCCACCTTCAATCAACGTCGCTCTGATGGGAGAGCATTCCTGCCCAACCCCCTTCGGGGCAGACTCACAGTCCGGTCCAGCAGACCCTGCCAAAATAAGAGCTGAACAACTCAGCCAACGAAATAAGAGTACAAGCACAGAAATTCATAAGAAACTAGAAACGAGATATACCTGCAGCATCCGATGAAGCTACCCCAGAAAGAGGGATTACCTCATCGGCAAAAAGCCCTGGCTCTCCCTCTCGAGCTGGCTCTGCCTCGCCAGCACCAGCCAAAGCTGCCTCACACAAGAGATCCAACTTTCTTCTCTTGGGAGAAGCACGCCCACTCCAAGAAGTCTGAGTCTCAGGAAGACTCTGATCTTGGAGGACGGAGCCATCTCAACTTCTTGCACAGAGAGTGAAGCCTGGGAAGTACTCTCTCGATGGCCACAAGATCTCTCCGATCGTCGCTCCTCGGACCAAAGACGATGATCCTCTGACCCCACCAAAGAGTCAAAAGAAAAGTCAGCCCGCTCGCTGCTAGCAAGGACGTCCAGCGGAAGGCTAGCCAGGAGGGGAAGCACTGACTCGTTGACCCAGCAGCGATACTCAGGAGTTGCAACATCCTTTCCGCCCGACTTGATCCCCGATGAGAAAATACACCCAGTAAATCTGTCATAAAACGCTTCCCAGAGGCGATACGCTTCCTGCGGGGTGTAACGTGACTGCATACGCAAAGGAGTCCCCAGCAACTCTTGGCGGAAACCCTGCTGTCGAGCAAACCGGTGGGGAGAGTACCGTGCCACCTCCACTACATCCCCACGATGTCAAATGAGATACCCGGGCCTGCAACTCATCATGCTCTAGTACAAGTGCTCGGGCATCTCCACCCCATCACATACCAAGGATCTTGTGGAAGGTGCAAGTGCATTCTCCGATACAAATTCAAAGTCAGAAGGGCCCATACGTCTCAAACACTCTCGGGCACTAGGCTTCGGACGCTCCCATGCGTAATAAGCATTCATCACACCTCCCACACAAGGAAGAAAGGGCAACAAGGTCGAAGGTCCACGCGCTGCAAAGATCCCCTTCGGAAAGTGAAGCCTAATCCAACCATAGAGGTAATGCAGGGGGCAAAAGAAACTGGCCCTGCCTACTTCCCCTCTTGCATTACCCGCACTCGATAAACTCCAGTATGTTCCACTAAGCCCTCCATACAACGAGCAGAGGATCGCCGGCGCCAGGTTAAGAAACTCTCCATTCACCATCCGAGCAGCTGCAAGGAAGGTCCCAGGGCGTATCACATCCCCTTCCCAGGGTAAAGCAAAGCGGCAAAGAAAAAGTACCAACCCCGCTGACCAGTAAGCAGCACGCCAGGCATCGCTGCATTCCTCAAGTCCCAAAACTTCCCAGGGACGTTGCGCCCCGGCCATGGAGCACCATTCTTTCTTCAGAGATTCAATCGGTCACCGAAAAGTGCCAGGCGCCGGTCTCTTCGATGATGCATATCTCCATATCGGGTGACTCGAAGGGGGGGCGTGACGATACTCTCCTTGAAACCAGAAGTCCACCCAATCCGAGTGAAGTACCCGGTCTGACCGCTCGCGCGCCGCTATAATAGCATATGCTTTAAAAAGCAAAAGGCAGAAGCTAGGAGACTCGTCTGGGTCCATCAAGACCTCCAAAGAAGGAACCTCCTCCTGATAGTAGCTCCGAACTTCTGGACATCCAGAGATGACATGCACGTCACGAAGGGTGATCCCGATTTCACCAGCTCTGGTCAAAAAGGTGTTGGTCTCAGGGCACCACTGCTCATACAAAGCCCGGTACATACTGTCCGGTCGGCTGTACTCCCAACAAGCTGGCTCCACAAACCTCGCCAGACGCTCCATCCCTGGCTTCGCCTCCAACGCGCCGGACAGCTCTCTCATCCAGTCCCGAAAACCTCTCAGATTTGTGACATCTCCACGTGGTTGAATCTCCACACCCCATCGCGTACGGCGGGAGCATATCTTCAAAGCAACAACAGGGACCGGAACCGACTCCTCGCCAGTGTGGTGGAACCGCAACCCCAAGCTTGGTCGGATAATTTGCCGGGAAGATCCTTCGTCAGTAAGGATACGCTCGCCAAGTTTCAACACGCGACAAGAGCCGTCGGCCACACCATCCTCACAAACTCGCTCATGCGTCGGAAGCTGAAGTACTGACAGTCTAGCCTCCTAGCTCGAAGCACGGTGGTTGAAGACTTGCACAAAAGGGAAACGAAGATGCGTACTCCCGTGGGAGACCGCATCGACGATCCAGCCGGAACTCGGAAAACTCTCGTAACGACGATACCTGAAAAAGAAAGGAAGACAAAGCCCAAGTCAGATAGGAAGAAAAGTACAAGTCGACGTGAAAAAAAAGAAGAAGAAGAAGAAGAAGGGGCCGCAGGTCCCGAATGCAGAAACAAAGAAATAGGGAGGGTCTCGGCTAAAAAGCCGTCGGCCCCATGCGCAAAACAAAGAAAACGGGGGGGGGGGGGGGGGGGGGGGGGGGGGGCTGAGCAAAAAAGGCCGCCGGTCCCTTTAGCAAATAAAGAAAAAAAAAGAGGGGGGCCACGGCAAAAAGCCGCGACCCCCTCTCTCCTATTAAAACACGCAGGGGGGGGTGCTGCCGGCTTCGACCACCGCCGTGCCACCGCTGCACCGGCCCCCGCGCCGCATGCTGCTACTGCACCGCACCCCGCAGCCCCGGCCGCTTCCGCCTCCGGCCCCGGCCGAGCCCGCCTCCGGCCCGCAGCTCCGGCCGCGCCCACGCCCGTCGCACCCCGCCTCCGGCTGCGCGCAGCTCCGGCCCGCTCCCTCCTGCCCGCGCCTGCGCTCGCCGCACCCCGCAGCCCCCCGGCCGAGCCCGCCTCCGGCCCGCAGCCCCACCTCCGGCCCGAGCCCGTCGTGCCCCGCCTCCGGCCCGCGCCCTGCGCGCTGCGCCCGCCCGCGCCCACGCCCGTCGCACCCCGCCTCCGTCTGCGTGCAGCCCCGGCCCGCAGCCCCCGGCCGAGCCCGCCTCCGGCCCACAGCCCCACCTCCGGCCCGAGCCCGTCGCGCCCCGCCTCCGGCCCGCGCCCTGCGCGCTGCGCCCGTGCACGCCCACCGCCATGCAAACCAGCAGAAGAAGAAGAAGGAGGAGGAGGAGGAGGAGGATCACCTCGCCTGCAACCCTCCGCCCTCCACGGTCCGGCGGTCTCCTCTCCTCCGCGAACTCCATGATGTCACCATCTTCATCCTTCGCGTCATCGTCGCGGAGCGAGAAACCCTAGCGAGAGCTCTCAACTCCAAGCCGCCGGGAATCGTCAATAATGAAGAGAAACGAAAACGGGGGGCCTTATAAAGACCTAATCCCACACGAATACGCGACTCAAGTCCAAGCGCTACGCGTTTCCCGCGGGCGCACTCAAACTTGAGGGGGCATTTGTGGGCATTGAAATTAGCCCACGGGTCGAACCCAATTTGCACACGTAAAATAGGCCCGCACCCAACGGCCTTCGGGTCGAACCCGACTCGCACATGCAACTTGGGCCCGCACACAACGGCCCACATGCGGAAATCTGGCCCACGCACAACGGCCCGCATGCAACTCGGCCCACACGCAACGGCCCGCATGCAATTCGGCCCACACGCAACGGCCCGCATGCAACTCGGCCCATATACAACGGCCCGCATGCGAAATTGGGCCCGCACACAAATGGCCCGCATGCACACTCGGCCCACGTGCAAACTCGGCTCGCACACCGCAGCCCAACTCAAAGTAAACGGGTCCCACCGAACCCGCTACCCGAACACAAAGAGGGGGGCCCTCTAGAAAACCGTGCCCCCCTCCTCATGGAGAGGTGGGGCCGGCCATAAAGGAAAAGAAAAAGAAAAAGAAAAGAAAAAAAAAATAAAAAAAAAAGAAAAAGAAAAGAAAAGAAAAAGAAATCAAAACCGCCTCGATGCGGGGGGGGGTGGCATGGACGTCTACGCAGCCGTAGATCCGCGACGATCCCTCGATCCAACGGACAAGATGACGTTGTATCGCCATCCGATCCAAAAGTGCAAAAAAATAACAACTCAATCTTAAAAGATCGAGTCACATCTAGCCCGTAACCGCCCCAACTAAAAAGGAGGGGATCGAGTTTGTTTCCCCGGATAAAGGAACAATATCGAGATGGTTATGGGGGGAGATATCGGATGAAACAAAAAGATTTCAGCCATATCTCCGCCAACCGCCCCCCTTTGCCTATAAATAGAAGGGGTGGGGGAAGGCACAAAGGGTCCGAAAGCTGAAGACGAAAGAGCTCCGCAAGAGAAGCTCCAACGCTCGAAGACCGAAGGCTTCACGAGGCACGGCAAGCACGTCCTACGGGAATCCTTGGCCCTTCAAGTCCTCATCAACGTGAAGACCTTGCACTCGAAGATCAAAGCTTCGACTCCTCGCACGAAGAAGAAAGCTTGGAGAAGAAGACCCGGAGTCGTCATCACCCCGACTGCTCCAACGATCTTCATCAGCTCCGAAGATGCCATAAGCAAAGGCCGGAGAAGAAGATCGAAGCCGACAACACCCGTCGTCTTCAACAAAGGCATCAACTCCTTGCACGAAGAAGAAAGCCGGGAGAAGAAGGCCTGAAGTCGGTGCTACCCCGCCGCCTTCGTCAACAAAAGCCGACGCTACAACCGTCGTGCTGAAGCCGGTGCTACACCCGCCGTCTTTATCAACAAAAGCCGACGCTACAACCGTCGCACAAGGATCGGTGCTACCCCCGCCCGAAAAGCCAAGACCGACGCCACAACCGTCGAGGAAGGCGGAAGAATAAAGAAGCCTTGAAGAAGTAGCGCCAGTCGTTCGAGAAGAAGATCGAGTCAAAGCTAAAGTCAAAGCCGACGCAAGAAGCTAGCCAAAGCAAACGCACCGATAAAAAGCCCGCGCCAAAGCAACGCACGTGCCAAAGCCAAGCAACTACGCCGGTCACGAGCAAAGCACCGCACGTTCTAGCCGATACGACGCGAAGTCTGGAAGAACTAAAGCATCGCAAGTCTCTACCCGTCTACGTTCAAGCGCAAGCGCCAAAGCAAAGCAAAAGCCAGAGCCACACCAAAGCAACGCCAAAGCCGAAAGCCAAAGCCAAAGCCGACGGCAAAAGCATGATCAACGCCGCGAACCGACGATCAAGGACGCCAAAGTCTAGCAAGGATCGAGGAAGACACGAAGACCGAGGAACGAAGCCCAAAACCTCCCTAGCCGAGAAAGCGCGAAGCTCGGACGGGACAAAATCAACGGCCAATATTCCTAGCCTCTCAAGAAACCCTCACCCTGTAAAGGCCTCTGTCCTGGGCAACCCCTTCAGAGCTCTCGCACGAATACCATGTGGAGACGCGGATCAAAGGGACCCTCCAGAGGATCTCTCCCACAATCTCCTGATCAAAAATTTGTAATCTCGTGTGATCCGCATAAAGACGACCCGTATCTTTTTCCGCGCACACAAGCACCCATACCCCAATCGATGATTTTGGTAGGGCACCCCACCATTTTCTCCCTATCCTCCTCCTCCCTTTTTCTATCTCCTCCTCCGCCCATCTTGAGCACCCGACAACCACTATCAGTCCACCTCCTCCCCTTCTTCTTCCTCTTTCTCCCTTTTTCCTTCTTCGCCGGTCATATGCAACTAACCGTCATTGCCTGCCCTCCTCCTCTTCCTCCCTCCTTCATCGCCAATCCCGTTGCAATCGTATCACCATTGTAATGACCATTAATTGCACTAAACAAACGACGGTGTGGTGTATAGGACCGATGGTAGAAGTGATGGAGCCATTTATCAAGTGGCTTAAGATAGCTTTAAGTACACATCTGGTACTTAAATTTTTGTTAAGTCAGACGTCCTTATCAATTGGTGGGGTGCAAATAACAACACCCTTCAAATGTAAGCCTATATTTATTGAGAAATGCTATTCAACCCGAAGGTTTTCCCAATTTCGTTGGCCCAATTGACATGGCAGCGTGCAACTGGTGCTGTTAAAGATTTTAAAATCGCTAGTGAGTTTCAGCCACCAGTTGCACGCTGCCTCATCAATCGGGCCGGCGAAATCGGGACAAACCTTCGGGCTGAATAGCATTTCTCATATTTATTTGATATGAGCATAGCATGGTTATCAGTTTCATTTGGAATAATTTGGGTGGAGATAGAAAACCCTGTTACCGGCCCCAAAAATTCAAGTTCAAACTATATGCGCAAACAAAATTTGGCCTGGATTTCGTGTAAAGGTTTAGTACCCATAATCATACTCGATCGGATACTAGAAAATCATGAGAGCCTCATACTCACACTGTAGTGCAATTGAGGTCACATCCCAATGGAAAAGCACCTACCCTCCGTCCGACAAATCGTGTAATCGAATCACGTGGCCTCTCTCCTGTCTTTATGGCAGGTTTATTTGTGCTCTTGTGCAACAGTAAAACAAACATGAAAAATTTGAACATTAGGTTATCGCTCAAAAACAAACAAGCAATGTACTCCAAGATTTGTAATATGCTTTAAGACTATAATGTCTTTGTTCTCTCTACAAATTTCGACCAATGCACATGTCAGTCCAAAATGCAACTAAAACCAAGGTTATAAATACGACCGTGAGTCAGGTATGGACTTGATTGTCATATATCTATGAGTACCTAATAATAGTTGGGGTTTCGGTGTGCCCCTCCTGGCCTCCTCGGACGTCAGTGGCTGTGGGGAGGCTAGGACTTTGGTCTGACACTGCCTAGGGGTTGGATCTGGGTCCCTCTACCCTCTGCTTGTAGATAGGAAATCCCCAGCCGCAAAGTTTTTGTGATCGGATCTCTAGGGGAGGCGCGACCCTTCTGATCGATTCATCGACCGAGGCCCGGCTTCGGGGTCGCAGCCTCCTACTAATCTGCAATGGGAGTGACAGATCCGAACCTCGGTCTGCCGACGATGGTTGTTCTGGCGAGGTCCCATGATCCCCATCCTCTATGCAACAGATCGAATCCCGATGGCGTGGCGGAGGATGCTGGATCAACGACAGTTCGAGGGTTTTGTCGGTGTCCCCAAAGGCTTTTGTTAGCTACGCAGTTGGTGGTGGTCTTCCCAGGAGCCATTGGGTTACTTGTTTTGGGCTCTTTTTTTGTTGGTGTTTTTCTTTTTTTTCTCTGGGGCTTGTGGTCCCCGTCATTCGTCCAGTGTGGTGTTATCCTCCGCTAGCTAGTGGCGTTGTTTTTTTTGTGATGGTTGTTTGGTAAATCTTGGTCCGTCAGGGTGGCGGTGGTGACTCCGCCTGGATGGCGGTGGTATGTTGCTCTCGCCGGGTGGTGGGCTTCTCTATTATGCCGGAATGTGGTGCTCCTGGGGGTCCATTTGTGCCCCCCCCCCCCCCCCCCCCCCCCCCTATGAAACAAAAAACAAGATACTGTTATTGAAGTCAAGCAAGGATCCACCTACATTGCCATAAATATAAATCACAAGAAAATATTTTACTGAGTATAGATTATGTAATTACACAATGAATCAATGATTACTAATACACAGTAAAAAACAGGGGGGGGGGGGGGGGAAGGGTTATGGATGTTTACAATCAAAGCAGTGAGTGAAAGTCAAAGAAGAAGATGTTCGAATTTCATCAAGACATAGCAAAGAGAAACAATTCGGTACAAATGAGGAACAATTGATTTTCAATGTAGCAATTATTCCTCTTTAGTACCGAATTGTTGCTCTTTGCTATAGTATACCAAAGAGAAACAATTCGGTATTAAAGATGAACAATTGCTACAGTGATTTCATTGTAGCAAAAAAAAAAATTAAACGAGATTTTCAAAAACAATTGCTACAATGATTTCACTGTAGCAAAGAGCAACAATTTGCCACTAAAGATGGACAATTCGTAATGTACTATAGCTGCCTATTTGCTGCATTGAAAATAACGTGGGCTTTTCATCAGATATATTTTTATCATTTAAAGGGATAAAAGCTAATGAAGGGACTTGGTAGCAAGTGCATATGTTTCGGAAAGGACCTGGTGTGTATAGGAATATTTGGGCGTCTTTTACGTTAATCAAATCCTAAGTCAGGAACCGACCACCAACTCCCCCAAAAATAAAGGGTTTGGCCCAAAACCGAACCCTAACTTTGATGTACTGTCCAAACTGAGCCTACTCCAAAAGTTGTTCCTTTTCTAGTCATAGCTACGTGAGAAATCAGCCACATATATATTTTTTATTTTTTTCATCTATTTTACCCCTAAAATGCAATACAATCCAGTCCCTCATAGTGATAAACTTGCAGCCACTATCCACCACCGCAATTGCTATATCGACCACCATCCACCACCGCTGACTACAATCCCACCCCTCCTGTGGCCACCGCTATTGGTGTCCATTGTCACTGTTGGCTAGACCAGCACCGCTACCACCGTCATAGTTAAAAAAAAAAACAAAATTTGCAGGTTTGCAACCGCCGAAATATTTTGCGACCGTCGCAACGTCGTTGCGGCGAGTGCAACTTATGTCACCATCATTCAAAACAAAGGGAGGGGGGGGGGGGATGCAAGTTTGCAGCCACTACAAGATTTTGCAACGGGCACAACTTATGCCACCACTGTTCAAAGATTTTTTTTTTTTGTAAGTTTGTGGCGAGTGCAACTTGTGTTGCAACATTAAAAAGAAAAAAATACAGGTTTGCGGCCGCCACAATATTTTACAACCATCACAACTTTGTTGCGGCGGACACAACTTGTGCCTAATACATCCGAGGTTGTATTGAAGGGGGGAGAAAATGGAGTAGCCGTCTTACCTCGACGAGTAAGAGAAGCTCGTGATCTGGATGAACACTCCAAGGCAAGTGTCCATGGAGTTCGTTGGATCTCATTTATTTATTTGCGGAAAGGATCTTAGTTCGTTGAAATCTTTGTTTTTCATGAATAATTTGTTCTTCTTCTCCTCTCCTATATTCCTTGCTCCCAACTTAAAAAAACCTATCAGCAACAAACTCTTGGATAGAGGATCGACCATGGAGACATGGATTTGAGGCGGACAAGAGCAGAGTCAACAGATCCGCAGGTCAAAATGCTTTATCTGGTTGTTCACAGGGGATGGCATGTTGAAACAAATTGAAATTAAAATTAAAGGCAATTTGATCAAAAGAAAAATTAGGTGACTAAAAGAATAATAACTTTTGGAGTGAGCTCGGTTTGGACAATACAACAAAGTTGGTGCTCATTTTGGGCAAAACCTCAAAACTAAAACGACGAACAGGAGGAGATCCATACATGGGTTTGCATGATATTGCGCCTTCCAAGTAGAATTACCAGTAATCATGGCAAGAGCAGCAGCCTCGCCAAAATCGATGATACCTATTAGGATCTTTCAGGACGATTTCTCGATTGCAGATGAATGATATATGTTTGAAAGCTTGATGGCAGTCTCGACATACCCGGAGGTTCTTCCATATCCGGATTAGTCCTTCACCTCCATCTCTAATCAATACAAAAGCCAGGGCCAACATCTCTGTATGACAACATACATCACTCACCTTTTCCTCTTCATCGATGTTGCGGTGCACAATCGAAGTATCTGGTCTGAAACCAGCCCTCTCCATGATCAGTCCTAGTTTCTCTAACAAGCCATAGATCCTCTTGGAAAACGCCTTCAAGCGATCGCCGACAGTGAACCTGTATACCTTCCCCTTCACTTCCACCCAACTACATGCAGTGTCTGGCCTCAATCCCAGTTCCTTCATAACTAGTCTCACCTTCGCCACATCCTCCCACCGACCCGCATCAGCGTAGAGACGAGCTAAAAGCACGTAGTTCCCAACATCGTATCGATCGAGCTCTAAGGCTTTTTTCCCTGCATACTCCCCCATCTCCAGATTCCTGTGATTCCTGCAGCAAGAAAGAAGTGCTCCCCATACGAACTTGGACGGCTGAACGGGCATCGTCTTGATGAAATCGAAAGCTTCCTTCAGATGTCCTGCTCGTCCATATAGATCCACCACACAAACAAAGTGCCTCATCTCCGGAGCAACGTTATAATCTCTTTGCATAGAAAAGTACAGCTCCTTCCCTTCATCAACTAGACCGCCATGGCTGCAGGCGGATAGGATTGAAACAAAAGCAACGCCGTCTGGTCTAATCCCCGATTCCTTCATCCCATTAAACGCACACAGAGCTTTTTCACCCAAGCCATGTGCGCCATAGGCTGATACCATCGTCGTCCAAGTTACTATGTTCCGTTCGGGCATGCTCTCAAAGAGTAAAACGGCTGATTCTAAATCCCCGGTCTTAACATACATGTCAATGATAGCATTACACTCTACAAGGCTATCTAGTTCAATGTTAGAATCAACACCCTTAAGAATATACCCATGTATTTCCTTACCTTTCCGCAGGTCTGTCGTTACCCGGCATATATTCAGCACCGAGGCAAGCGTCGAGGACCGGGGTCGCCACCGACCTTCGGAAACCATGTCCCTGAACAGTTCGAGCGCGATCGGGAACGACCCGCTCGAGAAATATGAATTGATGATCGAGCTCCATGAAACCAAGTTCCTTTCGCTCATCGCATCAAAGACTCTCTTCGCGTAGCGTAATTTCCCGCACTTCGCATACATGTCTACCAATGCGGTTTGAAGTACCACATCCATCTTATCAAGAAGACGACCCCTGAGAGAAGACCCATGAAGGGTTTTGCCGAGCGTAAGCTTCCCTAGCTGTGAACAAACAGATAGCACGCTGGCTACGGTTACCCTGTTCGGTTTGATCCCCTCCTTCAACATTCGAAAGAAGAAACCCAAGGCCTCGTCCACGAGCCCGTTCTGCGAGAACCCACAGATCATAGCCGTAAACGAGACTACATCTCTCTTGGGAATTTCATCGAACAAGTGGCGGGTGGCCTCGAGGCAGCCGTACTTGAAGTAGGCCTCCGCTAGGCCGGTGGCGACGAAGGCGTCGCAGGTGTAACCGGACTTGATAGCGAAACCATGGATGTGCTCTCCATGGATCGGAGGCTCGTTTAGATGTAGAGAGAGCTTGAGAAGGGGTGGGATGGTGAATCTGTCCGGTGTGAGGCCTTGCTTCCGCCATTCCAAGAAATGGTCGAGTGCTTTCTTGGGTTGGCCTGAGCTGAGGTGAGACCTTGTGTTGGTGGTGGAGTTGAGTGTGGCTGGATTGGAGGTTAGAGACTTGGTCTGGTTGAATCGAAATGTCTTGGTCTCATAGACGGTAATTTTTCCGAGATGCGGTTTACCTCTCTGCATGGATACTACCATACTAGTAGTGGTTACTTCTACCCCCCTTGCTATTTAGGGTTACAACTCGGGTTGGGTTGGGTTGGGTTGGGTTGGGCTGGGTTAGGTTGGGTTTGGGCGCACCGGAACTGATCCGATCTAGTTCGGTTCTACCAAATCCATACCCAATCATACCCGACCAGAGCATATACCGAACCCAAGTACTAACCGACCTGTGCTAAGATCAGGTCTCGGGTTGACAAGTCTAGATAGTATCCACTGTGCAGCATACACTAAATAGTAAATGGAGCTTGGGAAGCTGAACTCGATTTCACCATTCAAATGATGAACCCCAATGAGAAATCCACCATGTGTCTCACTAGTGACATACAACTGAAGTATGTCACTAGTGAGATGCACAGTCGCAATTGTTGATTTTTATGTCACTAGTGAGATACCGTCGATTTATTGGATGGATATATACAATATGCATTGAATAGTGAATATACAATATGCACTGAATAATTTTGTTTTTTGTTTTTGAAAAAAGTATGCACTGAATAGTTAATATACAATATGCTTGCATATGTTACATGCTATTAGATAGTCAGTATACATTTCGGAAGAGCAATGCTACTCAGCGCGAAGGTTTCCATGATTCCGCCAGCTCGATTGACATGGTAGCGTACAACTGGTGGCTGAAACTCACTAGCGACATTTAAATCTTCAGGTTGTATAGCATTTCTCATTTTGAAAATAAACATGCATCTGCTTCAAAAACATCTGACGATGGAAATTTTATAAATAAAACAACGTATTGAAAGACATAACTCATGGCTCATGCTGTAAAGAAGTTGCATAACCTTGGCTCAGTGAACAAAAGCACTAATCAAGTCAACTAATAGTGATGGATAATTGGATATTCTAATAAAATTATTATCTAGGGTTTGGTTCTTACATTGGTTCGGGTTTATCAATCCCTAACCCTAACCCAACCTAGATTTAATAAGATCAAGAAGAATGAGAACTGAACCAATCTGGATTTGCAAAATACCCCAACCAACCTAGTAAGGTGTATATGTGTAGGAGGGGCCTAACAGTTGAAAACACAGGCTTTGTATGCCATCTAAGCCCAACCAAATGACATCTTTTTTTTTTTGCTGGACCATCCAGGCGGTCAGAGAACTGGGCGCTACTACAATGGCTCAATGAGATTCGAAGAACGAAACGGAAGGAGGCAGTTAGCAATTGCTATTTATTATTTCCATGATCCCATGAACATGACATCAACGGTCTGGATTCGCACACGCAAACAAGACACAACAGCCTTGAGGAAAAGTTTGCTCCATGATGTCCATGCCAGGAGTCGAACATGGAACCTCTCTAACACCGAGAGAGAGGAAGTACCATCAGGCCAAGAGCCCCTTGGTAACCAATTGACATCAAACCATGAAAATCTTTCCTTGGCCCGTTAGGCCCTTAAGCCGAGATCATGGACTACTTTGAAATCTGGCCCAGCCCATTGAAACAGTATCTTTCACTACTGGCATAGAGCCAAAAGAAATGAGATCTCAAATGCCCTTTTAATTATAGCACTTCAATCCCGGATCCCATTTTTTTATGAAACTCGATTTTTGAAATACCCCGACCGTTAATGCCGGACCACATTTCCGACCGTTACCTCCATCGGGATTTCAAAACCCTCCTCCCCCCACCCTACCAGCCGTCCACTCCCACGGTCCCACCCCAACCAACGGTCCCGATCTCCCCTACAATATCTTTCCCAAATGGCCCCTCCCCTTGCCCTTATTTCCCCTAAACATCTCTTGCCAGCTGCTCTGCTTCTCCGGCTACTGTTACAAAAAAAAATCGACCACCCCCCAACTCCATTTCCATTCAAGAAACCAATTCCCCCCAAAAAAATCTCGGTTTCAGCATCTGGGTATTGGAGAAATCTGCGATCTGATGCCCGAATAGTCCGATTCTCTCCATTCCTCCCTTTCTTCTCGTGGGTTGGAGCATGCCGGTCTTCACCCGGTCGCAGATCTCCGGCGGCCGTGACCAGCCAAATCAGGGAGATCATGGTTCCCGGCTGCCGCCATCATCCGTTCAAGAAGGGCGTGGAAGACCTATACCCCGCAGCCCACATCATGGCCTCAAGGAGAAGATGAAGGCCCTCACCCTCTTCTACGAGCAGCACAAGCAATTAGCCTCCTCAAGGGACTCGTCGATCCGATCGGATATCCGGGTTCTACCGGCCCACCATCCTAGCGTGGACCTCGTCGACTCCAACCGCAAGAAGCGAGGAGGAGAGGGAGAAGAAGAGAAGGATGGAGTTACTGGGGCCGCAGGGTCAGTGATGAGAGAGAATATCGTGCTTCCGATCCCATTGAAGGCCGTGAAGAAGCCTACCCTGCTCCCAAGAATCGACGCCAAGGAGAATCAAGAAACCAGCTTCCCCGATCGGGTCACGGTGTACTCATGTCCCAAGGCGGTGACGACGACGACTGCCCGGAAGCTATCGATGGGCGGGGCATGCCCGCAAACGGAGGGAGGGATCTTGAGGAGCAAGAAGGCAGGCGTTGAACCGGGGCCAGTCGAGAATGGCGAGTCGGGGAGCCGGATACTTGTGTTTGTGAGGCTTCGGCCCTTGTCGAAGAAGGAGAAGGAGGTCGGGTCTCGGTGCTGCGTCAGGATTGTGAACAGAAAGGATGTCTACTTGACGGAGTTTGCATCCGAGACGGACTATCTCCGGCTCAAGAGGCTCCGAGGACGGCACTTCTGCTTCGATGCCTCGTTCCCTGACACGACGACGCAGCAAGAAGTCTACCGGACCACGTAAGGGGATTGATTTCGGTGCACTTTATGATCGAAAATTTTGATTTTTTTTCTACAAGGTCATGTTTTTGTCCTCCAGATTATCTTTTTCAATTATCAGAACTTCTTTTTTTTCATGAAAATCAAGTTTTTTTTTTCTATTTATTTAGCTCTTGTTTGATAACACTGAAATGGATTCGCGGACCTGCATTTCAATGTTTTATCAGATTTCATATGTTCGATAACACTGAAACGGTTTCGTCCGGACCTGCTTTTCATCAAAATCGTAGAAAAACCCATCTTAGACCGAGGCTCGGATGCACTTTTCCGTGAAATCTGCTGCAGCTGTGCACGTTTCAACGAAACAGCCATCCGCGCAGATTTTCGGACCAGCATTGTCAAACAAGGGCTTAATAAACATAAAAGTCTTATGTTTATTAATTTCAATTTTTGATCTGATAAAATTATTTCATGCCTTTTGCTTGATTTCATGCTACCTTTCATGTCAATGTTTTCAGTTCTATTGGGTTTTTTTTCCCCTTCCAATTATTTATCAACATCTACTGTAAGTTGCATATATAGAAGTGTTGGCAAGCAACTGATGATTGGGTGAGAAGGTTGTGTGTTCTACTCCTCTCCCCCTCGATTTACCTTGGAATGCGGTGGGAAATTCCGAGTGGGTCGGGCTTCACTCCCATAGGGATTAGTCCGACCCCGAAGTGGGCCATTTGCCCGAAAGGTTCCGGGACACCAGCCAATCTCAAAAAAAAAAAAAAAGACAAAAGAAAAAAAGAAAAAGTGTTGCAATATACATTTTGCTGATCTCCTGCAAACAGCCAATAATTGTCCAATAGCTCTGGGTACTTGTTTGTGAATATGCAGAACATCAGAGCTTGTGGAGGGTGTGCTGCAAGGGAGGAATGGCTCAGTCTTCTGCTACGGGGCGACGGGAGCCGGGAAAACATACACAATGCTGGGCACGGTGGAGAACCCAGGGGTGATGGTTCTGGCCATCAAGGACCTCTTTGCAAAGATTAGGCAGAGGAGCTATGATGGAAGCCACTTAGTCCATCTCTCTTACCTTGAGGTCTACAATGAGACAGTTAGAGACCTGTTGTCCCCTGGCAGGCCTCTCATCCTCAGAGAAGATAAACAGGTCAGTCTGATCCAATCTATGCATTCTTTTTAATTCACATAGAGCCATGCATTTATTTATTTTGCATAATATGAGAATTCTCAATGCTTATATTATTTAGCGGATAGTCCCACATCGGTGAGGGAGTGTCAAGTTCCAGAAGCAAGATAGGTTAACTAGTAGAGTGTTGGGGGGTGGGGTGGGGTGGGGTGGGGGTGTTTTTTTTTTTTTTTGTGTGTGTGTGTGGGTGGGTGGGTGAGTGGGGTGGGGGTTGCATTCTCTCTCTTTCTTTGGATCCTTAGAGCAACTCCAGCGGGTTACTCATCTCTACTTTTTTAGGAGGGGAACCAAATTTTTGCACTCCAGCAGGTTTCTCATCTGTACAGATACCATGGTGGGGATCACAAAATTCCTCAAAATCTTCCTCAAATTTGAGGAAGACAAAAATTTCTTCATCCCATCTCGTCAACCAACGTGTGGTACAAGACTTCCGCACATGGATCGTTGGATCTAATCCAACGCTCAGAATTCGTTGAAGAGTGAATTTTTTTTTTGACCGTTCTCTACGATGCTTTTTGGAGTGACTTGTGAATTCGGCGGAAGAGGAGGAGGATGAGTAACCTACTGGAGTAGCCCAAAAAACTCATGCGCCTCAAATGCCTATGTGGATGTCCGTGGTCTCCTCATAGTACATTTGAGGATGAGTAACCCGCTGGAGTTGCTCTTATTACATCTCCCTATCTCTCGAACTATCCTCTATACGTCTCTTCCTCTCTCTTACTAGAGTACTCCACCAATGTACGGGGGCCTAAGCAATCTTCTAGGACTCTCCTCAAACAACTAGATATATATGTCTTGGGTGCCTATTGTACGCAAGTCAAATCAAGGCAAATCTTAGAGGCTTAATGTGTGAGAGAGATGCTCTTGAGAGTGTCTGTTGAGTTAGTCCACCGGTTTAGTCCCACATCGGTAAGGGGGGGCACCCATTGGCCGCTTAATATACCCCTGTGGACCTCCCCTTAAGACCCGGGTTTTGGGGTGTGAGGGTATTTAACATGGTATCAAAGCCAGCTCCGATTGACGAGGAGACCCGCCTGCGCACTCAGGTGGCTCACCCTCCTCTCACCTGCTCCACTCCGAGTGCACCCTTACCGATTGTGCCTTGCCACGCATACTTCACGTGAGGGGGGGTGTTGCGTTAGTCCAACGGTTTAGTCCCACATCGGTAAGGTGAGACCACCCCTTACGACCCGAGTTTTGGGGTATAAGGGTATCAAACAAGGTCAAACTACAACAAAAGGCTAATAACACTAGATTTACGAATACATTCTACAACTACACCATAATCAAACAACGGATTTGGAAGGACAACTTTTCAACTACCAGCAAACCAAACAACAATAGTTCATATTGCAGTAGTTTGAACTACGTGCAGTTGGAATTACGATTGTAGTTTGAACTACGTGTAGCTGGAATCATGGTGTATTGTAGCTTTAACTACAAGCAACCAAACACAACCTAGAAGGCAAGATTTGATACGGGAAATTACATTCATCTCAGTGGCACAAAAGATATAAATTAAACAAAGAAATAATAGTTCATAATTTGAAATGATGAATCTTTGTCTGACTACTATGCCCATTATTTTATTACCTCAAAGAAATTCCTGTTTCTCTATTCTTCGGTTGGAGCTTGTTAAAAAATAACATACAATTAACATTTCCTTTTCCCTCACTCCCTTTTCCTTTTATATCCTCTTTCCATGTCTTGTGCATATGTATCCTTTGGAGTAGAAATGTTTTAACATGTTCTTGTGTTGGTACTAGAGAGAGAAGGTTTCCTTTCCCAGAACCTCTTAGCAATTTAAGTACACCAAAGTTCTATATCTTGTATCTGGATTCTTGATTCTTGATTTAGATTCTATCTTATGTGAAAGGGGGAAGTTGAAAAGGGCATGTAACTTTTAAAACTTCCTTCATATTTCATGAACTAAAATTCAGTATTTCTACGGAGTGTTAGAGGAAATTTACTGACATTCTTGTTCAACATGCTTCTCTGTACTCATACCAAATGAAAAAGATTATATAAAATCAAGGAAAAGCCTCATGTAACACCATGGACTGAAGAAAAGCATGTTGATGTGGAAAATTTCAGGGAATTGTAGCAGCAGGCCTTACTCAGTACAGGGCTTACTCAACTGATGAAGTAACTCTCCCACTCATCTTTATTCGAAACTCCTTGATGGTTTGCCAGACAGCAATAGACCCAACTTCTGTTTAAATCTGATACAGGTGATGGCATTGCTTCAGCAAGGCAATCAGAACAGAACCACCGAACCCACTCGTGTCAACGAGACCTCTTCGCGGTCTCATGCTATCTTGCAGGTGGTTTAGCTAACATACTTCGTATTTGGGTCACTAAAGATTTTTCGTATTTCCTTCTCGATACTGTTTATTTGATCTTACAATCATTTCTGTCGATCGCAGGTCGTTGCGGAATACCGGATCAAGGACCCTGCTGGCGTTGTTACCCGAATGGGGAAGCTTTCGCTCATCGATCTTGCAGGCTCGGAGCGAGCCCTGGCAACGGACCAGCGGACTCAAAGATCGGTCGAAGGAGCCAACATCAACCGCTCCCTCCTCGCACTGAGCAGCTGCATCAATGCTCTTGTGGAGGGAAAGAAGCACATCCCTTATCGTAATTCCAAGCTCACGCAACTCCTCAAGGACTCTCTAGGAGGCCCGTGCAACACCGTCATGATTGCTAATATCAGCCCGAGCAATCTCTGCTTCAGCGAGACGCAAAATACTCTCCACTGGGCCGACCGTGCTAAGGAAATAAAAACTAAGGTGAGATTCCTTCTTCTCGAGAGTTGAATCCTTTCTTAAAATTTTAAGAGAATTGAAATGAACCATGAAATTGGTTGTAAGTAATAGGGATAATTGACATTGCGTCATTTCATTACAGATGAACAAGTGCTGAATCTTAACAAATTTTCGATTTGTTCATGCTAAATTAACTTCAGAATGAGCTCCAACTGTTGTTGTCATCGTTCTTCATCGATTTCAGGCATGCATGGTGAACGAGGAAGCAATGCAGGTGCCCGAAACCGAGACGGACCAGACAAAACTACTACTACAGCTGCAGAAGGAGAACAGCGATCTGAGGCAGCAGCTGGTGCGCCAGCAGCAGAAGCTACTGGCCATCCAAGCCCAATCCCTGGCCGCGAATTCTTCGCCAGCGCCTTCCATCATCTCCTCCCCTCTGCAGTCCACACCGTGCTCCACCCATCGAAAGCCCAAGCTCTCCATCTTAGCTGGCAACTGCTTCAGCACGCCGGAGTCCCGGAAGCGGGGGGCCAATGACACGGCGGTCCTGGAGCTGCAGAGGGCAGTGAAGACTATGGAGGGCGAGATCGAGAGGCTGAAGAAGGAGCACACCCTGCAGATCAAGCAGAAGGACGACTTCATCCGCGGATTGATAACCAAGAACGGATCGAAGCCTTGGGGAGATGACAAGGAGAGGAGGGTCGTCACACGGGCGAGCTTGCGCAAGGGGGATAGGACATTGGCGGCGGAGGGAGAATTGAAGAGCCCGAGCCACCGTTTTTCATCCCCGGTGCCGACGGTTAAGAAGCGCAGCTTCTGGGATATAAGCGTGGCTAGCAGCCCGTCAGCCGCCACGGTTAACGACAGGAAAACGAGGAGCCATGTTGCGGCTCAGACACCTCAGGCTCCATCCATGCTTCTTCAGGTATAGATTTCTTGATGCCTAGCTAGAATTCTGTTAAGGAGGTATAAGGAGAAGATCTGTTGTGATCACAGTATGTGTGTGTGTGTGAGTGATACATTGGATTTGCCCATGTTGTCATTCCATCAAGCATACATGGAAGATCCTTTGTATTCCACACCAACTGTGCTTCTCCTTAGCCTGTGTTTTTCTTTCTGTATGTGAGTTTTCTCCTACTGATGCAGCTTGCATATCAATGTTTCTGGTTTGTGTTCATGTTGGGGCCTCATGTTGTGAATCGCGCCCTACAGCCGGGATTCGCTCGTCAAAGAATCTGATCGGAAGAATCTCCGAGGCATTGAGAAGATAAGGAGAAAGATGCAGAGAGAGAGAGAGAGAGAGAGAGAGAGAGAGAGAGGTGTTCTTGGAATTTCTTTGTGTGTTCTCAATGCTATTTACTCGGGGAACTTAGTTATTGTATTGACACTTCATGTTGTGTGAGCTAACGAACTTTGTTGCCTTTGTTGTTTGCTGATCACTAAGTCAATCTTTTGATTCTTCAGGATGTAATGGGTGCCTTTCATGAGAATTGGCTTGTTTATATACTCTGGGTTTCCGAATTTAGAAAGATTCAACATGAACAAGAGTTGTTGTGGGAAGATCTATCATCTGAATCTTTGTCAAGTGTTGTGTCTTTCATAAAGAAGTGAAATGGAAGAATCCAAATGAAAATTTTGAAAAGAAAAGAAAAACTTGCGACATTTTAATCTTAGCGTTTCGCAGAAAGCTCATCTTCTCGATCTTCGCATGGTTAGTATTCTGCGCCGATCCATAGACATGCCAAATAGGACAGTCTAACCTTGAACTCCGGTCATTGAATCAGTGGATCAAACGCTTTCAAATTATGTGCCTTCCATAGTTGCCAGCATCCTGTGATCGGAGTGGCTTCGATAAATCTAAATTGATGAGAAGAGCAAACCCTATAATTGCTAATGCCACGATTTATGACCACATTGTATGGAAATTAGCGTACATTGCATTGATTAAGATCGGCATTGCACGTTTCTTGGTCTCTGTAACGCCGGACACCACATCTTGGAGTTTATCTTCTTAAAGCGTTTTCACGGTCAACTCTCTCTACAAGGATCTTATCTCGCCTTCTTCTCGTTGTCTGATGAGAAGTACAGTGCGGCTCTGAGAATTTGTATCATTAGAGTTAAAAATTGCACTAAAAATTATTTTTCATGTGACAGTATGAAGTAGGGTTCGGTGAATCAGTGGAGTGGGGTCAAACCAACAGTCAAAACTAAATAAATTATGATAAAAAAATATCTAAAAGATTTGAATTGATGAATTTTTAAAAAAAATTGACTCAGTCATCCATATGTAGCGTCGCCCATGGAGGACTATAGTACCCTCAAACACAAGATCTTCATGAGACTAGCAATCCTCAATAAAATCCTTATGAAAAAATAATTTACAGGGGACCCGAGTTACCGACGTCCTTTATTTCCCTTGCAATGCTGAAGATGAGACATCAAACCACCTCCTTCTCCTCCGCCCTTTTGCAAAAACAGTCATGGTTCACTGTGTTCTCAATCCTCCTTGGAAACTCTTTGGTTCACTTGGAGAAAGAAAAAATTATTGGCACAATAAAAGAAAGCATGCTACATTTTCACAGTAGTAATTTGGTGGAACTTATGGCTCGAACATAACGGATGGATCTTCAATAAAAAATTTAGCTCCTTGACAGAGGTTATCATGAGGACTCCTGAGTCTCTTCGCCTTTGGTCTATGGCTCTTTTGGAATCTTTTAAAGGGTCTTTTATCTTCTTATTGCAATCCATTGATTTTGAATTCAGATCTCCTCCAGCTGATCGGCCCGGCGTACATCACAGCCGCATGCGGGCACTAGAGTGTGATTCACCTTTGGGTCACCTGTTGAAAAAGTGGCTCACCTAGGGGTCGTGTGCAGGACCTGGACAGCTTGTGCGCATGACCCGGCCCCCCTCCGGAAAGGTAGACGCGTCATCCGAAAGGGCGAACTCGTCTCTCCCCAGGTTGTCATGTGCACGACTGTTGGGTTGTGCGCACGACTTGCTCAGGTTGTGTGCACGACTATGTCAGGCAGCACGGGCCAGCCCAAGTCATGCACGATTTGACTTTCATGTTTGGACTGTTTTAAGGGGAATCTCGATATTAAGCTTATGTAACATATTCCTTTAATATATAAGGGGTCTAGGGTTTTGGGGATTTGATTGCATTGAAGAGGAAACTTTGAGGAAGGCTTAGAGAGGCTTGGTGAGATTTTGGAGATGAAGGAGATGCTCTCGGCAAAGGGAGTTCATCTCATTGGAGTTGGGTGTTGCTTGTAACTCCGTTTGGTTCTTCGTTATTGTGGATCGTTCGATCGTTTTCACCCGTGGTTTTTCCCACAATTCCACATAAATCTATTGACTCTCTCTCTATCTCTATGTGATTGCTTTGTGGTTGTTTTCTTCTTACTTGTTATTTTTTTATTTGTGTTGGATTGCTTGTTTCGCATCGATTCGTCAAAGAATCATATTTTGCAATTGATTTTTGTTGACCCACATGGTCAGAATGATTCGGTATCGGATTGTTCATCTGGTATCGTCTGGTTGGATCCTCAAAAAATTGGCATCAAAGCAAGGCTTATCGTTCTTGATCAATTGTCATGGCAACCAGCTTATCGAACATGTTGAATCTCAAGATCCATGTAGAGAAATTTGATAGAAAGTCTAACTTCACCGTATGACAAGTTAGTGTCAGAGATTTGTTGATTCAACAAGGTCTTCACAAAGCTCTGTATGGTTCGAAGGCAAAGCCTACAGATATGCATGTTGGCAGAGGATTGAGAAGAGTTAGATCTTCATGCTTACAACACTATCAGATCTTGTTTGGGAAAGGAGATTAAGTTTCTCGTCATGTATGAGAGTTCCACAGTGACGATTTGGACGAAACTTAAAAGCTGGTACATAACGAAGTCTCTGACAAATCAATTATTCTTGAAGCAACAACTTCATATGTTTCGCATGAGAAAGATACTTTCATCCACCAACATCTTAATGAATTTAGTTGGATCATGTCTAAATTATTGAACAACGAAGTAGAAAATCAAAGAGGAAGAAAAAACCCTTATCATTCTCTCTTATTTAGTGGAGCGCTTCGAGCACCTCGTTACGACGATGCTTTATAAGAAAGAGATCATTGAACTAGAGGAAGTTACGACGAATCTTCTGTCCAATGATTTAAAAAAGAGGCTCTTGGTTACGAAGTCACAGATAGAGAGTTTTGGCTTATTTGTACATAAATGAAGGTCAGAGAATAAGGACTCTTTCAAGGGAAAGTCTGGATCTAAGTCTAGGCCTAGGAAAGACGTGGAGTATTATTACTGTTACAAAAGGGGTCATATCAAGTCTGATTGCCCTAAGCTAAAATCGAAATGGAGTATGTCTAGGAAGAGTGCATATTCTAAGGCGTCGTCTGACGTAGCTCACGTAGCGGAGGATCTACCAAATGATGCAATTTTATTGGTCATAGTTCGAGGGGATCTGAATAATAATTGAATCTTAGATTCTGTTTGCTCCTACCACATGTGTCCCAATCGGGATTAGTTCTTCTCCTATCAGAAGGTGAATGATGGTTTGGTCTTGATGGATATTGATTTTGCATGCAAGACCATCAGGAAGGGAGAAATCAAAATTTGTACATATGCATGATGACATTATTAGGATTTTGACTAATATTCGACACGTTCTAGATTTGAAGAAGAATCTCATCTCTCTTAGTACTCTGGATTCTTTGGGATGCTCACCATTCAAGGTGGAGTTTTGAGAGCATATTGAGGGATTTTGATTGTTGTGATGGGTGACAGGATCGGGAGCCTCTATGTTCATTCTGAGAGCATTATTACAGGTAGTGCAGTGGGTTCTACTTCGGTAGAAGATATAGAAGCAGTCCCATCACAGTTATGGTATAAGTGTTTGGGCTATATAAGTAAGAGAGATCTTTCTGAGTTGAGCAAGCGGGATTTGTTCTTAGGTGTGAAGAACGTCAAGCTTGACTTTTGCGAGGACTATGTGTTTGGGAAGCAATATCGGGCCAAGTTTGGTACGATAGTTCATCGCACGAAGGAGACGTTAGATTACGTCCATACAGATGTTTGGGTCCTTTCAGAGTTGCTTCTGAAGGAGGAACGAGGTTCTTCTTCTCTTTTATGGATGACTATTCCAGAAAGGTCTGGGTCTACAAGTTGACGACCTAAGATCAGATGTTTAAGACGTTTCAAAGGTGGAAGACTTTGATAGAGAAATAAACTGATAAGAAGTTGAAGCGTCTCCGCCGCGACAATATAAGAGAATTTACATCTACTGTAAAGAAGAAGGGATTGCCAGACACGTCACGGTCAGGGAAACATCTCAGCAGAATGGCGCCATAGAGAGGATGAACCAGACTTTACTCAAATGAGCATGCTGCATGCTCTTTGAGTCAAGCTTGGGTAAAGAGTTTTGGACAGATATCGTAAACACGACATGCTATTTGGTAAACCGGTCATCAGCTATTGCGATTGCTTTGAAGACTCCGGAGGAGGTTTGGTCAGGCAAATCGGTGGATTACTCGATCTTGCGAGTGTTTGGATGTCTAGCTTCCATCACGTCAAAGATAGCAAGTTAGATCCGCGTACGAAGAAGGGCATATTTTTGGGGTATACTTACGGAGTTATGGGGTACAGAGTTTGGTGCCCATAATCACGTTGTTTCATTACTAGCAGAGATGTGACTTTCTATGAGACTCAGCTGCAGACTTCTAGTAGGCCGAGGTTAGAGATCGATTTTGAGAGTGAAAGTCACGGTGATCAGTTGCAAATGAAGCTACAGGCTTCTACAGTTTCTACAGAGGTAGAGCAGACTATTCCGATAGAGGTGACTATTCCAGATGAGGCAGTTCAGGTTCTAGAGCAACAGTATGTTATAGACGGCAGGCCGAAGCGGACTACCAGAGCACCAGCCAGACATGGGTACGAGGAGTTTATTGCCTATGCACTAACCCTTGTTGATGGTGACAAGCCGACCACTTATAGAGAGGCAATCCAGGACAGGGATTGCATTGAGTGGGATGCGACCATGGGTTTACAAGAATCAGAGTTGGGAGCTTGTTGCAAGAACCAAATGGCATAAAGTCATCATTAGCTTACCCCTTCAGCGAAGCACCAGAACTACAAACAAGACACTTGGGGATCACCGAGCTGTAATCCAGCTGAATATGACTGACTCTACTCTAGTTAGGGTGAACTATGATCGTACGTGAAGTATAGTAGATAACTAAACTAAGAAGACACTGCTTGTGGTTATAGTATGTCCAATGCATACAGGCGGGATGTCACGTACTGCATATGGGAGGTGGGCATATTATCCCTTGCTTCTGAACAAGCCCTAAAACTATATCTCTTTTCCTCATATCGTTTATGATGCATGTGTAACATTTTCAATAGCATTAAAAGTAGTTAGCTTCAACCTAGATTTATAGCAGGTTGTATGTGAATCAGTAAATTCTTCGTACAGATAGTGTTGTAAATGTTAATGATTGAACATGAATCATGGTGACTATATGACCCATGGTATAGCCAAGTTATCGCAGAGTAACAAGGGATGGCTGTCTCGGTAGAGGGACTAATTGAGACACTACCTCAGTTGAGATTGTCTTCCTAGAGGGAATACCGACTACCCACGGGCATGTGTAGGGGACCCTTATGCACAGGATGTGACGTGAACCACCGTCTGTGCATAATCTGAATAAAATAGGTAGGGTCACAGGGTTGGATAGGCGGTAAAGCCCGAGTGGCCTAGTAGTTCACTCTTGGGTAATAATCCCGAAGAAGTAAGTTGGGCGAGAGTGCCCCATGGTAAAAGACCAAACCCCCTTATGTCTATATATGTATTTTCGGTTGACCAAATATACTGGGATCAGGTGTTGTCTGTTGGAAGAATCAGGTATATAGAAAATTATCGGTTCATACTAGGAGTAGATTAGATCTAACTTCCATTGTTCATGATCATGATTGTAGATATAAATATTAAAAATTGTATCATCGTAATTTATAGTTTGACATTGTAACCATATATTGTAGTATCTTTTGATTTCTCTGATATTAGTTTAAAGTAAATAATATTATTTAAAATTTATATTTAATGCTGCCCTAGTTAACCTAGAGATGGGCAAAATGTGGTTATAGTTTACCTTAGTTAGTTTAGGGTTGGCTGTTCACTGAGTTTACCTTTGTAAACTCACCCCGTTGTTGCACACTATTTTCATATATTATAGACCATTCTCAAGCGCTTTCTCAAGAAGCATAGCTATCGAGAGAGGACTCTAGAAGTATTAGTTAAGTGTCTTTATTTTCACTTGACTATGTAATAAGTGACTAGACCTTGTTGGATATTTTAGATGCTCTGAATAAATGTCAGTATCATTTCTTTTTGTTTAGTAGGCTTTTTCATATAGCTTGGAAGACTTTCCCTTCAAAGCCATCCCTATCAAGTAGTAAATAGTCAATGATAACTTAATAATAAATTAAATGATAAAATTCACCCCATAATATTTTACTATGTTGACTTACCCATTTTAACCCCTCCATACTCCAGGCCTGGCTAGTTTCCATTATAACCAGATCTGGGGCGTGACACGTCTACTTTAGGAAGCTTTATGATGGTTATATGATATTTCTTCTTTTATATGTGGATAACATGCTTATTGCAGCAAAGAACATATCATATATCGACGTCCTGAAATCTCAGTTGAGCAATGAATTTGAGATGAATGACTTGGGTGATACTAAGAAAATTCTTGGGATGAAGATTCATAGGGATCAGAAGCATGGTACAGTTTGTTCGACGCATATAAGCTATCTTCAGAAGGTGGTTTCTCATTATGGGATGTGTGGTGCTAAACCAGTTAGCATCCCCCTTGCTGGACACTTTTGATTATCAGCGAAACAGTCTTCTAACACCGATGACGAGCATGTTTACATGACTCGTGTGTTGTATGCGAGCATAATCGACAGTTTGATATACACCATGGTATATACTCGTTCAGAATTTGCACAGACTGTTAGTGTGGTCAGTCGTTACACGATCGAACCGGGAAAGAAACTATGACGACCAAGATCCAATATGCCAAGAGCCAAGAGCCAAGACTCCCGAGGCTGTGATGCCAAGATAGATAAGGTGAGGTGAGGTGAGGTGTACAAGGCCATGAGTTAGTCCCACATCGTCTGGAGAGAAGGAGATCCTTAATTAACTATATAATTTTCCCTTCCAAACATAGAAGACGCGTTTTAAAATCGTGCGCCACTACGGATTTTGTAAGAACTCCGTAGTTAAGCATGCTCGAGCGAGAGCAGTACTAGGATGTGTAACCTCTCTGGAAAGTTCTCGTGCGAGCACGGGCATAGCGGATAAAATCTTGTGTGATTGGGGTGGATGTTACAAAATGGTATCAGAGCCAGTTCTCCTCGCAATGGAGGGGGTCTAACCCTACACGAGGATGTGTAGCCCTAAGGGAGGTGGATTGTGACGACCAAGATCCAATAGGCCAATAGCCAAGAGCCAAGACTCCTTAGGCTGGGATGCCAAGATGGATGAGGTGAGGTGAGGTGTACAAGGCCATGAGTTAGCCCCACATCGCCTGGAGAGAAGGAGATCCTGAGCTACTTATATAATTTCCCCTCCCAAACATAGAAGATGCGTTTTAAAACCGTGCGCCACTACGGATTTCGTAAGAACTCCATAGTTAAGCGTGCTCGGGCGAGAGTAGTACTAGGATGGGTGACCACCTTGGGAAGTTCTTGTGCGGGTGCGGGTACGAGTAAAGCGGACAATATCTTGTGTGTTTGGGACGGATGTTACAAATTGGTATCAGAGCTAGGGATATGATAGACCATGAAGTAGATATTATGGTACCTTCAGGGTACACTGAACTTGGGGTTACTCTTTTAGTGGGATAACAAGTTAGTTAGAGATACAGTGGGATATATTGATGTAGATTATACCGGTGACCTAGATGGGTGACAGTTTATGACATGTTATTTGTTTATGCTAGCAGATGGTCCAATGAGTTGAAAGGCTTTCCAACAGGACACGGTTGCACTATCGACGATAAAGGCTAAATACATGATCATTACGGAAGGCACCAAGGAGGTAATTTGACTTAAAGGAATTATAGGTGAGTTTAGTCTTTCGTAGTTTAGCATGAAGATATTTTCGGATAGCAAGAGCATTATCTATTTGGCGAATGACGATCAGGTCCATCACTCACGGACAAAGTATATTGATATTCGTTATCACTTTGTTCGAAAGCATATCATGAAGAAAGCATTTTCTTTGAAGAAGATTTCCACACATGATAATCCCGTCAATATGTTAACGAAACAAGTTTCATTGACTAAGTTCAGGCATTGTCTAAGCTTGGTCAAGATGATTTGAGAAGTTTTGCACCTTCAGAGTGCTGGCACCTTCAGGATGCATTAGTATATCTTCGATACGTTTTTTTGGATGCCGATGAGGCATCTTTGGTTACCATCAGGGTGTATGTGGAGACGACGATCGGATTTTTATTTGGACTTTTCGCCAAGGTAAAGATTGTTGAAGAAGTGGCTAGACTCTAGGGTTCATGCACACGACCTAGAAAACTCGTGCACACGACCTGGCCCCCTCCAGAAAAATCGATGCATCATCCGAAAGGGCGAACGCGTCTCTTCCCAGGTGATCATGTGGACGACTGTTGGGTCATGCGCACAACCTGGAGCCCGACATTCTTGAAGCATCCTTTAACAGAAAGACGAGACTGGCAACAAATGGTTGTGCACACGACCGTGCCAAGCAACACGAGTCAGCCCAAGTCATGCACGATTTGACTTTCCTATTTAGGCTGTTTGGAGGGGAATCTCGGGATTAAACTTATGTAATATATTCATTTGATATATAAAGGGGTTTAGGGTTTTGGGGATTTGATTGCATTGAAGATAAAATTTTGAGGGAGGCTTGGTGAGGGCTTGGAGAAAAGGAAGGTGCTCTCGGTGAAAAGAGTTTATCTCATTGGAGTTGGATATTGCTTGTAACTCTATTTGGTTCTTCGTTTATTGGATTGTCTTCGTCTGTGATTTTTTTCCGTAAGGGTTTCCATGTAAACCTCTCGACTCTCTCTCTCTCTCTCTCTCTGTGATTGTTTTCTTCTTACTTGCTATTTCTCTATTTGTTTTGGATTGTTTGTTCCATATTGATTCGTTGAAGAATTGTATTTTGAGTTGATCTTTGTTGACCCATGTGGTCGGAACAATTCGGTATCGGATTGCTCATCCGGTATCGTCTAGTAGGATCCTCAACATCGTCAGCCACTGTGCGGTAGTGATTTGCCCATCGATCGTGGTCGACCAATTGGAGGAGATCTGAACTCTTAGCTTGTAAAATCAATCAAAGGATTTGTGATTTGTACACATGTCGAAGGGTCTTATTGACTCACCTGTCAGGTGTATCAATAAAAGGAAAATGCTATTTGAACATATAGTGGAACATACTCTTGGACATATTGTGGAGGTGGGGAAGCATCGGTCAGCGTTTGGTGCATTGGGCGATGCACTGAGCTCTTGTCAACGACCTTTCCTCCATAGTATGTCTGAGATTATGTCCCCTTGTATGTCAAATAGCAGTCCCCGTCAACAAAATTGCTCTCATTAAAGACATGCAATAATGATTAGTTGTTTTTCATTGACCACAAAAAAAAATGGGATTCTACTTTAGTACCGAATTGCAATTTTTTTTTTTTTTGCAAAATATGAAACCAAACTTAACCCATCTCCACCCTCCATCTCCTCCCATTCTAGAGTTGGAAGTATTATTCTAGGGTCCATTTGACAAACCCTAGGTAAGCTCCTGATATCCTCCATAGGGCCATCCGATGGTCCCTATGAATTTTAGTATGTTACCAAAGTGGGTACCAATAAGGTTTGAGATTTTTATTTCGTATCTGGTTTCTATCCAGATCGAAACCAAAATTTTGATCAAAATTATTTTTAAAAATTGAAATTATAAAAAATAGACTAAATTTGTGATTTTTTTAAAACTTTAAATTTAAGTCTTTTATAGTTGTGTATCATATTTACTTGAATTATTTGAAGAGACCATACACCAAACACGTAGTAAGCTTGTATGAAGCATGATAACCAAGGTGAAATACCAATAAACTGGAAAAAAAAACTTGATAATAATCATCTATTAATATAAATACATTGTTTACGTCACGAAGAAGACAATCTTTGCTCGTCCAACTCAACTCTTCTTTGCTCATCTAACTGAACTTATCATCAATAGCCTCGGACGAACAACTATAACTTGTAGCTGACTGGAAGAGCTGATAAGATTTTGACCGACGTGATCGCTTGAGCCTCACAGGATTTGATCGAAATTTCGTCTCAATTTTGTCGAAATTAAGTCAAAATGCTAACTCACCCTGGGCCAACTTGTTTCGATCGAAATTTTGTCAAAATACAATGAAATTTATCGAAATCCCGCGAAATGACTGAAACCGAAATTTAGTGATTTCGATCGAAATCTCAATCCATGGGTATCATATAATTTTTCAAAAAAAAAAGGGACTTAGTGGAAAGCCCTTTCAAGGATATGCTTTTAAGCTCCAGTCCTGACAACTTGTTCATTTGAGCTCAACTCCCTCTCGAAAGATAGTTTTATATTAAACATTTACTGACATTTCTGCCTCTATCAAATGATAAAAATGCCCCTTCCATTGCCCCTGGTGTAGCAGAGAATCAATGGTGTACGTTTGTACGGTTATTGCTACAACGATTTCATTGTAGCATTGATTTCAATTAGTTGCTACAGTGATTTCAATGTAGCAACTACAGTGAAATCACTGTAGCAGCTACAGTGAAATCATTGTAGCAACCGAATTGATACTCAATTCTTGAGTATCGATTCGGGTTAGCAGAGTATCAATTCGATTGCTACAGTAATATCATTGTTGCTTTACAATGATTTTACTATAGCAACCGAACTGAAATCACTACTACAATAAAATCATTATTGGGCTACAGTAAAATCCTGTAGCGAATACTATATAGGTGCTAGCTATGACCGAAATCCTGTAACAAGCACTATATAGGCACTATTACTAGAGGGATAAAATAAATATTTTTTTAAAAAAATAAGTCACGTGGGACTTAAGGCTAAATGACTTATAGTCAATGATTTATCGTAATACAGGAATAGTTAAAGGGATTTTCGGCTTTTTGGGAAGAATGCTATTTGTATATTCTCCAACGACAAACAGTGACAAACCAGAGCCATGAAGTGGTGGCAGGCCAGGGCTCACAAGACTGAGTCCTGGGCCCGCCACCACTTCGTGGAGTATGATTTTGTTCCAACCTTCTTAAAGAGGTTGGAGCATCCCGCTCTCTCTCATTGGTCCTGTGGGCACCGAAATTAGCCCACGAATTGGACCCGACCCGCATGCGAAACCCGGCCCACACACAACGGCCCGCATGCGAAACCCGGCCCACACACAACGGCCCGCATGCGAAACCTGGCCCACACACAACGGCCCACATGCGAAACTTGGCCCGCACACAACGACCCACATGCGAAACCCGGCCCGCATGCGAAACTCGGCCCGCACACAACGGCCCGCATGCAAAATTGGGCCCGCACACAAACGGCCCGCATACACACTCGGCCCGCGTGCAAATTCGATTCGCGCGCCGCGACCCAACTTAAAGCAGACGGGTCCCACCGGACCCGCGACTCGAACACAAAGAGGGGGGCCCACCGGCCCCCCCTCTTGAAAACCGTGCCCCCTCCTCATGGAGAGGTGGGGCCGGCCCTAAAAGAAAGGGAAAAAGAGAAAGAAAAGAAAAGAAAAAGAAAAGAAAGGAAAAAGAAATCAAAACCGCCTCGATGCGGGGGGAGGTGGCGTGGACGTCTACGTAGCCGTAGATCCGCGACGATCCCTCGATCCAACGGACAAGATGACGTTGCGTCGCCATCCGATCCAAAAGTGCAACAAGAATAACAACTCGATCTTTAAAGATCGAGTCACATCTAGCCCGTAACCGCCCCAACTAAAAGGGAGGGGGTTGAGTTTGTTTCCCCGAATCAAGGAACAAAATCTCGATGGTTATGGGGGGAGATATTGGATGAAACAAAAAGATTTCAGCAATATCTCCCCCAACCACCCACCTTTGCCTATAAATAGAGGGGGTGGGGGAAGGCATCAAGGGTCGGAAAAGCTGATGACGAAAGGGCTCTGCAAGAGAAGCTCCAACGCTTGAAGACCCAAGGCTTCACGAGGCACGGCAAGCATGTCCTACGGGAATCCTTGGCCCTTCAAGTCCTCATCAACGTGAAGACCTTGCACTCGAAGATCAAAGCTTCGACTCCTCGCACGAAGAAGAAAGCTTGGAGAAGAAGACCCGGAGTCGTCGTCATCCCGACTTCTCCAACGATCTTCATCAACTCCGAAGAAGCCATAAGCAAAGGCCGGAGAAGAAGATCGAAGTCGACAACACCCGTCGTCTTCAACAAAGGCGTCGACTCCTCGCACGAAGAAGAAAGCTTGGAGAAGAAGGCCTGAAGCCGGTGCTACCCCTGCCGTCTTCGTCAACAAAAGCCGACGCTACAACCGTCGTGCGGAGATCGGTGCTACCCCCGCCGTCTTCACCAACAAAGCCGACGCTACAACCGTCGTGCGGAAGCCGGTGCTACCCCCGCCATCTTCACCAACAAAGCCGACGCTACAACCGTCGTGCGGAGATCGGTGCTACCCCCGCCATCTTCATCAACAAAAGCCGACGCTACAACCGTCGTGCGGAGATCGGTGCTACCCCCGCCATCTTCATCAACAAAAGCCGACGCTACAACCGTCGCATAGAGATCGGTGTTACACCCACCATCTCCACAAGAAGCCTTCAACTCCGATCAAGCCAAATACGCCCGGAGAAGAAGCCAGCCGATGTCACAACCGTCGAGGAAGCCGGAAGAATAAAGAAGCCTTGAAGAAGTAGCGCCAGTCGTTCGAGAAGAAGATCGAGTCAAAGCCGACGCAAGAAGCCAATGCAAACGCACCGGTAAAGCCCGCGCTAAAGCAACGCACGTGCCAAAGCCAAGCAACTACGACGGTCACGAGCAAAGCACCGCACGTTCTAGCCGATACGATGCGAAGTCCGGAAGAACTAAAGCATCGCAAGTCTCTACCCGCCTACGTTCAAGCGCAAGCGCCAAAGCAAAGCAAACGCCAGAGCCACGCCAAAGCTACGCCAAAGCCGAAAGCTAAAGCCAAAGCTAACGCCAAAAACACGATCGACGCCGCGAACCGACGATCAAGGACGCCGAGGTCGAGCAAGGATCGAGGAAGACACGAAGACCGAGGAACGAAGCCCAAAGCCTCCCTAGCCGAGAAAGCGCGAAGCACGGACGGGACAAAATCAACGGCGGAAACTCCTTAGCCTCTCAAAAACCCTCACCCTGTAAAGACCTCTGTCCTGGGCAACCCCTTCAGAGCTCTCGCACGAATACCACGTGGAGACGCGGATCAAAGGGACCCTCCAGAGGATCTCTCCCACAATCTCCTGATTAAAAAAATTTGTAATCTCGTGTGATCCGCAATAAAGACGACCCGAATCTTTTTCTGCGACCACAGATTTCTGGCACGCCCGGTGGGACCTCCTCTCCTTTCATCCGTACGTTTGAAGGAGTTGCTTCAAGTTCGCCATGGCCGGGACGAACGATGATACGTTTGCTCCAACAAGCCTTTCACCTATCGCCGAGTCTCCACTACTCCAACACGGTGATCCAGAAAACCCGAAGGATGTCATTCCCCCGGTAGTGCGTGTCTACACTCGGCGTACTCAAACTCTTGCGGACTTCTTCACGCTAGAAACTGCTACCGAAGATGCCCGCCAAGGCGCCAATGAGGCCTTGGTGTATGAAGAAACGAGCCTCAATCCTGGAACATCTGTCCAGAAGTTTGGGGAGGACCAGCCCCAACCCCGAACCCGTTCGGGTTCTCCAGCGGACTTTGCACATCCCTTGCCGGGGGCAAACATCCGTCATCAAGCAGAAGCAAGTCAGCGTAACTACGTCTTCGACGACGATGGCGAGGGTGCGGGAGTACAACATCAAGACGTCCTGCGACATCATCCTCCGTCCGCTCTCCAGCTCCAAGTCATGCAAATGGGTGAACACATGGCTCAGCTCACCCGACTAATGGAAGAGAAAGATCGTCACATCAACACCTTGCTTCAAAGGCTGAGTACCAGGGATGCTGCAACATTCGGTCAACCTCCTGCTTCTCCAGTAGCTGCTCCAGCCCCGTCTCCAACTCCTGCTCTTGCAGAAGTTGGCCCGATAATACTAGCAACTACTCCTGCACTTTCCTCGGCTCCCGTGCCAGCCTCGGTGGTCGCGCAACCTTCGATGGCAGCGACGATGAATGCCCAGCAGATACAAGCACTGGTGGCAGACATGATGCGTTCCCACGACAGTAGCCTACCTCCGATTACGGCAGCATATTCAAAGCCTTACACCACAAGGATCCAACAGCTGCGCTTCCCTACCGGGTTCCAGCCACCAAAGTTCCAGCACTTCGACGGGAAGGGAAATCCAAGGCAACACATTGCCCACTTCGTCGAAACTTGCAACAACGCCGGCACATACGGCGACGCAATGGTGAAGCAGTTCGTTCGCACCCTCAAAGGTAATGCTTTTGACTGGTATGTTGATCTTCCTCCAGGATCCATTGACAGCTGGGATCAAATGGAGAGGGAGTTCCTCAACCGCTTCTACAGCACTTGGCGCATCGTCAGCATGACCGAGCTTACTGCTACCAAGCAAAGGAAGGATGAGCCGGTAATCGACTACATTGATCGTTGGAGAAACCTTGCGCTAAACTCGCGAGATCGCTTGTCTGAAGACTCGGCCATCGAGTTGTGCACCCAAGGCATGCACTGTGGCTTGCTCTACATCCTCAAAGGGATCAAGCCTCGGTCCTTCGAAGAACTGGCGACTCGGGCTCATGACATGGAGCTCAGCTTAGCAAATCGCGGGGACTCAAAGGCCAAAGCCTTCCTGAAGGTGGAAGAGGAGGACGAACCGGCGGCATCAAAGCAAGTCAACGTCACCGACCTCGCTTCGACTTCCAAACCACTCAAGATCGGTGGCAAGCCGGACAAAGGCAAAGGAGCCGCCATACCACCTCCTCAGCCTCAACGGCCACCAAGGATGACTCTCGAGGAGCTTGAAGCTAAGGAGTATCCCTTCCCAGACTCGGAAGTTTCCTCCATGTTTGATCAGTTGATGCAAGAAAAGATGATCGAGCTTCCGCCACCAAAAAGGCCGGAACAAGCACATCGAGTCAACGATCCGCTCTTCTGTAAGTACCACCGGATGGTCAGCCATCCCATCGAGAAGTGCTTTGTCTTCAAAGATAAGATCATGGCACTCGCTAAGCAAGGGATGATCGAGATCGACTCTGGTGATATCGTCGAGTCAAATATGACGTCAATCACCTTCGATTCCTTCCCGCCAGTGCTGACTGCTCCACAACGCACTCCAGCAAGGCTGCGCATCGTCTGTCAAAGATCAATGGCGAAACCAGCCCCAAGAAGACGACGACGGTATACTCCTGCAGTGCCCAGGGCCAAATCCTCACTGCCTTGGGGGCAACCGTCTCTCGTGCAAACACTCCCTCTTCCAAACAAAGCTACATCCCAGCATGTGCTCAAAGCAAGAGACGAGCAAAGAGACCCTGAAGTCAGCCTGCTAGGCCAGCCATCAGGTAAGTTCGACTTCTACGTCTTTTACTCCAAGCCTCCTTCGATCCCAATGAAAGAAATCAAGCCAACCGGCTGGGGATCAGAAGATGAGTCGGTAGAGCCTCCAAAAGAGCAAGTCCTTCTGATCAAAGAAGAGTCGTCGGTCACAGCACCAATTCTTCACCCTGGCGAAGAAGATCTTACTGATGAAAATGCATGGGCTATGTCGCCTCGAAGGAGAAGGCCACGACGATCAAGCTACAGGATAGCATGTCCGGCCAACCATGAGCAAGATCGAGCGACAACAAAACTCCCCGAAAGAAAGACCTTCAAAGAAAAGAGTGAAGCTCCAGAAAGAAAGACGTCCAAAGTACCTCCAGCAAGTCCGAAAAATCTTCTCCAGCAAACATACCCAGAGCTGGTGACACTCCAGGAGTTCTTTCCCAATCGCTTCCTCAAAGCTGATCAAAACTTCAAGATTTCCTGCTGCATGATGGAAGTTCATCAAGTGCTCCAGGAAGACGATAAAGAAGGCGGCTCCAATATCGAAAGTATGGAGAGAAGCATCGCCGCCAACGGTAAGCCGTGCAACAAGGTCAAAGCACACATTGCTGACGCCAAGTGCTACCAGGCTGAAGACCTCGTTGCAGAAGTTCCTCCAGCAAAGGCACCACGAGCCCAAGAAGTCCAACCAATTGCGAGGGACAAAACCTCTCCGCTTGCAAAACTAGTGACATCCTCCAGCCAGACGGTGCACAAAGTCAAAGGAGCGCCAGCATCAAGACGAAAAATCCACATCAACTCCAAATCAAGCTCAACGCCACACGTTCCGTTGCCTGCTCAAGCTGCAACAGTCCTGTGGCTCGCACCTCAATGGCTTCGCAAGCCAGGACGATCGCCTTCCACTCCAGCAAAAGAACCATCGTCACTATTCTCCGAGGCCAACTTCATCACTTTGTAAGAGGTGACACTGCCGTTACATGGTCTGTTGCATACCTCGAGCTCAACCGAGTCTTTTGAGTACACCAGCTCCGAGCGACTCGCAATCAAGACAGAAAACACACGGGGGCAAAACTCCACCGAGTTGATGTTCAAATCCAGCTGCAACAAAGAAAGCACAGAGCATATGGGTTCATTACCCTCAGTTGCGATACCACATCGCCTGACAAAGACTCAAGCTCGTCTCTCCAAAAGCGACGAACAAAGTATTCTAAACCACCGAGACATCGACTCTAGTCAAACTCCAGCAATCACCAAAACTCCAGGCAAGAAGATCTTCACTTCTAACTACATTGAAGCGAAGAAGGCGGATGACAACTGCGAACCAGCAGCGGCTCTGCCTACCAGTGGCAAGTCCCTCAAAAGGTACTTTGCCTAGCGCAAGGTTACCCCCCTTGCCCAAAAAAAAAAAAAAAAGGGGTAATAAAGGAACTACGTGTGACTTGATCCCTCTCAGTAAGGTACGTAGGCAGCCTGTAAAGATTCAGTCCAAACAAAAAAAAAGTAAACCACCATTCCAGAAAAATAAGCCCAGAAAAGACGCAAGTCCAACTCCGAAAGGCGAGAAACCACCAGCTCTCGGTGGTTCGTAAGCTTCTCCCGCTGCTTTGCAAGCTCCGTTGCAAAAGTCTTCTCGGTTGCTCGAGCTTTCTCCAAACGGGACTCCAGCATCTGAAGCAACACATGAATAGCAAGTCAAAGTCCTTGAGGTGCCGAAGCGGCTCGCATCCCACAGCTTACACGCGCTTACACTCCAGGGGTAGAGGAGCCATCAGCTTCCAACGCGTCGCTAGCTCTGCACGCTGCTTCGCAAGGTTCGCTTCAGAAGCCTTCTTGATCACCCTACCAGCTCAACGCGTCGCAAGCTCTGCACGCTGCTTCGCGAGGTTCGCTCTGAAAGTCTTCTCGGCCGCTCGAGCTTTCCCTAAACAGGACTCCGATTCCTAAAGCGATGCACGAGCGGCCTCCATTTTCTTCTGCACCCGAACCAAGTCTGCAGTAGGAAACGTGTGAAGCCCCTCCAGTCGACGTTCCTTTTCCTCGGCCTTTGCCAAACGCCAAGGAAACGTCCTCCTCTAGTGAAGCCCGTTGCAAGCAATGAGCCTAGTTGTCCGCCAAAAGGGTGCACATATGCTCCTCAAACAAGGAGCCATCCACCAGGAAACCCACCAGTTACTCAAAGCGTCAAGACCCTCCTCTTGGAAGGGTACAAGTGTCACCTGGATAAACTTCCAGCACAACTCTCCAAAAGAAGCTTCGAAAGAAGACTCTGCGATCTACACTTTCGCTGGTAAGTCTCTGAGTGCTGAGACAAGGCACGATCCTGTCCTGAAGACCCAAGCACGGAAACCGCCTCCAGGACCATCGCCGTGACGGCTGTCAAAGACGTCACAAGAACTGACAAAGAAGCTGCGACCAAAACATCCGTTGGGACTGACTTCTGAATGGCAACTCCGGACTCGGTCGAACGATCTACCGTGAAGATCCCTCATCAGTGAGAATGAGCTCGTCCAACTTCGACACACGCTTCCTGCTTCGAAGTACGACGGTAGAAGACTCGCACAAAAGGGAAACGAAGATGCGTACTCCCTTGGGAGACCGCATCGACGATCCATCCAGAAGTCGGAAAGCTCTCGTAACGGCGGCAGAAGACTTGCGCAAAAGGAAAACGAAGATGCGTACTCCCGTGGGAGACCGCATCGACGATTTATCCAGAAGACGAAAAACTCTCGTAACGCCAGACCCTGAAAAAGAAAGGGAGAAAAGCACAAATCAACCACGCATACAAACAAATCAAGTCAAGGCAAAAAAAAAAAAAAAAAAAAAAGAAAAGAAAGAAAAGAGAAGAAGAAGAAAAAGAAGAAGAAGAAGAAGAAAAGGGCCTCGAGCCAAGGACTGCATCTTTCGCGACCTCCACGAAGCCAAAAAGATTGTTAGAGCTGTCACCGAGGTCAAGATCAGCAAGCAAAAGACGACCAAGACAGGCTGCTCCTTGTCAATGCTAGTGGCTTCATCTTCCTCCTCGTTGAACTCCAGAACACCCATCTCGATGTCCTCCAAGCTGACATCACCACCAGAAAAAGTTATCTCCAAAGTCCAGAGGAACATCCAGCCCGTCTTGCCCAGTCTGCCCAAGTGCAACCTCGCCAGTCACTCTGCTCTCGCGGTAGACCTCAACGATCCCGCCGGCCTTCGGAAAGCACTCGGAGGGATGAGTCCTACAAGGAGACGAAAAGTGCAAGTCAAATCAAGATGCAAGGTCAATTCCAGAAGAAAAGGGCAGTGCAAGTCCAGAAGTCTAAAAAAAAAAAAAAAACCGGAGCTAAAGCTGCAGCCCCAAAGGGGACCATAGCCCCATGAAAAACCCAAGACCAGAGAGGGGTCAGCAGCCCTTTCCTTCCTTCAAAATCCAAGAAACCAAATGGCCACAACCTCTTAATGCCAAAAACAAAAATATAGAGGGGGCCGTAGCAAAAATAGCCACAGCCCTCTTCTCTCCGAAAACCCACAGCCCCCAAACGGGGTTGTGGCCTCCAACTGCTGCGCCCCGTGCCAGAACCCAAGCCGGCCACCTCGCTGCTGCTGTGTCCATGAAACAAAGAAGGCAGAGAAGTGGGACCCGCAGTCACCAAAACCCCCAACCATGGCCGGCTCGTGGACCCCGGTACCAAAAAAAGAAGAGGGGTAATGACTACAGCCCCCATATGCCAAAAGGAAGAAAAGGAGGGGGCCACGGCTAAAAAAAAAAAGCCGCAGCCCCCATATGCCAAAAGGAAAAGAAAGAAGGGGGCCTTGGCTAAAAAGCCGCAGCCCCCCATGCCTAACGAAAGAAAAAGGAGGGGGCCACAGCAAAAACCGCAGCCCCCCCCTTCCCCTACAAAGACTGTCACGCCCCTCGGGGGGTGCATGCCGGGTCCGCGACGACCACCAGCCCGCCGCTCCCCGTGCGCGCGCACCGGCCGCCGCACCCGCCACAGCCCGGCCCGCCTCCGGTCGCGCCGCACGAGCTGCGCCCGCCACAGCCCGGCCCGCCTCCGGTCGCGCTCCGTGCGCTGCGCCCGCCGCAACCCGGCCCGCCTCCGATCGCGCTCCGCGCGCTGCGACCACCGCAGCCCCGGCCCGCCTCCGGTCGCACCCCGTGCGCTGCGCCCGCCGCAGCCCGGCCCGCCTCCGGTCGCGCTCTGCCCGCTGCGCCCGAGCCCACTGCACCCGCCTCCGGTTGCACCCTGCGCGCTGCGCCCACAGCAGCCCGGCCCGCCTCCGGCCGCGCTCCGCCCGCCGCAGCCCCGGCCCGCCTCCGGTCGCGCCCCGCACGCTGCGCCCACCGCGCGCCGGCCGCACCATGCAGCCCCCGGCCGCGCCCCGACTCCGGCTCGCACGCCGGCCGCACCTTGCAGCCCCCGGCCACGCCCCGACTCCGACTCGCACGCCGGCCGCACCCCGCAAGCCCTCCGTTCGCGCCTGCGCCGCTGACCCCGTGGACCCGACGGCAGAGACGAAGAAGAAGAAGAAAAAAAAAATTGAAATGAAATCTATTTTTCATTGACCCCCTATAAATATGCTTAATCGGTTATTGGGATAGAGATAAGATAACTCTCCCATCCCATAAATCTAGGGTCTATATCCGGAGTGCATCCCGATCCGATGCAACCACTGTTTCAAAAGAAAAAAAAAAGAGATAAAAAAAAAAAAAAAAGAAAGAAGAGAGAAAAGAAGAAGAAAAAAAAAAGGAGTAGGAAGAAGGAGGGAACCTCCTGCGGCTTCGACCACTCCGCCTCCTCCGCTCGATGCGCCATCCGCCTCGTCACCACCATCGGCCGCGACAATCGGCTTTCATCATTGCGCTCCAGCACCAAAGAAGGGCAACAACCCTCCGCCAAGGCGCATCGCTGCCGTCCTCGCGCTCCCGTCGCCTTGCTGCCCTGGGACTCCGCGCAGCGGCCGTCATCAACGTTCGCGCCATTCTCAAAGCAAAGGAAGTCCGCGACAATAAGGGCAATCGAAACCTTAGAAGAAGTCTTCGACTCCAAGCTGCCAGAGCCCTTCATCTTTTGCGCTAGCAACGATGAGGGAAAACAAAAAGGCGGGGGGTCCCTGTAAAGACCTAAATTCCGCACAAATACGTGATCAAGGCCAAATGCTACGCGTTTCCCGCGGGCGCACTCGACCTTGAGGGGGCATTTGTGGACACCAAAATTAGCCCACGAATTGGACCCGACCCGCATGCGAAACCCGGCCCACACACAACGGCCCGCATGCGAAACCCGGCCCACACACAACGGCCCGCATGCGAAACCTGGCCCACACACAACGGCCCACATGCGAAACTTGGCCCGCACACAACGGCCCGCATGCGAAACCCAGCCCGCATGCGAAACTCGGCCCGCACACAACGGCCCGCATGCAAAATTGGGCCCGCACACAACGGCCCGCATGCAAAATTGGGCCCGCACACAAACGGCCCGCATACACACTCGGCCCGCGTGCAAATTCGATTCGCGCGCCGCGACCCAACTTAAAGCAGACGGGTCCCACCGGACCCGCGACTCGAACACAAAGAGGGGGGCCCACCGGCCCCCCCCTCTTGAAAACCGTGCCCCCTCCTCATGGAGAGGTGGGGCCGGCCCTAAAAGAAAGGGAAAAAGAGAAAGAAAAGAAAAGAAAAAGAAAAAAAAGGAAAAAGAAATCAAAACCGCCTCGATGCGGGGGGAGGTGGCGTGGACGTCTACGTAGCCATAGATCCGCGACGATCCCTCGATCCAACGGACAAGATGACGTTGCGTCGCCATCCGATCCAAAAGTGCAACAAGAATAACAACTCGATCTTTAAAGATCGAGTCACATCTAGCCCGTAACCGCCCCAACTAAAAGGGAGGGGGTTGAGTTTGTTTCCCCGAATCAAGGAACAAAATCTCGATGGTTATGGGGGGAGATATTGGATGAAACAAAAAGATTTCAGCAATATCTCCCCCAACCACCCACCTTTGCCTATAAATAGAGGGGGTGGGGGAAGGCATCAAGGGTCGGAAAAGCTGAAGACGAAAGGGCTCTGCAAGAGAAGCTCCAACGCTTGAAGACCGAAGGCTTCACGAGGCACGGCAAGCACGTCCTACGGGAATCCTTGGCCCTTTAAGTCCTCATCAACGTGAAGACCTTGCACTCGAAGATCAAAGCTTCGACTCCTCGCACGAAGAAGAAAGCTTGGAGAAGAAGACCCGGAGCCGTCGTCATCCCGACTTCTCCAACGATCTTCATCAACTCCGAAGACGCCATAAGCAAAGGCCGGAGAAGAAGATCGAAGCCGACAACACCCGTCGTCTTCAACAAAGGCGTCGACTCCTCGCACGAAGATGAAAGCTTGGAGAAGAAGGCCTGAAGCCGGTGCTACCCCTGCCGTCTTCGTCAACAAAAGCCGACGCTACAACCATCGTGCGGAGATCGGTGCTACCCCCGCCGTCTTCACCAACAAAGCCGACGCTACAACCGTCGTGCGGAAGCCGGTGCTACCCCCGCCATCTTCACCAACAAAGCCGACGCTACAACCGTCGTGCGGAGATCGGTGCTACCCCCGCCATCTTCATCAACAAAAGCCGACGCTACAACCGTCGTGCGGAGATCGGTGCTACCCCCGCCATCTTCATCAACAAAAGCCGACGCTACAACCGTCGCATAGAGATCGATGTTACACCCACCATCTCCACAAGAAGCCTTCAACTCCGATCAAGCCAAATACGCCCGGAGAAGAAGCCAGCCGATGTCACAACCGTCGAGGAAGCCGGAAGAATAAAGAAGCCTTGAAGAAGTAGCGCCAGTCGTTCGAGAAGAAGATCGAGTCAAAGCTAAAGTCAAAGCCGACGCAAGAAGCCAAAGCAAACGCACCGGTAAAGCCCGCGCTAAAGCAACGCACGTGCCAAAGCCAAGCAACTACGACGGTCACGAGCAAAGCACCGCACGTTCTAGCCGATACGACGCGAAGTCCGGAAGAACTAAAGCATCGCAAGTCTCTACCCGCCTACGTTCAAGCGCAAGCGCCAAAGCAAAGCAAACGCCAGAGCCACGCCAAAGCTACGCCAAAGCCGAAAGCTAAAGCCAAAGCTAACGCCAAAAACACGATCGACGTCGTGAACCGACGATCAAGGACGCCGAGGTCGAGCAAGGATCGAGGAAGACACGAAGACCGAGGAACGAAGCCCAAAGCCTCCCTAGCCGAGAAAGCGTGAAGCACGGACGGGACAAAATCAACGGCGAAAACTCCTTAGCCTCTCAAAAACCCTCACCCTGTAAAGACCTCTGTCCTGGGCAACCCCTTCAGAGCTCTCGCACGAATACCACGTGGAGACGCGGATCAAAGGGACCCTCCAGAGGATCTCTCCCACAATCTCCTGATCAAAAAAATTTGTAATCTCGTGTGATCCGCAATAAAGACGACCCGAATCTTTTTCTGCGACCACAGGTCCATTACAAGGTTATGTTTGTCATTTCATACTGTTTATCATGGTGAAATGACCAAAAGTCCTCGAGATGGACCAATGAGAGAGAGCGGGATGCTCAAACCTCTTTAAGGAGGTTGGAACAAAATCGTTCTCCACTTCGTGGGTCTGGTTTGTCATCTTTTTTTGGGTTATTTTGACTTTGCCCCCATATTTTGCCTTGAATTAGACTTTAACCCCTATCTTTTCATTAATTAGACTTTACTCCCAAAACTGACTGTTCCGTCAGCTTACCCCCAAAACTTTATTTCTTTTCCATCAGCTCACCCTTTCTCTTAGATGGTCAGCGTAAAGTCTAATTAATAAAAATATAGGAGGTAAATTTTAATTCAAGATAAAATTTGGGGGGCAAAATCAAAATAATCTTCTGTTTTTTTTTTCCACGAAGAATGTACAAATATGATTACTCCCACGGGAAAGCTTTCATTCCGAAGACGAAGGTCAGATACTCCGCCTTATGCTACACTCGCTTTACACCTCCATCATACTATTTTATGATGTGAAAGGTACGATGATCATGATAGCTCCATAATTAATAGCAATATTAATAAATTAATGATGGCGACAAGATTGGGTGAACAGAGCATTCCCTTCCTGGACCGAATCACATGAAAACAAAACTACAAGGACACAACATAAAGACCAATTTTGCTACCCGATTGATTTGCTATACTTGCTTCCGGCCCAATCGTGGTGTGCCACATCATTCATTAAAAAGGATACAATCGAGATTACATTTGTTACTAGAAGTAAGCTGTATTTTGTTAATGGACGACATGGCGCATCACGATTGGTTCCAATTACAAATCAATCGGGGAACAAAAATGCTCTCCAAGATAAAGACCCTTCTCAAAGAGTACCGGGGGAATCGGGTTGCAAATAGGCCAGAGTCGGGTTGGACCATCCTAAGTACTGTAGGCCCCATTTTAGTTGCCACCTCATCAAAATATCCTAGTTGAGAAAAGATCCCTCCAACAGCCTCCGAACTAGTATATCCTAACCAAACCCCTCCACATTTGTAACTTATCTAAGCCCTCCAAAATTACATCAAACAGGTAAAAAATAACCGTTTGATGGTGCATGCATCGTTGGACATATATAAGATTATTTGTAAAAAGATGAGGGGGTTTTTTGTAAAAAAAAAATATATATTAATTAATTCGTTCGGAGGCTCCGAAGGACCTCTGTTGTATGTGGAGCCGTTCGGAGGCTCCAAGCAAACATGGCCCATGTGGGACGCCACGTCAGTCTTCAGTGCACCAAACAGAGCCGATTGGAGCGCATCAGTCCGCTCGGAGAGCCACGTCCTCCTTCATAGCTCTCTTCGGAGGCCATTGGAGATGCTCTTAGTTGCAACTCCTCTTGTGTATTGAAAGATTAAAAGATCGAAAATAATTATAATCAATTTTTAAAAAAATTTAGGCTAGCGCATCACGAATAGAACCTCCATAGTTCCTACTAAAAAAAAACCTCATATCCAAATTAAATATTTAGGACTTTGCTTGAACCCTATACAAATTATTTTCTTACGCTAAGCTCAATTCCAACTGAAATCAAGTTTGACCTTCTAGCACGGTTTATATCTTTTTTTTGCACACGACAATGCTGAAAAATAACATAAATTATAACAAGTATTAGAACAATATACGTGAAATAGTGTTTATAAAGTCCGAAGCATTACTAATGGGCTCTTGTCCGAGTCACACTTTCTCTCTCGATCTCTTGTTGGAAAGGTTCCATCTCCATTCTTCAACTCTCGGTATGGACACTGTGGAGTAAACTATCGCCCAAAGTCGTTGCTGCCATGTTCATGGGATTATGAAATTTAATAAAAGTAGCAGTTATATCACCTTCCTCCTGTTTTGATTTTCGGATCTTTTTGAGCTCATGGTCTAGTGCTAACTGCCTAGCCGGTCCATAAAAAAAAAATCCAAACCATTGATAATTAGAAAATAGACGTTTGTAAAATATTTTATTTATTATAGAAAAATATAAATCGATTTGAGCTTGATCCGAGATAGGACACTACTCATACCGTCCATATTATGATAGGATTTAACTTTTCAATCCCATTCTAGATCAAAGAGTCATGCTGCACTAGCCTGATCAGTGGCAATGGATTAGATAGGACAGTGGATGAAGGATGGGCGGTGGTGAATCGGTGTCGATTGGTTAGACCGATGGCTCAGTTGCGACCTGCATAGGCGACGACAACGACGATGACGCGCCACATCGGACAACACAATTGTAGCCTTTGGAGGTGTTAGAGCATCTCCAACCGGCTCTGAAGCTCGGAGCACCTCCGAAGCAAGTGGGGTCTGTTTTTTGCTGCCACCTCATCGGAGGCCTCTTCGGTGAGAGGTTCAGCTCCAACGGCCTCTGAACCAGATGTCCGAGCATTTTGCACCAAACACCCTATCCATTTTCAAGTTATCCAAACTCTCCAAATTTACTCCAAACCATGGTTCGCTGTTACTGTGTCCGAGCATTTATGAAAGGTCTGGGGGTTTTTTTAAAAAAAACCAGAATTTTTTATTCGCTCGGAGGCTCCGAAGGACCTCTGTTGTATGTGGAGGGCTTCGGAGGTCTGGGCCGCACGTGGCCTACGTGGCATGCCACATAGGCCTTCAGACAAACACTCGGAGCCGGTTGGAGCGGCTCTTTCTCTTCCGCGTGCCACGTGAGCCTTCAGAGCTCTCGCTCGGAGCCGGTTGGAGATGCTCTTACCTTTGGTAATATAGGGCTGCCCTGATAATTGTAGGTGCGGCTTCTAATAATCTCTGTGGTGTATAGAGCCAGACGGTCCAGACGCTATGGAAGGAGGCACAGCCATGATGTCGGCATGATGCTATGGAGGGCTCCCATCCCACAGCCCTCCGGGCAAAGGTGCTGGCATTCCTCACTTTTGACCAAGGACTGAGGGAGTAAATAAAGTGCGGTCCGATAACCCGCAGGGCTCGGGAAACGAGGACGTGGGTGGGAATCGCTGCGGATTTGTATGTCCCAGCTGTAACCAACACAACTCTGCAATTCCCTCCTCTCCTTCCTTTCCTTCCCTTCTGCTATAAAATAATTTTTAGAGTTATTTTAAGTTTGCCCCCCAAAATTTGACTTGAATTAGACTTTGCCCCCCCATAATTTTATTAATTAGACTTTAGATCCCAAAACGAACTATTCCACTTAGATGGTGAGCTGACGGAAAAGAAATAAAGTTTTGGGGGGTGAGCTGACGGAACAGTTAGTTTTGGGGGGTAAAGTCTAATTAATATATGGGGGATAAAGTCTAATTCAAGGCAAAATTGGGGGGGTAAAGTCAAAATAAACCTTTTTTTTAGGGAAATTTTATTCATGCCCCATAAATCTGTTATTATCCCCCGTTTCCAACAAACTTGAACACACCCCCCTTTTTTTTTTTCATACCCCATTCCTATCCCAAAAATACCCTTCCCCCTTACACCCCACCTTCAATACACCCCAGTTAAATGGCCCGCCCCAACTTGATTATACCCCAATCAAACACATACCCCTTAAATATACCCCAATTATATGCACTCTTGAATACACCCCACTCTTAAATAAACCCCATGCAGTTGGCTGATACTTGAAGGCACAAGTAGAGCTGCAACTTGGGCGGGCCAACCTAAACCCAACCCGAGTCCAACCCGAACCCAACCCGAATTTGGGTGGGCTACTCCGAGCCCAACCTGAATTATTTCTCCTCGACCCGACAGGACCCGACACGAAATTAGCGGGTCTGGGACAAGGCTAAACGGGTTCGGGTCGTAAACGGGTCGACACGATAGACCCGTTTAATAAACGGGTCGGGTCCGGGTTTAGGGCCTAGACACGATAGACCCGGGAAGACCCGTTTAGTATTCAACGGGTCGGGTCAGGTCTACCAGCAATCCAATACTATAATATATAATACCAGTGGGTCTTTCGGGTCAGGTCGGGTCAAATCGGATTGGGTCAGATCGGATCAACTGAATAGATCCGGGTGGTAAACGGGTCTTACCGGGTCTTATCGTGTCTACCTATTTATTAGCTAGTCGGGTACGGGTTTAGGATCTAGACACGATTAGTTAAACGGTCGGGTCCGGGTCTAGGGGTTTTGGACACGACACGAAACTAGACACGACACAAACCCGACACGACATGACTCATTGCCACCCGGGCCAACTCGAACCCAACCCGACTTTGGGCGGGTTAACCCGAACCCACCCCGCACAACCCGGCCAACCCGACGGGTTGGGCTTGGGCTAAGTTTAAACAAACATTGGGTTGGGCTGGGGGTACAAAAGACGCTGAGCAGCGGCTTTAGGGTTTGGGGTACAAAAAAAAGGGCATTGTTGGTATTAAAGGATTGTTGAGTAAGTTATTGAGAAACGCTAGGGATACGGGGGCTAATTACAGGTTTTTGGGTTATGAATAAAATTTTCCTTTTTTTATTACCTATTTTTTCAATTTTTATACCTTTGTGGGTTTTTTTTTTAAATCAACCCCTACAAACTTCTCTATTTATTTATAAACTTTATTTATAAAAGTGATTTTTATATATAAACCACTCAATTCATACAAATACTATACATTAACCCCTGTAGTTAGCTGACTTCAAAAGGAGAATATTTTTCGATTTCATACTTAATATTTACCTAAACTGTATACATACCTCTCTAATGTAAGAATTCTTCGAATTATGTTCAAGTTAGATTCGGATTTTGTCTGTATTTGTTTTGGGTTAAGTCCATATTCAATAAAAGATATCTTAATTTAAGTAATTAAAATCATTGATAAATCGACTATTTCCTCTTTAGATTAATGAAATAATAGTCGGATAAAGAGATTTTGAAAATAATCTTTTATTTTGGACGTCAAATAACTGTAGGGGTCGACATGTAAATATTAGACCATTTAAATTGTTTATGTGTAAATATTTACTTTATAGGAATTTATACCTAAATGATGAAGATTATAGGGGTTGATTTGTAACAAACTTTTTTTTTATATAGGTTTGGTCTTTGCTTTCTCTTTCTTGGTCTTGACTCTTGGGTAAGGGGGAGGGACAATATCAAATCTGGGCCCCACCCCAAGCAGCTCAAATCCCCAAAAAAGCCCGATCTTCAGGTAGATCTTTTCTTTTCCGACTCATCTTGGCTGAGAGCATTTTTGCTACGCTACAAATTGGTACGCTGCACTTTGCATACGGCCCAATGGGGACGTGCCCTCTTTAATGGTCCACGTGGTGCATCTTGATTGGACCATAAAAAGAGGTTATTAATGATAGATCCCCGGGATCGGTTTAGTGTTAAAGTCGGACAAATAAATGCTTTAACGTTAGGTCCCCTCTTGAAAAATATCTATTTCACCTCGACGTCCAACTTTATATGCACATAGAGATTCTCTGTCATTGATATAAATGTTGCTACAGAGAGATTCTCTGTCATCTGAGAAAGTGCCGCTCCGAGGCCATTCTATTCAAGCTGGATTTTGAGAAAGCTTTTAATTGTCTCGACTGGAGGTTACTTATGATGGCTTTACGACAGAATGCATGCCCGCACAATGGTTGGACTGGATTTGGGATTGCCTCGCCTCCTCCCGAATGTCCTGTCTGATCAACAACAACGGCGACAACGCATTCCCGATGCATCGGGGGGTCAAGCAAGGGTGCCCCCTTTTCCCCTTCCTTTTCATCCGAGCGGTCGACGTCTTCGATGCGATCCTGAAACATGTGGTCCACCAGGGGTGTGATCACGGGGATCAGGGGGGACTTGGGGAGGTTTTCAATCTGCATTTTACGGACGACACCTTGCTCTTCCTTCAGGCGGACCCGGCCCAAGTCTTGGGGCTTAAGTTTTTGCTGCTCTGCTTCCAGTTGGCTTCGGGCTTGAGTGTGGATTTTGCGAAGTCAGCGCTCTACTTTCTAGGGGAGGCGAGTGACTCAACCCGCAGCCTAGCCGGCATTCTAGGCTTTAGCTTGGGCTCCCTCCCGTTCAAATACCTTGGGCTTCCGATCTCATACAGGAAACTCCCAAGGGACTGTTGGGTGGAGCTGATCCAGCGGGTGGAGTGTCACCTCTCAAGCTGGAAGGGGAACCTGCTATCCGTTAGGGGGCAGTTGACTTTGATTAACTCAGCTCTTTCGTCGATTTCGTCATACTATCTCTCCTTCTACTACCTTCCGGTGTGGGTTATCAAGCAGATTGACAAGTCCGGCGTCAGCTCTGGTGGCGTGGATCGTCTGGAGATTCAGGCCACTACCCTCTTCGAGCCTGGGGGATGGCTTGCAAGTCAAAGGAGCAGGGTGGTCTTGGGATTGTTAATCTGCGGGAGTTCAATCAGGCGATGCTGGCTAAATGGTGGTGGAGGATAAAAAGAGGGGTAGGAGACATCTGGAAAGGAGTAGTCACGAGCAGATACTTTCGTCGATACTCATCCCTTCATTCCAGATCTCGCATCTTGGGTATTGTCTCTCCGTTCTGGAGGGGAGTGTCCAGGGTGGTCCGTATTTTTCGGTGTGGCTCGAGACTGATTGCAGGCAACAGGTCGAGAGTCAGATTCTGGGAGGACATTTGGTTAGGTGAACTACTCTTGCGCACCTAGTTTCCCAACCTTGTTGCCCTAGCCCTGAACTGAATGGCCCGTGGTTCGAAGAGCCTTTTTCGACTGAGCATTTACAGGAACTGGGGGACCTCCTGAACCTGTTTGACGGGATCTTGTTGACGGAGGAATCGGACTCGACGGACTGGCGGTGGACTTCGTCGGGGGAATTCTCGGTCAGCAGTCTCTATGGGTTCCTTAACTTCGGGGGAGTAAGGAGCACCGCGGCGATGGCTATCTGGCGTGCAGGTAGTCCCCTCAAGACTATGATCTCCATGCTCCTCGCTGTCAAGGATCGCATCCTCACGAAGGTTAACCTTTTGAAACGTAACCATCCTGAGATGTCGGATCTGTCGTGCGTTCTCTGCAAGTCGGTGGAGGAATCTACAAACCACTTACTTCTCCGTTGTGAGTTTTCGAGGGAAGTGTGGTTTCACTTTCTTGGGAAACTAGGAGTACGCTCATATCCAGCGTCGGTAGAGTCTCTTTGGGGGGCTTGGAGGCATAAGAGATTCCGAGGTCCACGGCGCAAGGGTTGAGATGTTCTGGCCATTGGCATTTGTTGGGCGCTATGGCTAGAAAGGAATCGACGAACCTTCTAGGCGCGACGGGCTGCAAGGGAGGCGGTCATCTCTATTTGTAAGTCACTGGTTCACCTGTGGACTTGTAACTTGAGATCTGAGCCGAGAGATTTCCTTCTAGATCTTTGTAACTAACGCTCGCGGTTTCTTTCTTTTCTTCTCCCCCCTCCTTCTCCCCCATGTATATCTCTTAGTTATTTTAATCTACTGGTAGGGGTCAAGGCCGAACCCCCGTTCATCTCCGAGAGGGATTTCTCAAAAAAAAAAAAAAAAGTGATATAAATCATTGTAGCAAAAAGAATAACAATCTGGGAAGATTGTTACTCTCTTTGTTATTGTGGAATCACTGTAGCATTTTTTTTTTTTTTTGGTGAAATCTCGTCGTAATTGTTTCTTTCTACTATAGTGAAATCACTGTAATAGAAGTGTAACAATATGTGCAGATTGAGTAACAATCTACAATGGTTGAGTAACAATATTTGTTGAGTAACAATCTGCTATAGTGAAATTACTGTAGCTAATAATCTTTATAGATAGAGTAATAATTTTTGTACGGTAACAATCTGCACAAATTATTACTTTTTTGCTATAGTGAAATCACTATAGCAACTTTTTTTTTTGTGAAATCATGCTGCGAAAAAAATTGCTACAGTGAAATCACTGTAGCAAAAACTGCGAGTAACTGTAGTGATAGGGACGGACGGACATGATGTGAATGGGACATTTTTATCATTTAAAAAGAATAAAAGTCCACATAGGGACTTGCTCTAACGACTTCTTTTCGATAGGAACCAGGTGCAAAACCATATTGTTGTGGGTCCTTCTCACTAACCCGATCTATTTGTAGGGACCAATCACTTAATCCCCCCCCACCCCCCACCCCAAATAAAGAGTAATGACCCACCAGGGGATTGGAGAGTTGGCAAAGCAACTGATGCTTTGGTGATGAGGTTGTGGGTTCAACTCTTCCTCCTCTTGATTTACCCAGGAGTGAAGTGGGAATTGCCGAGTGGGTCGGGCTTCACTCCCGGAGGGATTAGTCCGAGCCTGAAGTGGGCCATTGCCCGAAAGGTTTCGGGACACCCACCGATGTCAAAAAAAAAGAGTAATGTGCCTAAGGTCCTTGACATTAGATCAGTTGGGTGAAAAGGACATGCAATAGATCGGTTTAGCCTAAGGTCCTTGAGAACAGATAGATTTCGATGAAAAGGACTGCCAAATGTCTTGAACGCCCTCACCCCTATCCTCCCCTTTCTTCAGGTTTTTCTCGAGCAGCGATGGCGGAGGCAGGTGTGAACAACAGAGGTGCCGGAGGCGGGCGCGAGCAATAGAGGTGGCAGCGGTGGCGGAGACAGGTGCGAGCAACAGAGGTGCCAGAGGCGGATGTGAGCAACAGAGGTGGCAGCAGCGGCAGCGGGCATGAGCAGTAGCCAACTCAAGTTGCAACTGCTAACCGTCGCCGCCCCGACGGCGACGAGCAGCGAAGACGAGAAGGAGCAACGTTCGGTTATGGTTCGGATTCATGCCATAGTTTATAGATCTTAGGGATTCAATTTGAGTTTAGTTTTAGAATTGAGTGTTATGAAACATAAATTCAAAATAAAGTGGGATATTTTTGTCCATTTTCGTTATGAAAATTCGATTATCCTTTAGCTAAAGCTGATATGTTTTTGGAGACCTCTCGCGACGTCCCCCCAATATGGCTCTCACATAAGCCCACCTTGGAATTAGGTGTTACCGTTCACACAAATGACAAATGGTCCTTGTGGACAAATAGGTTTACATGCTCTTTTACAAACCGCATCACAATTGTATGTTGCCTGTCGGTCGGGACTGAGTGCAATTCACCGATTGGCCCTGGGTGCAACGGATACCCCCAGTTTCTTGGTGCTTATGAGTTCCGACCTAAGCGCAAGGCTTGTTCCATTCGAACCACCACCTCCCCAGCTCCTCCTTCCCTTCTTTATCTTCATCATCATTCCTCCTTCTTCCCCACTGAAACCCTAACCCATCCATATTATTTTTCTTGTTCCTCCTCCTTAGGGTTCCATCGAGGATGATGGAAGACAAGCAAGGAGTAAAAAGGAGAAGCCAACAGTAGTTTGCATGGAAATAAGAGGCATACTGCAATTGCGCTTAGTATTGGACTAATAAAAAAAATGAGCCTAGGTAAACCATTCAGAATTTTTTTAAAAAAAAAATTGAGTTGGGGGCACTTACTAATTTTATATGTGTTGGTATTTTGCACCCCTACAGGGACAATTTAGCCATTTTACCTGCAAGGGACAAAAAATGTCATTATGTTTGATGAGTAGTTACACGGAATTAGAATGGAAAATGTTATTTATGTTGAAACCATTTTCCATTCCCATTCCCATTCTCGATAACGTCATCTCCTGAAGGTGTATATATATTAATTCTCATCATCATCGATAAAACACTATTTAGAATCAGAATAGGAAGTGCATATGTTGAAATCATTTTTCGTTTTCATTCCCAATAACTTTTGAAAGCCGAAGGCATATTTTCTCCCGGCCTTTATAATTAAGAAAGACATACAAAGAAAATATCATCAGTTCCATCACTTTTCATCTCTCCGGTGTGGTTTGCTCCTCCATCGAGGAGTGGAGTTTGCAATGTGGTGTTGCTCCGGAGGTTCCGACTGTGGTTTGTACGCAATCTCAAGAGGTTCATCACTCCGCTCTGTTTGCTTCCCGACGGATTGATTGTGATTGACTATTAAAGGTTTTCACTTCCACATGTCGCTAACTGTGATTGACTAGTAAAGGTTTTTGCTTCCACACGTCGCTACTTGACATTGGTACTAGCACGGCTTCGGCACGTTTCGACCAATAAACAACGAACTATGATGTAAGTATCTCCCAGCCCCTAGCCGATGTTGGACTAAACCCAACAATATCTCCCTCACATAGTCACACAATGCTAGGGCTGAACACCTACCAACCCCCCTCTCGTGCGTGGAGATCAGGGGAAGAAGCACACCTTGGGCACAACCTGGCCACACCTTGACCCGACTAGAACCTGACTAGGTGGAACCTAGCTCTGATAGCACTATAGATACCCTCATTTCCAAAACCCGAGTTGTAAGGGAAGGTCCACAGAAGGTATATGAAGACACGATCGCCCAACCCCCATCTGATGTGGGACTAAACCCAACACTGACATTTCTAGCATGCCGTAGGCAGAGGTGGGTGTCTTAGATAGTGTGGTGATACTTAGATAATTTAACAAGTTTTACATTTGTTATACATGATGATTTCTACTTATTTGTATAACAATAGAATACATGTTTGCTATATAATGTTGTATGAATAAACAAATCCTAGACTAACTATTTAGAATACTTCCATGATAAAATATATGGTGACATCCATAAAATATTAATTGGTGAATTAATCTCAATTTTTTTTTTGGTTTGATTATTGTAAGCAATGATCAAAACATTGTATGAAGATGATTAGAGACTTGCGGGAAGCACGAAACAAACATTTGACTTCCGTCTGCCTAATTTATGGAAGACCATGAAGACTAGAGTGAAGCATAATATAAAGATTAAAACATTTTTAAGACCTTGCTCACAACCTAAGCTTGGAAGTTGATATACAAGTAGGAGAAGCTGTTATTTATGCTTTTATCACACATCGAGAAGATTCTAAAAACTTCATATCTAGAGGTGTTTTTAAGAAACATAAAGACGCATGGCTACCCAAACAAGCATCTTCATAGTCTAAAACTCCACCTCATCAACCTACAACCACAAACCAACAAATGCCTTAGAAGAAGGACCGCAAGGGACCAAAATCCAAAGATAAGAACTGTTGGAACTATGGTCAGCTGGGCCACTCCTCTTGTAACTGTATGAATCCTAAGAATGTAACCTATTCCCACTATCTTAGTGCCAATTCATTCATTTATACTGAGGTGTTATTGGCTAATATTGATTATCCTATTTGGTTTGTAGACTCGATCAGGTGCCCCCTAGGGCATACCTAGCGATCGAGAGGGCTTTGTGAGCTTCTTTGGCATTTCTATAGGGGGGTCACAAAGTATACCTAGGGAACGATGCCTCATATCAAGGACAAAATCAAAGTAGGTGAATACCATTTTCGAGCACGGATGCGATAACTTTTAGTCCTAAAATATGTTTTGTACTATCGGGGATGCGAAAGAATCTTATTTCTATTTTGTTTTCTGTATCCGACTCTTTTAAAGTCAAATTTGCTGAGGATAAGGTTTTAATCAAACTTCACGACATAGTCTTTACTTGTGGTTTTGTATCCAATCATCTTTCCCGATAGATTTGGACTACTGTTTTAGCTGCACCATTTTTTTCACTTTGTTTGCTTCTTCAGGATCGGGTAGGATATCCAATTCCATTATGTTGTCACTAGACTAGATCACATAAGCCAAGAATGTATAAGTAGACTAGCTAAAAAGGGATTATTAGGTGCATTGAACCACATTAAACTATCCAAGTGTACCTCTTGTGTAGATGGAAAGTTGTTTGTGAAACCTTTCCATAATTAGATTATGTTAGATGGACTACTTTATCCTATCCACTCTGATATTTGTTGCCCCTTAAGCATTAGGGAGCGCATGTCAGGCATCTAATTATTTTGTGACCTTTATTGATGAACACTCTAATTTTGATCATATATATCTTATTTCTCACAAGTCTAAAGCATTTAAATGCTTTCAGAAATACAAGTTAAAGGTAGAAAACCAACTCAACAAGAAGATCAAGTTGCTCCACACTGATCGAGATAGTGAATATACCTCATGGATCTTCAAGTCATTCTGTAAAGAACATGGTATTAGGAGAAATTTCACAATGCCCTAGTCACCTCAATCAAATGGTGTGGCAGAAAGGCGCAATCGCACCCTAATCGATATGGTAGGATCTATGATGGCTACCAATCTTTCATTATAATTTAGAGGTGACGTACTGCTCATCATCACGTACATTTCTCAACCAGGTTCCCTCCAAATCCATACCAAAAAATCCTTGTGAGATCTGGATGGGTAAAAAACCCGATTTAAGACTTTTGTTACCTGGGGATACTCAGGATATGTTCGTCTTCCAACGAAACTAATTGGGAAGCTTTAAACTAGAGATGTTAAATGTATTTTTATCAGGTACTCACCACATTCGAAGGGATATGTGTTTTTTCGTGAGTAGAGTGAAGGACAAATGTATGGAGTTGAATTACATGATGTTGAGTTCTTTGAGAATGTATTTCATTATAGATTGAAGGCACATGTAATCAGGGATATCATAAAATTTTCTGATTCAGATATTCCTAGATCTATTGAAGAAGATGGGAGCACTCCAATGGATATTGGGAGTAATAGGAGTGCATCATCTATCCCTGAACCACTTGGATGAGGCGTACTAGGTCAAACACCTAAGATTTTGTCTCCAAACCGAAAGCCTATTGGGAACAAATATGTCTGAAAGGTTAAGAGGAAGTTAGATGGAATCATTGATAAATTTAAGGCGATACTCATGGCAAAGGGTTTTACTCAAATTAAAGGAGTGTACTATGATGAAACCTTTTCTTCAGTCGTAAAGCTCACCTATATTCGTTTGATATTGTCTATTATTGCATACTTAGACCTAGAGTTGTTCCAAATGGATGTGAAGATCACTTTCTTGAATGGAGACCTTGGTGAGGAGATTTTATATGTAACAACTGATTGATTTCATCATTTCCGGACAAGAACAAAAAGTTGGCAAGTTTTAAAAGTTTATTTATTGTTTGAAACAATAATCTCGTCAGTATAGTATTTCAAATCCCACAATATCATTACCCGATATGGATATGTCATGGTCGAGGAGGATCATTGCGTGAACATATTGCGTTCAAAGAAGAAATTTTCTAACTTTATCCTTATACGCGGATGATATTCTGCTTGCTTGGAATGACTTGTAGATGATTAATGCTACTAGCGCTGGGCTGTCCTCCAATCTTGATACGATGGATATGAGAAGCAAATTATATTCTTGACGTCCGGATTGTCAGAGATCGCTCTACGCGGTTTCCTGGCTTATCACAGGAGACCTACATCCTGAGGGTTTTAGAACGTTTTCAGATGCCGAGCTCCAAGTCTGTTGATACCTTAGTGGATAAGTCTACCAAACGATCCCGGGACCCGAGCCATATGTAAACGACAAACTTGATCCAATTTGTCAAAATGCATTAGAGTCACCTATGAGCATATATGTCAATGCTGTTATGATTAGGTCCACTACGATCATGTTGTCTAATCCCTAATCTCCATCAGTGCGCACTAACCCCCAAGCAGTCCTTAATTTAATCAGGCGTGCACCTAGATCACACCTTTTCGTTTCTAATTACCTGTACATGTGAACTAAGAGCACGATTAACACAACCCACTGCCTTATTAAACCAAACCGGGTTCGAATGACTTTAGTCGCCCCGGACCACAGAATCATTGTGGCTCGGGGTCCAGCCATCGACATCTGTCCACACCTGTTTGATCAGCCGGCCCTTATGATGGGAGTCTCTGGGGTTTACCCGGTTCCCCAAAGATCACAACAATCCAGAGCCATCCATGGGGACAAAAATATCAGGTGTCGATGATCGAACTCGGAACCACGGTGATTCAGTGAGACTGTTAAGGGTGTCGATACCGTGGTTCAGGGGTTAAGGTCTTTAAACCGGGTTGGGTGGCTCCAATTTCAGATGAGCGATGCTATTCAGCCATCCGGTTTACTATACGGATCGGACGATCCTGACGTGGCATTGATCACAGCCATTTATTTGTCTGCCAGTTGGGCTGGCTATGATTCATCTGTCGGGCTGGATGTATGGACGGTTGTGATCGATCAGGTGTGGTGTCGGGATGGTCCAAACTGCGTGAAAAACGGACCGGCTGTGAATCATTTCCTAAAGGGATTTTTGCAAATAACCCCTAGAAACTAGACTAATTATATTAACCTTCAAAAACTTCATATTTATATATTAATATACGAAACTAGGTTACTCGTGCAAATCGTATTTTTTTTACCGAGGTCTCAAAAGACCATTTTACCCTTAATTTCATATGTGATTTAGCCACATCAACTCTCCATTCGTTTAAATTTAGGGGATTTTTTGTTTGATTCTTCAAATCAGTATATGAACGTAACAATCAAACCATAAATATATCTGAAATATTCCTCCCAAATAGAGATCAATTACCGAAAGGGATTGATTTGCACATGTAATCAAGTTTTTAGGATCGATATGTAAATAAAAAATTTTAGGGTTTAATATGCAATAAGCCTAGTTTCCACTTTCCAGGGAGCTATATGCAAAAACCCACTCAATGTTGGAACTTGGAATATCATTACCCTTTGAACTCCCTTAGGGCAACTCGTATGACCACATTATGTCAACTTCTTTTATTATTTTTTGACAAAATTATATGAATCTTTATTCAGAGAGAGAGAGAGAGAGAGAGAGAGAGAGAGAGAGAGAGAGAGAGAGAGAGAGAGAGAGAGAGAGAGAGAGAGAGAGAGAGCATTAATATGAAATTCCAAAGGGAATTGCTATACATATTACATAATCCATATATACTCCCGACTTCAACTTATGTTGCAATGTAGTTGCTAAACATTGCATCATCCTATCACAGCAGCTAGCTTCTCGACCATTAATTTTATATATTAGCACCCGCTCATCAAATATCATCACCAAGTAGTCCCTCTACTAATTACTGAGAATAAAAAAAAGGAAAAAAACAAAAACAAAAACCACGCAAGATAGCAGCATACATTGCAGGACTTTTAGCAAGAAGGAAGAGAGTTAAAGTCGGAGTGGATATATCAAACTCTGAGCAAATAGATGCTGAGCTCAGGGCCACCATTGCCATCAGGGTTCATCATGTAGAAGGCCTCCGAGTCCTTGGACCCCACCACCCGCTCGAACCTCGCTCTCATATACATCATCTCCCCGTCACCGGCGCCGCCGCCGCCGCCGCCGGCGTCACCCGGCAGCACGCCGGCCCCCATCGACACCGGCTCGACGGCCCTCAGCACCCTCCAGTCGGCGGGCCCGCACTCCCGCCGCAGCGCGTACCCGCACTTCTTCCCGTTGCAGTAGGCCCGCCACAGCGGCTCCTCCAGCAGCCTCCTGCCCCCCTTCCCCCCGTCGCCGCCGGAGGCAGCCTTGCGCTCGCACTCGAGGGCGATCCGCACCAGGCCCGACGCCATCTCCCGCACGAGGGTGCTGGTGGGCGTGGCGAGCTCGATGAGCACCGCCGGGCTCGACCGGGGGTCCGGCTGGAAGGCGAAGTGGACGTGGCCCCTGCGGTGCCCGAAGAGGGTGCCCGTCACCCGGGCCCCGAGGCACCCCGGCCGGCTCCTCCCGGAGATCGCCGCCGTGAGGGCCGACCGGAACCTCGAGACGGCGCCGCCAGCGGAGGAGGAAGGACCCTTCTTCCTTGGTGGGTCGGCGGCGGCCGGCGGAGCCGCCTCTTCACAAGCGGTGGCGGTGGAGGTGAAGGTGAGCGTCTCGTCATCTTCCTCCACCTCCTCTCCATGTTTCTTGTCCGCCGCACCACCACCACCACCAACACCACCGACCTTGGCGATGATCCATTGGAAGTGTCGCCTCGAGAAGGAGAATGAGGACTCATGGGGGCTTCTCGCCATGATGGTTCTCATCTTAGTAAGAGAGAGGAGACTTGGACTTAAAAGACAACAACAGCAACAACAAAGGGGATTACAGTGAGAGAAAGGGAGAGAGAGAGAGAGTAAAGACAATGGGGAGATTTGAGAGAGAGATTCGCTTCTAGTGTCTCCTTTGGGCCAAATGGGCCTCTCCCTCCCCCTCCCCCCCTCGTTTTATTGCATGCTTCTATTCCTTTTTGTCAGCCACTGCACCCACCAACAGTCCTTTCGCTGGGTGGAGGGGGGGGGGAGGAGGTGGCAGAAGAATCCTCACAAGAGGGAGGGAGGGAGGGTGGTGACCAGACCCACCAAACCCCTTTAAAGGCCATGGAAATTTAAAAACAAAGGAATCGCAGAACACAAAGCAGATAGGAGAGAGAGAGAGAGAGAGAGAGAGAGAGAGAGAGAGAGAGAGAGAGAGAGAGAGAGAGAGAGAGAGAGAGAGAGAGGGATGGAGACCGTTGGTGTCCTCCAAAGCAAAACCTAGGGATGTGGGGAGGAGGGGTGGGGCCGAGAGAGAGAGCGAGAGGAAAAAAGTAAAGGAGGGGGGTGCAGCTTTGACTAGGTGGTGGGGTAGGGGGGTGCATGGGGAACAGGTGTGTAAGGGGGTGCAGGTAAGGACACAACAAACCGTACCAACTTGTAAGACGAGGGAGGGAGACAAACATCACCAGGGCTAACCCCCTCTGTTTTTCTTCCTCTGTTTGGCCCTACAGTCTGCAGCCTCTGTTTGTGATTTGATACGGCTCCCCTGATGGGTCCCCAGTGACCCCAGGCTCTGTCATTGCGGCTACAGGAGCTCTCTCTCTCTCTCTCTCTCTCTCTCTCTCTCTCTCTCTTGTCTGTTAATTAATTAACATGATCTCGGTTTGAATTTCGAGCAAGATGTCAAGAACCCACTGCTGCCTATATCTTAAAAAGATCGAGGGAGGGCGATTTGGTACCTACTCATGTTGATTTGATTTCAAATGACTTAAGAGGATCTGGGTGACCAACCCATTCTCTCTCTCTCTCTCTTCATCCATATGAAAGGACCGACCCATGCAATGGTTGGTAATATAATATGCTTAGCTCAACAAGATTCATAACAAATCAGGTGTGTTTTTTTTCCTTTTTTCGAAAAAAATTAAAAATTCATACATACAAATAAGGGACAAAAAAAGGTACAGTATGGATAGATATGTAGAGTAATCTTTGAACTGTCTTATTTTTGTTGCGAATGACTGAAACACAAATTTTGTTTGGACAAAAATAATTGCATAATGTAACTATTATTTTGGTTAGACCTATCATAATAATGTATTATAATCTCGTCAATTTTTCTTATATTCGACCAAGCTTCATAAGTCTTATAATCTTGTCAATCTTTCTTATAGTCAAACTTCAAATTTGGCACGAGGGTGTAAGCAGATACATGGAGATGGTTGATGATTGTGACGAGCGCTGGAGTTTGATTACCCTTGGAATCGTTCTCTGTCAAATTTTTTGATTCGTGAAATATAAGTTTGGAATTTTTTTTCTCTTTCTAGCTTAATATTATAGAATAGTATATGTAATTATAATAATATTAAGAAGGTGCAAAGGGTAGGGTTTGGATTGGACCATACCTTTACGGCTTTACCCATAACCATTCCCGTATGTGATCCATACCTACTCTAGGATAGGAGGGATCATACTCGATCCATACCCATTTGGTTCCTGGTGATATAGGGGGTGTTTGGCATACAGAATGTTATATTTCTCAGTTTCTAGCTAGGAACACGTTTTTCAAGAACATTGTGTCAGAACAATTCTGGTTGAGAACAACGTTTGGCATTTGGAATAGAAATTGTGTTGGAACCTGTTTCTAAGGAACAAAAACACAATCGTTTTCTTGGTCCAATTTTTTTTTCTAGAATATTCTTTATCTTCAATATTTTCTCCTTAGGATATTCTCTCTCCCTACAATATTCTTTCTATAGCATTTTTTCTCTAAAAACATTCTTTCTATAATATTTTGTCTCTATATATTCTCTCTAGATATGTTATCTCACTAGTTAGAATACTCTCTAGAATATTCTAGAGAAAAAATATTGTAAAGATAGATTATTGTAAAGAGAAAATATTCTAGAGAGAATGTTCTAAAGAGATAATATTATAGAGAGAGAAAATGTTCTAGATAGAGAAAATATTCTGGAGAGAATATTTTAGAGAGAAAATATTTCAGAACAAAACTGTTCTATAGGAATTAAAATAACCCCAGAAACATTCCATGGGAATGATACCAAACACTTCCATAGTCACTCCACCACCTGCTCACTCCACAACCACGCTTGCAACATCCTCACAACCATCTGGTGGCGACATGATCGCATGGCTATTGCACCACCCCAACTAGGTGAATCACATTTATCTCGAAATTTCATGAATCAGATGGTTTGGGATGGATGTCAATCAAGAAAATAAAAAATGGCAAATTAGTGTTAGGTTCTTCAAAAAGATTTTATTTAACAATAAGGATGTGTTAAAGTATGCTTTAGCGTTAGATCTTTTCGTTTGGAAAACATCCATTTTACCCCTAAATGCAGCTGTATAAGAAAATCATATAGAAGAGTAACAATTTGGTAAAAAAAAATAACAATTCTTTGAAGTCATATTTAATTGTAGCTACCACAGTGATTTCACTATAGGCACTATAGTGACTATTATGGGGGATTCTTTCGCCGTATAAAGTTTTCCGCCAACAATCAATAGAATATGAGTGTGGTGCCCTGTAGCGTAAACACTATAGAGCGTATAGAGTAGAGTGTAGAGAATAGAGAGTAGAGTTAACACAGCGATGTGGTGACGAAGTTCGGCCGAAACCTATGTCTTCATGCGGTGAGACGCAATCTTGAATCTACTAACTCAAAGAAAAGTAGAGTAACTCTAGACAGGTAGAGTGTTTATATAAGTCGACAAAGAGCAAAGTGGGGGAGGAGAGAGAGTGAGTTCTAGAACGCTATCTACTCTTGGCGAGTGGTATCCAGAAGCCTATATGTTCTTCATCCATGCTCTGCAACTCTGGAAAATGAAAAATGATATCTAAAATGAAAATCTGATAAAAAATCCGATCCGGAGTTGGTGTTGAATCTGCTATTTATAGGTCTCAGGGGGCTGCTAGGCACGTGAGCTGTCCTCGTGGCCCCTGAGCTATCGTCATGTGCCCCGGGCAGGGCTGGTGTGCCCCAAACAATTCTTGCAGGCCCCACTTGAGCTTCTAGATCCTGAGCTGTCTTTGTAGGTCCCTTGGGAGCTGCTAAACCCTGAGCGGATGTTAGTGGACGCCATGCAGGGTTTGTGGGCCCCTATTGTCTACTGGGTCCCATTTGGGTTGTACAATGAAGGAGACAGTGAATGCCTTAGTCAAATTTTGCACCCACAACTGCTATAGTGATTTTATTGTAGCAAAGAGTAACAATATGCTGTTGTTACTATTTTGCTACGTACAATACTTTACAGATTGTAACTCTTTACTACAGTAATTTGCAATTGTTACTCTTTACTACAGTACTTTGCAAACTATTACTCTTTGCTATAATCATTTCACTGAAGCAGTCACAGTAACTACTACAATGAAATCATTGTAAGTACTACAGTGAAATGTGAGCTCCTATAGAATTGACTTTTTTTTTTATGAAATTGTTATTTTCTGTGTGATTTTAGGATTACAGACAGTTTTATCATTTAAAGTGGGAAAAAACAGTCAATTAGGGACATCTCTTTGTATGTCTTTTTGGATCTGTTGTCAGATACCATCACTAAGTCCACACACCCCCCCCCTCCCCAAAAAAAAAAAAAACTATTATGGATCAGATTTCTTTAAAACAGACATAAACCAGTCTAATCGATTTTTTCTTTTTTTTGGTTAGGTACTAGACGTTATAGGCAATATGCTAAGTAAACAATCGCCAAGAGAAAGAAGAGTGATCGGAGTCCGATTGCTTCAGGACAGTCGCTCCATTGTTCCACAAGATTAGGCACAATCCGAAGATCCGTACACAAAAATAATGTTGAGGGTCTAGAATCAGCTGTCTAAACTGCGATCGGAGTCCGATTGCTTCTGGGCGGTCGCTCCATTGTTCATTCTCGCTCGAGCCTCTGCAAACATCCTCTGCTGCTCCACCAGCGCTTCCTCCTCGGTCATCTCTGCTCCGCTGAACCTGACAGTCTTGGGTGAGTCCTGCGGAGGAAAATAAGTTGTGCAGAGGCTAGTAATAGATGCCATCATCGGAGAGTAGAAAGAGAGAAGAAAATTAGAGTAACTCGTATACGACTCGCACCAGAGTGTCGAGCTTATGTTGCTCGTAAGCAGCATAAACCTCCTCGATGTACTCCCCGAAACCAAGAACCTGGTGCAATCATAAGTCAGAATCTAAAAACCATATATATATATATATATATATATATATATATATATATATATATATATATATATATATAGAGAGAGAGAGAGAGAGAGAGAGAGAGAGAGAGAGAGAGTGAGAGAGAGAGAGAGAGAGTACCATTGTTCACATGTAAATAATTGCTACAATGTGATCCCTAAAAATAGGGATACAGGATCCCTCTTAAGTCTGTTTCCTTAGGAGCTCTTTTGATTTGATTATGCATCGACCAGATTCTTACATAATCGAATTCCTGTAGAATCCAGAAGCAGAAGCTAGAAGCTGCTCTCAAGTGCTTCTGTTGGAATCTGATTTTTCTATACAAAACTAATTCTAGCTTCTGCGGGAATTAGCTTCTCGCAATGCATCCAGATAAGCTTTTGTTGGAATCCGATTCTAGCAGAATCAGGAATCAGAAGCTGGGGGCTGAAAATCAAATCCAAACAGGTACTTATCTATTTCCCAAGCAACTAGCCATCACATAACTTCTTTCTACTTATCCACATGGATATTACCCAACACACTTAATCAACACTAATCATAAGGACTTTGAAAGAAATAAATAGATCAAATGGCAGTAATTGGACACGATAAAAGCCAAAAATACATACAATCTTAGAATCTAAACTAGACTAATGATAGAATTGCCTAAGGCCCCGTTTGGATTTACACCATTGACGAGCTGATTCCTGCAGAAGCGGAAAGAGGAAGCGGGAAGATGGGCCCAACCGCTCTTGCAGGAAGCGATTTCACCCATTTAAAACTGATTCCCACTCCTGCGAGAATCCGATTTCAGACGCTTACCCAAACAATGATCTAGCAAGAATTGGATTCTCTCAGAAGCAGAAATTGGAAATCTGGTCAGAGAAGCTTATCCAAACATCACGTATGTCAATAGCTTCTGCTGCCCTGATCTCATCCATGAGACCCACTTGATGTATCTTCATCGTTGGCATCATCACCTCATGCAAGGATTTGAAGATATAGCTGGATATCACTTCTTGCAAACCATCTGATTGAGTCTTCCATGGCTATAGATTGTTGATCTAGCGGAAGGCGAGCATCCAACATTAGGAAACTTGCACTGCTATTTCATTGAAATCAAAGGTATAACAAAATCATGCTTGATGACCATAAATTCCATCGCATCCATAAATGAAGATGGGACCAGGACCTACATGGATCAAATTTTAGACGTGAAGTTTCTTACATATATGGCACATCGACTGTTCAATTTTTTCTCATCCGATTCATCAATCGTTAATCCTTCAGTGTCAATGTTCTTTGTCAGTCACCTTATAGCTTGTTCTTGTTTGTTCTACCATCACCCATTGTGTCTTTCTGGAGCTTTGTCCTTGTTTGTTCAAATGGCATCTAACTTGAACTGTAAGAGATTCTATTATCGTTGTTCTCAGCCATTCACTGCCAAAGCTTCTAGTCTCGTTCTTCTCGGCCACTGTCTCCCTCTCCATGACTTTATCCACCTTTCAAGTGACAGTGACGTACGTTTCAAGTGACAGTGACGTACCTTTCAGGTGACAGTGGCGTGGATTCAAGTAACATCAATGCAGATTATGATGCAGACACATCAATCTTTGTGACAGTGGCGTGGATTCAAGTGACATCAATGCAGATTATGAGGCGTTGGCTCTTCTCTTTCTTTGTTCTTCGACTTAATATTTGATCATCCACCTTATTCTCTGGAAAATTTTGCATGCAGATTCAGTTTTTCCCTCTCGATTTGGCTTCTATTCCTCTTCTTTTGGCCAACTTTGATGAGATCCATCCGGCTAGTGTTTAGCGTTGTTTAAAAACTTCCTACTGTTTTGTCGCAGAAAGCAATGGATTAAATTTCTGGTTTGGGGGTTAATCTAAGAATTGTAATTGGAACTATTGACTGCTCTTTTTATTACTTGCATGCTAGCTCATTAATGCTTGAAAACGTGTTAATTGATTTTGAAATCACTGCATATCAGACTTGTTTAATTTCACTAGTTAATCCACAATCTTTCTCGAAAACAATAAAGGATCATATTCTAATGCCATAGGGTTGCACCAAAGTCTCATCAAGACAAACTTAGCAAAGAGGGGCCTGCCAAGAAAATTAGAAAGCCAGTTAGTGGTTGAGAGTAACCCTACAAGGTTCACTTAGACTAGGAAAAATAATGCACGAAGAGGGTAGAAGGCAAACTTTGATATAGGGATTTTCATCCATCTACGTGGGACAAGCACTTGATGCACAAAGAGGGTAGAAGGAAAACTTTTGAAATTCTAACCACTCATCTAAATTAAATCTAACAATCTACTGACTCAAATTAGAGTAAGAACTGCAATAAAATAAAAACAAATGATGGACTCACCTAAAAAGAAAAAAAAGGACAACATAATCCTAGACTACATAATCTACATTAGACACTTTTGTTGCATCAATCTCGCCCTCGAGATTCTAAGATTGTTGTTCTTTGCACGTCTTCACCATCAGGTGCTGATGAAGTGATGATAATATCACTTTTACGATCCGGACCACCACCTTTACGCCTTGACTCTTGTTGTGAACATATCTCCAGTTGGTAATGGTGTAAGCTGATATCTTTGATGCTCTGACTGCAATGACTAAATCCATCGTGAATCCACTGTTGCATAGGTTCATCTAATCCCGCTACTCCTAGGTGATGGCAATCATCATATGCAGTTGTGATTGTAACATGAAGGGGTTGGCATAAGTGGATGACACACGGACCAACATGTCCCCGAACAACCAAGCTAATGATTCTGAATAGACTTGGAGAGAATGTAATATCTGTGGGTTCTTCCTCATCAACATCTTGGTAGTTGGTGATGACAATCCATCACGATCCACTGCTGCATAGGTTTTCTCTCTTAAGACCACTACTCCAAGGTGATGACAATCATCATATGCAGTTGCGATTGTGACATGAAGGGGTCAGCATGAGTGGACAACACACGGAACAACATGTTCTCGAACAGCCAAGCTAATGCTTCTGGATAGACTTGTAAAGAAGGCAATAGTTGTGGGTTCTTCCTCATCAGCATCTTCGTTGTCACTGTCATCCTAAAGATAGTCATGGAAGATGAGAGGAAGACTGGCTCTGGCAGTAGACTACAGGTGGAACTTTCCATAGCTGATTCATCCAAAAAGATCAAAGAATCGTCCTCTTCATGCCTTATCGCGATCACGGAACACATCTTTGATTTTCCAGGTTATCGTTGGAAGTCAAGGCTAAATTTTCAAGTTCATTGTCGATCTCTCAACTTTGTTGAATGCCTTCTTCGTGATTTCCGGATATTGTAGATATTAATGTTGTCATCACTACCTACTCATGATCATGACGAACCTCCACAGGATCCCGAGATGATATATCATCCCAGAACACTTGCTCTCATATACCAGAAACACAAAGGTTCAAGTTGCATGAATATGAAGTTAAGATGAGAGAAACGGGGGGAAGGAGGATCGTATCCATGGGTCGTAAGCTCAATCCATGAGAAACAAAACTCAATTTTATTCATCAACCTCATGTCTTTCGGAAATGACCTAACCCAAATATATATTGACCAAAATACATAAATGATAATCCTAACTATTAGACCAAAGGTACGACATAAAGAAAAAAAAAACATTTATGACCGAACCACACACCAACACTATCAGTCCTATATAACTTCATCAAAATGGATCATTTTGGTACCTCTTTAACACAATCAAATGATGTGTCATCGTGACGCCTCAAAACGTATCATATAAGCCGTCGCCGCCACCGCCATCATCAAACTCATCTCCTCCTCAAGAGGGGGTCAACTATAAGGAAGATTGGTAAAATTTTCCGACCCATTGTAAACATAGCTACTGAAAACTCTGATTTTTTTTTAATAAGTCGCGATTAAAACACGAATTATTCAGTAAACATTCGCTATGCTACTCTTTCCCGATTTTTTTGAAGAAGTCAATTTTATAAAAATAAACACGATTTTTATGTTTTAATCCCAATTTATGCATTCTAATACCGTTTAATCATGTTTTAATCCATCACATACTACTAAAAAAAATAGTTGGAAGATATATATTTAAATATATTTTAAAGTTCTACCATTTGTTTCCCGACTATTATCGACTTTCCCAACTTTTTCCCGAATTTCCTGACTTCTCCCATAATCGATTTTTTCTCGACTCTAAACTTGGTAACTATGGCGTCACCCCCCTAAGATTGGTGACAAAAACTTGACCAATGGAATTTAGCATGAGAGGGCCATGCTAAGAACCCTAAAAGCCCATATAGCAAAAATAAAAAATTATTATAAGGCAAAAAAAAAAAGACTCAATTTAAAATAACCCTAAACTGCATGTATAGTACTTCCAACCTTGGATCAGTCCAACTACGTCGGGAATCAGATCCAATCTATATGATCAATCCGGTTGAGCCAGACTAGTTCCTTAAGATATAAAATTAGTTTAAGATGATCAGTGGTCCATAAAGGCCATATAAATTGTCCAAATACCATATTGGATATTAAAAAAAGGGTAAATTACACTTTACCCCCCTGATGTTTAGCACAAAATCACTTAACCCCTCTGTAGTTTTTTTTTTTGTTCCAAATTGGTCCCTAAAGTTTTAAATGTTAGCACAATAACTCCCTTTTGTTAACTACTAAATTTTCTCTTTTGGTAATTTCATTCTAATCAAAAGTGAATTGAAGGGGATAAAATGTATGGTTAAGTGATTTTGAGCTAAACTTCAGGGGGGTAAAGTGTAATTTACCCTCAAAAAAATCAGTGCACCAAGTCAACTAAGTTGTGTACAGCAATACAATATGTTAGCTACTTAGCTCAAACCTTGGAAAGAAACAAGTATTAATCAACAAGCCCGAGTTACCAATTCCCGAACAACAATAATAATTACTACCTTAATTGGTAAACCTTTGCAAAAATAAATAACTCTACACTTTTTATTGCTATTGAATATTTGAATGGATACTACTACTATTTCTCAATGAAAACTACCTGTGGTCATTAAGATATACTATTCAACATATTCCTAAATATTTAGATATAAGGTTAAATATTATTGTTATTGAATGGAAGTGTTCCATATCAAATTTTTTTTGGAGGTGAAGTATGAGATACACTTGGCATAGGTGCGAAGTAGTAACTTCAGAGGAGGTTGCATTCATTCTACGCAATCAAAATGAAGAAACTTCCAAAACCTGCTTAGCCTTATTAACTTTTGTGAACTCAGGCTTGAACACAAGTTTTATGCAGCTTGAACTTCCACGTCATCAGTTCTGAATAATGCATTCAGTTGATGCAATATTGAAACCATCCATGAAGTTGAAAACATTAACTATAAGGACATAGTGGTATAAGCCAACTTCTCTAATATAATATATCAAAACGCTCAACTTAACAATTGCAAATAGGTAAACACATGAACAAAGATGGAAGATAACTCATATGCAGACAAGTATGGAGAGGATAACCTCTAAAGCTTTAAGAACGTGCTCAGGGGCAATTGTTCTTTTGTCCTCTCGACTACATACTTCATTGGACTCTGAAGAAATGAGGTTGATGAATTCTGCCAAAAACAACGTGAACACGAGATGGTTAATCTGCAATAACAAAACAACAGCATCCAAGTGTGGAGCATTAACTTCTTTAAGCATCGTCAACATCACAACACAGAGGCTAGAATTAGCTATATGATTAGACAACTAGAAAAACTCAAAAACAAGAGAGAACAAAAAAAATGATGCAGCAGTAATAAGTAGTAACAAGCAGTTAGAAGAACTGATGAATACACAATAAATTCGTCAAAATCTAACAACAAAAAGGTTTATTGAAGATCTTACATATCTGAAACAATAAGAAAATCACAGTAATGCTGCTATAACATCAAAAACTCTTTAGTGATCCATTTTTGAGTAGCTGATAAGAGTTAATGAGTACAAATCATTCAGGTAAGAGGGGGCATAAATTTTTGTAGTACTATTTGAGAGACCAAAATATTAAGGTCCCAAGTCCCAACTCGATACACAATGCTATTGAACTGTGATACTGACCAAAATTGAGCAATTCTTCATAGAAGCCGTGATCACCAAACAAGTAATCACATATGAACAGAAACCTGGTACTAAACCAGAATGATGCAGTTGCATCAGCGATATATTATAGGTGCACTCAAAATCGGCCAAGTCAGTCAATTGGAGGCCTGTTTGGAGACCTTCACATTAGTTCTTTATTATTCTTTATTTTAATCTAGGCATTAGAATGATTTTAGTTAATACACAGGATTCTTCTAAATCCAGGGATCTTGTTTCATTTTTATGAACGGAAGGACTAAAAGTGTTAAAAAATCTACAAGAATTAACTAAAATCCCATGTAACCCCTTTTGCATTAAAATAGGGAATTTATCCCTTAATTTGAGGATGCAAACAACCTCCTAGGTAATAGAGATTTGATTCCAAAAATAAGGAAGAAAAGAGGGACCCAAATTCCTTCCTCGTGAGGAGAGAGTCGGGGACTCCCTCCCCACCTATTCATTGGAGATAGGCAGTGTTTTAAAACCCGTCGGGTCGACCCGAAACTCGCCCGAGTCAACCCGACCCGGCAAGAAATCGAGCCGACCCGACTGATTAACTCGGCCTGTCGGGTTTTGGTTAAAACCCGCCGGGTTTTCAGCGAGTCGGGTCGGGTTTCAAACCCGAAAGACTCGCCCGGGTCGGGTTTTAAAAAAAACCCGTTTCGCTGTATAAAATCCCGAGCGCGCACCGACTGAGGGATTACTGAGCGACGGCTCGGGTTAGGGTTTCAGAGTCTCACCGTCGCCGTCGCCTGTCGCCGTCGCCGTCGGCCGTTGCCATCGCCATCTCTTTTCCAGTTTTCCCCCCTTTTGAAATCAGGCGCAGCAGAGCAGACCAAATAAGAGAAGAGGGAGGAAGAAAGAAGAGAAGAGGGAGGAAGAAGAGAAGAGAAGAGGTAAGCACACAACTGCACACTGCCGGCTCTTTTCCCCCTTTTGAATTTTTTTTTTTTGTTAAAAACAAGTGAAAACAGTGCCGAATTGCAGATCTCTGCTTTATTTTTCTTCTGATTCTTCCTCTTTTCTGATTCTTTGTTTTTCTTGTTAAAAACAGTGCAGTCTCGCAGTCATCTCATCTCTGATTCTTCCTCTGCTCTGCTCTCTTCCTATTTTGAAGTTTTTTTTTATTCTTCCTCTGCTTTTCTCTGTATTTTTTTTCTTAATCTTGTGGCAGGTTCCTCTGCAGTCATCTCATCTCTGATTTGAAAGTGAAGCTTTATACAGGTATACCTTCAATCAAAGAATCAAAACATCAATTTTAAATAAAATTAGTTTGATGCCATGTGCGTAGGAAATTTTAATTTTTAACTAAACAATGTAAAATGTAAATCATGCCATGAATGTCTGTAAAAAGTTAACTAAACAAAGTTTGATGTCATGTTTAGTTTTATTTTATACTTATAGTTCTTTTGTTGTTTGTTACTTTGTTGTTTTACTTGTTTCAGTTTGTCACTTTGTTTGTTTACAATGGCTTCATCTGGAACTGGAGATGATAGTAGTATCACACCCACAAATGCTGATGGCACATCCAGCCAATCAGTTATTAATACATCTCATCTAACGGATCCTGGCTGGGCTCATTGCACAGCTCTCACAACGGATAAGAAAAAAATCCATTGCAATTATTGTGCAAAAGAAATGTTTGGAGGAATTAACCGTCTGAAACATCATATTGCGAAACTCCCTGGGGTGCAGAAATATGTCATAAAGTTCCTAATGATGTTTCTCAGCAGATAAAGAGGATTTTGATGAAAAAAAAAGAGATGAATACTATTAAGCAAAACAAGAAACGTAATTGGGGAGAATTTGGAGGAAAAACAAATGATGATGAAGAGGAACTTGATGTGATATCCGAGCAACAAGGAAGGACAAAAACGACAACAGGATCATCAAGTACCATCCAAACAAAGTTGGTAACATCCATGGATAAGGGTGCAAGAAAGAAAGTTGTTGATATCATTGGAAGGTGGTTTTTTCATTGTGCAATTCCTTTCAATGCAGCTGATTCGATTTACTTCCCTAAAGTCATTGAAGCTATTGCAGCACATGGTCCTGGATTGAAGGCTCCAACTCCTTATGAGCTGTCGGGCCCAATATTAGATGGAGAGGTGGAGTCTTTGGAATTGTATCTTAAAGAATTAAAAGATACTTGGGCTACAACAGGTTGCTCCATATTATCAGATGGGTGGACTGACCAACGTGGAAGATCGATCATCAACTTCATGGTCTCATGTCCAAGAGGAACGATGTTCCTCAAGTCTGTGGATGCATCAGGAATTGTCAAGGATGCAAATAATCTTTTCAAACTTCTGGATGACATTGTTGAAGAAGTGGGAGAGGCGAATGTTGTTCAAGTAATCACTGACAATGCAGCGAATTATGTGGCTGCAGGTAAGTTACTAATGGCAAAAAGGAAACATCTCTTCTGGTCTTCATGTGCTGCTCACAATGTAGACCTAATTTTGGAGAAGATTGGACAATTGAAAAGTGCAAGTAAGTTGATTGATATGTCAAGGAAAGTGGCCAAATTCATTTATAATCATGGCCTTGTGTTGAGTATAATGAGGAAACATACCAAGGGTAAAGAAATTTTGAGGCCAGGGGCTACACGTTTTGCAACAAATTTCATCCTCACCGGTAGTCTCCTCGAGCAGGTAAATGCTTATTTATGTTGTTAGTCAATTCCATTGTATTAGCTAAATCTCAATCTATATTACGTAGCCAATTGTAATTGTGTTTTCTCTTTTGATGTAGAGAGCTGGGTTGAAAAGTATGATGCTATCTGAAGAGTGGGTTACTTCAAAATATGCAAATGCGATAGAGGGAAGAGAAACAGAAAAAGTTGTGTTGGATAACAACTTTTGGAGAAGACTTGAGAAGCTCCAAAAAACAGTTACACCTCTTGTAGAGTTGTTACGACTCGTTGATAGTGAGAAAGAAACGATGGGTCTAATCTATGATGCCATTGATAGAACAAAATTAGCAATTGCTGAAGTACATGCCAATAACAAGGAGAAGTACATGAAGTATTGGAAGATTGTTGATGAGAGATGGGAGTCCACTCTCCACTCTCCGCTCCGTGCAGCAGGATACTTTCTTAATCCATCTCTTCGCTTCCGCCCCGAGTTTTCAGAGCATCCAGAAGTTCGTCGTGGATTGCGAAAAGTGTTACTCACTTTGGAGCAAGATGAAGACAAACAAATTGACATCTTTCAAGAGGTCTATTTTTTCATCTTTTAAATTCAAAAAGTTTATTAGTTGGTAACTTGGTAAATGGAGTCAATGGACTCACAAGTATGTTTTTAGGTTAATTTATATGATGAGGCTGGAGGAGACTTTGGGACAGACCTTGCAATACGAAGTCGAAGTAGACTTACTCCTGGTAATTCAATTTAGCTTTATATAAAATTATGAATCATTTCTAAATATAAATAGGATTACAATAAATTTTGAAATATATAATTGTCAATTAAGATGATTTTTAATCAAATATGCAGTTCCTTGGTGGAGAACTAATGGTGGCGATGCTCCAATTCTCCAACGTAATGCAATCCGCATTTTGAGCCAAACTTGTTCTGCAACGGCATGCGAAAGGAATTGGAGCACATTTGATCAAATTCACACCAAAAAGAGAAACCGCCTAAAGCAAGAAAAGTTGAACAAATTGGTGTTCGTCCATTACAATATGAGATTAAGGGAGCGACAGCTAAGGAGAAATGCATCAGAGTACGATCCATCATTGTTGGAGAACATCTTGCTAGAGGGGTGCAAGGATGAATGGGTTTCCAACGAGCCTAGTGATGTTACTGATCGTGGAGGGGTTGGAGCTACTAATGTTGGTGATGACAATTGGTTGGACAATCATCGCGAACAGGGCTCTTCTCGGGGGGCAAGCAGTGTAGCTAGACCGAGCTCCGATTCTGATTCGGACATTTGATTAATATATAAGCATTTAAACATGTGTTTTGTAATAACTATTTATTATGTTTTGTGGTTTTGGACATTTGGTACGCTAGTATCTAGTGAATTATCTTTATGGAATGACGGGTTATCTTTATGTTTGTTACTACTGTCGTTTTGATACTCTAATAGTCTTGTTAGTATTTTGAATCTTTGATAATGGTGGATGAGTCATGAGTGTATAATGCAAAAAAAATGCTATTTTTATATATAAATAATTATATATAATATTAAAATATATTATATAATGCCGAGTTTTTTGTATCGAGTTTTGTCGGGTTTTAGCCGAGTTGTCGAGTCAACTCGACTCATTAAGGTTTCGAGTCGAGTCGAGTCGAGTTTTCGTGTTTTAAAACACTGGAGATAGGTCTCATCCCCCATGGGAAATAGGTACAGTTCCCTTTTTCAGCAGACTTTTCCTCCCTAAAAGGAAAGGAGGTATGGTATTTTACATAAAACTGTATGAGCAAATATTTGAATTTTCACTCAAGTACAAATTTCAAAGGACTCGCTTCGAGGGAGCGGAGTACAAAATATATCAGGAGATTGCGGGGAAATCCGTCTTTGATCCTTTGATACTCGATTTCGAAGTACAAAGATTACAACAAGTGAGAAAATGAAAAGAGAAGAGCGTTGCGGTGCTTGATCCTTCCGGGCTTTGCGCGTGATCGGCTAGGGGCTTTGCTTTACTCTTCTTCTCCTAGAATCTTCACTTGTTCTTCACTTGTTCTTCGACTTGCTTTGGACTTGAATTTTCAATTTTCCATCTTCGATCTTCGGTCTTCGATTTTCTTTGGTTTGCTTCGATCTTCGATCCTTCTTCTCCGGGATTTCTTGGAGCTTTGAAGTATCTTTAGTCAGGAGCTTTGTAGGTTCTTCTTGCTATGGCCAAAGATCCTTTCTTCTCTTCTTGTCCCTCCTTTTATAAGGGTCGAAGTAGTTATTGTAGAGAATAACTACTTCGGGTGGTTGAAGCAACCTCCTGGTGGTTTCTATAACTTCCCTTGGATGGTTAGAGAAACTTCCAGGTGGTTTACATAACTCCTTGATGATCATATTCAGGTGGTTTTGTAACTTCCACTGGTAGTTTAATCCTTTTGAGTTTGAGTGAACCGGTCTGATTAAAACGACTTATGGTTCGGGTCTTAAAATCCGAGTCGATTTACTGCGACTCAGATTTTAACAAAGTTAACTCTTGATTTGGTCCTTTCTGACTTGGTGGATTCAACGAGTTTGTCGAATCTAGAGTAAGCTTAGTTGTAGAAGCTTAAGCTTGACTATTCTTCGGCCTTGTATATCGGCTTGTCGAAGGATGCTCATCTCTAAATATCATTCTATTGACTTGGATATAGCCTTTGGACGATAGAGGTATAGTACTTTCCTTACTCTCAGACTTGGTCAAATTTCAGAGCGTAAGGAAGCAAGAAAAATTTCCCTGGTTATCAGGGAAATAAAGTATAAGGAAGCAAAATTTCCCTGGTCATCAAGGAAATAAAGTCTTCCAGACTTAGCCAAATTTTTGAGTGTAGAGACAAATTTCCCTGGTCATTAGGGAAATAAAGTATAAGGAAGCAAAATTTCCCTGGTCATCAGGGAAATAAAGTCTTCCAAACTTAGCCAAATTTTGAGTGTAGAGACAAATTTCCCTGGTCATCAGGGAAATAAAGTATAAGGAAGCAAATTTTCCCTGGTCATCAGGGAAATAAAGCCTTCCAGACTTAGCCAAATTTCTGAGTGCAGAGAAAAATTTCCCTGATCATCAGGGAAATAAAGTCTTCCAGACTTAGCCAAATTTCTGAGTGTAGAGACAAATTTCCCTGGTCATCAGGGAAATAAAGTATAAGGAAGCAAAATTTCCCTGGTCATCAGGGAAATAAAGTCTTCCAGACTTAGCCAAATTTTGAGTGTAGAGACAAATTTCCCTAGTCATCAGGGAAATAAAGTATAAGGAAGCAAAATTTCCCTGGTCATCAGGGAAATAAAGTCTTCCAGACTTAGCCAAATTTCTGAGTGTAGAGAAAAATTTCCCTGATCATCAGGGAAATGAAGTCTTCCAAACTTAGCCAAATTTCTGAGTGTAGAGAAAAATTTCCCTGGTCATCAGGGAAATAAAGTATAAGGAAGCAAAATTTCCCTGGTCATCAGGGAAATAAAGTCTACCAGACTTAGCCAAATTTTTGAGTGCAAATAAAAATTTCCCTGATCATCAACGAAATAAAGTCTTCCAGACTTAGCCAAATTTCTGAGTGTAGAGAAAAATTTCCCTGGTCATCAGGGAAATAAAGTATAAGGAAGCAAAATTTCCCTGGTCATCAGGGAAATAAAGTCTTCCAGACTTAGCCAAATTTCAGAATGTAAGGAAGCAAAATTTCCCTGATCATCAGGGAAATAAAGTCTTCCAGACTTAGCCAAATTTATGAGTGTAGAGAAAAATTTCCCTGGTCATCAGGGAAATAAATTATAAGGAAGCAAAATTTCCCTGATCATCAGGGAAATAAAGTCTTCCAGACTTAGCCAAATTTCAGAATGTAAGGAAGCAAAATTTCCCTGGTCATCAGGGAAATAAAGTCTTCCAGACTTAGCCAAATTTCTGATTCTCTAATTTTAGGCAATATTTCAATGTCTACAAAAACATAATTCCCTTTCTTGAAAAAAGGAGTACTATTTTTCTGTAGAATTCAAACCGCTTCCCAGAATCGGATCAGATTTGTCCGATTTCTCAAACCATCGTCTATACTAAATCAGACCTGAATTCGACCCATTTCCACTCGTAGGCTCTTGTGATTTTCTTTTAAAAAAAATATATGGAGCAAGTCCTTTGGACCATTCAATTAAAAGAAAAAATTCACAATTCCCTGGTTTGTGTAATTCGAAATCATGAAAGATTTGGCGATTTGGCGACACATGGTAAAGATGAAAGAGGAAAAAAAAATCCATTAGTGGCGAATTTATGTGTCTGGTTCAATAATAAAACCTGAAACTTACATTAATTATTTTTGGCTATAAGTTCATGGAAATATTTGGTGCTGATCCACTGTGTCTAAGAAGTGAAATTAATTTACTAAAGCATGTTCACTCCAAAAATGCACTTTCTTAAGTCATAACAGGAAGAAACAATTATAAACATACTTATGCATGATGGAAGCTGTCGGATTGATAAAATTAGAAACAAACATAGAATCAGTTGCAACTTGAAACAAGAAAAAATAAACTAGCAATGTATAGTAGATCATTAAGTATGTTCATTGTTAATCTTTTACCTACACAACATTCAACAAGAAGATCCTGAGCATCCCTTGCTACGCGAACATCAGGTGGCAACATCTCCTTAATAATCTTCAACATAGTTGCTGAAAAACAAAAGAAATTTCACATGAGTAACATTCATTAGCAAAACATACTTTGAAAAAACAATCCAATTTCTTCACTTCTAGAAGTGGCAGCACTTCAGACTGCATGCCCACATTTACGTACATAAGACTAGTCTTATGCATGAATTCTCATACACACAATAACATATACATAAGTACATACAAATGTACATGAAGCCCACAGGCACACTTAAAGAACCTAATGATCTAGTTACTATTAATAGCCCGAGTTCCATTGTCACAGATCGTGAATTCAGATTAGCTATAGGCTTATAGCTACATAATTAGCAGATTCTTGAAGCATTAAAATCTTACTTGTAATCTGAATTGTTAATCCAATGGCAGAAATACAAAATCTATGTACATTTATCAAATAGGCTCCAATCTAGGGGGATTGAGGAAGGAAAGATCAAAACATGATCATACGTCAACCCTGAACATGTGTATATATAACCATCAAGACCAACCCATAATTCAATCATGATGAACTTAAAACTTCCCTACCTTATGTACTATCAAATTAATACTTTTTAAAACCATTCATACTAAAAAATTAACCATCAAAAAGTTAACAATAAACAAACTAAATAAATCTGAAATTTTTAGTGATTTAGTCTTTTACTATGTTCAATGTCGAAGGAGGAAAGAATTTTAATATCAGTAGGAATCATAATGCTTTAGGAAATCCTATAGTTACTAGGAATAGTAACTCATTAAGGAATTCTATTGTTCTATTTAGTAGTTATCATTAATAGACTAGGAAAACCTTTAGGAAACTCCTAAAACAACTAGAATTAAATCTCAGAAGTGCAAATAAATACTAAAAACTTAAAACGGACTAAGACTGCCTAATTTCTAATCTAATGGATCATGATGAACCCTCAAATGCTTCTAAATAGATTCTAGCCAGGTTAGATAAGTCACGATCTGCTGAGGTAATCTAGGTGATAAGCTCTTATGCAAAAACAAATAAAGTTGAATTTGCCTTATTAATCATGAGGTCCATGAACCAACGGGCTCTTGGCCTGGTGGTACTTCCTCTCTCCCTTGTTGGGGAGGTTCCCTGTTTGACTCTCGGTATGGACACCGTGGAGCGAACTTTCCCTCAAGGCCGGTGTGCCTTGTTTGCGCGTGCGAATCCTAACCGTTGATGTCATGTTCACAAGATTATGGAATTTAATAAAGTAGTTGCTGCTGCTGCCTCTCCCCCAGTTTTGATCTCCGGACCTCTTTGAGCCCTTGCTCTAGTGCCCTGTCCTATGACCGCCTGGTCGGTCCAGCAAAAAAAATTTTCATGAGGTCCATGGTTTTCTATATTGTTGTCCTTTAGGATAACTTTAATTAATTTGTAACATACGATTAGTTTGTTTTCACTCATTAAGAGGCTACATGAACTTTTACTTAATTTAAAGGAATAAAGAAACCTATGTGATAAGGAAATGAGGGTTTTCCGTAAAAATCACAGATAAATAGGAAATGGACAACCAGCCACTCTCTAATCCTTGAAAAGGGGGATGATGATTTTTTTTGGGCAGAGAAAGGATACTCGATTCATTTACACGAAAGAAAAGAGTTGGGGACTCCTCTTTTCCGTGGGACACATCCATGGGAGAAAGGAGTCTCATGACTCCTTTCCCTGTCCCAGCAGATAGGATTCTTGTAGAAAATAGTCCCAAGTGACTTCTTCTCCTTAAAGCAATCATCTTTCTTTCAATTTTGCAAGAATTCTGCATAAAATCATCCACAAATCAGAAAAAACAGGGGGAAAAGCATAAAACAAAAATAAAAATTGAACACAGACAATGTTTTAAAAAACGGAAGGCGGAAGACAGGCGGTCAAGTGGTTTCAAGGCGGAAGGCGGAAGGCGGGCGCCCGGAGAAAAAGGCGGGCGCCCACCTATATAAAATATATTATATATATTCTATATGTATGTATATATATATAAATTCATAATTCTATATAAAAAAACAATATTAGAAAGTTTTACATATGCAAACATCAAAACTACCGATCTGAATATAAAAGTTTTATGAAAAGGGAGGAGAGGATTGGGTGGGTAGGGGTATTTCGGTATGGTTACCTCAATACCTATATCCGATTGTCCCTCTAACTTGAGTATACCAGATAATACAGTTGTACTCCAACTTTTTTGTGATGTACCCAAATTCCAACCAATCATATATTGTTATCCAAATTCTATCCAAACTCATACCATACAAGAACCAATATAGTAAAAAATCGTAAGATCTTCTTAAACATTTCATCACAATACATTGAAAAAAAAAATTCCTTAAGCAATTGCATATGGTGAAGAAACAGAAAATTCATTACAAAAAAAAAAAATTCCTCAAGCAATTGTATACAGTGAGACCGCCTAGGCGCCCGCCTTTTACCCGCCTAGGCGGGCGCCTAGGCGGGTTGGATCCCGCCTAGGCGCCCGCCTTTGTTCAACCCGCCTGCAGTGCCGCTTTTTGCTGAAGCGGAGCGGCCAACCCCCTAAAACGCCTAGGCGGCCGGTCGGACCGCTTTTTAGAACAGTGAACACAGAAATATAGTAAAGGAAAGAATTCTAGAGGTATATGAGTTAGTTAAAGCATTATTTTATTGTTTACAGAAGTAGGAGGGCTTATATACATCAGTGGTGTTGCAATACTTTCGATTCAATTTATTTATGATTTCCAACAACATTATTTTGGTGTGATAATATAATTCCACTTTTTTGTTGAAATCTTCTTGTGATCTAATACATTGATGTATCTTCTTCGGATCTTAATTTGACATAAATTTGTATCAAAGCTAGGTTATCCCCCAATTCTACCGAGGACGGATGCCGAGCATTAACATAGGTGACGCGTTACCCTTGCTAGACAATCAGAGATAAGAAGATACAGAATCGATCGAGTCGAGTGACACTTGTAGATGATGTAATTTTTTTTATCCGCTACATGAGGTAGATCATCACACACAATAGATCACAAATCTGGAAAGTCACCTTGCCAAAGGACAAACCATCAAATCCATTGGTAACCGCCAAATTGCGCCAATATAATCCCTTAACAAAAAAGAGTTTCGAGAAAGATGAAGAAATTTCTCCCTACTAAAGTAGGATTTCTACAAGTTTAATTTCTAAGCTCCATTTGAAAATATAACCAAGACAAGTCCAACAATTATAAAAAAAGAAAGCTAAATCACTCTAAGACTTTTACTAAACTCCAAGAATTTCATTAAAAGAAGGGATCCTAACATAAGTAGTTGAATTGAGAATCTTACCATGAAAAGAATCCCAAGTCATTTAGTAATCATATCTTGATGTCTTATACAGATTAGAAAGTGGGGAATCCTTATTGAATTGAGAATCTTACATATATTTTTATATATATTTAAAAACCATATTTTTATGCCTCATATACATGCCCCATATGTTTGCATAATAGGCTTCTATCAATTTGTGCACGATGTTTGTACTTGTGCGAATGGCTATCTAGACCAACATTTACCTATGATTTACATAACTTATTCATGCTTGATTCTTGGAACGATATTCAATTACAAACCAACTATGTGGCTTCTATTGTATTTGTTCTGACTTCTTGTTTGACCTTTGAATCACCCCTATGGTAACTAAACGTCAAATAGTTCTTTTTTAACTTTTAATATTTCTAATAAGTAATTTATGTGATGTTGCAATTTCACATACTAGAATTAAATTCAGCTTGCTTTCCAATCCTAAACCAACCATATATATTTAAGGAGTAAGTATCACAAAAAAAACATAATATTGACTTAACTAATATGAAACCCAAGCGATGCCTGGGCTCCATTCGGTCATACAATGTATAATAACTGCGACATAATCGACTCATGTGGAGCATAGAAACTCGGGTGATGCCCGGGCTCCATTCAGTCATCCGATGCATAATAATTGGCTGTGATTCGCACCTCCGACGGAATCGACTCTAGTGGAGTATAGGGGGGCTCTGTGTGGAGCGACATTGACTCCCACGTGGTGAGTAAGCTTCATTTTAGTATTATGGTATATATATAAGTTTATTTAAATATTTCAATATTAATCCTATAGTGACCCACCTAAGACCTCCAGGTACCCACCTAGGTATTTTAGAGCTTCTTGTTTGGGATCACCTTGTCGCTTTAAAAACCTTGGTTTTGCATCCAAAAGATATAACAAGCAGTTCACAAGCCTCACCAAAAAATTGATACTTTTTTATCCATATTTTTGTTGCAGGAATAAGAGAAAATAAAGTAAAACAAAAAGTTATATGTTATCTTTCTTATGAACCAAAGAACAATAGTTGCTGAAGATAGAACTCGACAGAGAACAATCCTAGTGATATTTGGATCTACTGTATACAAGTAAAGTAACCAACTACAACAAATAAGGAGGAAATAATTTTATGTTTACATATATTTTTTTCTTCTCTTCTACTCCTCCACCTCCTCCTCCTCATCCTCTTATTTTGATGGGGGAGGCGACAATGCAGGAGGTTTTGGGGGGGTTTCGACCGAAACCCCCAAAAATCAGAGGTTCGGGGACTAATTCCGACCAAAACGGATCGGTTTTGACCGAAACTTCAAACCTTACTCAAAAGCTCCACCTCATCAGATATTCTTCAAAAGAACAACATTTTGAGAGCTTAGGAAAGGTAAATTTCATGGAAGCTGACGAAGATTGCCCAACAAAAACTAAAACAATTACTGACACAATGCATGCATGGCACTTGAACGCGGTGTAATAGTATAAGAACTAATATTGCTTTGCAAGCACATATCACCATTCTACACCCATGATTAACATCATGTGGATATATTAAATATAAAGACATTTACGCTGCAAAGGATATAACTATATACTATTCACCACTAAATCTAGTTTAAAAACAATTGCATATCTGCTTTACAAAGGGAATAGCAAACCATTGCATACAAACTAAGAAATCATGTATTGCTGTCATTCATTAATGTGGTAATCGCCGGGGATAAGGCACGTCAGCAGGGGGTGGCCTGCACCACACATTACCGAGGGCAGCATTCGTGCTACCCTTGATTATCTATTGATGCCCTTGGCAATTGTGTTGCCCCTAGTAATATGTGTGCTATAAATAGCCGGACCCTCTTAAAAGCAAACTTCATCTTCACAATCCCACTAGAACCCTGCCTAATAGCTTGCAACTCCCCCCCACCCCACCCCACCCCCCGCACACACACACACAAAAAAAAAAAAAGTTAAATTAAACTTTACTTTCTTGAAGTTTAGCCGAAAATTACTTAACCACCCTATAGCTCATAAACTACATTTTGCCCCCTTCAACTCCGTTTTGATTAGATAGAAATTACCAGAAGAGGAAATTTAGTAGTTGACAAAAGGGGGGTATTGTGCTACCATGGAAAACTATAGGGACCGATTTGGAAAAAGAAAAAAAAACTTCAGGGAGTTAAGTGATTTTGGGCTAAACTTCAGGGGGGTAAAGTGCAATTTACCCAACAAAAAAAAAGTCCAGTTTGGTCCTAATAGCATGGTGAAATAGACACAATCAATAACACCAAGGTATTGTTTAGATTTTATGCAAATAGGGGTATGTTTCTATTTGCATGGGTACAAGCAAAATTTTATATTTGGTTGTTGGTTGTTGCTTTTTTAGATGTGCAACCAGTTGTACATATGTTCAAATATGTGCCGCTAGTTGGTGTTTTGAGAATTCGTTCACCCCATGAACAAATAGAAACCCACCACTTATTTGCACATATGGTTTACACTGGAGACATAAACACATACACAAATATGCACAAATGACAGAAATAGACAAACAAGTACAACTATAAACGTGTGTTTCTTTGCGAATACATTACAACAATGCATATGCAAAGAAACGCCCGACTTATATACACAACATCCAAACAAGAAGCATATGAAAAGATTGTAAAATCCTGCCTTCCTTATAAGAGTGAGAGGTTACATGTATCATGCAGCAAGAAACCCCCATCTACACGAAAAATCATCAAAACCCATACAATTCTTTGACGTTTTCAGTTGAAAAACGCACCTTTAGGAAGCGAAACATCCTCCTTTGACTTCCCGACAATGTCCATCGGCTCCATCTCCGAAGCAGAGATTACGGCTCACAAGAAGCTCCGATCGATTCAAAAGGGGGAAACAAACACAATTTTAGGGCTCGGAAAGCTCGTAATCCCTCAAATAACGAGAGATTCGAAACAACTCAGACGACGTTGACAGAAACGGATCATAAAGGCGATTGGAGAGACGGAAAAGGGAGATCGCAACGAGTCTTGGGTCAGGCGAGAGACGGGGGGCAAGAAGGGAGATCTCACCTAATTACGAAAATGGCCCTGGGCTCTCTGTTCTTTTTTGGGTTATTTTGACTTTGCCCCCCAAATTTGTCTTGAATTAGATTTTACCCCCCATTTTTTATTAATTAGACCTTACCCCCAAAACTAACTGTTCCGTCAGCTCACCATCTCAGAGAAAGGGTGAGCTGACGGAAAAGAAATAAAGTTTTAGGGGGTGAGCTGACGGAACAGTTAGTTTTGGGGGGTAAAGTCGAATTAATGAAAAGATGGGTGTAAAGTCTAATTCTAGGCAACATTTGGGGGGCAAAGTCAAAATAACCCTTTTTTTTTGTTAATTTTTTGGGAAATTCTAGTTGAAAAAAAAAAGACACTCTCCACTGAAGGTTGACGGTTTAGCCAGTAGTAACATGTGGCAATCCAAAAACCAACGGCTACGATATAGATCATGGGATGAACCCGGGGGGGGCATGCCAACACCCCTAGCCGCCGCCCAATATATTCCACCGCCACCGTCCCCGTCCCCGTCCCCGTCAACCGCCTCCACTACCGACTGTTGCCTCCGATCGCCGCCGATGACCTCCCCTATCGACCACTGGCCACTGCGGCGGGTGGCTAGTGGTCGGTAGAGGTGGTCGCCGGCAGCGATGGTGGCTGGCTATCTGCAAGGGTAGTCGCCGGCGGCGACGGTGGGGGGGGGGGGGGGTCGACGAGGACGGTGGTCGGGCAGTGGCAACAAGTGGTGGGCGACGGCCGGGGGTGGTGGCTTCCCCCATTGTGTTCATCTCATGGCCATAGATCGTGGCCGTTAGATTTCGGATCGCCACATGTTGCTTCCCAAATCGTCAGTGATCGATAATTTATTTTTTGCACCCTGCTCATTTACATGGATATGTAATGGCGCCACGAATAACCCAAAAATATCTCTATTCCTAACCTCCAAGTCTACAACCTTAGTTACCAACGAGCTCTTGGCCTGGTGGTACTTCCTCTCTGCCATGATGGAGAGGTTCCCTGTTCGACTCCTAGTATGGACATCGTGGAGCGAACTTTTCCTCAAGGTAGTTGTGCCTTGCTTGCGCGTGCGAATTTTGGCCATTGATGTCATGTTCACGGGATAATGGAATTAATAAATAGCAGTTGTGCCTCCCCCTATTTCGATCTTCGGATCTTCTTGAGTCCTTGCTCTAGCGCCCTTTCCTCTGATCCCCCGTCAGTCCAACAAAGAAAAACGTCTACAACCTTAGTCGTCCTAGCAGCCCCTCTGTTGTTTCCCCAAGCCTCCAACACCACCACTTCCTCCTTCCCATCTTCTTCCTAGCACCTTCTTCTTCCATTTCTTATTTTCATCTTTTTCTTCCCCGTTGAAACCATATCCGGTCGATGCCAATGCCGACTGGCTGACATTAAAATATTATGTCGATTGGCAACCACCGACATAGTCCTTCCCCTTCTCCGATGTCCTTTGTAGAATTCGATTAACATTGTAATATCGAATCATCGATGTCAGTAGGCACCAATCGACATTATAATGTCGGTGTCCATAGGTGTCGACCAACATTGCAATATAGATCATGGGATGAACCCGGGGGGGGGGGGGGGGGGGGGGGGGGGGGCATGCCAACACCCCTAGCCGCCGCCCAATATATTCCACCGCCACCGTCCCCGTCAACCGCCTCCACTACCGACTGTTGCCTCCGATCGCCGCCGATGACCTCCCCTATCGACGACTGGCCACTGCGGCGGGTGGCTGGTGGTCGGTAGAGGTGGTCGCCGGCAGCGATGGTGGCTGGCTATCTGCAAGGGTAGTCGCCGGCGGCGACGGTGGGGGGGGGGGGGGGGGGGGGTCGACGAGGACGGTGGTCGGGCAGTGGCAACAAGTGGTGGGCGACGGCCGGGGGTGGTGGCTTCCCCCATTGTGTTCATCTCATGGCCATAGATCGTGGCCGTTAGATTTCGGATCGCCACATGTTGCTTCCCAAATCGTCAGTGATCGATAATTTATTTTTTGCACCCTGCTCATTTACATGGATATGTAATGGCGCCACGAATAACCCAAAAATATCTCTATTCCTAACCTCCAAGTCTACAACCTTAGTTACCAACGAGCTCTTGGCCTGGTGGTACTTCCTCTCTGCCATGATGGAGAGGTTCCCTGTTCGACTCCTAGTATGGACATCGTGGAGCGAACTTTTCCTCAAGGTAGTTGTGCCTTGCTTGCGCGTGCGAATTTTGGCCATTGATGTCATGTTCACGGGATAATGGAATTAATAAATAGCAGTTGTGCCTCCCCCTATTTCGATCTTCGGATCTTCTTGAGTCCTTGCTCTAGCGCCCTTTCCTCTGATCCCCCGTCAGTCCAACAAAGAAAAACGTCTACAACCTTAGTCGTCCTAGCAGCCCCTCTGTTGTTTCCCCAAGCCTCCAACACCACCACTTCCTCCTTCCCATCTTCTTCCTAGCACCTTCTTCTTCCATTTCTTATTTTCATCTTTTTCTTCCCCGTTGAAACCATATCCGGTCGATGCCAATGCCGACTGGCTGACATTAAAATATTATGTCGATTGGCAACCACCGACATAGTCCTTCCCCTTCTCCGATGTCCTTTGTAGAATTCGATTAACATTGTAATATCGAATCATCGATGTCAGTAGGCACCAATCGACATTATAATGTCGGTGTCCATAGGTGTCGACCAACATTGCAATATAGATCATGGGATGAACCCGGGGGGGGGGGGGCATGCCAACACCCCTAGCCGCCGCCCAATATATTCCACCGCCACCGTCCCCGTCAACCGCCTCCACTACCGACTGTTGCCTCCGATCGCCGCCGATGACCTCCCCTATCGACGACTGGCCACTGCGGCGGGTGGCTGGTGGTCGGTAGAGGTGGTCGCCGGCAGCGATGGTGGCTGGCTATCTGCAAGGGTAGTCGCCGGCGGCGACGGTGGGGGGGGGGGGGGGGGGGGGGTCGACGAGGACGGTGGTCGGGCAGTGGCAACAAGTGGTGGGCGACGGCCGGGGGTGGTGGCTTCCCCCATTGTATTCATCTCATGGCCATAGATCGTGGCCGTTAGATTTCGGATCGCCACATGTTGCTTCCCAAATCGTCAGTGATCGATAATTTATTTTTTGCACCCTGCTCATTTACATGGATATGTAATGGCGCCACGAATAACCCAAAAATATCTCTATTCCTAACCTCCAAGTCTACAACCTTAGTTACCAACGAGCTCTTGGCCTGGTGGTACTTCCTCTCTGCCATGATGGAGAGGTTCCCTGTTCGACTCCTAGTATGGACATCGTGGAGCGAACTTTTCCTCAAGGTAGTTGTGCCTTGCTTGCGCGTGCGAATTTTGGCCATTGATGTCATGTTCACGGGATAATGGAATTAATAAATAGCAGTTGTGCCTCCCCCTATTTCGATCTTCGGATCTTCTTGAGTCCTTGCTCTAGCGCCCTTTCCTCTGATCCCCCTGTCAGTCCAACAAAGAAAAAAGTCTACAACCTTAGTCGTCCTAGCAGCCCCTCTGTTGTTTGCCCAAGCCTCCAACACCACCACTTCCTCCTTCCCATCTTCTTCCTAGCACCTTCTTCTTCCATTTCTTATTTTCATCTTTTTCTTCCCCGTTGAAACCATATCCGGTCGATGCCAATGCCGACTGGCTGACATTAAAATATTATGTCGATTGGCAACCACCGACATAGTCCTTCCCCTTCTCCGATGTCCTTTGTAGAATTCGATTAACATTGTAATATCGAATCATCGATGTCAGTAGGCACCAATCGACATTATAATGTCGGTGTCCATAGGTGTCGACCAACATTGCAATGTCTATGTCGGGCGAAGGCTATCAACAGCGTTAGAGTAATGTCGATGGATACGTACCAGTCGATATAATATTTCAATGTCAGTCAATGGGCACTAGCATAGATGGGATCTTGGGTTTTTGACAGGGAAGAAGAAGAAGAGGAAGGCGGAGCACAATGATAATAGCAGTAAAAGCATCAGGGTGGATGGTGACGAGGGTTAGGTACCAAACCAGGTTAGGCGGGTTCAAATAAATTTTTTTTTTATCTTTTAGTTTTAAGAGAACGTTAGAAGCATCAGGGAGGGATTGTCTTATTCAAATTGTTAATGGATAGTCCCACATCGGTGAGGGAGGCACCCATTACCCGCTTAATATATCCGTTGTGGGCCTTCCCTTACAACCCGAGTTTTGGGGCATGAGAGTATCTAACATGGTATCAGAGCTGTGTTCACCGTCTCCTGCTCTGCTCCCGCTCCGGGTGCTCCCCACTGATCATGCCTTGCCACGCGTGCTCCGCGTGAGGGGGAGTGTTAACGGATAATCCCATATCGATGAGGGAGGCACCCATCATCCGTTTAATATACCCGCTGTGAACCTTCCCTTACAATCCGGGTTTTGGAGCGTTAGGGTATCTAACACAAATGTTAATGAACACGTCAATCGGACTGAGCTGAATCGGGACAAGCTTCGGGCTGAATAGCATCTCCTCCTCAATCCACAAGGTCAAATGCCTTTTTAAATCTGAATGACACCTGTCATACACACAAGATTGGCATAAAATTGTTTCTTCGAAAAAGACATTGCGGCAAATATAAGTTAACCCATATAAGTTTATAGGTTGAGGTGGCTGCCTGGCTGGATCCAAGGTGTGAGATTTCGGGTTCGGACAAACGGTAAACAAATGAGTTCGAGCTCAACCGGGTCAACAAAAAACTATTCAAAAAAATAAATAAATAAAAATAAAACTAAGGTTTGATTCGTCCAATGCAGACTTGAATCGATCGATTCAGATCCAAGTATTGTGATATAAAAATTGTAAAATAACTACTAACCACATATGAACAAATACAAGTCAGACCCGATTCGGAAGCAGAAGAGTCTCTACATTTTTTCGATGAGCGGTATGCGTTGTTTTTTTGCTATTCTAGCTTAAAGTTTTTTTGGTTGCCGTGATGGTGTGGGTGACGGTGATGTCGAAGGGATGTCTTACCGTCGAAGACGGCCCATTGCAGTGCCGACAGATATGTTGCCGCCGAAAAAGATCCGCTGCAATGCCGACAAGCATGGACATGTACTAGTAAGTTTATAGGTTGAGGTGGTTGGATATATAAGGTGTGAGATTTGGGGTTCGGAAAAACAGTAAACAAATGAGTTCGAGCTCGACCGGATCAACAAAAAAATATTCAAAAAAATAAAACTAGGGTTTGATTCATTCAATTCAGACCCGAATCGATTGATTCAGACGCAAGTATTGATTGTGATATAAAAATTGTAAAAGAACTACTAACCACATATGAACCAATACCATCAACCATTGTCGTACCTAGATAAGGTCTAAAGGCGGAGAAAATATAAAGCAGAAAGAAGATCACCGGAGGCGTCGGAGGCGAGTAAAATCTTTAAAATCTCAATTCGTTTCCCTGTATTGGCCAGCAAACGGGACTAATGGAATAAAATTCAAATATAAAGAGGGGTTTTTATCAAAATATTATTAAACAATAAAATATTTAGTTAAATAGTTGTTGACCAAAAGTATTTGTCATTCTAACACTCTCACCGTCACATAGCAAGTCAGCATCGTAAAACGCACCGTAAATTTTTTATTTTTTTTTTTCTGAGCTAAGGTAAAGTCAGCATCCGGGTTAGCGGGTTTAAACCCGGTATCCAGAATACCGGGTTTAGCCAAAGCCCCCTTATAGAATGTTCTCACTTAGCCGTTTTTTTGTTGGATTGTGGATAAACTCGTTATCCACAATACCAGGTTTTAACCCGGATACCGACTTTACCTTGGCTCAAAAAAAATAAAAAATAAAAAATTCTGGCACACTTTACAGCGCTGACCTGCCACATGGCGATCAGCGCTAGAATGGCAAAAACTTCTGGTCAACAGCTATTTAGCTAAATATTTTATTTTTTAATAATATTTTGAAAAAAAAGCCCATATAAAGAAGAGTGCATGTAAAGTACACAAACAATAATTTCTGCAGTTAATATCAGAGTATGAGTAATTTGGAGAAAATAATTACTATATTCTCTCACCCTCAACAGCCAATAGAGTCAGGCAGTAGCAGTTTTACATGAATAAAAGAAATAAAAATAGATGAATTTAGACCTGTAGCAAAACAAGTGGTTGAAGGGCGCTACAAAACTGCGGCTGGAACTCAAACTACTCATTCCAACTACACCACCCTTATTTAACTATGCTCAAAATAATGATAAACCAAAAAACCTTATATCCCCCTTCTTCTTTCCTTTCCATTTCCCTATGACCACATCTCTCAACCTGGTGGGGTCGCCAGCACTATTTACACGGCCGAAAACCGTGTCCGAAGCTGGGCGAGCATGAAGTGCGGCGATGGCAGGAGAACGGAGCAGCCACCGAGTAGTACACCCCTGCATCAAACTGAGAATGTATGTGCATGCAGCGTTCGCCGGATCATCTAGTGGAGTCAACGGATACAGATGATCATGCCGCCGAATTTATGGTGGAAGAAAAAGCAGCTTGCTGTCCACCGGCCCCTCCAGTGCTGCCCATACTGCTGCAATCGGAACCACCACCCCCTCAAAATCTGTTGAAAAGACTGTAGATTATCAATAGATCAATAAAACTAATACGAAACGTAGAGTCCCTAAAAATGCGATCCACTTGTCTGATCCTGTATTGTTTTTCAGGATTTAGGGTTTAAGATTAAGGATTTAGGGCTTAAGATTTAGGAATTAACAATTAGAGTTTACAGGGTTAGATTTTACGTGTTACTTTCTTTAGCTACTAAAGTGACTAACCTTGGGGTTAGGGTTAGAGTTTAGTATTTAGGTATAGAATTAGGGTTAGGATTAGGATTAGCGCTATGGTTAGGAACTTAGGATTAGGGTTAGGGTTTAGGTTTCAGGGTTTAGAATTGGGTTAGGTTTAGGGTTTCACAACACGACAAAAAAGTTTTTAAGTTCCAAATTTTTTTTATCATGTTGTAAAACCGGATCGCACCAAGTGGATCACACCGACATAATCGCACTTGAGGGGGCCTCGTACAAAATATGCATTTTCTTGACTATAATCATTATTGTATAAGAGAGATCTCACAACATTAGGACCTTCTTGCAAAAAAGTTTTAGTATTAAGTTCTTCACAAAAAAAAGAGAGATTATTACTGCCGAGAGAGAGAAGTCAATATGTAAGCGAGTGATCCAATAAAAGCATCCTAGCGATTTGGTCGATCAAGTACTAGGGTTTTGTGAATCTCAAAACTGATGGATCATATAAGTTGTCCTGAAAGAGGAAATTGACCCACTAGATAAAGATGAACGAAAGAAGAAAGGAGATTAAGAGGTGTATGAGAGATAATTATTGTTGCTTTGTTGCAATGATAATGCAAGACGAACGAAAGAAAAAAGAAAGGAGATTAAAAGGTGTATGAGATGTACTTGAGCTCTGGCTATCAGCTTTATCAGGGATGATTAAAAAAAATGATGAAAGATTATTTAATATCTGTCAAATGTTTCTGTAATTTTTTTTTCCCTTTTTTAATAAAGTGATATGGGTCTATGATGAACCGCCAATTGAGAGAATCCTCAAAACAGAAAAAGAAAGATAAGAAGCATACCATGAATCCACGAATGCCCGCACTTTGTGGTTCACTTGACTTGCATGCAGGCTCGCATTGCAAGACCCTTGGACCCGGAGCAATCCAAGCCTTGCAGCAGCCTCGAACCGTAACTGTGGCAAAACCAGCATCTGGGAAGTGTTTGAATCTGTACTATATGACTTCCAGGGTTATCGCTGCTTTCGTGAAAACAGACAAAACAAATGGTGCTTCCTCTCCAGGTTGGATTGTTGTGGGCACTATTGTGTATCCCATCGAATAAGGCTCCAAGACCAATTCACACGATATCTCTCTTGAGTTCACATAATCAGTCCCGCCGACCGATTCATGCAAGTAAATGTTGTACGCAGCACGACGACCTCGTGTCTTGAGTATTCTCATCCCAATGTAAAACATCGAGCAATCATGACTAGACTGGTAGTTCCTGAAACCAGCCGTCCTTCGGGAGAAACTCACCCCCTAAAGATCAAATTCCCATTTAATGGGCATAGTGAGACCATTAAACATCAAAGTACATTGTATGAATGCTTGCAGGAACAAGCTAATACATACCTGGGTTAAGGTAATAAAGACATGAATCGGTAACGATGCTTCTGGGCCTGCTGCTCTCAACCTGAACTGCGGATTTTGATGCCACGAGTCGTAATCTTGGCACCCCCCAGCACTGTAGCCACGCCACTGCCCATGGACCGAATAGCGCATCTCTGGTGGATAGACCCGGCAAACGTATATTGACCGGAAGTGGATCTGAAAATCTTGCCATGACATCCAAAATATCCCATCCTTTGACTGAAGAACAAGAAAGTAACCACCAAGGCAGCATATGATGAGAACTGAGCATGGACTTGCTACTTTAAAAGGGCAAAATTACACAATAATGATGCAAGTAGCCTCTTTAGTTACTCTAAAAGCTAAAAGAGTAGAACATATATTAGTGATAGAATGAAATGAACTGTTTAGATAGCAAAAGCTAAATGTACAAATAATGCAGTGGTCCGTGGATAAATTCTCTATTTGAAGTAGTAGAAGTTTTAAGAAAGCAAGTACCTGTGGAACATGCTTGAGCTTGTGCTTCATCCGATCTGTCCATTCAGGCGATGCGTCAGACCAAGGGCCATTCCACTCAACTTCATTGGCCCATGGATTTCGAATCTGAACAAGTTTGTGACCATCCACCTCTTTCACCTGAGACAAAGTTCTAGTGGATAAGCCATCACTATCTTGAAAACAAAAATCATAAAAGAAACCTTAAACAGAATAGCAGTATACCTGCAATAAAGAGTATGCATGACCTTGAACAATTCCACTGGATGAGATGTGCACATCTGAGCCTGATGGGCTCCCAGCACCAAGAAGAAAACCCTCTCGTTTGAAGTGTAATAACTGAGACCATAACCTTCCACTTGCGAAATCAATCTGTGCTTGTGCGCTCCTCATGTCGATCTCTTCACCAGCACCACCTGTGAGGTCTACGAGCGCATCTTGGACAAGCCCACCTTCTAGTGCCTCGTAAGAGCCATGCAGTTTGGCATAAGCCTTCTCCAAGATAGAAACCCAGAGTTCATTCCGCTTCCTACTGGTAGCAAATGCTGGTTTTCCGGGGGACTCACAAGGAATCCAATCATCAACAATAACAGGGACCCACTCCCCCTATAAGAACCAAGTGAGATTTCCCACGTAAGAGTACATGCATGCATGAATTCTAATAGAAACCAATCTCTACATTGATCACTCAAATGAAATACATTGTAACATGCCGAGTAAGTAACTTGAACCATGAGATCATGTGGATTGGATGTGGATGTGGATGTGGATGTGGATGTGGAAGCCAAGTCTAGATAGACTGATGGAGTTTTTAATGGTATATGAGGAAGTTGGGAATGTACGCAACATTTTAAGATATTATTGAACATTGTGAACAGTTTTATGAAAAACAATTCGAGCGAGCGCCTAGGTGTTTGCCTAGGAGTTTGGGGCCTAGACCCACATCGCATAAGTTGGAACCGCTTTCTCAGCATCCAAAGTAGAAAAGTCATTTATTGGCACCCCCAACCCCAAGCACTATAGCCACGCAACTGCCCATGGACCGGATAGCGCATCTTTGGTGGATAGACCCGACAAACGTATATTGATCGGAAGTGGATCTGAAAATCTTGTCATTGTTGTTGTTTTCTTTAACTTAAAGAGCAATATTGCTAGAATATAGAAGTATATTATACTGTTTTTTTTTTATTAAACCCTTCAAGATTAGGAGTGGATAGGTAACCCATGACACGTTTATTAGAAAAGAATTAGAGCAGATTACAAGAGGTCGATATCCTCTTCAACAACATTGAAACCAAGAGTCCATATAGGCCAACACAGCCACCACCGAGATGTCTTCTTCAATTTTGTCCATCCCTTTGAATATCATGTTATTCCTCTCTCGCCAAAGTAACGAAAGCGTTCCATGGCTAGAATATCCCAAGTTGGTTGTACTGCTTTTGGCGCCATCCTGCGTTTCCATTTGGTCCATACAGAGCATATAGAGGTATAGTTCCCACTTTTTAGTATGGAAATAAAAAAAATCCAAACTCTCCTAGCAAGGGGGCATATGAGGACATGGGTCAAGGTCTCTTCCGCCTGACTACAGAAAGTGTTGTTTGGGTCTGTGACTAGGGTGTAGTCTTTTCACCAGACTGGCCTTCGTTTAGTATATTTTCTTTTGTTGTCAATAAGAAGACCTTAATCTTTAGTGGAACTTTTGCCCTCCATTTTGGTATCGTTGCAGGGAAAGGATCATCTCTGGAGGACAGCTCGAATATAAGGATTTTTCAAAGAAGACTGATGGGTCCCATTTCCACGTAGATCTGTTTCATCTCTCTATCAGAGTTAATGACAAAATCAGTTGAATGAGTGTTTCTTGATCCACTTGCAGAGTAGGCGGAGGGTCTGACTGCAGCGATATTCTCCATCACGTTCTCCGATTGTAACAAGAGGATACCGTGCAGCTCTTAGTGGTAGCCACCTCATTGAGTTGAGGAAATAGAATTTTTAAAGGTGTATCCCCTAACCAGTGTTCTCCCAAAATCTCATTGAGGTTCCATCTATCAAAATTCTCGCTCGAGCTTGAATGACTCGTCAGCCTTTAAAACACCTCTCTAAAACACGGAGATCTTCCGAAAAACACTTAAAGAAAACTAATTCTCTGAAAATATCTCTATGAAAGGATCTACTTCTGGCCTGCCAAGTCTCTTTGCTGAAGTCTCCACCACTACTTCCCTAGCAATGAGATATTGAAGCAACTGAGGTCTAACACTCCTAGGTCTCCAAATCTTTTTGGTGTACACATCATTTCCTACTTCAGTGGGCAATAAAAATCTCGAGCAAGCATCCATTACTCTACACAGAAACTTCTCTGTATCTTGTCGATCACCGCGATTACCCATAATGGTAAATAGTTGAATGACATGAAGAGGGTATGCAAATAGTACTGAATTCAAAAATGTGTCTTCACCCAAGAGAAGGAACCATGCCTTTACATCCTTCCTGTCTCGAATCAATATTTTGAATCAACCCGTGTCAATCTTCCAACCTAAAGTCCTTATTCATGTCACAAAATGCCTAAGTATTTCAGTAGTAGAGATGTCTTCTTGACTTTTCTGGAAATTAAGCTTCAAGCATGACACCATCTCTAAGCTGTATAGGAGAACCTTCATCAAAGCAATATGAAGGATACAAGCTTCGCATAAGAGCACCATGTCATCCACAAATTGCAGATTCAACGTTACCCATCTTCCGTCTCCCAGTCCTCTGACATCTCCTGAAGAGACCGCCTTTTTTACTAGAGTTCGAAAACGTCCATACTAAAGAGATGGTCATGCTTCACTCCTTGCTATGTCCTGAATTCTCTCTCCTGCTCACCGACTATGGAACATGCCATCTTCGAGGAAAAGAGAACATCAAATCCAATGTCTCCATTTCTCAAAGAATCCTTTGACTTGCAAGAGTTCCATTAAAAAATCTCAATTAAGACAGTCAAAGGCTAGCTCCAAATCTAGTTTCAGAAAATACCTTTTTTGCATGCATCCCTTGTGCGGTGAATGATCTCCTGGGCTGCCCAACACGCTATCTAGTATGCATCTCCCCTTGAGAAAAACATAGTGAGAATATGAGATTATCTCCGACAGACAAGAACCTAGCATGTTAGCGAGTCCTTTGCCCATTATCTTGTAAAGGCAATTGGATAGGCTGATTGGCCTAAAATCCCAAATTGATTCTTCTCCTGACTTCTTCGGGATGATAACTGAAGGCATGAAGAGTCATTATTGCAAAGAAGTCAAACAAGAATCTACATCGGTCGGCCCCGCCATGCCCCAATACCTTTGGAAGAAGTTTGGGTAACCATCCGGCCCCGGAGCCCCGTCACTTCTTGAATCAAAAGCCAACTTCTTGAATTCTTCCACTGAGAAGTCTGGTTTTTTTTTGCTTTCTTTTTCTTTTTTTCTTTTCCTCTTCTCTATGCTTTCTTACCCACGTGCGCCCGTAACCCGAAGTCAGGTGTTCTTTTTTGTTCTGAGGCTCTTATTCTTTCTTTTTATTCTTTCTTTTGTGTTTCCATGATAGGCGGCCAATAATTCTATAAAAAGAGAGGAAAAAACCCTAGAGATCAGATTTTGATGATAAAGAACATCTCTTTGAGAGATTTTGAAGAAGAGTGATTCTTCCTCCCTCTCCGACCTTCGTGGAAATCCTTCGGTTTCTGATCATTTTCTTTTGCGTCATCTCTTGCCCCCTCGCATCTTCATCCCTCATTGATATCATTATTTTGTATTATTTTTTCATATGTACCGCTCTTTTAATCGTCATTATTATCTAACCCACCGGTTGGCTTCGTCCGATCACCGTCGAAACTTCATTATTGTTTTCTTTTGTCTTTGCATGAGCTTATTTGCAAAATTTAATATTGCAAAGTTGTTTTGAAGTTTAATCCATTGTTATTGCATCTTTTCTTTATATGTCAAATTCTGAACATACTATTATAGATTAGAATATTATTTCCTTATTAAAATATGTTTTGATTACTGAAATTCATATTTCAAAGTCCTAAATAGCCTATACAATCTTCCATCTATAACTTGGCTTCCGTGCTTTGCAACCTAGTATGCATAAGATCTCCTACACTACCTAATCTCTCTCCTGAGAACCGAGTAATGTTAAAGTCACTCCCCAACACCCATAGTCCAGCAAAACAAGTTCTAACAACTCGCAGTTCCATCCAGAAATCTAGACTTCTGTGGTCTGTGGGTCCATATGGCATATACTAAAGAGATCATCCAGCTATGGTCTTTCTCTTGATATTTCAGATTTCAAAATTAGGGAGAGGGAAAACATCCCTTCAACCCTATTTTTCAACAAGAATACATCGTCGTTGTATCCTATCATAATTCCTCCTCAAGAGTTGTCCACATCTTTAATTTCCCAACTATATATCCTCCTCATAGATAGTGATCTCAACAATCTCCTAGAGATACTATCCATCTTAGATAGTTACATTCTTGGATACAGACATGCAAATAATCAAATATGATGTGGCTTGGAGTGGTAAACAAGTTGGTGTAGGAGCAAGATATCAGCATTTGGTTCATCCCAACTCCCAAGTCAAGAACGGATGCCAGTGTGCATGCTTTCTACAAACTCATTTTAAGAATCCAGGATCTTCCGAATGTGGATGGATGCTTGATGTTCTAGTGGAAAAGTTATACTTGCACTTTCTAGTCCCCTAGGGAGGAAACTTTCAAGCAAAGGGGACGTCAATGCTTACAAAAACATGATTCTCTGCTGGCATAGTTGTTGGCTCTTTTTCTCTTTCTTTTGTGTGTGTGTGTGTTGTTGGATGTTTGGTTGGTGGGTTCTGTTTGGGGTGTGGGTGGCTGTTTGGTAGTATACTATCAATTACTATTAGAATATAGGTCTTGTAGATTAGAAGAGAAAATAAAGAAAAGGCAACCATAAGCATGATATATCACAGTTATCACTACTTGTGAAAAGAAGTGGAGTACAATGTGGGCAAAGTGCTGAAAGCAAATATTGCCATAAATACCTGGATACAGAAGCGAACAGTATAAATCCCCTCTTCGTTGAAGTATGGAGTAATTATAACTTCTGATATTCGAGATACATCAGTTAGAACAGCAACAGCACTCAAAAACCAGCAGTCACCTAAACGACCCTGCAAATATTGACCAATGTTCAAGCCTTGCGAGAACCATACGAACATCACTCACCAACCATAATAATTTTATTTACTAAATTGTGATGGAAGAACGTAAGTTCGAAGTGGTATGGCAACAGATGTTCAAACCTGACAAACATCTGACGAATCTACAGAACCAGAAAATAAGCAGGGTCGAGAACCCATAGAGCTTGCTTTCACTATGTCGGTCGGTCTCATCCACTCAGCAACAACCTGAGAAGGTGAATGAATGTTAATGATGAACATAAATTGATAAATCAGAAGATTGTGAGAAACTTGCCTGCAATTTTGAAGGGGGGTTTCCGGGATCCACAAATAAAGAGCGGTCATTAGGAGGAAACTCTTGATCAGTGAAATTTGTCTCTCCTCTTGCAAAAAGAGCTTCCTTAAAGGCCATTTCAACTGACAACATGCGTTGGTTGATTTCCTCTTGAGTTTCAAACCTAGGTTTCCTCAATTTTCTTGCAAAATGATCCATATCAACTGTCGTTCCCTCACGATCTGATCTTCTTTTTCTCCCACTTGAATATTGGCCATCCCAGTCTACATCTTCCCTATCATATAACTCAACCTCTGCTTCTTCACTCTCCCATTCATTGACCTATAAAGGAGAGCAAGAAATCAATAAAAAAGAAAATGGCAAACCAATTGAATTCTAATAAAAATAAATTTGATTTTTCATTTCTTATTATGAAACAAAATTAAAGAACCAAATAACAGCTTTTATAGTGAATGAAACTATTCTTAGGAGTTCTTATTTATTCCAGAATGCATTAAAAACCATCAAAGTTATGACTGTAGAAGAAAACGTGGAATACCATGAAACTTTCCAAAGACAAAAGGGGATAAAAGTGGGCGGCCAAATAGCCTACCATTAAGGATAATGCAGGAATTACTTGATCCATAATAAACCATGGAAGACAAACATGAAATTTGGTTGGAAAATCTGGCATGGAACTCCATCCAGAAATACGCATCTCTACTTTTAATACTTATGGGACCTTCATCCTGGCGTAGGAGGAAAATTCCGGTTGATCTGCACGTCTAGGATATCTTCTCAATGGCCATTTGTAGGAATATTTGGTTGGACAGGAATAAAACTATTTTAAATCACAAGTTCTGCTCAAATACTGACGTGATCAATTGCACGACATAATAAATTCGTCTCTGGTCGGTGGCTATACCAAGTGTTCTGAGGGACCCAATAGTAAACTACCTATAGTCTTTATCTACTTCCTTGTATTTTGACTTTTTAATAAATAGGTTGACGTCTAAACCAAACCCCATCCCCTCTCTTTTTGAGGATTCCTACAAAAAATTAATTAATGGGACCTTACGACCATTGAAGGCCACAAATTCACATTAAAGCAACTGTTTTACGAGAGAATTTGTACAATGAGATCCAAAATATGGTAAGGACTTTTGTTAAAATTAGTCCTTAAAATGAAAAGTAGAATTCGAAAAAGCGACTATAAATAGCTAGCAATTTTTTTTTTACGTCTCATTCAATAAAGAAATACCAAATGGTAAATAAAAGTTGAATTTTTTTTTGACAAACTTTAGATTGATGGATTAGGTTCTGAGTTGGATTTGAAATGTAAATAGTACAATAAATATAAAATTAACAAGGAAGAAAAAGTGAAAGCAAAAGAAGAAAAGGCTGAAACCAGTTGAGATACGTCGACTGTAATGTACTGCTATAGGCTAGGAAGGAATATCTGATTCTGTTCTTCTGCCATGAATTTATCATTAAAAAGAGGTCAAATTATTCCATCCTATGACCTGCTATGGAGCTAGGAAGGAATGCCTACTTGTGCACTTCTAGCATGAATTTATCAATAAAAAAAGTCATATTATCCCATCATATACCTTTCCCACTTGCTACATATCTTTGTAATTGCTGAACCAGTCGATCAATGGAGCGAAGATATAAAGTACGAGATTTAGAAGTATGATGCAGCAAGGAAAGGAAAGGATATTCTTTATTCCCACGAAAGAAATTCCTCACTGATACAAAGCTTGGGAGATAAAAATCTAGATAGTTCTATATAGGATATTTGATACACCAAGTAAATAGGTGTAGCTATGTATTTGTTCTGAAACTAATTTGCAGGAGGAATCTAAAAGACGAAAACACAGTAATTTCTCTTTAGAATTCTTTCAAACTTTGAAAAAGGTTCATCATTTACTAAAACTAAACATTATTGTTCGTTTCATGGTGAACTAGCTATGCAACTTCAGACGATTCAAAACTTCAAAAAGAGAACCGAAATAAAACCAGCACATCTGCAAGGGTGTATTTGACACATACAGACACATGCGACTTGGACACAAATGCACATAACTTCTGCATTTTATATCAAAATACAAGTAGAAAATTCAGATGGGCTTATGTAGCAAATTCTTTCCTAGCAAAAAGAAACCAACAATAACTTGAGGTATGCATGAATGCATTGAATTCAAAACAGACTTGATGAGTTCTTAAATGACAATGCAAATTAATAGAATCTTGCATGTAACAACAGATTTGAAATTTGAACTGCTAATAACATTGCTAATCATGGATAATTCCAGATGCCAAGATGCCTTTGACACAACGTGTAATATATCCAATATCATATGGTCAGAATGAAGTAAAGATGCTATGAAGTGTAACACTGATTTGAACATGCCGAGAACTTGAATTAAAAAATCATGATGTTCCTGCCCATAAAGTTCAACGATAACTTTGTGGAGAAAATAATGTTAAACATCAATACTTAGCAATTAAATGATAGAGGATGCAATCAACTATTAGACTAAAACCAACTACCGACACAAAAAGGAGAGTATCATGATGTTCCTGCCATAAAGTTCAAAGATAACTTGATGGAAAAAAGTGTTAAAACATCAATACTTAGCAATTAAATGATTGAGGATTCAATCAACTATTAGACTAAAACCAACCACCGACACAAAAAGGAAAGCGTTGGAGATAAAAGATGAATATCATAGTCAATGCAAAGTGGAGAAGGTTTAAATCTTCCTTGTCACTCAATACAAACTGGATTTCTTACCGAGAATGGTTTATTCCTGTTATAATTCATAGCAATAAAAAAGGATCATGACATCTTGACATATTCTAACAAAGTTTTTGTTATCTTTTGTCATTAGCGATCTTCGACCTTTGACCATATGATATTAGATATATTTCACGTTGTGTCAAAGGCATCTTGGCATATGGAATTATCCATGATTAGTAATGATGTTAGCAGTTCAAATTTCAAATCTGTCGTTACATGCAGGATTCTATTAATTTACATTGTCATTTTAGAACTCATCACTTCTGTTTTGAATTCAATGTATTCATGCATACCTCAAGTTATTGTTGTCTTCTTTTTGCTAGGAAAGAATTTGCTATATAAGCCCATCTGAATCTTTCTACTTGTATTTTGATATAAAATGCAAAAGTTGTGTACATTTGTGTCCAAGTTGCATGTGCCTGTATGTGTCAAATACACCCTTGCAGATGTGTTGGTTTTATTTCGGTTCTCTTTTTGAAGTTTTGAATAGTCTGAGGTTGCATAGCTAGTTCACCATGAAACTAACAATAATGTTTAGTTTTAATAAATGATGAACCTTTTTCAAAGTTTGAAAGAATTCTAAGAGAAATTATTGTGTTTTCGTCTTTAAGATTCTTCCTGCAATTACACAGCTACACCTATTTACTTGGGGTACCAAAAATCCTATAGAACTATCTAGATATTGCATCTCCCAAGCTTCGTATCAGTGAGGAATTTCTTTCTTGGGACCAAAGGATATCCTTTCCTTGTTGTGTCATACTTCTAAGTCGCGTACTTTATGTGATTTTCGCTCCATTGATCTACTGGTTCACCAATTACAAAAATATGTAGCAAGTGGTAAGGGTATATGGTGGGATAATATGATTTGTAAGAACATCATTTGCAAGAAATTGAGAGAAAGTATTCATCATCCATTCACTTGTCTTGTTAACTCATCTGCATAGATCTGAATTAAATTATCTAAATACTTTGGAGAAAGTTATAATGATAACGCTTAGAGGTGTCTTGTCCCTCACCTCAGCTTTAATAGTATGTTATGGATGTTTAAAGGTAGATACACCTAGCAGTCCATGATCATACAAGAATGGATAAGAAAATATAGAATTTGTAAGATATAAATGTAACCTTAGAAGATTTAGGTGGTTCCAATTGTTGGACATCAGTTTGGGTTCTGTTTGATGTTTGGAGAATATTGCAAACAGTCTTACGGTGCATTACTTACTACTTGTGTGAATCACTAATAGTCGTTCTTACAAAGTATGGAGTAGAAAGAAATTATCCAACACTGCTGGGGCACAAAAGATTGGTACTTGTCTTTCTACTTTTATGCAAATTAGCCAGCGATATATTGACACTATTAAATAACAAAGTACGATATAATTTTTTGACACAAATCAACATACCCTGGAAGGTGAATCACCCATGTGCCAGCCGTCTTCAGGGAGATCAATTAGATCATATTCTGCAGGGCTCGTAGCCGCGTGAAGTGTAGCTATCTCATCTTCGGTTAGGCACCTCCCCCATAGAAACGCATCCATTATCTGCATCTTGGAGTCGACACCTTCGCTGTCTGATCTCCCAAATGCATCCAAATCTGTTGGTGGTCTAGCACCAACCCAAACATCCGTTCCCTGTTCCCAAATGCCAGTATTACCCTGCAATGGAAGTGCGTTCTGATATCCATCAAATCCCCCATCTAGATAGGATGTTGCCTCTCCTAAATCAGCATCTATAGTCACAGTGATGATATGCCACCTGCAAACCAGTATAAACATGCATCATCCAATAGCCACGCAGAGGTATAAAGGCAAAGACGTCTAGGACCGAATGAAGTGCACTCTCAAGTTGCTTCCATAAACATTTATTTAGCACCAGCATACTATATATATGAAAAACAATCCAAAATAAAAGTAATGAAAAGCATTCAATGATAGCACGCACCTTCCATCTGCAATGCTTGCAGCACCTATACTCCACTCTTTCGCAACAGTTGTCAACCTATCACCTTTGGTGACTAGTCTGAGCCCAATTTGTCCAGCCTCAATTCCTTGTTCTGAACCAGCCACAAGGATTTCCCAGCATATCTTCTTCTGAAATTCAGTTCCTAAAAGACAAACAGGACCAGACTCTGGCTGAATCATTACAGCAATTGAGAAGCTGACCTTTTGACTTCGACAAAGGCCTGGATCAATCAGTCCACAATGTCTCCCTGTAGTCCTAGGCTCATCATCAAGAATGCATACAGCGCCAGGAATGCCGGTCTGTCAAGGAGCTTGTGTCAAATGCTTTTCAAGGAGAATACTCACGACAGATAGTATCAAATAATAAATGACACAAATTCCAATAAAACATAATGATCTCTGATACTACTCTTAGAATGCAGAAGTTCAAAACCTACCAGCTTAACAAAGTGCTACATCGTATGTAAGTACCCTATTTGAGTCATCGCATAAGAACTCGACCAATTCTAATTTAAGGTGCCAAATATATTGAAGTTATTTATTGTCCGTCCACTAGAACCATGCTCTACACTGTTCTTCTCATTCGGGCTGTCCTTTCCAAAACATTATACTAAACTAAGGACTTAAGTATTTAGTAATTTAAAAAAAAACTAAAATCATCTTCTTAGTAAGGAGATCGAGATCAGCTAGGATTTTATTGTCAACCATATCCACTTTCTAATAACAACTTACCTTTACATTTTCATTAATGAACATTAAATCCAAAATGGGAGAGAAATGGAACCCATCCTTCTAGTCCCAATTCCCCTAGAACCAGGAACAAAAATTAAAGTCCAAATTGGGACACAATGACAAGTTTCCTAATATTTGGAATGTTTTGGGTGGAATAACTTAAATGGAATTTTATGATTTCGAAGTGCATGACCAAATAAATCTTAATTGAACTAGGGACTAGAGAACATCATTCCTTTTTTAATGTTACTTTAGAGGGTAAGATAACCTTCATATCTGATAATTGCACTTTGTTTCACAGATATTTACTCACAAGTTATGAAAGGATGCATATATGAGTTCATGGTTCAGTTTAATTTCCATAGGGAAATTTTTTGACTTCTAAAATCATTATTGGTTACTCTAATAAATCAGCATGTATCAAAAAAATTCTAATCCTCACAATAATACAAGTGGGGTTCCCTTAGGACGCATCACGGTTTTAATGTATAGATCCAATGGCATTATGGCACCTATTTTGTTTACTATGTACCAACACAAAGAGAACTTTTTCTGTTCCTCTCACTACGAACCACCAGATAGGGTGCAAGACTTGGATTGGTTCCATAGATGTACCCCAGATATATTGGTCAGATACCTAGAGCATTGGCTACATTCTAGCTCAAAAACACTTCCAATATATGTAAATTTATCAAAGACAATTATTTTAGAATGCAACACCAGCTGCTACCATCATTACTCTTCAACAACCACCTTTCTTTGTTCCAGCCCCTCCACTGCCAGACCATTTGTTCACTACATCTCCATTCAGATATATGTTAATTAGTTCTCTCATTTATCAGCAGCTAGGAAGGGATCTATGTTTTAATAAGGAAAGCACAAGAGTGAAACTGCAAACAAACCTGATCAGCTCGTCGAGACAACTGCCCTGAGCGAATACGGCGAGCGATACAAGAAACTCGTTCTCGAGCAAAAGAGTCATCCAAAACAGAATCACCACCCACAGCACGCACTGCAGCTGCCATAGCTGCTGCCTCTTTGTTTCCAGCATTTGGTATAGAAGATATAAGGGAGGCCTCTATCTCCTTCCATTTGCGTTCCTCCTTCTCCAAGAGTGCCTTCCTTCTTTCTTTCCCTTTCCCCTCCTCTTCACGCCTCTGCATCAATATTTCCTCTTCCATCTCTTTTTCCCTTATGTAACTACAAATTAACAACAAATCAACAATATATCTAAGAAATAAACACAATTAAATGAATGAACTCAGCTAATCGAATTACAAATCTGAGGCTCACCTTTCCTGTATTATCTCAAATTGCCTACGGTCTTCAGGCATCCACTTTTTTATTTCATTGGCACTTAAATCAGAGAAGCCGATACTGTCAAGAAAAAGCCTAAGGCGAACCTCATCCTGTCAATTCCAAGTGCAGTCCATCAGTACATAAATTAATTCTCAGCACAGTGTACAAACACCTAATCCAAGGGTATGCTAACCTGTACGCGTTCGGCTTTAGCAGTCAAACCAAGCAAAAGAAGCAAATAACCACCAAATTTGTCCCACATGTACACCCACTCAGTGTCAATTGCCTCTTCTAAAGCCAGAATATGTGCATGTGCACACATTTGTCTTCTGTAGTCTACAATGACAGAAGGCTCATGGTGATAAGTCAGGGCAGATTTCATTCCAAAGAGGAATGAACCGGCAGTGATTTCTTCATTTTTTAGGCGATCTCTTAGTTTCATGACATCAGCCCTAGGAAGCACGAAATTTCCAGCCCTATCCCTAGTGACAGTAGGGTCTCCAATAAGAAGTGCAGCTGAGCTGGCAGACCTCTGTGGGGCCGAGTAAGTTCCAGATAAGGCGTTCCTTGACTGAATCATCCAACAAATAGAACATCTTGTTATCCCATAAAATAACCTTAACTGGAGAGCAAAATAATAATTCACCGTGCAAATAAAAAATAAATTAACCAATAATAAGTTGCAGAGCCTCTTATAAATATAAAAATCGAAGCATTGCACTTCAAGGAATGTACTTAAAAGGAAATGAAACTTCCTTTTGCCTTAATTTGCAGACAACCAACTTCACATATTTCTAAAATAAACATCTAATTACTACTGTGTCGACATGAATAACTCATCGCCACTTAAGAAGAAAGAAGAAATAATTTAACATATGGAATTTACACTCATCCCCATAAATAAATTAATTAATAATTTCCATTCTAAATACAATATTACATATGCAAAAGCTAATGAATCTTGACAAGTTCATCATTCATGATGGTCAAAATCTCAGGTCTTGCTCCCATTCTTGAGCGTGCGTGAATGGGTGGAAGGCTAATGTCATAACCCAAGGAATAGGAGTAGGCTTGGGCAAAACAAGAAGTGGACCAACGATGACGCATGATAGCAGCTACCAATTGTGTATGACCTTAATCATCAAGAGTCAGTCAGCCAGTCACAAAGTCACAGAAGTTGTTCAACCTCAGATATTTGCATGAAGTGTTAAACTTGTCTCAGAAAATGAACAAACCACTTTGAACATGAATAAGGTATTTAACACCATCAGGTTAGAAGATTAATTTCTCGGCAAGACAATACGCTCTAACCAATGTTCTCCTATAAAAGTCTCGGGCTTTCTTTGACCAAAAGGACATTTAAGTAAGATAAATTATCTATCCTCTAGATTTCAGGCCAGTGACCAAGTAGACATTCTAAGAGAACATACACACCATCCATTGTGAATTTAGTGACCAAGAATATCATTTGCAGAAGCCTTCTCAAATATTGCAAGTCCACAAAACAACCAGACTGTCAGAGGCTTTAGTGAATATCAAATAGACTTCCAAACATGGTTTCAAATTTCGGTCAAAATTGCGAAATTTCGGCAAAATATTTCGGTTTCGGTCAAGACCAAAACGAAATGAGGATCGAAACCAGGGGGCCTGGCCATTTCGGTCAATTTTCGGTCAAAATTTGATCAATTTGATTTCACTCCATTTTGCCAGATTTAAAAAAAAAAAAAAAATCAAAACCCTCTCTTTTTTTACCATTTTGAAAGAAAAAAAAATTACACCATTTCGGTCAAAATTTCAAATTTTCGGTCGAAATTTCAAATTTTCGATCGAAATTTCAGTTTCGGCTTGGACCAAAACCAGAATCGAAACCGAAATTCAAAACCTTGCTTCCGAAATCTTCTGCAGGTTGATAGTGGATGATCAATGACTACCCTCTGTATTAAACATGATAACCTGAATATAATACACTAACCTCACCCATAATAATTACTTTCCTAATCAAGGTCATTATAACAAGTTTCACATAGTAAACAAAAGTTACTTCTTGTCAAAAGTCAGGTTGACAACATATGTTTATTCCACAATGGTAACTAAAACAACACAATGACCTGGGCATCTCAAGACTCATGCTAAAACCTAATAATTACCTAATAGAGTATTTACTTTCCCCAGATCTAAAAATTATATGGATGTTATCTTAAAATAATTATAACTTTTAAACATTTATTTATTTTCTTAACCTCTTATATCATATTTTAATATTCGACCAGTTTCAATCGAATTTTATCTAAAACATACTCAAATATCAAATTGAACTTTGACACACAAAAGCATAAGTTTAATGCAATTAAATATAATCATATATCAAACTAGAAGGGAAAACAAGATTCTAAAGCCTGCACCCCAATGATTTGATTGGACTATGCAGTCAAAGTCAGTAGTCAGCCCCATTCGGAAGTCGGGACTAGTCGGTCAAAACTTATTATAACCCCTCCCCCCTCCCTAAACATATATGATATATGAACTAGCATAAATGCAATAAATATATGATATTAGTCGGTCAATAACAATGCATGCTTTCATACTTCACAGCATGGGTCTAAATACATAAGTAATATAACACAATTGTATTGGCTTCATGCCTACGTCAGAAGACTCAGAACTAAGAATTCATCACAATATTTGTTTGCTGATGTTTAATCTATGAACAACCCCAATTTTAATTATAGGGTAATATAGATATCAACAAATAAACAATAATTATTTGTCTATGTTTTATCTCAGATTCTCAGGTTCTCAATAGATGATTATAGGGAAGAGTCATAGTTGTGACTCAAGACTTTGAGGCAATGCAAAAAAATTCAAAATTGCTTGCAGAGACTCCTTGCAAAAAAAAAATTACTTGCAGAATGCCGCCTGGGGACTAGTCCCAATCACTAGCCAGAGATTTGTCGAATCTAGTCGGGTCTAGTCGGGATTTCGCCCATCTATGAAAGAATCGGAATTAGTCGGTCGACAAAATGCCATCTGAGTACTAGTCGCCGACTAGTCCCGATTTTGATAGCATGGGTTATCGATATGGCTATATTTGTGTTAAAGCTACATCCTTGAAACAATAAATATGGACAAAAGCCCAAGCAAGAACCAGTGAGATAAGATGGGGTTTTGTTAGTGTGTTGCTACAGTCCTTCGATTCTGTTTTCCAAATAACTAATTTAATGCAATTTTTGGGTTGAGAGTTCTAAAAATTCTTCAACAAATCCATGGATCTACGTATGACAACAAGAATCGACTTACATGCTAGGAGGATGGGCTGAGCCTTATAAAAATAATACTTAAAGGATGGCCAACTCTGATATATAATTATACTAGTGCACTGGGCGGCGTGGGCATGTGCGGTGCACGTGCAATAGTTGTTGATCTACGGACCCTTTTACACGTACACAAATTAAAAATAACCATTTTAGTATAGGGTATGGACATGAAATAATGATAGGGGCATAAGGGCATATTGGTAATTTTTGTAGGGCCACAATGGGAAGTGCAAGAATGCAACTCTTCCTTCATTGCATTTGTTTTAATGACATAGGATCCAAATATGGGGGTATATGTACACTATAAATGTCAAATTGTCTTATCAACACAAGTTAAAAAGACAATCGGGTTTCGGGTTTCGGGTTTCAGATATGGGTATTGAGGTACCCATACCCATACCTGAAAGTTAATCGAGTAGGGTTCCTAATTTCCTATACCCATACCTTACCCAAACCTGGTAAAAAATACTAAGATCCCCATACTCGAAAGTTAATAGGGTAGAGTTTCTATACCTATACCCTACCAAGTAGAGTTCCTATACACAAACTCTACCCAAACCTTGTACAACCCATACCCATACCCAAGCCTTGTAAAAACCTTGTACAATCCATACCCATACCTAAAGGTACATTTGTACCCATAACCGTACCCGATGTTTTGGGCCGGGGTTGGGTCACCAGTTAGAGGGGCAATTGGGTTTCGAGTAGGATTGGCCTTCCCATTATAGCCCTTGTTTTTGTAATGGATAAATAAGATTCAATTGATTAGTTGCAAAGAAGAGAAGTGTAAAATGGAAAACAAAAGTAGGATGGAAGGAAGAATGGGTTAGTGGGTTAGTGGGATTGTTATTCCCATAATAGCCCTTAGTTTTTTAAATATAGGATGCAAGAAAGAATGGGTTAGTGGGTCAGTGGGATTGGTCTTCCCATTATAGCCCTTGTTTTTTTAATGGATAAATAAGATTCAATTGATTAGTTGCAAAGAAGAGAAGGGTAAAATGGAAAACAAAAGTAGGATGGAAGGAAGAATGGGTTAGTGGGATTGCAATTCCCATAATAGCCCTTGGTTTTTTAAATGGGAAAATAAGACTCAATTGATTAGTGGCAAAAAGGTAATATTCTTGGATAGTATTTGTGATTTGGGTAGGGATAAAACGGGAAGAAGAAATGGCATATTATGGTCCTAGCCCTTGAGATTGTTTTATGACATAGGATTCAAAATATTGGGTATGGATTAACATATAGGGTGAAGGGCAAAATGGAAACATATGCAAAAGGATGGAAGGATCCAAAACTGCTGATTGATCTCGGGGGGTATGGATATCCCTAATAGATAAAGAGGAAAGGTACGAAAATTCATCTATTCTAGATGACAATTTGATATGGTCATGGAAAGGAGCATAGTCACGAAAAAGGGCGTCCAACATCCCTTAAACAAACAATTAACTTAGATTTAAAATATAATAACATTCATATGATAAAACTAGAAATATTACTTCTATCGGACCTTAACAATAGTTGATAATGGGTGAAAAGTGCCGGATCAGCACTCAATTGCTTCATTCTAATTAATATAAAAGACCCATTATATAAAATTATTAAAATATAAATAAATTGGAAATACAAAAGATGATTTGAACTATTTTAAGAGAAGACTAATAAAAAATGTATATTCTAACATAGTTCTAGTTTAGTTAATTACCTATTAAGTTTCTACTAACATATAACGGAAGCTAAGTGTAGAAGCTAATTATTTATAATAAATTTAATTTGTTACTATGTAAATATTTTATTCTTCAAACTGGATCGAGAGGGTTTTTTTCAAAAAAATTTGTGGAGCTGTACTTGTTAGCGGTGTTCTTCATAAGCAACCCCATCTTAACAGAACCAAGGTTTTAAATGTCGTTTTCGGTGTCAATGTTGGTCGGCCAAACAAAAAATCGTTCTTTGGTAATTTGTCGATGAAAAAAATATAAAATGGAAAGACAAATTTTGGTGAAAATATTTCATTTTTCGGTCAAATTTCAGAGTTTTTTGATAAAGAATTATCGTTTTTCGGTCAGATTTCGATTTTGTTCGTTTGATATGAAAATGATGGAATATTTCAGCAAAACTTCAAGATAACTTTTCTGTGATATACATATGCATGTCTACTTATCTAGGATTTTAGATTCATATTTAAAATTTTAACCACTTAATGAACTACAAAGTAGAATGCCATACAAAATCTCAAAGCCACTCAAAATCTGAAACTGAAAGTAGAACCATAACCATAGAATATACAACGATAGTAAAATAGTTGTACCAACTACAAAGTACAAACATAGTGCTAGAATGCTCAAGTTCCATACAAAATACAAGCATATAACTGCAAACTGTTAATACATGCAAGCATATAATTTATGCAAAGCTACCAACCTAAAATTTATATTTTATTTACAAAGGAATAGCAACAGCTGGGAATCCCAACTTTTCCACCGAAATCCATCGACAAACCGACAAATGTCGGTGATGTCACCGACAAGAGCCTGACAAATGAAATAATTATACAGTCACAGGTTATTTTCGCCGACAGTACCGACAAATCACCGACATTTGTCGACATTCACCGACAATGTTGACCGACAAATTATAATATCAACAATTCATACTTTTTTTATGTTGAAGCCTCCAAATACTGACATATGTTGGTGATTTCAACCGACATTTGTCGAAATTTGATTCCATGAACAGGACTAGCCTTGCATGACGAAGATTGTTATCTACAAAGATTATGGAACCTTTAGTTGACCTACTATCGCTCGGGTCGGTAGAACCATAGAAGGGTGTCCCGATTTCAAGTGGTTCACATTCTCCTTAGGGCCTCTATCCTAGAACCAACGAACCTTAATCTTTGCCATATATCAGGTTGGGGGTCATCACGCATACTATGCAGTCAAAGTCGGTAGTCAGCCCTAGTTGGCCAAAACTTATTCTAACCCCTCCCCCCTCCCTAAACATATATGATATATGAACTAGCATAAATGTCAATAAGTATATGATATTAGTCAATCAATAACAATACATACCTTCACACTTCACAACATGGGTATAAATACATAAGCAACATAACACACTACACAGTTGTATTGGCTTCATGCCCATATCAGAAGACACATAACTAAGAATTCATCACAATATTTGTTTGATGATGTTTAATCTGTGACCAACCCCAATTTTGATTATAGGGTTATATAAATATCAACAAATAAACAATAATTATTTGTCTATGTTTTTATTTGAGATTCTCAGGTGCTCAACAGATGATTACAGGGAAGAGCCATAGTTGTGAGTCTTGCGAATCAAGACTTTGAGCCAACGTAAAAAAATCCAAACAAAATTGCTTGCAAAGACTCCTTGCAAAAAAAAAAATTTTACTTGCAGAATGCTGCATGGGGACTAATCCCAGTCGCTAATCGGGGACTAGTCGGGCTAGTCGGATCTAGTCGGAGACTAGTCGAGATTCCACCCAGCTATAACAGAATCGGAATTAATCATTAGGCAAAATGCCTCCTGGGGACTAGTCGCCGACTAGTCCCGATTTTGATAGCATAGCACGCATATCATAGCACCCATCTTGAGAAATTTCAGATTTGTATAGAGATTGAGCGAAAGGTCAGTGCTTATTTTGTGGGCATCAGACACCAAGAAAGCAGATGCAAGGTTGAATCGAAGATGAGAAGGCCACCAAACAAAGAGAGCAAATACCGAAGTACGCAAACACTGGATCAATTAGACACTGAGTTTATCAGACCAATGGTGCTACATAGGGAGGCTAATGGCATAGCTCAAAGAAAGCCTGATGGTCAGTTATTCGATCTTTCAAACATAATGCCTATGGATGACGATCCAACCTAAATAAATTGCATACTCCATTGGGCCACAAAGGATCCAACGGACTACCGACATTACATGTGATATGTGAGGCCAACAGATTTATAGATAATTATGGTTGGGATATATTGGAGTTTCTACATGTTTTATTTCTATCTATTGAAAGCATTATGCATATTAATAAAAAACATGTGTTGAAATGGAAAACAATTGACTAATTTTTGTGATTGTATGTTCCTCTAGAAGTTGAATTAGATTATGGTGCATGAATTGTTTCGAAGATCCCAAAACCATGTACAACTGTTCAAAGCATGTGTAATCCCCACTATTACGCACCAAAAGTTGCCTAGAGAAAAAAAAAAAAGGTGGGGGTGGGGGACACTTTCTAGATTTACTCAAGTTGCCACTTGTGCATCATTCTCTATTGGTCTATTTATCACGTCAATGAGCTTTATTGCGAATTTGTGATAGCCCCATAATCAACCTGTGTGATATGCCCCAACATTCATGTACACTTTTTGTGATTTTTTTTTGAGATTCCTTACACGGATAGATTGCTTGCTTAATCATCCTAATCTGAACAATCCATATTTAATTAATTTCATCCATCATAGAACTCCTCAACTGGTATCAGAAAAACAAGTAAATACACAACCTCCACCAAAACATTACAATCGAGTACCCAGTTAGTGGCTCTAGAGGAACAAGGAACTACCAAAACAGTGAATCCCAAGATGCAATAGCACGGATTACTATTGCATTAAAGAAGTTTCGAAATGTCGCTATTATATCTTCCCCTGCGCCGATTCGTAACATGATGGATGCACTAGATGAGACCCTAGGAGCAAGCGACGTTGATTATACAAGAGTTGTCGGTATGTCTGTCGAGAAACCAAGTTTTACTGATTAATTTGTTCTTCTAACCCATGCCCAACGTCTCACCAATAATTTGGAAAAATTAAAGTAGTTGTATGTACTCTGTACGGGCCATTCAATAATGAGACATTTGTATTCTTTAATGATCACTTTATATCTAATGTAAAACACTTTTTTTTATATGAGGCACGTAATATGCTTTGATTGATGTTCCAATTTTGCTTATATCTAAGTTTATTTATGTCTTGCTTATAAATAAATATTTATTTATTATCATATAAAATAATGTGTACAATATCCAGGATGATGTAAAATGGCTTTGATTGATAAGGGATTAAATGTATATTTCATTATGCTTTGTGGATTTGCAGCAAACCACACACAAACAACATGTAAAGTTGAATAGGAGTCATAGTTCTGCTTTAACAGGAGTCGGATTTAGGGTGGAACCAGTAGTGGATTCCGACGGTAAGATCTGATATACGGTAAAGATAGACTACCACATCTTTAGACGGCTCACCAATGTTCTGACTTCTGACATCAAGAAATTAGAAGTTTAAGATATGGTTCGGCCGAAGATGATGTTGCAATCATATTATTGATTGTTAGACATAATACACGCAATAAAGTAGTAAAAAACTGGTTCCAACATTCCAGTCATATCAAAGGAACCAATAAGTTTGGTCTCGAACATTTCTTTCCTCCAGATATGAGATTGAATGTATGTCACGTGATGAAACTACAGAATGGACCAGGAAGAGATGGTGGAACCAAAGACTCCCTAAACCAAGGTAGTATGATGTCAAACTGTCATGATTTAGCAGTAAATATTGACTAGCCACATTAATTTATTGATATAGTAGATTAAAAATAAAGGATTCAAAACGAAGCTCCTGAGTTGGTATTTTTGAAAGCAGCCATTGTGTACGCGGGAGAGAAAAAAATTTGTAAGGCAAAGTAGAAAAGATGCAGAAACACTAATGAAAAGTACTTGGCAGAGTTTAGTCAAGTATAATAATTTGTTTAATCACCAGACTTCCACCTTCATTTTTGTTAAGCTCGACAAACGGAAACAATGACAGAACAAATCCATCATAGAGTAATCACAAAGAACCCACAGACACATTTTTATGATAGTAAATTAACGATTCGTGAATATATTCAAAAAAGTTCCAACATGTTGTAGATGCTAGAGCAAAGATAATCGTGAACTCAGCAAAAAAAGGTAGATATCATATTGAATGCACAGTAACCTAGGAGATAATTTGTTCCAGCAGTAAAACTCACCTTAGTGGCAGACCGAGAAATTGCCTGAACAACAGTCTCCTTACTCAGAAAATGCACAGCATCATCCATCATCTGCTTGCAGTATATATAGAACAACATTTCAAAAAAACAAAGGCAACACTGGATGCTAAAAAAAATAATAATAAAAATCATAACAAAGAAAGACAAGATGGTGAAACAATTTGGAAGAAAAAGGTTAGATCAAGCAGCGACCAACCTTTAGTGTCAGACATGGGCGTGATACAGCAAAAGCAAAGGCTACAACAAGAGTAATTGCTGATACTGCAGCACCAGCAAAAGGAGGGTATATTTCCAAACTAGCAACTACGCCCCATCCCTCAGTTGCCAAAGCAACCCCATAGAGAACAAGGAAGGCATGACTGTAACCATGAATCAACAAGCACGAGGCATCAGTAGATAATTGTTGAAAACTAATAAGAAACACAGCATAAAAGATGAGAAAAAAAAAAGGGGGAAGGGGGGTCAAAAAAAGGATAATGAAAAGCAGCTGTCCAAAGCAGACAAACTATAAAAAACCTTCTCAAACCAACCTAACATTCTTTGCACAATCTGCATGAGCATCATAAACATATACTGGCAATACTCGTGGAGAATAGACAACAATGGGAGGAGAAAGAAGCACCTGTCAAAAGGAATAGCTCACATTGTCAAAAATACAAACAATACAGCTCCAGCCATATTCATAATATTTTATTAAACAAACCATTAAAATATTATAAGTGATTGATTGAAATTAACTTACAGTCAATGCCCTCCCAGCAAGAAGAAATAGAAATGAGAAGTAACCAACAGAAGCTCCAATGAACGGTTTATCTGCAAAAAAACATTTATTATTATTTCCCTGAACCGAATAATCCACGATAGAAAGATGCCCAGCAAAGATTAACATAAAGTCAAGTAAACAAAATAGCATATAAGATTTATTATCACCTTCTAACAAACCCACAAAAAATGCAGCCAAAGCCAGAAGGAAAGCAAGAAAGCAAACTAAGAACATCTGGGTCCTTGTCAAGTAGAAATTATTCGAAGCCCAATAGTGAATGACACCAATAGCAAGGATAACGAGAAGGATCACCAAGAGAAACGCAACCCCAACCTAAGTGATAACATTAGATAGACACAAGAAGCAGTCATTTAATTAATATACAAACAATTGACAGCAATGAGACAGCCTTTGCCTTTAGTTAAATGCTGCTGTTCAAGGCAACAATAAAGTAGCACTCACTGTCCAAGGCCTGATGATAGCTATAACAGCCGATATTGCACCAAGCAAAAGCAAAAACCCAATGACAATGAAGACATAGACGCCGCGAGAAAGTTTCCAGTCATCATCTTTCCTGCAGTTGATTTTTGATGATCACATTATTAGTAGCCCGATAGTACAAAAGCTTTGAAGCCATCAACACTCATTCTACTCACCATTTATACAAACCAATGATGAGAGAGAAAACTGCAGGAATACAGATCAATGGAAGCAAAGCAGCAAGGAAATCAGCCTTCATCGGGACTTTGTCCTCTCGAGAATTCATCACACACCAATACGATACACCACAAAATGTCACAAGAACAACTGGAGCATAACAAAACAAAAAAAAAAAAACGTGTTAGCACCTAGCAGCAGTTCAATTGAGATATTTCAAGAAATGTGGTGTAGATCCCTCAGTAAAATTATAGAGAACCACATAAAATAGCCTAAAGCAGCAGCATTTAAGCATAAGTACTCGACTTACTGGCAAATATACCCGCACAAATAGCAGAAGAAATGGAGAACCGATATGTTGCAAACCACGACACAATTGGCAACACAGCAGTGATTAGCAAAGCAAGCGCTGAAGTTATTGCCCATCCAAGATACAATGATGAAGCATAAGGCGAGTAAAAGTTTTTTTGATCTCCATCCCACCCTTTGTAGCCCAAGTCATCTAAAGGCTTTGCAGAAACTATTGCACCAAGGGATAAAACTGAACCAATGAATATCAACATGCTGACGGCAAGAACAATGCCCTGAAAAAGGACGCTATTAATCAGACAGTAGAACACCACAAAATTGATAGATCAATAACATCATAAACCGTGTTTTTTTATGAAAAATCCGACTTAATGGGATAACAAAATTATGATATGCAAAATGGATACAACAAAAAAGATAAATCGATATAATAGATTAAATAGAATCATGAAATTGCCAATGATTTCAAATCAAATATAGAAGGTAGTAAATATCAAGGTTTTCAGGACAAGTCAGAAGCGTACAATGTAGTATGAAGTGTGTTGTCGCAACTCGCAAGACTTCGCCGGCAAGATACAAGAACACATATTGTCTACCGGTCCATATCACTATCAACAGCCCAAATTGGCTCATAGAACAGCGTATTGTAGCTATATGCTATGCTACGTGTCAGCATAGACACGTATTGCACTAAATACAGATGAAACTTACTCAAACTTGTTTATTTACCTAACATAGACCTCCAGAATATAATCGGGATCTAATAGGAGTTTCAATACTAAATTGGATGAGGAAAAATAACATTAGGATCAAGGATCAATCCCAAAGTCTCCAAGTATATGGAATTCCTTAGATCAAACCAGTGGCCATTGATGTATGTATTATCAAGAAGCCAAGTAAATGGACTTCCTGAGATAGTACTATTGTTGTCCTGTGACCACTTATTCACAATTTATTGCGCGGTCCCACGATTGCACGTGTGCCAAAATCACACGTGCGGCCGCACAACTCAACTGCAATTTCTTTTATTGTGCAGCATCACTGTCAGCACCTCTCTGGAGGATGGCTCTTCAGCACCCCCCCTCCCTTTTCTACACTATCTCTCGCTTGTCATCCTCAATTCCGCTTAGTAGCATACCTCGTAAGCCCTTTCACTCTCATGTGCCTGCATATGCTCCTTCAAATACAACTATGCACTAGCCCGGTTTGTCTTTTCTAGATACAGATATCGCTCCTTCACGTCAATTTCCCGAATATGTCACATCATCCCTGATCAATTTGGCTTTTGCATGGTTGACTCCTATCACAATTTCGCTCTTTTCTTGTCGTCATTCATTCCTATCAAAAGTCTTGGTCCAATTGTGAAGCGGCCTCGGTGGCAACAAGCGAGCTACAGGCCCTCCAGCAGAAATGTATTAGGGATCTTGTTTCACTCCTTGTTGGCAAGGCACTCACTAACTGCAAATGGGTTTTTAAAAAATCAAGATACTACCTGAAGGTTTTTTGAGAGGCATAAAGCTTGATAGGTTGCTCCCAGGTTCACTCATGAATATGATATTTACTATGACAAGGTCGTTGCTCTTGCAGCTAATATGAATTTCATACGTACTCTCATCATAACGACTTACTTCGATTTTTAACTCTATCACCTAGTAGTATCAATATAAAAGTATGTGGGATCTTCCCTGAAACATAACCTAGAATGATTATTGGTTTCATCGTGTTATTTATGGACTTAAAAAGGCTTATCGTGCCTAGTTTGAATATTTTCATGATTATACCCTATTTGTTCGTTGCTCCCCCCTGGTTGTTGTATGTTGATGACATGATTACCACTGAAGAATTTTGGTCCCATGTGATACTTCTTATGCCTTGAGGTAGCCTACTTCTTAAAGCTACTTGATTTCATGGCAGAAGTATAATGTTGACTTGCTCAATCGTGCCTCCCTCGCCAACCTCCAGTATGCAAGTATTCTGATGGAGCTTCATGTGAAGATGTTCTCCTATTGGCAAGTCTTTTTCAGATCCAACACGATATTGTTAGTTTGTCGGAGGCCTTGGCCACCAGAAAATTTGTCCTACAGACATTGCTTACACCATGTACACTCCCAGCCAGTTTATAAGAGCTTCCCACTCTGTTCATTATGCTGTCTTTTTGTGTATTTTTCAATGCATTCATGGAATTATCACTCGCTCCCTTTTCAAGTCCTTTGTCACTCCCTTAAAGCTTCGATCTTTTGCTTATGTTGGTTGGGTTGGCGACCCCACAGATCGTCGGTCGGCTGTCTGTTTCTGCACCTTCCTTGGAGACTCCCATTTCCTGGCGAAGTATCGAGCATGTTGTTTCTACTGAGATCGTATGCTTTAGCATCTTCTTCACGACTTAGGCATTGTCTGTTGAGTCTCCAACCCCTGTTGTTAATTGTGATAATCAGAGTGCTATTCAGATAACTAGCAACCCGGTCTTCCATGAGCGAAAGGAGCACATTGAGATCCACTGCCACTTCGCTTTCCATCACTCTCCCCGGTACTATCTCCCAAGCTTATGTGCCCTCAGATGCCCAGTTCGCAAAGCACACCAAGTCGACATGTTTCTCAACTTTATGTTTCTTATTGGAAAACTGTCTATAATCCACCATGAGTTAAAGGAGGGATGTTAGAGAATGTATCTTTGTATATACTTCAAATAGGCTTTTCCTTTTCTTTACATTCTTTGTGCGTTATTTTCACCATGTCGTTAACCACAATCTCTACAAGTCCTCATCTGACATGTCACACATATTGCTAAGCATGTTTTTCATGCATGTGATAGGAGGAGTTCTTGAGACTTGTTCATAAGAACCACAAGTCGTAGCTCTCAGAATTTGCATCAACTAATTTTTTGTAGCTCTAGTGTGCCCTACTTGATCATTTACCCATACCATGACATGATGACACCAAGAGACTTGTGTGTCATGACATTTATGTAATTAACCGAATGTGACTTATGCCAATACTAGATTTTTGATGAAATTATAAAGGGGTCAAGTTGTTACACGCAATTCCTATATTGTTCAAGGGCACTAATCATAATAGGAATGAAAAGGTGTATGTTTAAGAAAGTCTAGGGAGGGTCTAAGCTTGAAGCTTAACTTCAATGGGTGGATGAACTATCAAAAATGAAATGGACGGAGAAAGAATTTTCATGTGTGGACCATTTTTCTCTACAATGCATGATCTTGTGATACTATCTTGTTTCAATACCATAATTCAAGCTACTAACGAAGCTCCATGTGAAGCTTGTCTCTTTGATGGTAAACCAGATATCAGCTCCTAGTGTGTTCTTGGCTTTTTAATCATCTCACATAAGCTACTCATATATTTCTTGTGTTGTAAGCCAGTTCGCTAGGCTACTCACTTCATTAACCATGTCACCATGTGACTAGTTAATGCATCCATTGATATTTTGTGTACCATTAGTTGCTCAATTTTCTTTACTCTTCTATGTTGGAGCTATATTTCTATTGGTAATTTTGATTGACCTAATGAACAGCATTTCACCATTTACTTTTAACTTTTAAGTCTTTATTAAAGACCTTATCTCCATACAAGAGTGATGTTTTATTCAATATTCTAGTAATGGGGAAGCACTATCTGATGCTAACATAGTCCTTTAAGTTTGTCTTCAGTCCAGAACTATAATTGAGTAGAAAATAAGGTAAAGCTTTTTAAATATAATGTTAGAGTCAAGTACAGTATGATGACCGACATGGTCCCCATCGTCTTCTCTCAAACTTGGGTATCACAAGTCACCGTAAATCCAACAATCAGCTTTTGTCAGATTATCAAATTTCCTTAAGAGGCATATTAAACTTGTTATCACTTCATCCACTAACATCATACTTGGCCTTAGTTTCTCACTTCCATACTAGAAAGCATGGACACTTTCCTAGAGGTACCGTGTCTATGTCCGACACGTGTCGGACACGGACACTCGTCGACAAGTGTTGTATACTTCTCAAACGTGTCCAATTTTTTAATCATATTTTTTTCAGTGGATACGCCTTGGACACTTCACGGATACTTCAAGGACACATATGGATAGTCGAACACATATTGAACACAAGGAGTTGAAAGTAAAATATTTTTAAATAACATAGGTATTTTTTATAATTTAAGAAAGAATTGGATTCCTTATATAATACTATACTTATTTTGGCTTTATTATTAAAAAAGATCAGTATAAAAGATTGAAATGTTTTTCGTTATTACATATGTTGGTTTTAAAATAATAGACACGACGAATGTTAGATATGAAAGTCATGCATCGTTATAAATTCATAGTTTATGAAGACTTATTATTTTCCAGCATTACCATTATATATATAATGATCATGAGTATCCATGTTCTACTTTATTAGGTTTTGTTGCGTCTCGTGTCCGTATCCGTGTCCACGTTCGTGATCCCTAGCATCCATACCTTCAGTCAACTTCCTAGCTTGATTTCTTCATGAAGCCTCATGACACTGTGCTTTCAGCTTTAAGGAATACTCTGAGTCTATGATATGATAGATTGACAGGAGGTGTTGGAAATACAAATTTCAAAGCATGACTCAAGTATGAGCATCTATGATAAAGGGGACACCTCTAATTGAGCCCTCGGAGCCGTGTCGACACGGGTGGACACGCCATGTAACTAAATCGATGTTGTGAGTCTCTCCCTTCTCCAATCGGGAAAACAGAAGGAAATGGTAAACCGTGTAGGAGTCGAATTCTGAAAGGGTAGTACTTTTCAATTTATATCAATTTCATAATTTAGTTGATATATATATATATATATATATATATATATAATAAGGGACGACGGTTGTGGGGGGGACAAATGAACTGAGACAAAGGAGCGGCTCAGATTTATCTAGAGGAGGGGGATAAACAAGGAGACTCAATCACAACCGTCTGTAACGAATCAATACAGTGAGAGAGAGATTAAAATCGTGCCCCATTTGATCCGTCCGTTCCAATTAGATCACAGTCATCCCTAATGACGTCCGATCCGATTAGATCACAGTTCAGTCGTCCGTAACAAATTGCACTCAGCTATATATATAGATATAGAGAGATAGATTGTCCCATTTGATCCGTCCGATGCCAACCCATTCCGATCGAGCCGTTCACATCCCTCGGTAAATCTCCGAATCCCTCCTGCCCACCTCCCTCGATGCCCGCACCCCCCGCCTCCCTCGATACCCGCAGCCCGCCATGCCCCGCCTCCCTCGATACCTGCAGCCCGCCGTCCCTATTCCTCGGTAAGAGACCCCCTCCTCCTCCTCCTCCCCGCCTCCCTCGATGCCGTAGCCCGCCGTCAAGAGACCTCGCCTCCCTCGATGCCCGCAGCCCCCACCTCCCCGCCTCCCTCGGCGCCCATCCGATCAGAGAAAGAGCTCACCTCCCCCTTTTCCCTTTGTTGCAGATCCATGGATCTTCCTCCCCGCCTCCCTCGATGCCCGCAGCCCCCGCCTCCACGCCTCCCTCGGCGCCTATCTGATCCGTCCGATCCGATCCCCATCCGATCGAGCTGCCTCCTTCGCTCGGTAAAATCTCCCCCTCCCCCTTTGCCATTCTTTAATTGCATGAGAGTGAGAACGAGCTCACCTCCCCCTTTTCCCTTTGTTGCAGATCCATGGCTCGATCTGTTTTTTTTTCTACCCCCTTTCCTTTTTTTTTTTCTTCCCTCTTTTTTTTTCTGATTGCAGGCTGCCGTCGCCGGCGGGGTCACGATCTGGACATCAACTGTTCGCGCCGAGATCGGCAGGCAGCGAGGAGGAAGCAACAGAGGAAGGGGCTGATGTACCTGAAGTACTGTGTTCAGGCGTTGATCCAGATCTGATTTACAAGATTAAAGATCCGTACTTTCTCGATCAGGTTACTCAGATTTACAAGGATGTTGAGACCACCATCAGGAATTATGGCCCATGGACTTCGGCTTGGGTTGGCGAATCAGGGGGTGCCTACAACAGCGGAGGTAGAGTCGTATCGCATACTTTTGTCGATGGTTTCTGGTGAGGAACTATTGCTGCATGAACAAGAATGTTACATTGTTTGATCAAATCCTCTAGCTTGAACGATCGATGGAGTTCAAGAAAACCCAATTGTTTTGATAAAAAAGACTATCGATCGATCTTTCACTAGAAAACAATTGATCTAGCTTTTGATTTCAGCACAATAGACCCATTCGACCCCGAACAGACCCTGCATCGACAAATTAAGAGTTTAGCCCATAATTTCTAGGTTAACTTGAATTGATAAACCACGCTGTACTACAGTACAATCTAAGATGTAGCCTTTTAGTTGCACATTGATTCATATTTCTTCATTTTCTCTTTTAGTTCCATCTTACACAAGCATGGAATTTAGTCTGGTTCAATTATCTAATCACTGACATTAGATCTAAAGTTCGTTTAGTAGCTAAATAATCCTGATTCTTTCCAGTCTTTTGAGTTTTGATGAGGAGCTAACAGATTGGTTTACTGGCTTTGAACAGGTACTTAGATCAGCTAGGTATGGCATCCACATTTGATCACAAGGTCTTCTGCCGACAAGCATTGATCGGAGGAAATTACGCTCTCCTAAACACCACAACTTTCATCCCCAACCCAGATTATTACAGGTTAGTTTCATCCAACGATCTCAGATCTCTTAACCTAATCCTTTCTCAAATGAGGAAATGCTGATAATCTTTCCTTGATCAGTGCTCTGCTGTGGCACCGATTGATGGGGCCAAGTGTTCTTCATACCACTCACAATAGCTCGCCATACTTGCGCGCCTACGCTCATTGTTCGAAAGATAAGGTGATTATCACCAACTAAATGTACTTCTTTTTGCGGTTATGAAATTTTCTAAGATGTAGTCTTTTAGTTGCACATTGATTCATATTTCTTCATTTTCTCTTTTAGTTCCATCTTGCACAAGCATGGAATTTAGTCTGGTTCAATTATCTAATCACTGACATTAGATCTAAACTACGTTTAGTAGCTAAATAATCCTGATTCTTTCCAGTCTTTTGAGTTTTGATGAGGAGCTAACAGATTGGTTTACTGGCTTTGAACAGGTACTTAGATCAGCTAGGTATGGCATCCACATTTGATCAGGGTTTACTTATACTTGCAATAAGTTTTGGTTATTTGAAATATGCTAAATTTTCTTTTTGAGTACTAATTTTCCATTTCTAGGCATAGAATTAGTGATTTTGTGGACAATATGCAAAATAGGCAGCAGTACAAAATCCATCTAAGACCAAGCAAATTTTCTTCTTTTATGATAGAACATAAAAGATTAAATCATCTCAAAATGCATCATCTAGCCATGAATTTTTGTTAATCAAGAATCTAAATCCATTAACCATTGACTACAACCTCTGCAAGATTTTCAAAATGCATCATCTCCTTTCTTTTCAGCACTGAATTTCTAGGGTGGGTCATTTTGTGTTTTAATTCAATTATCTGTTTGTAGTTTCTCTCCAACTCAATTTTTATATGATCCACAATGATGGTGTACCTCTTTATTTTTACAGATCCCCGTCCGGCCCTGATTGCGAACCGTAGCAACTCCGGCAGCCCAAGGAGGCCGCTTCGCCTCATATCTATCTCCCTCTGCCTTCTACTCTCTCAATCGTCGGCCGCACCAACACCTGACCACGGCAATAAGCATTAAGCTGCCGGGGGTTTGGGGGAGACAGAAGGAGAGGAGGGGTATCAAGCGACAACCCTCTTCCTCATCTTCGAGCTTTGATTTTTTTAGCGTTCATTTTTTTAGTGATAATGTAGAAATGGGGAGGACACGAAGGTCAATACAAGTGAACAATTACGAGGTAAATACTGCATTACAATCTAGAGAGGCCAACATTATGGGGGCCCACCCACAATCTCTGGTTTTTTTTTTGTATTTCACTTTTTTTTTTGTTTCATGGATATTTTTTTCAGGCCGCCCTCCATGTGAACCTCTAGATTTGAGATCTATAGGTATTAATTTAGAAAATATTGGAAATTTATTTTGTTGCTTTGAATTCTAAAGCATCAGGTAAGATTTGAGTGTTTGAAGGAATTTGTTAACATCAATACCTCATGTTTAGTTATCCCATCTGCTCAAGTCCTTCAATTTCATGGGATAGAATATGTTGGTATGCACGACATACCATAAGTTAATTACATGGGATTGGATTTTTCAGGTGGAGCTGATGACGAAGGATGAAAATGTAGAAACCTATCGAATTGATTAACATGTGGAATAGAATTTGATAACGACAACATTGTCAAGAGCCACAAAAATGGTTTCTTATCTTTTGTAAATAGTTACTTTACTTATATTGGTCTTCGTAATTTGTAATTCTTTTGTTACATTGGTTTTTGATCCGTGCTTAGTATATGAATAGAGATTAGCTAAATTCAATATCAGTTCTTTGCTATGTATTATTAATGTGTGCATGATGTATCATTATCTTTCTTTTAGTTTTTTATATTTTTCAAGTTTATAATTTTGGTTATGGTTTGTGATTGATATCTGATTGGTGTTGGATTGAGCGAAGAAAGTAAAGCTTTTTTGATGATGAGCACTGTTATTTGAACATACTAAGAGACAGGCTGCGGTGGTGTGGGGTAATTGGCTTGGGTAGGCAGAATGCCGATGCACTGTACACAAGTCATGCCCCCACACCATCGCAGCATGTCTGTGAGTATGCCCCTTTGTATGCTCAAATAGCATTTTACATTTGTGATGATGATAACAACAATGAAAGAGAATGCCCCAAGCCACTGCCGACTTTTGCATGACTTTCTCAATGTCCTTCCGACATCCCCAGGCCAATGGGTAAGATCTCTCCTCCTCCTTCGGTACTTCTCCATTTCAGTCAGCCTTACCCCACTCTCCATTGGAGGAACAAGTAGATCAGAAAGTCTTTTTAATTTTTTTTAATGATCTATGATTCCTCCATGCCCTCAGTTTTTTATTTTTTGATGAAAACGGTTACTCAAGTAAATTAAACAGATATTGATAATCGTGCTTCTCCACTTCTAGAAGTTTTAATGGCCTGTGTTATTTATATGATCTTCAGATGTACCTTTTGAAGGAATTCAATGGACAACCATCTCGATTAGGTCATCTCATTTACATCTAAATCCTAGCATTTTAGAAGTTCTAATGCAAATCCTATTCACATATTCTTTATAGACAAGTATAAACCTGGTTTTAGTCTTCAGAATTATTACTTATAGTCTCTTAATAAATTTATGTCACAACCCTTAAAATATTGTTGCCGCCCTTGAATTTATAGTCTTCAGAATTCAATGGACAACCATCTGTATCTCTGTTTTACGAATGCTGATTTTCTTTTTTTTTTATTCTTTTTCGTTTTTTTCACTCTCTCTTTGGTTTCAGGTCGATGCTGATAGAGGAATGACAATTGGAATGCTGCCAATCCCGCCGCCCGCCGCTCGAAAAAAGCCCAAAAAAAGGAGGTGTTGAGGAGGAGATCAAGGCGAAGGAAACCATAGAGGAGAATTGCACTCAACCCCCCACCCCAACCTGAGACTGCAGGACATGGCAGAAATTGCGTCGGCGCGGGCGGCGGTGATGTACAGTCTGCAGGTACCCATCTCTCTCTCATGTAAATGGGGCTAGGGTTTACTCCCCTTTTCATCAGTTCCAAGCAACGAGCTTGAGCGCACTCTCCTATTATCAGAGTTGCATTAAGAGGCCTGATTGTTTTCTTCGTTCTCTCTCTCTCTCTCTCTCTCTCTCTCTCTCTCTCTCTCTCTCTCTCTCTCTCACACACACACACACACACTCCGCTGCTCTTCTTTGCTTGCAATTAGTATGACAAACAATATGAGCACAATGGTAAGAGACTTAATGCTTCTTTGATTGACGGAGCATAGGTACATACATCTATAAATTTTCACTTTCTCGCAATTAGTCATGGTAATGGAACGATTTCATCAACAAAATCCCCACCCACGTACATATCAAATTCACATCTCCATGATGTAGGTCATGACTTCATGGGTGTGTCATGTGCTCCTTTCCCATCTAACCATCTTCAGAATTCCTTGAAGGCTACAGTCAACAGAAATTGCGGTCATTCTAAAGAAAGTTCAACTGAAACTATGGGTCAGCATGATTATGAAAGAGTTTGGTTTTGTTTGGTATGTCAGTTGTTTTTTTTGCAAATTGAAGTATGAGTTAATCTTCCATCATTTCTTTGTTTTTTTTTTGTCTTACTCTGTGTTTTACTGAATCCTTCTTTCTTTGGGTTTTTTTTTCCCACACATTATTTCAGGATTTGTGGATAAGAGCTTCGCCAAAATGCAGTTTAAGGTATGTAATATAGTATTCATCTTTGCTTTTTTTTTTTGCTTTGTACTTTTTTCCATCCTCTCTTCATCTCTTTGTTTTAGTGTTTACAGACTCTTTCTCTCTCTCTCTCTCTCTCTCTCTCTCTCTCTCTCTCTCTCTCTCTCTCTTATAGGAGTTCGAGGTTGAGGACTTCGCCGAAATGTAGAGGTCCAGGCTCGGTGGGTCGAGGTAGCTGTCCGACTTCCGTTAGGTGATCGAAGGACGACGGCATGTCGTCCGGAGTTTGACCAGCAAGGAGAGAGAGAGAGAGAGAGGTTCCCCCTCTGTCTGAGAAGAACCATCAAAGCTAACAGTGCTGTGCTCTTCACCGGTTCAAGATCCCCCCGGATCCGCTTCGTCAAAGCCCGATCCCATTTGATCTGAAGACATATTTCATCGGATCTATTTTAGAGGTAGCTGGGAGATGGGATCCATACACCCCCCATCTCGAATTGTAGAAATGTGATGAGGGTTGTGGTAGGTCTCTCTCTCTCTCCCCCTCTCAATGAAGAGTTTTTTTTTTTCTGTTTGTGGTTAAGAAGGGATTCTCTGTTTTTACGATTATAGATGCCGTTTTGGTTGTGATTATAGTTGGCATTTGGGGTTAAGGAGGAATTCATTCTGATATATTCCTGTTTTTTTTTTAATTTATTTTAAATAAGAACTATGGAAAATCAGCTCAAATATGTACTTCATCATCCTCATGTTATGATGGAAATTTTGATGTTATATATATGACATACTATTGATCCTATTGTGTTCTATATGACATGGCCCTTATTCCTTTCAAATCCCTTGATAGTCCTCTAACAGCAACGGTCCATGTTCAACATTTGATGCTGAATATAGTCTCTCTTGGATCCTTGCCTCACTGTAAGGATAGAAAGGTTGAGTCGGGTGGTGGATTTGATGCGAAGCATTAAGAGGCGGCCTGATTGTTTTCTTGGTTCTCTCTCTCTCTCTCTTTCTCTCACACACACACACACATTTACACACACTCTGCACTGCTCTTCTTTGCTTGCAATTAGTATGACAAACAATATGAGCACAATGGTAAGAGATTTTATGCTTATTTGATTAACGGAGCATAGGTACATACATCTATAAATTCACTTTCTTGAGATAGATAATAGTAGACTTATCTGGGCCCGAGTGTGTGTGTGTGTGTTGATGCTGAATGTGGCCGATTTATTTTTGGTGATAAAGGCGGTGGTTACAGTGTCGTTGCTACCGAAGACGACCGAGGGTGTGTTGTCGTCGAAGGCGGTCGTCCAAGGAAACACAAATTCTTTGCATTATAACTCAATGACTTTTTTTTTTATTTATTTTTTCATGTTGATCCAAAATGTCATGCAAAGTTAGTGTTATAGAGACAATATTATAACGAAAATATTTTAGAGAGAAAAAGTCGTAAATATTATAGAGTGTGTGATGCACTGGTCATGTATGGGTGCAACGGACAGCGGTGGGCGATGATGGAAGTTGTTGCCTATGGCGATGGAAGCTATCGTCTGTAGTTTATTTTGTTCCAAATCACTCCGTAAAGTTTGAATTGTTAGCCCATTACCCCTGTTGTCAACTACTTATTTTCTTCATTTGGTAATTTTTATCTAATCAAAATTGAATTGAAGGGGTGCAAAATGTAGTTTTTTAACTATAGGGGGATTAAGTGTTTTTGAGCTAAACTTCAGGGGGGCAAAGCATAATTTACCCGTTGTGTGCCCTAGCCCGGCCTCTGCTCGCCCCGCAGGTGCTCTCCTCTCCCCTCTCTCTCTCTCTCTCTCTCTCTCTCTCTCTCTCTCCGACCTCCCCCGTCGCTACCTCCTTCGCCAACCGCTGGACCTCTGCTCAATCCCCACCCCGTGACTCTCTCTCTCTCTGAAATCAGAACCCACCTACTCGCTGTGCCCCCCTCTCTCTCTCTCTCGGAAATTAGAACCCACATCTGTAAATAATGGATCTGTTCCTGGGTTAATTATTCTGACCCGACCCACCTAAAGCCCTGAACACGACCCGCCTAACACTATAACCCGACCCAACTACCAGCATACCCTATCCGCTAACCTGCTAACCTGCCAAACTTTGTTTGGCTGTCGTTTCTCCGTCCGAACTCGGAATCGGATATAACAGGCGACATCGAAAATCTTTTTTCGATACCTACTGTATGGTTAGAAATCTTTTTCTGATACCCTCACAGTCATTCGTTTGCATGCCGGTCGGGGCTGAAAATAGTCAGCAACGTCGAATGCCACCATTGCATTGGTGAGGCCATGGGTCGTGTCGTCTTAGGGTTGTCCCCTCCGACAAAGAGAAGGAGAGAGAGAGAGAGAGAGAGAGAGAGCAACCTGGAGGGAGGGGCGTTCTGAGTTAAAACCTCAACGATCGTTAGTTTGTATGGCGGTCGGGCTGAGTGGGGTCGACAGCCGGCAGGGTTCTGTTGCCTCCCTCAAAATATTATTGTCACCCTCGAATTATTGGACCCCCTAATAATATTGTTACCGCTCTCGAAATGTTTCATTGCCACCCTCGAAATATTATGACCCCTCTCTTGAAATAATATCATTGCCCATGAACTTTCATTGCCACCCTCGAAATATTGTTGCCACCCTCTAAATATTATCACCGTCCTCAAAATGTTTCCGTCGTCTTTGAAAAAAATTTCGTGCCCTTGGGCACGGGGTTTTTACTAGTATATATATATATATATATATATATATATATATATATATATATATATATATATATATATATATATATATATATATATATATATATATATATATCACTGTATCCATCTTTTATGATGTTGCTGTGTCCGACTCCCGTGTCCGTGTCTACAGATCATAGATGAGCATACAAGTATTGTTATGTATTTGTGTGTCTTGTTTATAAGAGATGCAATCTAAAAATTGATATAGCAGAATGTTAAATGCATGTACCCCACACTTGATTCTCAGGAATTACAAAAAAATAAGAAAAGATAATCCTAAATCATTAATTCGAATGACTATTACAAGACCAAAGGTGTTATTCAACATCTATATAAATTGTGCGAAAGAAAAAGTGAGGGCAATGTCATATAATGTGTTCTCTAAAGACCGACAAAGAAGGTAAGTAAATCCTCTGAAAAGGAGAGATGAGTTCTGCTCAAGGTTTGAAATCTCGGTCGATACCAGTACGTACCGGTTTTGCCTGATTCGAGATCGGTACTGCACTCGATCCCGATACCTGGCCCGTACGGGTTAGTACCAACCTTTTTTTTTTTTTGTGTGTGTGTGTGTGTGTGTGGGGGGGGGGGGGGGGGGGGGGGAGAGGGGTTTCCTCAACCGATATCAGTCCGTACCGGCTGGTACATACCGGTTCGGGGCCGACTGATACCGCGACCGATACCATAATTTTGAACCTTGGTTCTACTTCAAGTAATCGAAGAACTATATATGTCTAAACAATAATCTACATAAAATCTAGAAGAAATGAGGTATTAACATATAAAGAAACAAGGACAAAGAGGAAAACTCAATGTTATACTATTACAAACATAAACCAGTAATAAAATGTCACAGAGCATTTTGTTTTTTTGTTAAAATATTTAGGACTGAGGGGAACCCATTAATGGAAACAATTCTCCCATAAAAATACATAGATATATGAATAATAGGGTAAAGAACTATATTTTGGATAAAGAAAAGGGAAATCACAAAATTGCAAAGGTTAGTCATGACAGATGAATGAATATAATATTGTAGAAGAACAGATGAAATGCATCCAGTCCCAAATAAACTTTTTGTCAATAGCTTAGCCATAGTAAGCAGCATTTTTAACATACAGCAACAAATAGTAATTTTCATTAGCCAGGAATGCACTGCAATTTTTCCTATTAACACAAATGGAATTTGATGAAGGTACACAGGCTCAAGAATCAAAATAGCACAGGCTTCTGTTCATGAAGACAGTTAAAAAGAATTTTAAGCCAAAGCAAGCTTGTGTTGAAAGTTCTCCACCTCCACTTATGATGTATTTGATGTATTTGCTCAGAGATATCTATTCTCCCTCCCCCCCTCCCCCACCCTAGAAGTTCTCCACCTTCACTTACGATGTTAACATCATGATGTATTAACACGAGTTTTTCTTGTGCATATGCAAGTTATACTTTTGGGGGGGGGGAATAGATATCTCTGAGCATATTATTGGCAGTTTGATGCACTTTACACATGCCATTTTGTAACTAAATAGGATGCATATACAGTAGTATTCATAATTAAAGATAGGTATCGAGTTACAATCCAAACCTCTTTTCTAGGACTCTGATGGTTGTTTACATGGCTCGCACACTCCTCTTGTGGAACCCAGAATCGGTAGCCATTGCGAATCCATATTGGAACAGCAAAAGCAAGGCATGCCACCATGAGTGGCACAGTCAAAGCCAGCCCAAGTATAACAGATGATTTGCTGGACAATCACATGCAGAGATAAAATATCTTTCAAAAATTAAAGGAAGAAAACTTGTGCTTTTGAAATCAATAGAACTAAAACAAAAACAAATGGAAACTGAAAATTACAAAGGTATGCAGATAAGATACATTTAGGAAATTTCTCATTGACGTGCAAGGAAGTTTAGTTTGCAGCAACAAAATATCCAAGAAAAAGGAACAAGTTAAAAGCTTTCAGTAATCGCCTTGGTTCCATCTCAAAATCCAAGCAGAATGATCCATTGGCAAAGCTCTATATCGTCAAAGTTAAGTCCATTCCTCACACTGGCCAACTTTAAAACAAGCAAAGGTTCTAATTTTTGTAGCTCTGGAATCAACAAATCAATAGGCCCTTTTACCAGTCTTTGAACCCTTATAGTTCAAGTTGAAAATGGCACGAAGATAAACTATGAGATTTCTTATCAACTAAGTCAGAAATTACTAATAAATACGAAAAGGCTCAGACATTGAATTAGAAAGTAGCAATGGTTGTCTTATAGTTGTGAGATGTCCCATGCCCGTTATACACGGTGACCAAACTATTATGATGCATCATGATCACCCATATTTAACAAGTGATTTGATTGCAGTCTTTGCAGAAAATATGAGAATATTTATTTCAGAATGGACTTCCATTTATGTAATTTCAAAACACATCAACTGTGACATTTCCTACTTACCGTTCCTAACACTTGTATTGCAGCCTGCCCAGAAAGGGCTCATGTCACATCTTCTCAAATCCTATTCAAGCTTCTTCTGAACATGCAACATTCATATGATCAATACTAAGCTTTACCAATTTTAAATCAACTTCCCAACCCCTAGAAAGAAAGTGAATAAAAAAAAATATCATTTATTCTTATGATTCTTATTGATAAGGAAGGGAGGGAATAATGGCACTAATCTATATCAACTCCCAAGCAAGAAAGAACCTTTGCAGTATCTAAAGCTATCAAAACGAAAGTCCACACCTAAGTCTAGCAAGCCACCAACATCAAGCAAAAATCCAATATATAAATAGTGCACTTCTTAGAAAAGCAACTTTGACTGATCTTTTACTTTATTAGTCTAACATTGGGAAAAATCCCAACTCAAAAAACATTTACGCTCTACAATAAACCATGTGCCCAGCATTCATAATACAACGTTCGTTTCAGTCCATGGTTCAATTTGATAAACAAGAGTTAAAATTTCTAGGGTATAGGAAATATCTTCACACTGTACCTTACTGCCCATGATACTCATCTAGCTGTGATTAAATTATTTTCCCAAGGATAAGCCAATATAGCTCCAGGGTCTTATTATATACATCAAGGACCGCAAACGTAACCTTTGCGTTCAAAAACAAATATATCATCTAAATTACCCTTAGATATTTGTGTGCATTTAGCTATGTCCACAGAAAATCTTCTATGTTCCCTTCATATCAGATGGAAAATGAATATAAGCTGCCCTACAATGCTTCGTAAGAGGTCCGGATCAGTAACTGTTCATCTACCGGCTATCATCTTCGATATTTTCAAGTCACACAATAATATCAAGTCACATCATGCACCCAAGGATCTTCGCACGAATCTGCTGCTAAAAGTTGCTAAAAAATATATTCTTACTTCTAAAATTATCTTGGTCCCAATTGCAATATTTGTATACTTGTTAAATTGAACATAGACCATTTACAATAAACTCTGTTTTGAAACTCCAAATAGACAAAAGAGAAGCATTGTTATCCATGCCATTGTAACAATCCTTTAATTAGAAGAATATCAAGGTTAAGACAACTTAAACTTGAAATTTCCAAAAGTACCTATCAAATCAAACAGAATCAATGTGACCCATTCTACAACTACAAGACAACAAAACGGCGACCAAAAAGGAGGATCCACTCACATAAGATAGGTGTGGAACAAATATACTATTGAGGTGGATGCATAGCGAACAATTGTAGAACAGAAAATCAGATCAAGTAGTTGCACCAAAATTGGACAAGGGGGAGATGATCGCGCTAATATAAGCTTATAAACACCTATGGAGGTAAGAAAATGAGCTTGGAATTGTGTGGAGAATCGTAACTCAGGAAGGAAGACCTAAGAACACAACACGTTGTATGAGGTCTACGATTCTTTTGAAAAGGATGTGGTAACTAATGAAAGGAAACTACTACGGCTTGTGCAGGAACTGAAAGGCTTACGGCATTTTTGGTATCAACACCTTGAGTTTCCAACTCGGGCCTCTTATTTGGACAGAGCATATATACCCGTAATCTAATAAGAAACAGAAATGTAATGCATTGCATGCATGCATGAATAAATAACAAGAAAATACGTTGTGCTTGATGTACATTGATCCATAGTATTCATTTGATTTACAAGTCCATGGTGTTTTACAAGATTCATCAACCAACATGGTATTTCCCAACTAGAACTATTTACAACTAAAGCTATCCTCCATGGAGAATATTCCTAAGAAGAACCAAACAAGATTCATTTGAAGAAAAACATTATTTAACATGTCCTTGTTATACTAAGACCAAAAAACCCAAGGAATATTTCCAAGAAAAAAAGTGTACTTCCATTTAAGATGAGAAATGCCTTGCCTTTAAAATATAAGTTTCTCATTACACCCAAACTTTCTTTTGAATGGCAAAGGTAATGTTGGAACTTTAACAAATAATCTTATTCAGGTGTATAGACCAACTTGCGATCACACAACAAGATATATATATATATATATATATATATATATATATATATATATATAGTTTTATTAGTAAGTAGCTGCTCAAGTTACAGGTGATATAGCTTGCATAAATTTTAATCATAAATTTAATTACATATTACCTATATTATTAACAACTTGTACTAGCCAATTAAAATATCAAGTCGACAAATGTGCACACACATAGGCACACACACACACACTTTTTTTCTCAACGATAACCCAAACTCTAGTATCATCGACACACCCCCTTACGAGGCTCAATACATCCGTCCTAGCACAATTTTGGGGATTCGCACAAAAAAGAGGCGGCGGGATGAAGCCATAGGGGTTGGTAGCGATGGAGGTATGTTCAGCCTAGATTTTCCTTTAAAAAATCCGCAACTCCTCTCTTGAATTGAAAACGCATATCTCAACAAGTTTGAAGTTGTAGCGTGGTTCCGAACTCCACAAGCTAGTACTTATTAAGTCGCCTTCTTGGCCTCATGTGTTGCTTTTCTTTAGTAACACAATTCCCTCTTTTTTTATAAGTGCACTCCATCAATGTATCTCTAGAGCATGATTTAAAGAGAAACACAAGACAAGTGAATTTATCAAAATGTGAGTTTATGTAGATTCACAAAGCATAATCTAAATGAAAATGTCATTTGCACAGTTCAAAATACGAAACGTTGCCTGGAAACTCCATCCTTTTATATTCTCATACCATGATGCCAAGGAAGCGTGCAACTTAAAAGGTGCTTTTGCTAAGCAAAGGCACAAATGACATGTACTTCAAAGATCGTGTCCTATATCTTAAAATTTACCTTCTACAGCATGTGACTATAATGCATTCTCCTACTTCCATTAGTTCACTACACATTGACACGCGCATACCCTATCACGCTCATACCCTGTCAGGGGTTGGTTTGGTGATTGAAAAGTACCGAATCAGCGCACTGGTGTAGGAGGAACTGGATTGCATTACATGTGCCCCATGTCAGTTTAGACTTTAGATAAAGCAAACCCCTGTGAAGCAGACATTTACAACCGGCAGTCCAAAACTATAAGTCGCATGTTGTAATGCTCTTTCAAGATGTATGTGCCACAAAACAATCACTTTTATTACAGAAGGAAGAAAAAAAATAAACAAAAGTCACTTTCTCCTAGGGTCACAATCGTCTAGTCCATCCAATCATCCACCAACCCCATATATGAGAAAAAAATCATTCCTAAACATCATCTGTTCTGATGAGACATCTTCCCTTCTGATGAAATAGCAACGCACACCACGGTCCCAAAAGCACAACATAGAAAGGCACATTCACGACTCATTCCTAAGTTACTTCCCACTTCTGAGGAGATAGCAACCAGCTGTTACCGCTTGTAGAGTCTCATCCTTGTTTGTCTTAATTTGTGAGTCAAATCAATAAGTGAGAGATACATTTAAACCATTTACTATTGAGTCATGGTAGTACTTGCGCTCCGGAAGATCAGTCAAGTGCATCACAGCAATTCAAGATCATTTGAAGACTTAGCAGTCTATCTTACGACTTTATTCTCACCTGAGAGTCGTGTGATAAGTGGATTTTTTGGGGTAGATAGGATTTCTTGATCTTATCGTTTTGTGCGTTTTCATCGTTTATCGCTTTCACGCTTTTTAAGGATTCAAAGTGATTTTAATTGATTTGCATGTTAGGGCAAGCCAAGGCGTACTGTGTAACCTAGATCAAACTAACATGTGCTACACATCAAAAACCTAAATAGGATTTCGATTTTGCTCTTGCATGATTTTATCGATTTGACGATTTCGCATACATCGATTTTTTCGATCATACATTTTAGCGTGTTTTGCGAATATAGGATTTCATCTTTGTTGGAGTCTAGGTCGAGAGGATCCAACACTTAGAATTTTCTAAGTGTTAGAAGTCAACACTAGGCGTCTAAACAACTGTTCGGACTCATAGTGTTCTGGGTCCGAACAATTGTTCGAATGCTTAGACAATGGGTCACACTATGCACTACCGGTCTGGACCATTTGGGACAAAAAGTGAAGGGGGTCCAAACAACTGTTCGGACACCTATCCCTGACTCGGGAAAATCTTGGGTCTTCCGTCCGACAACTGTTAGAACAAGAATTGAGCCAGTCCGAATAGTTGTTCAGACGACTAGTACCCAGGATCTGGTCCACAGAGGTTGACTTGATTTTTGGGCCGTTAGATCTTGATCCAAGGGCTAGTTTCGCCCTGAGATTGATCTACGGTATAAATACCCATTTTCTCTCATAAGTTTGTGAAAAAAAATCAAAGAAGAAAGATGATTGCTTAGGAATTTGATGGATAAACCTTTGAAAATTCTTCTCCTCTTCCTCCTCCCTACAAGCCCTACCATCAAGGTAAGATCATATTGGCATGTAGTTTATTTTCCATAATGAATGCATATTGAATCCCTTTGTCAAGGTTTTGAAGGGTTACTTTGGTTTCCTCTCTATCTTACCCTAGTAAATCCCACGTGTTGGGTTCTTCCGTGTGAAATAGGAGAGGGTCAGGTCTTGCACGTGTGAAACGGCAAGAAGAACCCTGATTCCCCTTAGTAGAACCTTGGGGTTTTACCGGCATAATTCCTTGCAGTCCATCGGTCGAGTTACTCTGGCGAAGTAGTCTCTTAAAGGGTGCTACCACCCACAGTGGAGTGTGATTCATCTTTGGGCACGTTCAAGCCTTGTGAGGGCGAGCGTTGGTGTCTTCGCGTAAGTGAATCACGAGAGTCCGAGCGGCGACTTGGGTGAGCAATTAGGGCCACGATGTTGGAGCACTGTGTAGGCAGTTGGGTAGGGAGCTTGCGAAAAGCTGGAAAGAGCAAGACGGAAGATAGCGAGGTGTGGAGGGTGAACTCCTAGTAGGGCCCGTATACTCTTGTATCCATATCTGTAGTAGGACCTTTGAAGCTTAGTGGATTGCTCGCTAGCGCGAAGCCGGCAAGGTTTTTTTTACCGAAAAAGGGTTTCATTGTAAATACATATGTGTGTAATGTATTTAATATTTTGAATGCAAGTCTTGTATGCTTATGTCCAGCACTTCACAGAAACCCTTAAACTGATTAGCTTTTGCAAGTGAGGGAGAGAGAGAAACACCCGACTTCTAATCACCATTGCATATAAAATGTAATATTTTGCAGTGAGGAGAGAACTTAACAATACTTAATTTTTAATCTACTCTACCAGAGTCGAGCATAGTGTCGTCGGAGGTATAATTTTGTAGATATTGTCACGCTCCGGTAGTACCTCCCACTAGTCCCTCCAAGAGGGATCTACCCGTGGTATGGGTAAATTCACCATCCACCAAGCATCCTTTTTTTCTCTATAACATCCACTACTCATATAGCCCTCTACTACCCTCAATTCTTCCAGACATAATCAAAGTGATCCATCCTTTAGGTAATGAGCACAACCACCCACCAACTGCCTCATATCCTGCAATGAGATTGTAACTTCCACAACCCTTCTCTCTTGTTTCGCTTTCCTCACGACCCTTTTGTATAAATAAAACATGCCATGTATGCACAATGCTAGTAATTCTTCTCTTTGCATTATACTGATGAAGTTAATATTCATCACCTTATAAAATTGCTAGTTATAAAGGGCCTAAAAGCGAATATAGAACTTAAAAGCAAACGTACATTAAGCCTACTGCATGTGTCTATGCTAGAAAAAGGAAAAAGGAAAAAGGAAACCAGAAGTAACTATCATGAAAGCCTATATGCCACCACGTCCTTCCAACTAATGAATAACATTATGCAAGTCATGAATTATATTGATATGCATACATGTGTTCCTTCACTAGGAAATAAATGGGAGTGGTGGAAGGAATTCATGGAAGCAAAACTGAATAGGAAAATTACTCTATAAACGAAGGACGAAAGATTCATACAAATAAAATTAGTCTAGGATGGTAATTGTGCATAGGCTACCATCTTACGTCAATGAAAAACACCGTTCAAATTTTCCTATTACGTGGCACCTAAAATGCATCCCTGAGAAGGGATTTCTCTTTTAGATAAATGCATGATAATTTGCTAACTTATGTGTTGGTCATTTCACAATATGATTAAAATCATCAAAATCTAAGCTACTTTGTCCCAACCTTGAGTCTTCTCAAAAGTAACAAATATATCAATAGGAGATCCTTACCTAATTCAGCGTAGAAAACATACATTTGCACTATTCATAAACAATATGGATGCAGCATCTCAAGAATACTCTCAAAGATTAGAAAAGGAGAATGATAAATGCTTAACCAGATAATTAAGAAAGTGGCATACCTTAGAAAAGAAAGAAGCAGACCAACGCACGTACTCAAAAGCCAAGCAATGAAACCATACTGATGATAGGACACCAGGTAAATAGTGAGAATAACAAACAATTTGAAAACATAATGAAAGTGTCTATTCCAATGAAGTGCAAGTTATAGAAGAAACAACAACAGAATTCAGTGAAACGAGAGATACATATTATGCTACAGCAACTAAAATGAAGGTCACAGCCAGCAACGTTATTCGAGTTTTGGTCTATTGGGACATTATGCACCTTATGATCATCTTGGCTAGCTCTGCCACTATATGGCTTACTAAAATCAGATGAATTTCAATCCTCGGCCTGTAACTTTGCAAGAAAAATACAACTTATTTATTAAGGGCATAAATCTATACTATTCTTATAAAGCTGAGACCTATGGTGCCACGTGGCAATCTATAAGAAATTTCATTTATTTAAATATAAAATTGTAAACACTAAACGGTTAACATGTTATATTTTATCAGTGAGTAAATGCACCCGGTTATATTGAGAGCCTGTTGTTTAAGAATATATAAACGCACCCATTATATAGTCATGCAACCGACCCCATACGTTCACCACTTCAACCCAGCGTGTTCCATTATCTAATGAAGAGCATATGCACACCGAACGCTTCACAACCATCCGATGATGATTGTTCACTTTGCCTTTTTTTAGAATCTACGCTGCTTCGTCTTCCTCTCCCTCTCTTGAAAAAAAAGTCTTCACATTGAGACGGTTTGTCTCCTTCCTTTCCTTCCACATTGCACAACCACTTCGTATCTCTCTCTCTCTCTCTCTCTCTCTCTCTCTCTCTCTCTCTCTCTCTCTCTCTCTCTCTCTCTCTCTCTCTCTCACACACACACACACACACACACAATATGATGGTGATGGGAGGGGTGGCAGCTGAGCAGGTGGGATGATGTGGCGGGATAGTAGTCTTTGATGATGGTGCCTCTCTCTCTCTCTCTCTCTCTCTCTCTCTCTCTCTCTCTCTCTCTCTCTCTCTCTCTCTCTCTCTCTCTCTCTCTCTCCCCTTGGTGATGATTGGAGGCCGAGCGGTCTTTCGAAATCCATTTCATGAGGCAGATATCGATTATCAAAAATTCAAACAGCAAGAAACCCAATGCAGGAGTAACAAAAAAAGATTACAGTGTCCTTTAGAGCTAGCACCTAGCAGTGACTAGGTTGGCTGTTTGGAGTAGAATCCTATTGTTGGTTGTATATGTTCTTTAAGCTTCTTCATTGCAAACCTTTGATTTTCCTATTTCGTGATGCAGGTCATCCAAGTGAGGGACAACTTGGGGAGGATTGGAAATATTTAGAGGACTATGAACCTAGAAGAATGGTCTCTTAGAAGAATGGTATCATAGAATGCTCAAAATTTATGAAAGCATGTGGTCTACCTCCATGCCTTCTTCCTCTTCCTTACCGGATTCAAATAGTTGGGCGACGACAGGCAGAGAATTCGGACAGATTAGGATTAGTTCAAATATAGATGTCCAAAATGTGGTAATAAGGATAGCCCATTTTGATGCTTAGTTTTTCCCCCATTTGAAGTGTTATGCTGAGCATGTGAGAAACCTAGATGCGATGGATTCATGGGAAGACAAGGCACATGGAATGTTTAATGACATGTCTGAACAAGGTTAGGTGATTGGGTTGTGTAACTTGTGTCCTTGACCTAGAAAGAGTATGTTATTCGTAGTTGATTCTTCATTCTAAATTACATTATGTAGTTAGTACTCTTATCTGGAACAATATGTAAATGGATTTTATAACATTTTTATTTATAGTTCTGTTAATGCTCAATTGACTCAATTACAATGGCTTATAGACCACTAGCTATACTAAAAATGACTCAAAATTGACCACTTTTAAATGTTGAAAGATGCACTTCTTTTTTTTGTGTGTTGACAAGGTCCTAACCGAGTACCAGACTGCCAGCACCTTCACAAGCTATCTTTAAGATTATTTTCTTACTGTTCTCATTCTATGGTTTCCATGAGTCCATTTCGGTTTATATACCATGCTCTATGAAGGAAATTATTGGTCATACACAATTATTCACTCTCAAACCCAGTGTTCAAAAACCCGGAACTCAGACTCGACTTGAAAGTCCACCGAGTCCAGTAACTCGAAGACTCGACTCGAGCGACTCGGTAATCTCACACACACACACACACTTTATACCTCAAATTGATTATAGCTCGAAACACTATTAGTTGCCATGATAATTTGTAGGTAAAATTTGAAAACCGCTCTCTATGTAGTACAAGGGCAACCAAGGCTAGCCTACTTGCTCAGTTTATCATAAAATTGGTAAATAATAAAAAAAACCTCTATTTCTTTCTAAAAAATAATAAGTGCCATTGTCCAACCACAAAACAATGATTTCTTCCAAAAAGTTGGAAAAACAGGTCTCTCTCTCCCCGCCTCTATCCAAAGAATCTAAACAGAGGGAAAGGAGGCATAAGTATACGGTATACCTACTTCAATAGTGAAGATCGACGAGAGTAGTGATCTCTCCCTTTCTTTTGTATGAGATCAAGTATGAGTCCAAAACGACCAAGTGTAGCATGTCTAGCTCTTGCCATGCGTCACATCATGATAGAATCCATTGTTCAGAGAATGGGGAAAAAAACATGTAGGAAAAGTGAAAAGGTAAAATATGACATGTTCAAAAAAATACATAAATCCATATCCAAATAATATTGATATTCTCTTAACAAAAATCATATATAAATTAGTGGTTTTAGATATATTTATATAGAATGGAAAAAAAAAAGGAAAAAACATGCAGGTAAAGTGAAAAGGCAAATAGGACATGTTCAAAAAAAAATGCAGAAATCCATATTCAATTAAATATAATAATGATATTCTTTTAACAAAAATCACATAAATAAGTGGTTTTAGATATATTTATATAAGTATCTTTATTTTTCTAAGAATGGTTTTTTTGGTATATTTTCTTTGATAAAAATATCAAAAAAGTATAGAATTTAATTAATAAACTACATAAATTAAAGCTATCAATGGGCTAAGCTACCTTAGCTCGTTGTAAGCCAACATGAGCTCAAGATTTGGGCTCGTGATACAAGCCCGAGAATCGGATTAGGCCCAATTACAAAAAAAGCCCATGCCGAGCAAGGGTGTGTTCGATTTGATTTAAGCTCAAGGAGGCAGCGGTGGGGTAGGGTACTACGAAAAGAAGTTGATGTCATAAATAAGCCTACAACTGATTCTTCATAAGTTGATGTATGAGCAGTTAAGGGGATTGGCTAGTCAATTCGTTTGTTCTCCTAGACAATTTGTGAGTGCAAGTGTTAGGCAGGAATAGGGCTGGCAATTTTCGACCCGACAAGGCAAACCCATCACGAAATTAGCAGGTCTGGGTTAAACGGGTTCGTGTCGTAAACGGATAGACACGACTAACCCGATTATTAAAGTCTCCGACCCGTTAGGCCCGTTTAAGACCCTATAAAATTCAATGGGTCGGGTCTACTCGACATCCGATCACAGTGTCACTTAGCCAATTAGTCTGTCGTTCGGGTTCAATACAATTCACGGTCTGCGTTGGGTTCAACGGACAGCTGTGATCAGGACACCCATAGATGGCAAGTTGCAGGCTTGCAGCAAAATATAAAATTTTTAAAAAAAATGGATATTTAAACGGGTCTTAGCGGGTCTACCCGTTTATAAATGAGTCAGGTATGGGTTTAGGGGTTCTAGACACTACCCGAACACGACACGACCCGACCCATTACCAAACCTAGGCAGGACTATCTGTTTCAACTTCATGCCTGGCGAATGTAGAATTTATCTTCGGTCAATAGGTGGGCTATGTCCCGTTGCAAGTGCAAGAACAGTGTCGGCCCAAGCTGGAGGTCATAGTGCTTGGTCCCTTCCTGGGTTAGCTAGCTCAATCAATAATGTCTATTTAGTACAATGTACAGGTTATAAATTACACAAAACATGGTACGTTCATAGATTATATTAGTTTACAACTTGTACAACGTATATAAACACTTAAAGTAGGTATGATGTTTATTTTTTTCTAATTATTAGGCCATGGATTTTAAATTATATGTTATAGGTAGTCTCGAGTCATGTGAGTCGAGCCAAGATCGAGACTAAGAAAACCTAAAATACATAGCCTGATCAGAGCTCTGTTTTGACACTCCTATAGATAAGTAGTAGTATTAAATATCAACTAATTTAATTGATTAAACATGTATTAATTTAACATAATTATTTAGATAAATATCAAATGAACTTCCTTGTGCAATGCCTGTGCATGCGGACTCGTGTGCGCGTGTGTCCCCTTTAATTTGTGCCTAATCCTTACATGTATTCTCTATATTGTCATATGGTATTTTCATCAGTAAGTTATCATAGCTTTAGTACATTTTTGGGTAACAAGACCTTGGCATCTTTTCCTCTCCCTCCTCCATTATGCAAGATTATACAATATTAGAATAAAAGATGCAACCCACACAGCCCGAGGAGTTCAAGTACGCACCGCCATGGCATAAAATGTCAGTTTTTTGTCACTTTTGGTCGGTATAACAAAGAATTTTTTATTTTGAAAAAACATCGGTGGGAATTTGGACTTTTTAAAGGAAATTTCATGGAATTTTCAAATTTGTAGGTAGATTTTAATCAAATTTCCGAATTCGTCAATTTGGTCAAATTTTGAATATGTTGGTCAGTTGGATACTTGGATTCACATATGAATCAAATGCCTTAAACTAATCAATGTCTATGGTCCCAATGTCTAGGTGACCAAAACTTGTCTACCTTTGTCAGCAATTTCAGTCGACAAATTGGAACAATACGGAGTTTTTGCCCTTTTCACAGTCGGTACTCTGAAAAACCAAAAGAATGTCGGTGATTATGGTCAACACTAGTCAACATTTAATTCTATATTGCATGATGGATATCAAGATTTAAACAGCCCATGCTCCAGCTCAATGAAAGAAAAGGATCCAATGTAAGTACGTAGAGCATCTTACAACAACCTTTTAAAAATGTAATTTCATGTTACCATTATTTTTTGTTTCACACATTTAAAAGGTAGGCTGAACCAACTGCATGTCAATGGGCAAATTAGGGACTCATAATGCATGCTTCCAGTTCTAAATGGATAATGGCCTCGACAGCAAGACCACTCGCAACATAAATAAAAGCATTCCAGATGTTATTGTAATAAAAAAATAGTATCATCAGCTTCAATAAACTTCAAATAAATCAAAATCATTCCAGATGTAAGTACGTAGAGCATCTTACACCAACCTTCTAAAAATGCTATTTCATGTTAACATATTTTTTGTTTCGCACATTTAAAAGGAAGGCTGAACCAATTGCATGTCAATGGGCAAATTAGGGATTCCTAATGCATGCTTCCAGATCTAAATGGATAATGGCCTCAACAGCAAGACCTCCCGCAAGGGCCACAACATTAATCAAAAGCATTCCAGATGTTATTGTAATAAAAAGATAGGACCATCAGCTTCAATAAACTACAAATAGGGTACTAGGGAATGAAATATCTAAATTGCTAATACCTGATCAAAAAATTCCATGAGATAGCATGTGAACGCAAAGATTTTTAAGATTTACCTTACGTGGTCTAGATGTCATCGCCATGTCTTCCGCATGTAGGGACCAGAGAAAAGCCATGATGGAACATATAACAGGTGACAAAAGCAGCACAGAAAATCCAAATTCAAACTGCAATTAGATGACAAAATATATTAAAAAAATGAGTTGTCACTATAATATCAAGCCCCTAATTCAAATTAAGATAAAACTAAGAAGTAATAACTGAAGGTTTCAAGTTGCAACAGTGGATTGTTCATCTTCACCTGCTCATGTGTAGCGTTTATTACTTTAATTCTCTTTGGTCGAAAAACTGCCACGATCGTCGTCTCCAAGATGAAGACCAAACTAAAAAGAATCCAGGCACGCACAGGGGTACCAGCTATTTGATGCAAAATCAGTCTGGAAAAGTCAAGCAATTTTTCCAACCCATGCCTTCTCAATTCTTCTGATAAGGATATTAGATTCGGAACAGCGCTATCCAATCTATCTGAGTCAGCAGCAGGAACATCAGTAGCCTCTTGATGATCTCTGTCTGCATCTAAACTACTTCTCTGCAACAATGCTAGAATCCTAGGATCCAACCCTTTTTCCTTCAACAATAAAGAAAAATTTGGATCCAGACCTTTATCTTGAAGCAGACTAGCTAGTTCATGGTCACCTTGTCCTGCTCTCCTCTTCAAAATAGATGCAACCCTTGGGTCATTCAGTCTGTCCTGGAAAACTAAAGCTAAATTTAAGTCTAATGCTTGCTGAGTTGCTGAAGTTGTGCCCGATCTGCTTAAGTCACAGCCTTGGCTTTCTAAGCCACTGCTTGAACAAACAATGAGTGAATTGTTGTGATCAAGCTGTTTATCCACAAATGCTGTGGCCACTTCAGAATCCTGAACAACTGAACGACAAGAGCTACTATGTAGTACTAAACTTGGCCTGCCACTGTCTATGCTCTTGTCGCTACTAACACCTTCACGGCAACTGTTAGCACGACCAAGAAGCACATTGTTCCAATTACTACTATCACCAACACACTGCGAGCTATTTCTACACATTGCTTCAATAGCATTACCATGTTGACCTGCTTCAACACTACTGCTGCTACGTTTTACACTAGAACCACAACCTACAGAAGAGCTTGAAGAACTATTTTGTCCTTTACGCCGGAACCCCTCCCTCAACCGAATCACAGTACTCCTTAAAGCATCTTGCCTTGCGGCCAAGGGGTTCATAGACAAGCGACGAGAAACAGCAGCACCCAATAGCACCGACGCTACAACAGCATAACTTATGCAATGTCCCAAGTACCTGGAAAAAAAAAAGATTTTAACCGAGGTAAAAATGTTCACTGAGTGCTGTGAAGTAAAAGTGAACCACGAAAATGTCCAAGGGATAGGACAGACCAGTAATGCACCCCAAAGCAGATAAGGAAAATCCTTGATGTTCCAGCAACAAACAGTGCCACCACTCGACTTCTAACAAGCTCAAACCCAAACAAGCATGCCCCCATATTCCAGTCTGTGACAAGTTGAAGGCAGCTTGAAAAAGAAATCCATGTATATAGGCCAAACACTAATCTAAGTATACATGGACATTACACATACCAAGAACCACCACAGCAGCTGATGTAACAGCCCCCAGCCAATGTGCCTCCTTTGCAGTCAAACCATACAAGATGGAATACACAAGAAGTACAAGCAGCGAGCCAAGATATAGAAACCCAAGATGTGAAGCCCTATGATAGAAATACCAAGACACGTTAAAAGAGAAGATTACAGAAGGCCAAAACAATTCATACTGGTCAATTGCCAAATAAAGGCCCAATTCCAAGTGAATTACTCTGGCAAAATCTGGAATAAAACAGACAACCACTAGATATAGCATTCCATATACATTCTAAATGAGGTAAAGGAGTGTATGACATGGACTTGCCTACTAGAAACCCGCATAAACAACTCATTGCAATCTGGTGGTTCAGGTAAGCAAGCAACAGGACCTGCTTCAATACAATCAGCATATGCAAATTTGTATGACCTCCTCACATATTCGTCCACATCTAATCCAGAGCCTGAGACATAGATATCATTAAATGCACAAATAATTACAGATTGAAAGCATTAATTTATCACTGTTCATGAAAATTATGAATTTCAGATGTCTCTAACCCAGTGAAAAAGTAGATGGAAACATTACAATTACCATTAAAGACCATTCTGCAAATAAAAAGCATGTTAATTGCCAGTGCTATAGCAGAAACACCAAAGAAGAAACCGGAAGGTGAATATCTCTCTGAGGCGTTTCCACCTGCTGTAACATAAACAGCAGAAAGTTCGTATGCACAAAGGAGAGCTACCGCCAGCAACAGAAGAAAAGCAACAGCCCCTATAATCGAAAGTACAACAAATAAGTTGGTGCAACAACAAAGAAAAAATGGCATATACCTTAAAGAAGTTGAAACTTGTATGTACATAACGGTAAGGTTAAGACTTATTCTGTTTAAATATAGGGGAAATTATGATTTTATCCCCTGAAATTTAGCCTAAAATCATTTAACCCCCCTGAAGCTTTTTTGGTCCAAATCGGTCCCTAGAGTTCTAAATGTTAGCACAATAACCCCTTTTGTCAACTACTAAATTAACTTTTTCGGTAATTTCTATCTAATCAAAACTGAATTGAAAGAGGGCGGGTTAAGTGATTATGGGCTAAACTTTAGGGGGGAAAGTGTAATTTACCTTATAAATAAGTGTTCCATAAAAAATTACCAGAAAATGGCCTCAAAAAAAATTTGCACAAGGAATCTTCAAATTTAATCTATTCTTGGAAAAGTTAGCAGAACCGAATGAAATGCAGAAAGAAGTATACATGTAGGAAAGGGCAATAAGAATTTCACACTCGGAGACAAGCAGGACCCAAGTTTTACAACAAATAATTAACATTGTCCATAAAGTGGTTCATAAGAAGGCAAGCTAAGCCATACAAAATCGATTTAACAACGTTGTCATATCATGTTTCATTTTCTCTTTTTAGTGTATCATGTATCATAAGATACAATTAAATTTGCATATGTATATACATAAATTTATAATAAATACTTAAACAATTAATATGATAAGTTGAGAGTAGAAAAGTAAGACATTCCCTTTCATTTCCCATTAAACGTAACATATGCCTATACAAAAAGTATGATGGAATTACTTGTATAAAAAATAATCCATTTATAAGTATGATCTCTCTCTCTCTCTCTCTCTCTCTCTCTCTCTCTCTATATATATATATATATATATATATATATATATATATATATATATATATATAAGATTTCTTCTACCCTTTATCTATCATTTTAAGTAAAAAAAGAATCAAATAGGAAAGGTTTGTGACCACTTTGAGGCACTCGAAAATTGAAATTTGAACTTCACCTTATTCAACGACTCTTTGTAGCTCTCCAACGACACTTTTTCCAAATCCCTTCAATGTTTGAAAAAGTTGTATAATCCCCCCCCCCCCCCCCCCGCGTGCGCGCGCTCTAGAAAACTTTAAGAACACACATATCGGATTCTGGCAACTCTAGGGAAAGATCAAAGAAGATTTGTGAAACCCCTAAAAAATCTCAATCTCTCTTCACCCAAGGTTAGAAAGGGTTATAAATAGTTTTTTTAACTCAAATGAGCATGTATAGTACTTTCGGAACTTAAGAGAAAAAAAAAATAGTATAAGAACAATTTAAAAAGTTTCAAAACAAACCAAACCCCAAAGCCCTCACTTTCACTGTATCGTGCACTGTATGACACAGTGAAAAACGATACGCACGCCCGTACCATATCACTTTTCTCTATCATAGATACTAACGACCATGGATTTAAGAGCTACACATCTACTTTCCCCCATTCACTCTTATATCCCTCTTTTTTTTCAAACCGTTTCTCATGCCCCACGTCTTACTAGAGGATCCTTGTTCTTTAAGACAAGGCTATCCTGATTCTCCTTACAAGAGGCTCATTGGTTCTTTATGATAAGGCCATCTTGATTCTTCATTCATTTACTCTATATTGAAAAAAGAATGCTTGAATGTCCTTTAATATACTCGGTGCTCGCTTCTTTTCCTAGTTTTACCACCATCACAAGCATTGTTGCGGTCATGTTATATTCCCAAAAATCATGTCTCCAGTTACGATGCAAACAATTGTCATTTAACATTTCACTGCAATTCTTCACTAAAACATTTAAGTAAGAATCAACCTTGCAAACTTGGAATATGATCCTTGGAGTAAGTTCTCATACAAACAGTCATTAAACTAGGAGAGCAAATGATGTCGGTCTTTCTAAAACAGAAATCGATTCTACACTGAAAAAACCTGATCTATACAAAAATTTAGCTTGATGGGTCCAATCCAAGTCTAAGAGTTCGATAGGTGATAACAGTGACATGTTGATAGAGTTGAGCAGGGGCCAACCACCAATGAAATTGGAGCCAAGTCACCCAACTATACCCAATCACCTAAATAGTTTACACCTTTCAACCTAACCCAATCTGGCATAATTTATAAACTAGAAACCAAATCGACCAAACTCATACCTATTTGGATAAACCAAGATGTACTTAAGGTCATAAATTAGCCATAGGATCAGGCTTCTCTTATTCCATTCTAAGTTTTGGCCAAAAGATTTGACATTTTCACTATGGATTGATTGGATCTACTCTTCCTTTGCATCCACCTCCTATTAACAAATTTAATTGTGATACAGGTAAGTAGGTAACTTCGTCCTAAGATGTGGGGTTTGCCCACATTACCGCTTAGGATGTTATGTGCATATACGATGCCTTAATTTGGGCAAGATATAACAGGAAAATAAAGTCCAGGAGCGTATGGTAAGTTACAGAAAAATAAAGATCTAAAGACTGATTTTCATCCAAAGGTAAGGATTGTCATTTAAATGGGATAATTTGAATTTGACTAGATAGAGATTCTTTTTTAAAGTCAAGTAAGTTCGGCCGCTCCTAAAGGTGAAACTTTGTTATCCAGATAGTGAATCTGCAAGAAAAAATGAGACAAGCCTGAAGTGGCCCTACAAACTGAACAGTCCAATCTGATCATCGTGACCCAAGGTAATGCATGGAAATGAAATATATGCATTTTGACAACCCCATATTTGTTTCACTCTATTTTCTTTTTCCTTGTTTGATAAGCAAGCTTCCAAATAAAGTAATTCACAGTCAGCTCTCTCCAAAGAAGATTAAAACCCAACTACTAAATCATATATTTCAAGAAATCCAAAACAAATAATCATGACTTCTCCAATATCTACTTTATATGAAACAACATAAACTTCCTATTTCAAATGACACATTCATGAGCAACAATTATAACTTTTCAGTTAGTTCTAAGAATAAGAGTTGTCCTTCACAACTAGTCCCAGTTCTCTTAGTAGCGTCACACAAGGACAAGATTCAGGAAGCTTATGCATGAATAATAAAGAAAATTAGCTGATTACAAGATGGCGAACATAATTAGAACTATTGCTGGTCAAAGTACCTCTAGCTCCAATCTGGAATTTTATCCCAATGGAGGAACGGACTCATCTAATTAACTTATCCACATTAACAATTTCCATGAAATTTTCAAGTGTTTGCATTTATTCCAATTTACAAATATTTTTCGCTATATTTAATGAAATTTATCCCTTCAGCTATCACATCAAGATATTCAGGACCCAGGCCATCCAGTTTTAAATGTTGATGTGGGAAGCATCCAACATTATCTTGTCATCAATTCGTCACTCATAAGATAAGCGTGACATAAATGAGGATGCTGAGGGGAATGTGTGGAAAAACTAGGAGGGATAGAGTGACGAATGAGTGTATTAGAGAAAGTGTTGAATTGGCATCAATTGTGCACAAGATAATAAAGAACATATAAAGATGGTTTGGGCATAAACAACGTAGCGCAGAGGCGGCCCTGATAAGGAGAGGTCCGAGATTAGTGTGAAAGGTCCAAGGAGGGGGGGAAGACCTAGAACAACAATGATGAAAATTGTTAGAAAAGACATGGAAAAACTTTCATTGACAACAGGTATAGCTCTAAATAAAATTGAATGGTGAAGAAATATTCATAAAGCCGACCACAAGTAGATGGGACATGGCCCAATGGTTATGGTTTTGTGGGAAGCATGCCCTGAGACTTGACACTAATTTTTCACTTAATACCTAAGCAATATTTAAATTTTGGCTAAGAGAAGAAAATAAATTCAGTACCATCAATGTAATTAAATGCTTTTGAAGATGGCAAACACATTAACAGTCCAAGTTGTCATGCAATTCATATGAAATAAGGGCTAGAATTCAACGAGCCAGAAAAATTCAATGTACATAAAAGCTGAAAGATTTAAAAACAAGACTGAAAATGGAATTCCGAAAGATGAGTAATGATTGTTAAAAGGGTATGATACTTTACAAAAACAGTAAAAAGAAAAGAAACCCCACAAATTGGAAAGTTGGAAGAAAATTGATATCAGAAGTTGCACATAGAAAGAAATGAAATGTCCAATGAGAGATGGTCCATGATCTTAATTTCCTAAAATTGATATAAAAAAATTTCCCAACCTTCTGCAGCATTGACAAGCCATTATGGAGCTATATCAAATACAATTAGGGTGCAACAAAGATCCAAATGACCACAAAGTTTGCATGAACTGATACGGGTAAATTGAAGGAACTGGGATCTTTAAAAAGCAATCATGCTAATTAAAAGGGAAGAAACAACATACTTGAGCTTTGCCATTGTGTCCTCCACCAAAGCATTATAGAATAGAATGCCAGTAAAAGAGCAGTGCCAGCCATAATTACAGCCAATCCAATTATGTTTCGATCCAGAAGTGAAATTAGAGTACCTCCCCATATGACTACGACTACAATGGGGGAAAGAACAATCACCCATGCAAAAAGAGACATAAAACTGCAGATTACACCTAACCGATGCCCTTGTACAATTTCTGGCCATTTTCTTGCAAATATCCAACTGAGGATTAAGGAGTATAGAACAAAAAATAAGAAGCAATACAATTGATGAGAAAACCGAAACAAATTCAATGAGTACTTATTTCACCAAATAAAGGTACAGTATGAAATCAGAATGTAAAAGAAATGAGTCACAAGCTGTTAAGAAGAATGTTTCAAGTAATTTAATAAACATATCAAACATTATAGCTAAACAGGATATAGTTTTAATATATTTGATGTATTAGGGTCGTTATATATAATAATCAAAATGCATGGTGACTCCGTCGGTAAGCCATGCAAATTGATGAACCGTACAGTTATCATGATATCTTAATCTTAAAAACATATACATCAAAAACTAAATGCTTTGGGAAATTCCAACCAATTGATTAATAATCAGGTAATATAGCATTAGTCCAGTTATTGAAAAACAATTATTTCTGTAACCATTAATGGACATAATAGGAAGTCTTCAACAAATTCGACTTTTGTTCGACATATTAGTAGTGGTAAATCACAAGTCACAACAGATGTTGGGGATCATCAATTTGGATGGCCCGTGACGCATTTTAACCACTATTTATCACCTGTTACTATATACATGTGCACCATAACAAGACCCATATGTTTCTGGATAAATGTGTGTATAACAAGAACAGAAATTGCAAACCAAGAATTTCTCTCTAGTTGATTTAATTGCCACATATTAACAACACAAACAAGCAACCATCTGTTTTATGAATCAGTAACATGAACCTATTGTAATGCATACTAAATCCAACTATTACATCAAGATAGAAAAGGAGAACAATGGATGCCAATAACCCAGTAACATTACCTGAATCTGATTTGAAATTCTTCCGACTGGCTCAAATAATATGACATTCACTAGCCGAGTTTGGAGCCCCATACAAGGAGTCAAAATATAATAGACTCGGTTTAAAATACATTAGGGTTCGAGCTCGATAACCTGATAACTAACAAAAGATTTTCATATTTCATAAGCACCCCTCCCTCCCATATTCTCCCAAAAAATCCATATCTGAATGAGACAATCTAGCACCTAAGACTGCTTCGCTGCCTTGTCCTCTTTCTACTCTCGTCTCCTGCTCCTTTAGCAATTATGATTCAACCAACCCTCATTCCTTATTTCTCCTTTCCTCCGCTTCACCCCTTCCTCTAATTAATCTCCCATGCTTTTCCATCCGCTCATTCCACCAATAAACCTTCCTATCCTTTACTACCTACAAAATACCAACCGCTATAGCTCCACAAGGTATCCCTCTCCTCCCATAAATGGCCATCCGGTCAAACCACCTCTCTCTCTCTCTCTCTCTCTCTCTCTCTCTCTCTCTCTCTCTCTCTCTCTCTCTCTCTCTCCCTCCTTGCCAGTAAGTAATGTTTCCCGGCCCCTCCAAGTAGTTCAATCCAGACTCTCTACCGCTCCCCGCCTATTCGGCCAAATCTTTCATGCACTTCCCATCCCCTCACGTGTGACTTTAGTTGCTTTCTCTTACCTCATTGAACCCAGAATCTTGTTGTGACTGAACTCGTGTAAGTGTTCATATTCTTATCTGAAGAATTTTGGTACAGGTTTGGACTTTATAATACATACTTGAGCTTGATCGAGATTAATATGGGATCGAACCGAATCCAACATGTGGTCACCATATATAGATAATATAGAACTATAGACTTATATTTACATAAAAATGTATATGTGTCAAAGCATTCAAATGTAGATTAAATAATTGGTTACATTTACAGCAGACAACAGTCTAACTCACTTAAGAGTTTGATTAATCAACTAAGAAAAAGAGACAAAACCATGTATCTCATGATCCTAGACGAGATATCCATAAAGAAGAGAAGAAGAATATCCAAGACAACCAAACAATTTGCAAATAGGATCTAAAAATGATCAAATTAAAAAAAAAAAAAAATCAACATATATAATGCAATTAAGGGATTTTAAAAAAATAATATAGGCTCATTAGAGAAAATGTGCATGATAATTTGCTAGGAAGCACGGACACTTTCCTAGGCGCTCCCTCGTACCCGTGTCGAACACCGACACTCACCGGACACGCATGTGCCGTGTCCCACATGCTTCCGGGAGCCAGGCACTCGCCGAATAAGACGGGTTGACGGACTGTTCGATATAGGGTCGGGTCACAAGCTGTTGTGATTCAGTTTTGGGTTCAACCTATCTGAACCAAGACTGTTCGATATAGAGTCGGGCCACAAGCTGTTATAATTCAGTTGTGGGTTCAACCTATCTGATCCTGGATCAGATAGGTTGAAGCCAAAACTAAATTGCAGTCGTTCTTTTGCATGCCATTGGAGCCTGAATGCAATTCATTTGTCAGGTTGGTTGCAACGAACGGTTACGATTCAGTAACCTATATGATCCTCTAAGGTTTCAGATAAGTTGAAGCCAAAACTAACAAAGGAATCCAATGTGGACTTCCTAGAATCAATATATCACAGTTATATCAGCATCGACGCAGCCCTCTAACACAAGCTTTCCACATCCAAACACCCTTGAATGATCCTCTAATGTATTCAAGAAAACCAATTCATCATTGCCCAATGCTTTTTTCCCGTATTGGAAAGAAATATGTTAAAAACTGCATAGATTATGCCCGGCATCGTACAAACCATGGCATTATTCGAACTCCCCATGGCTGAAGCATAGGGATTTTTCTCCATCTCCTCTTTTTCCTTCTTATTAAAGGGATTTTAGATAGCACTAAGCTTGAAATGAGCACCAAGTGCAGAACTAATCGGCTTGGCATTGTTCAAGTTGAACCTCTCAAGCACCTTCTTAATGTGACCTTATAACAACCATATCTTCATATCTCACATGTCACGAAAGATATTCATGCCCAAAATTTGACGTGTCGGTCCCAAGTCCTTCATGCCAAAGGACTTAACTCTTTCAACTTGTTAATTTTGCTAGGGTTATGGCCAACCCCTAGCATGTCATCAACACAAAGCAAAACGACAATGAAGTCATCATTTGCAAACTTTTGCACGTAACACAATGATCTGAAGTCGTTCATTGATACCAGTGTTACCAAAATCATCGGTTTTTTGAAAAAATCATGTTTTAATTGCTACTTAGTCCCCAAACGTTTGCTACGGGAATAAGTCATGATTTTTACAATCAATTACACGACTTATTCGTTTTAAATGCGACTTAAGCGAATTCCGCGTATTAAACCCGACCTGCACTATGTAATAAACCCGACCGCTATGTTATATTTCTAAACCCAACCCGAGCCACTGTGTACTGTCTTCATTTGGGGCGATTGGGCAACGCTCTCCTCTGGCTTCGGCTAAGGTTTTGGGGCAATCAACGACGGTCGTCCTCCTTTGGCCCGTTTGTCCTCAACGCGCAAATGAAGGCCTCCGGCCCTCCCTCTGGGATCCCTTCCTCCTCTGGCACACACGAAGCCCCTCGCAAACTCGCAGGTGAGTCCTCCCTCCTCCCTCCTCCTCTTATCATCTACTCCCTCCTTAGTCCCCTCCCCTCCCTCCTCCCTCCCAGGTCCTCCCTCCTCAATCCTCTTCCCATCATCTCCTCCCTCCTCAGTCCCTACCTCCTCCATTCTCCTCCCTCCTCAGTCCTGAGTCCTCCCTCCTCCATTCTCCTCCCTTCTCAATCCTTTTCAGCATCTATTCTTTTCCTTTCTCCTCCATTCTCCCGAGCCCTCCTTTATTCTCCTATATTCTCCTCCATTCTGGATCTCTTCTATTTCTTTGTTGATTTAGTTCTTGAATTGTTGGGGTTCCTACAGAAAAAATTGCAAGCAGTAGCCACTAGCAAGTAAGCTAGATGTCCATTAATTCACTGCTAATTCGAAACCGACCCAATCGCTAATTCAGCTTGAGGAATCAAAGTCACGATGAAATTTTGCTTGACTCAATACAATGAAAATTTCAGCATATCTACGTATTCATTTTTGCTTGATTCTTTTAATTGATTATCAGTGTTGGACCATGCCAAGAGTTAAGGATAAATTTTGGGAGTTTGTCGAACTTGAGAATGGCAAACTTCATTGAAAGTGTCGCAATGAATTGTTTACGGCAACAATAACGATAATAAAATATCATTTAGCCAAGTCTGAAAGGTTTGATGCGAGGACATGTCTAGCAATTAGTGATGAAATGTGTCAAATTGCTAAGGATACGGTCGTGGCGATCGATGCAAAAAACAAGAGGCCTCGACTTGGTGATAGGGATAAGTCATCTATCGGAAGCTCCCCCATTTCTTAGTCACAAAGGAGCTTGAGGTTCAATTTCATCTTTCTTCAAAAGTGGAGATCAACCAAAGATTGCCTCGTTTATAAAGAAGAAAGAGAAGGAGGTCGCCAATCTAATGCTAATGTCAATGATGGTGGCATATAATCTTTCATTCAACTTGTTGAGGTCGAACGAGTTCAAGGATGCAATGACGATCGCAAATCATGGACTGGAGCATATCACGCCAAGCTACGAGACCGCAAGAACCAAACTTTTGGCTACACTCAAACGGCAAACGGAGGAGTACGTGAAGATAGTGAAGGAGTCGTGGGCTACTATTGGTTGTACCATTATGTCCGATACATGGACCAATACTAGAAAAAGGCATCATCAATTTGCTAGCTTCTTTTCCCAAGAGAACCATCTTTTTGAAGTCCGAATACACATTAGGAAAGAATGATGCGTTGTTTATTGCTAATTTCATTTGCTCGGGGATATAAGAGATAGTCCAAGTAATGTTGTGCAATTCATTTCTGAAAATACATCTATGTTTCTTTTCTTTTCTTTTGTGGGACATATATAACTGCGTTTCAACGAGGTAGTTCAAGAGATTTTCTCACGTTTTCAAGACCTCGTGTGTGGGCCAGTGCGGCACTGCTTGGACCTAATTTTGGAGCAAATCGACGAGCATGACGATGTGAAACCCATCATGGGCCATGCAAGAAGTTTTGTCTAGTTTCTTTACAAGTTTCAACATGTTTTGGATTTGATGTGGGTACATATATAAGGAAAGGAATTAAAAAGACCAGATGCAACTAGATTTGCAACACAATTCTTGTGTTTGCAATCTATTATCAAAGAAGAACAAGCACTTCGTAATATGGTAGCTTCAAGTGAATGGAGAGCTCTACCACAAAGCAAGACTGTGGATGGAGTTAAAATTATGAACTTTATCCAAGAAAATTACTTTTGGAAAGCGGGAAGACAAACCTTGAACTCAGTTGAGCTACTTGTGCGAGTTTTGAGGCTGGTAGGGGTTCCACTATGTATTACTTGTACAAGGCAATGGATCGGGCGAAAGAATCCAAATAAAGAGGACCTTCAATGGCAATACTTTGAAGTTCATGCCATATTGGAAGATAATCGACAAAGGTGGAACGAGACATTAGATAATCCAATTCATGCATTCTCGGCATACTTAAATCCACACTTGTTTTATCACAAACTTGTCAATATCGATTTGGAAGTGCAGAATGCAATCGATAAGGTGAAGGCAAAGATGGTCCCCGAACGCGAAAGAAAAGAGTTTACCAATGATCTCAATCGCAACCACTCGAGGGATCCCCATATCTTCATGGAAATCACGATCGAATTACTTTATAGTGCTTCTCCAAGTAAGCAATTTGTTTTAAGTTCAATATGGTTAGTGCCTTAGTTTGTGGTTATACATTTTTATTTATGATTCATGAAACCATCTTTCTTCTTGTTTTTTGTTTAGGAATATGGTGGGATATGTTTGGAGTTGAGATTCCTCATCTCTAAGCTCAGCGGTCGCACCATCAGTCATCCCCACCAACGTCAATGTCATGCTCGAGAAGTCAGTAATGAGGGACATCGTGGCTAGGTGGCAAGGTTGGAGGTGAGCAGATTGAACTCGTCAAGGCGGTAGATGAGGATTTTGTTGGAGTTGGTGACTCATCGCAACAAGATCTGGTCGACAAATTATGGACCCGAAAGCTAAAGGGGAGGGAGTCACAAAGGAGGTGGCCAACCAGCACGACGACAGGAGTAACCGAGTAAGGTGTTGGTTTAGACGATGACAAGAAGTTGAGTGTGATCATTTTGAGGTGGACCCAGCTGGAAATCAAGAATAGCAAGTTCCTGAATGTTCCGTTGCACAACAAGAACAAAGGGCCCAAGCTGATGTCAAACTACAAACCCACAAAACGTTCATGGTCTAAAGATTGGTGTAGAAAATGTAGTCAGAGGTAGTGGGTGGTGAGAACGGTTTACAACAACTGGAGACGACTTGAGGTAGGCCAAGGTGGTATAGGAAAAGGGCAACAGTGATCCGGATGGCAACAAAGATGTCAGAGATTTGCACAAGGAGGGGGATGGCGATTTAGGGGGGCTGTTAACATAGGTTATTCGAGCATCACGATTATGTAGATTGAGTCTTACATGGTGCAGCAGGTTGATGCAAAGAATTAAAAAGAATGGGAAAGAGAGAGGTAAAATGGGCAAAGACAAGGACCTAGGAGAGTGTTAGAGAGGGAGAGATTAAGTTCTTGGGTTCCATCAATTCTCACAGGTCAATCACAAAGTTCAATGTTTTCATGAAATAGAGCCTCAAGAAAAGCCCTTGCATAAACTTATTTGCTTACTAAAGTACTTCTTGGGTAACTAATTTACTTAAAATGAGTTTTTGATGTTAGTGCTTAGTGTTTACCAAAAAATTGATGCAGACGAGCTTGGTAACTTGATGATATATGTGAAGACAACTTTAAATACTGATAAACTATTTTTGAAAGTAAGCTTATTCCCATTTAAAAGGTTAATACATTAGCATGTGAATATATATAATTTCGTTGCTCCGTTAACAACCTCTAACTCAAGCAGAACCGAAGGGGATCAAGTATAAAAATGCATTTTTCAAACCATAAGGGGCTTATGTGAAAAGGGGCTAAACTACAAAGACTAGCATGCAATTAACCCTAGATTATACAGGCAAATTAGGACTCATAAACAGTGTATTGTCTTAATTACAAAACCAGAACTATAGGAATCAAGAATTTGAAACAAATAAAGACATGTCCATAGAAATGCAATAAACTGATATGGTAAGCATTGGAATCGAAAATGTTAGTGACGGGCGACACCCATTCATTCCTAATGTAAAGTTCATAATTTGGGAATGAATTTCACCAAATTGCATATTGAGACATGCTTCTTAATGCTCACCAAAACAGTGAAATTCGAAAAAGATGCTAGATTTATAAGAACCACACCTGTAGACCCTCCACGGCCGCCAGTTGATGGCCCAAAGGATGGAAACACAGAGAACACTCAGGAAAGTGAAGAGCGTCCCGCATACACTGCATACAAGAACAACCCCATGGTGAACGTCTCCTTCCATCACCCCTGCTCCCCTTCCCTTCTTCCAGTTCAGACCATCGAGAAAGCGCGACAAATCTGCATTCAAGGGGGGGTAAACATTCTTCGCCATAAGAAAATATGCAATATTCGACAAGCAAGGGTTGCCATTTCTGCAAGGAAATCTGAACACTGGAGAAGACCCGAGAGAGTAGATGAAATGGAAAAAAAAATTAAAAAATCCAATTAAAGCCCTTTTAGGAGCCCAACGAGAGGAAGATCTTGGATAAGAAGGGCGTAGAGAGGGAAATCGATAAATTCGAAGAAACCCTAGAAATCGAGAAGAGGAGTGAGGTGACCGAACCTTTGGCTGCCGGGAGCTCGATAATGGAGCTCAGAAACCCTAGAAATCGGGCGACCAGTAAGCTTTATCGGGGTGAGAAAACCCTTTCAGAGAGTGAGAGAGAGAGACGGGGTGGTGAGAGGGTGACGTTTTGTCAATTTTGATGCCTAAAAGTGTTCAAAGAGTGTAGAGGACCAGTGAGACGATGGTTTTTTTTTTTTTTAAAGAAGGATAATAGAAAAATTAAAAAAAGGGTAAATGATATTTTATCCCTTGAAGTTTACCCATAATCACATAACCCCCCTGAATTTTTTTTTTTTTTCAATGGTTCATAACTTCCTATAGTTTTAAATAACAACACAATACCCCCTTTTGTCAACTACTAAATTTTCTATTTCGTGTTTTTTTTTCTTTTTTTACATTGGTGGGTGTCCCAAAACCTTTTAGTCAATGGACCCACTTCGGGTTCTGACTAATCCCTCTAAGAATGAGCACCAACCCACTTGGAAGCTTCCCTACATACTCGGAAGTTTTCTTTTTTTAATAATTTCTATGTACTCAAAACTGAATTGAAGGTGCAAAAAGTGGTTTATTAACTATAGAGGAGTTAAGTGATTTGGGCTAAACTAAGTGCAATTTACTGTAGAAAAAAGCCCTGCTAATCACAAAGTCTGGTTTGAAGATAGTAAAAACATGTATAACCCAGGGGTGATGCCAAGGCTCCATTCAGTCATCTGATGTAAAGTAATCAGTCGTGATTCGTATCTCTAACAATATAGCTATGGAGTATAGGGGGCACAACATGGTGTGACCCTGGCTCCCACGTTGTGAGACCACAGCTCCTAAGCTTTGTTTTAGTATTATACTACATTATAGATTAAATTAAGATAGGGTGCTACTATTTACACCGATAAAATTACCAGCAGTAGCCCGCTTAAAATTTAGGTGGAAAAAATCCATTGTATCCCCAACCTCAAATTGATTTATGGCACCTCCAACTTCACAACTAGCTCCCTGACCGTGGCGAGTCAGAGTTATATAAGTGCCCCTTGAGACCTATAAGTTAATTGGGAGAATTTTGATTAGATCAACTCCATTGAACTTAACTCAAAGTATAGCTTGTAACAGAGAGTCAAAAGAGAGCAATTAGAACAGTATAAACTTGATTTGCCCATGTTACTTTCCCTTCCTTGGAGAAGGATTTTTTATGTAAAAATCGATTGCATATTTTTATCTCTTAGAGCAACTCCAACCGATCTTTGAATCTCTATATTTAGATATGGGAACACTCCAACCGGTTTTTAAAAAAGATCTTGATCTCTAAAATTTGAAATGGATCTCTAAATTTAGATATCAAAGATGGATCTTTTATTTATTGTTCACCCGCTATACACCATTTTTAAACCACATATTCCTCGTAAAATAAAAAGGTGAAGATGGGACAAAATAAAAGTTCACTAGTTGGAGTTAGACGGTCTCTTGATCTTTAAATTCAAGAGATCTCTTTTTTCAGAATAAATCAAACGGCCAGGAAGAGTTACAAGTCATGCCATTACACATTAACATGATTTACTCGTTGACAGCAGGCTACACACGGGTACCATTTTTCGGGTGACCATTCACCACCCCCAAATGCTCCGATTGATAGATCATTGCCATGTCTCCACGCTTCGGTCCAGCGTCCGTCGATGCCACCCCCCGCCGCAACATCAGCAGCAGGCAGTGCTACAAGTTGTTCATTGGCTAACACTTTCGCATTCATCTTCGCACCCTTGCAACACAACAAATATGCCAGCAGCCAAGCTAGTCACTACAGACACCCGTTGGCCCCTCCTTTCGCCATCCGTCGGTGCCTCCAGTAGGTCCACCTGTCGGTGCCTAGACAAATCACTGATAACTTCGTGCCCCACTGAGGCGCTCCCTTCGATCCGGCACTTGCACAAGACAATGTCATTGCGCTCCGCGAACCAACCCTCAAGAAGACTAACACAAACCTCTGACTCGTACATCTTCCATCGCGATCCGCCCATCGATGTCGTCGAACTGGCCTTTGGGGATTAACACAAGCCCCCACAGCAAAAAGGCCTCTTCATCTCCAACACCGACCACTAGCCAGGAGGAAGAGGCACAAGATAACACCTCCTCCCCGACTCTCTGCCATAGGGGTGCACACGGCGCAGGATTCCAGCCCAACATCGAGGGCGCACGGATCCCAATTCCCCAAGTCTCCCGATCCCCTCCACTAGCCTTCGGGTCTCCCCAGGGGGTGTGCAAAGGCAGCACACCATCAAGCCTTCGATTCATCGATGGTAGCCGCTCCATGGCACCCTGGGGTAGACACATTCATGCCTTCCCTTGAGATCTCGCACCTCGGTGCCTCTCCTCTCGAACGTTGAATTCTATGGTTTCTAAGTCGTTGTCTCGTCGTGCTTCATCGTCGTTCTCCCATTAATTGTGCACCTCCTTTTTTAGAAGCACTCAGATCGGGTTGCTTTTCCCCCAAACAAACAACGCTTGCGCACCAAGCAACAACACTTGTATGCCAAGCAACCCAAACGGACCATGCCGGATATGGGATGAATTCATGGGCTACCAAACCTAATAATCTCTCCCTCAGACCAGGAGGGAGGCCATCTGTACCATGGATCTGATTTCTCTCCCACTACCTTAAACCTCCACCAGTTCCCTGGATCGAAACCTCGAGCTCTGATACTAGTTTGTTGCGGAATAGACCAAACAACCTAGGAGAGTTACAAGTCATGCCATTACAGATTAACATGATTCGCCCACTGGCAGTGGAAAACACCACGGATACCCATTTTTCGAGTAGACACCCATCAGCACCTCCTTTCGCAATCTATCGTCTCCTCCATCGAGCCCACCCATCGGTGCCTAATCAAGTCATTGATTGTCAATGGCTTCATGCCCCATCGAGGTGCTCCCCCTTGATCTGGCACTCACACAAGATAATGCATCGTTCTCCACATATAAGCCATCAAGGAGACTAATGCAAGCCCCCCAACTCAAACATCTTCTGTCACGATCCATCCGTTGTTGTCCTTGAATCGCCCTTCGGGGACTAACACAAGCCCCTGCCACAAAGACTTTTTCATCTCCAACACTAACCACCAGCCATGAAGAAGAGGCGCAAGACAGCACGACCTCCCCGATTCTCTGCCATGGGGGTGCGCACCGCACGGGATTCCAGCCCGGCTCCGAGGGCAGACCCGAGGCCCAAGCCTCCCGATCCCCTCCACCAACCTTTAGGTCTCCCTCCAAGGATGTGCAATGCCAGCACACCCCTAGTTCTTCAATCCATCGATGGCAGCTGCTCCATGGCACCAGGGGGAAGAGACGTGTTTGTGCCTCCCCCGGGATCTCTCACCTTGGTGGCTCTCATCTCGTATGTGGCCTTCTAGGGTTTCTAAGTCGTCGTCTCGTCGTGCTTCATTGCCATTCTCCCATTTGCTACGCACCTCCTTTTATAGAGGCTCCCAAACCGGGTTGCTTTGCCCCCAAGCAACAAAGCTTGCACGCCAAACAACAACGCTTGTGAGCCAAGCAACCCAAACGGGTCACGCTGGAGATTGGATGAACTCACGGGCTGTCAAGCCCAACATCTCCATCTCTTGAGCTCTAAATTTAGAGCACAACGTTGGAGTTTCTTTTATCATCTTCCCTTTGATCTTAAGCCGCTTCAAACTTTATATTTCGTGCGGTGGTTTCCTAAAAAAATCACTCATATAAATGTAACAAATAAATACCCATGTCGACATGGAAGATCTCAAGGATCTCGCCATACTCATCCAGGGTAGGAAAATTTGAATGCACTCACAATATATAAAATACATATGCACAATCTCTCTCTCTCTCTCTCTCTCTCTCTCTCTCTCTCTCTCTCTCTCTCTCTCTCTCTCTCTCTCTCTCTCTCCCCCTTTCTTTAAAAGGACCTCAATGGCTACTAAATAAAGAATATTGGACGGTAAATCCAAACTCTACATCTTTTCCCATGTTATGTTTCTTTTCAAAAAAACATTATGGATTCTCATGATCAAGAATCAATGGTCCTATATATTAGATACCCTCTAGCTCCAAAACCTGTGTCGTAAGGGGAGGTCGACAGAAGATATATGAAGACACCACCGCCCAGCCCCTAGTCGATGTGGGACTAAACCCAACAATCCCCCCCTCACACAAGGCTAGGGTTGAACACACGCCAACCCCCATCTCGTGTGCGAAGAACAAGGGAAAAGCCACACATTGGGAAAAACCTAGCCACACCTCGGCCCGACTAAAATGTGATTGGGTGGAACCTCGCCACACCTCGGCCCGACTAAAATGTGATTGGGTGGAACCTCGCCCTGATACCACTGTTGGGATCTGAGTCCCTGGTACACACTGTTGAGTGGATACTAAGCTCGATCCCCATCGTTGCACACACACCATGGTGATCTACTGAGTGTAACTGAAAACCTTGTGCTACGAATCGAAGAATATGAGCCCACGGAGATCATACCTAACAACTAGTACAAAAAAATACAAAGTAACCACAAAATAGAACAAACAACAAAATATCATCAACAATCAAGGATTTGAATTATCATCGATCAAGAGATTACACGGAGTGGTGGGTCACCATTTGTCGGACCAACTCAAAACCCTCTTTGATCCCTCCTACATAACACACCCAAGACGTACAATGATATACTGAAGGATGTACAAAGAGATGAAAATGCATGAAGTAGAAGCCGAGGTAGACGCGCCGAAGAACTTGAATAAAGATCCACACATACACAGTACCTTCTTCCTTCTTCCTCCTCCTCTTGTTTTTCTCTTCCTTTCTTCCTCTCTCTTCTCTCCTTATGGCAAACCCTAGACTAAGTTTCCATTCTATCCATGTCCTTCAATTTGCTCTCTCAACCCTCTACCTTAGAAGAACCACTCCATCGAGTCACTGCCGTCTTGAGCCTCCAATAGCCCGGGGGGATCATCGCATCAATACCCCCTCTCTCTCTCTCTCTCTCTCTCTCTCTCTCTCTCTCTCTCTCTCTCTCTCTCTCTCTCTCTCTGAATTCTTTATTTTTACCGTGACTTTCTCATATCCGCAGACGATCTCGAGCACCATGTAGCCATCGTAAATGATTCCTGTAAAGTTTTCAATCTAACCCTAAAGCCACCCTTGCTCTCTTTAAATAGGAGAACAAGCTCAAACCCATGGTAGACACAAAAAAACTCAACGAAACCCGGTCGAAACAATTTGATCCCGTGTCCCTGACAACCTGAACCCGTTGATGGAAAACCGGGCACTCGGGCCCCCAAATCCGATGCCCAGGCAAAACCTTTAGTCCCTTCGCTCTGCCTAACTGGGCGCCCAAGCTCCCACAATCTACCACGAGGCGAACTCTTCCGGGCACTCCTTTGGGCTTCGGTTTTGGTCCTTCGGGTGTGTGGGATTCATTATGCCAAACCTAGCTATCTCCATCTTGGTCCTCTAAAGCCCAACACCCAAAAAATTCCGTCATGCCATGGTGTTGCTATCGTCGTCGCTCTACTGAGAGCTTATGATAATCCAACCTCGAAACTTCATTGCAACTTTTGTACCAGTCTCCACTACATACTCCCTCCAAGATTGAATAAATATGCGTGGCTTTTCAAGGCTCTACCTAAACCAATGGTCCATCACCCTAGAGAATCTAATAAGGAAAGAAAGGTTTAGATTGACACCTCTCGAAACCTAGAACATGACAAATATCTATATCCTGGTAGCATCTTCATTTGTGTCACCCAAATGGCAAATAGAAGTCCCTCTATATGCATCTTTCAAAATCTGAAATTCATACCATAGATTCTCACCTTGCCATCCGACCTTGTTCCAACACACCTTGAACCCAAAAAGAATGGTTTAGATTGGCACCTCTCGAAACCCAGAACATGACGAACATCTGCATCCTGGTATCATCGTCGTTTGTGTCACACAGATGGCAAATAGAAGTCCCTCTATATATATCTTCCAAAATCTGAAATTAATACCATCGATTCTCACCTTGCCATCCGCCCTTGTTCCACCACACCTCGAATCCTTGCACTGAACTATTAGCTCTGATACCACTATTGATACCATCTAGCCCCAAAACTCAGGTCGTAAGGGGAGATTCACAGAGGGTATATGAAGACACCACCACCCAACCCTTAGCCGATGTGGGACTAACCCAACACTGTCCAAGGACCATCTTCACCTAAGGGCCCCTCCAATAACCATTGAAACCCCCTCTGAGTGGTGTGTAACAAAGTTTTAGTCATTGGTACGAAAGAGAAAAAAAGAACACTTAATATTTATCGTCATTGTCAAATTTAATGCATCACCATTGCAAGTGAATAATACAATCAAGATAGCAAAAGTATTGCCAGAGCTCACTTGCAATGGCAGTGCTATTGTCAAGCTTGCCGATCATCACCATGCCTTCATCTAGTGAATTAGGGTTGCATTATTGGAGGAAGATTATATCAAGGTCGTACATGCCCTATAGGATCCAAGATGGTAAAGCCAATAATGAAGAAGATAAGGGTTATTTCCTCGTTAATGATCTTTCAAGGGAAATCACATGAGTTATTTCTCTAAAGTTGTGTTCTTTTTTACAATCATTTTTCTCTAAATTATAAAACATTAAAGCCAAATCTTTTAAGAACAACACTAAATCTGAAACTCGGAGATATTTAAATCTTCCAATTTCATTTTTTATGGGGTAATGTGGCTAAGGTCCCTGGCAATATATCAGTTCGGTGAAAATGATTGACATAAGATGCGATTAGCCTAAGGTCCCTGGTCAAAGGAGCGGGTTGGTGAAAATGACTGACATACGATGTGAACATACCAAATTTCCCTTGTCATCGGCCTCTCCTTTCTCTCATATCTCTCGAGCACCAGTAGCGGAGGCGAGTGTAAGCAGTGGAATCGGATCGAGACGAGTACGAGCAGTGGAGGTGGCAGCGGCGACAACGGGCGCAACTAGCGATCTTAATCGAGTTGCAGTTGCCCACCATTGCTGCCCCACCGGCGAAGAGCCCTGGAGACAAGAAGCCAAATGGGGCAGAGGGGGTTAGGTTTAGGCTTTTAGGGTTTCTAGGTCGATCTAGCATTTAGGCAGCTTATAGATCTTAAGGTTTAGGGCTGTGTTTGTTAGAAAGGAGTCACATGAAACATAAATTTGAAGTGCAGTGAGGGGTATTTTCGTCTAACATTTTATCTTCCTTTAGTCTAGTGTCCTTTAGCCTAGTTGATCCTTTGACCAGGGACCGATGACTAAGTCCCCCTTTTTTTATCACACATTTAGGAGGGTTGAAAAAATACTGAAGAGATCGTAACCTAGCCTTCCAATCACTTGGCATATGCTAAAGGTTGCTCGATCTTTTTGCGCTCCAATACACCGCCATCGATGCCCGGAGCAAGACCATGCATTAGCTAGCTATTGTGATGAAATTATACCCGCGATGGCCATCCTGTCGGTAATTCTATTTCCTTCTCTATGTGTGACATTCGAACACATGGAATCCTGGATAACACCATAGAATAGTCCGCCAACACTAGGTTATGAAAACATGAATCGATGATGGTGATGTGAATCCATGTCGGAATTTCCATCCCACACAGATTTGAGGAAGATGAAGAGCTTGAACGTACACCGGATCTGATGGAACAGATCAAAGCTATGCTGGAGAGATGTGTCGGAGAGCCGCGACGTCACAAGAGGAGGTAGACGGGGGCACCGAGAGCACCGGCGTCGTCAGGGTCAGGTCGTTACACTGATCCATGTAGGAAGAAGGCCAACGTTGCATTGGTCAGGTCAAAATTGGAGATATGTTGCACGATCTTGGAGAAGATGCCGATGGTGTGAGGTGCAACGATCGGTGGCAGCCCAAGGAGGGTGGAGCGATAGCCGAGATTACGACAGGAGGCTGCGTCGAGATCAACCACAGGATTGCAGCAGAAGGATTAGCTGCTCTGATTACATAACTGTACGGGGGATTTTTCGCTGGTCCGTGCGGGCTGCCTGCAAGACAAAGAAAAGAGAACGTGAGAACGGCTGGCTCCCTTAGGAGCGCAGACCCTCCGACGCTCAAGTCAGTCACGGTGGCACAACGGCGAGCTGCGGTATACCAAAGTGGTAGGGAAAAGGAATTCGAACCTGTATTATGGAGCCTGGGGATGAGCATTTATAGCAATCGGCGACCTACCGTGGCCCGACACGTGGTGATTCTTCCAGGGCCTTCTAGACCCCCACGTTCTGGCTCGCGTGGGTCTGACAGTCCTTGGTACTCGCGCCCTGACATTCTGTCGTCAAGCCTGCCAGGCGGTTTGAGTGGGGGAGGGCATCTTTCTTGTCGCGGTCAGCTGGCTGTTCTGGAATGTTCAAGTCTGGGAGGTCTCGAACTGATTCGAACGAGCTTCCGTGGACCACGTTTGTCCACGTAGCTTCCGTGGGGTTTTGACACCTGGCATCCTCTCATACATTGTGGGCGACCTCCGATGGGGAGCTAAGGCGAGCTCGCCCTCCATTGCTCCGCCTTCTCTTCCACATCTATCAAGAGTCGGACCTCGCGGGAGCAACCTCTTCGATAAACTGGGGAATTCTGGCGAGCTTGGGCGAGCTCCTGAGCGAGCTTGGACGAGCTCCTTCGCGAGCTTGGGCGAGCTCCTGCGCGAGCTAGGGGCGTTTGCGATGCCGGTGTCTTCGTTATGCATGACGGTCTAACTCCCGCTATCACTGCAAGCGAGTTCTCGCGCGGGCTTGGCGAGCTCCTGGGCGAGCTCCTGAGCGAGCTTAGGCGAGCTCCTGAGCGAGCTTAGGCGAGCTCCGGAGTGGGTTTGGGCGAGCTCCTGAGCGAGCATGGGCGGGCTCCTGAGCGAGCTTGGGCGAGCTCCTGAGCGAGCTTGGGCGAGCTCCTGAGCGAGCTCGGGCGAGCTCCTTAGCGAGCATGGGCGAGCTCCTGAGCGAGCTTAGGCGAGCTCCTGACTCCTGAGCGAGCTTTGGCGAGCTCCCGAGTGAGCTTAGGTGAGTTTTGGCGAGCTCCTTAGTGAGCTTAGGCGAGCTTCTGAGCGAGCTCTATGCCTAGGCCCCTTCAGCCCAATGTGGATCTCGCTCCTTGTCAAGATGATTTGGTGAGCACGGGGGTGGAGCGAACTCCAGGGCAGATTTCAGCTACCCCCACCCCCCTCCTGAGGGAGCGACCAAGGAGACTTTGGCGCTTGCTCAGGAGTCTTGTTGCACATGCTGGGCGGACTGGGAGTACCAGTCATTGGCGGCTTCCACCTTGTGGGCTGCGGGCACCTGCCGTGGGCGGTCTACGCCGAGAGTTTTGACTGTCAGTATTTCACAAACGCTGGGCGGGTCGGGAGCGTCAGCCACGAGCGATCTCCTTCCGGCGTGAGCTCATCACTCGCGGTCAGGGTCTGCCTCAGGCGAGCTGCGGGCACCAGCCGTGGGCGGTCTGCGCCGAGAGCTTTGACTCTCAGTACTTTATAACGCTGGGCGGGCCGCGAGCGTCAGCCACGAGCGATCTCCTTCCGGCGTGAGCTCATCACTCGCGGTCAGGGTCTGCCTCGGGCGAGCTACGGGCACCAGCCGTGGGCGGTCTGCGCCGAGAGCTTTGACTCTCAGTACTTTATAACGTTGGGCGGGCCGCGAGCGTCAGCCACGAGCGATCTCCTTCCGACGTGAGCTCATCACTCGCGGTCAGGGTCTGCCTCGGGCGAGCTGCGGGCACCAGCCGTGGGCGGTCTGCGCCGAGAGCTTTGACTGTCAGTACATCACAAATACTGGGCGGGCCGGGAGCGTCAGCCACGAGCGATCTCCTTCCGGCGTGAGCTCATCACTCGCGGTCAGGGTCTGCCTCAGGCGAGCTGCGGGCACCAGCCGTGGGCGGTCTGCGCCGAGAGCTTTGACTCTCAGTATTCTATAACGCTGGGCGGGCCGCGAGCATCAGCCACGAGCGATCTCCTTCCAGTGCGAGCTTGCCACACGCGGACAGGGTCTGCTTCGGGCGAGCTTGGGCACCAGCCACGGGCAATCTGCGTCGAGAGTTTTGACTCTCAGTACTTTATAACGCTGGGCGGGCCGCGAGCATCAGCCACGAGCGATCTCCTCAAGAAAGGCGCCCTGGCCGCTGTGGAGAAATACAGGACCGAAAGGTCGAAGAAGCGGCGCCGAGGGGACGACAGTGGAGCGGAGACTAGCAAGCCTTGAGCTCGCAGCTTTGTAACTGTTTTTGTAATTTTTGGTTCAATCAATGAAATGAAATCTTTCTGAGTTCGCATATGCGTTTCTTTCTTTCTCTGTGCCACTTATGAGTCCGCTCTAGGTTCGCAGTGATCTCGAGAGTGATACCCCGGGCGAGGCAGCTAATTCGATTCAACCTTTTTATTTTAAAGTATATGCAAACGAAAAACTCGGCATGCTCGCAAAAACTCAATAGTCTCTGAGCCCGGAAAACGTTTAAGCGAACCAAAAGACTTCAAAAACTTCCCTACACTCAGAGACTTAAACCATTTTTATTTTTAAAGAAAACTAATAAGTGCTAGCTGGCCCCTGCCCGGTTAATTTCCCTCGATGATCCTGTTTGGCGGGCTCGCCCTTTGAGGGATATGCCAACGCCAGGATGCTTCCGTTCATGGCAGGTGAACGCGAAGGATCCTGGTTAGGTTTAGAGTCCACTAGGCAGCGGACTTCCCCGGGAATCTCAAGGTCGCCCACTGGCTGCCTCTGAGGATCCCGGTCTTGCTTTAAGTCTGCACAACGGCGGACTGCCCCGGGAAGCTCAAGGTCGCCCACTGGCTGCCTCTGAGGATCCCGGTCTTGCTTTAAGTCCGCACAACGGCGGACTACCCCGGGAAGCTCAAGGTCGCCCACTGGCTGCCTCTGAGGATCCCGGTCTTGCTTTAAGTCCGCACAACGGCGGACTGCCCCGGGAAGCTCAAGGTCGCCCACTGGCTGCCTCTGAGGATCCCGGTCTTGCTTTAAGTCCGCACAATGGCGGACTACCCCGGGAAGCTCAAGGTCGCCCACTGGCTGCCTCTGAGGATCCCGGTCTTGCTTTAAGTCCGCACAACGGCGGACTGCACATTATAGATCATGCGGGCTCTGTCTGCGCCGAGCTTCCGAGCTAACTTTGTTGAAACCTCCGTCGTTCGGTGAAATCCCGCTCCCCGGGTCCCGGAGGCAGGTGCCAGTTCGCCGGCCTTCCAGCGACCACCGGGGGGGGCTTCCACGGGCTATACGGCAGGAGCTGCGGGCGGTCCGGGCGAAGGTGCCACCTGTGGCACCCCTCGCCTCTCCACGGCTTTAACGAAGAGAGGTCGCAGAGCCGGAGGGGGTCGCTGCTCGACTGCCTCTCCCTTCCGGTCTAACACCGCATCCTCGAGCCTGATGTGCTGCTGGACAAGGGCGAATAGCTCCACGATCGTGCGGGGATCCTTGATTACCAGGGCGTCGTGAAGCTTGCTTCCTTCGGGGAGGGCGTTCTGGAATGCGCTCACCGTCGTGAGATCTTGGCCGACAGCGTCCTCCAGAGCGAGGTAGGCGCTTTGGAAGCGTGTCGCGAAACTTCGAAGAGTTTCGCGGGCTCCCATGGTCAAAGTAAAAAGGGACTCGATCCTCTTAGAGGGTTGTCTGTTGCACCGGTACTGCTCCAGAAATAAACCGGAGAGGGTTGGGAAGTCTGGAATGGTGCCCGACGGCAATTTGTGAAACCAATTTAACGCCGAGCCCGTCAAACTGCTCGGGAATGCTCGGCAAAAGACGTGGTCTTGGTCCCGGAAAAACAGAAGCTTTCTGTAGGCCAAGAGATGGTCAACGGGATCCTGCGATCCGTCGAACAATACAAACTTCGGGGGGGTCCAGTGGTGCGGAAAACCCCCTTGGTGGACCTCGCTGGTGAAAGGCGAGCTACCCCCGCGGGCGGCGAGGTCTTCCAATAAATCTACTGGCGTACTAGATTGCTGCCAGTGCCCGGGGAGAACTCCCAGAGGCGGCTGCGCAGGTCCTAGGCGGTCTCGTACGCTCCCTTGTGGCGAGGTCGGTCCCACCCCGCGGCGACCCTCGGGGGCAACCGCTCGGCGACCTCCTTGCCGTCCACCCGCGGATTCCTTCAACGCGTCAGTTGGTCTGTGGGAGGCCGTTGCCTCGCGAGCTTCGGAAGGTATTTCCACCACGGGCTCTTTCCCTCGTCGCCGATGGCGCGGGTCGCGATCCCGCTCTAGAGACCTTTCCTCCGATCCGTCAGAATCAACGCTCCGGCTACGGCGACAAGGGATGGTCGCGCGCGAGGTCGCCTGGTTGCTAGATCGCTGGGTAACTAGCTTCTGCAACCTTGTGAGCGGGGTTTCCGGCACCCCTCGCGCAGTCGCTCTCCCGACTGGGGGTTCCGGATGGGAAACCTGCCGCGTCGGAGCGATCGTGGGAGGGCGCGATGTTGACGCCGGTGGTCGCACCGGAGACGCCGTCTTCGCTGGCCCAGATCGTCGGCTGGCCGCCGGAGCTTGACGCAATCGTGTCAGCTCCTCCATTATCGCCCGCTGGGTGGCCAACATCTCCAACAAGAGTTGGTCACTGAGCGGGACCGGGGGCTGAGGGGTCTCGACCGGAGGCTCGCTGCGCGCAGATCTGGCACGAGTCCTCGGTCGCCTGCGTCCCCTTGTCACCGGAGCCATCTTTGGAGTTACAAAAGCGAACGGCGCTCAACCGCGTGGCCGTGGGCGTTCTCGCAGGAACCAGTCGAAGATCCCACAGACGACGCCAAATGTACGGGGGATTTTTCGCTGGTCCGTGCGGGCTGCCTGCAAGACAAAGAAAAGAGAACGTGAGAATGGCTGGCTCCCTTAGGAGCGCAGACCCTCCGACGCTCAAGTCAGTCACGGTGGCACAACGGCGAGCTGCGGTATACCAAAGTGGTAGGGAAAAGGAATTCGAACCTGTACTATGGAGCCTAGGGATGAGCATTTATAGCAATCGGCGACCTACCGTGGCCCGACACGTGGTGATTCTTCCAGGGCCTTCTAGACCCCCACGTTCTGGCTCGCGTGGGTCTGACAGTCCTTGGTACTCGCGCCCTGACATTCTGTCGTCAAGCCTGCCAGGCGGTTTGAGTGGGGGAGGGCATCTTTCTTGTCGCGGCCAGCTGGCTGTTCTGGAATGTTCAAGTCTGGGAGGTCTCGAACTGATTCGAACGAGCTTCCGTGGACCACGTTTGTCCACGTAGCTTCCGTGGGGTTTTGACACCTGGCATCCTCTCATACATTGTGGGCGACCTCCGATGGGGAGCTAAGGCGAGCTCGCCCTCCATTGCTCCGCCTTCTCTTCCACATCTATCAAGAGTCGGACCTCGCGGGAGCAACCTCTTCGATAAACTGGGGAATTCTGGCGAGCTTGGGCGAGCTCCTGAGCGAGCTTGGACGAGCTCCTTCGCGAGCTTGGGCGAGCTCCTGCGCGAGCTAGGGGCGTTTGCGATGCCGGTGTCTTCGTTATGCATGACGGTCTAACTCCCGCTATCACTGCAAGCGAGTTCTCACGCGGGCTTGGCGAGCTCCTGGGCGAGCTCCTGAGCGAGCTTAGGCGAGCTCCTGGGCGAGCTCCTGAGCGAGCTTAGGCGAGCTCCGGAGTGGGTTTGGGCGAGCTCCTGAGCGAGCATGGGCGGGCTCCTGAGCGAGCTTGGGCGAGCTCCTGAGCGAGCTTGGGCGAGCTCCTGAGCGAGCTCGGGCGAGCTCCTTAGCGAGCATGGGCGAGCTCCTGAGCGAGCTTAGGCGAGCTCCTGACTCCTGAGCGAGCTTTGGCGAGCTCCCGAGTGAGCTTAGGTGAGTTTTGGCGAGCTCCTTAGTGAGCTTAGGCGAGCTTCTGAGCGAGCTCTATGCCTAGGCCCCTTCAGCCCAATGTGGATCTCGCTCCCTGTCAAGATGATTTGGTGAGCACGGGGGTGGAGCGAACTCCAGGGCAGATTTCAGCTACCCCCAACAATAACAACAATATAGAAAGATGCAAGAGACAACACAACAGACTAACGAGGTTTTGTCCTCATGACCTACGCCCTCCTCCAAGGTGAATCCTCTCTTATTCTCTGTAATCATTGAGGTAAAAATTCTCATACAAATTAATAGAGAGTAAATTCTGTCCAAGAAAGGAAACAAAAGCAACTATTTACACAGGCCTAATAAGGCTAATTACACCTAATTGCAGACATCTTGCTCGCAGCTGGGGACAGCTTGCTTGCTGCTGGATCGGACTCTTCCTTGTTCACATGGTCTCTATACATCTATCATCCAAGTGATAAGGAGCATAAAAAGTTTGCTCTGCACGTGAGGGGTATTATTGGAGGCACTACAACAAAAAACATTTTATTCGAAGGCCAAAAGTAGCCGAAAATACCCTTTTGCGTGGGATTGGTAGCCGATTAAAGTGACCTTAAATAACCCTGTTGTAAAAGCCTAAAGAGGCAAAGGCCGCCGCTAGTAGTACTATTTTAACGGTTGCTGGACTTGCCGGATTTGATCCCTTTTGCAGTAGGTGAGCAGGTCGCTGATTTTGCATTTGAAATTTTTTTAAAAAGTTCCGCATGCATGGTCGCCGATTTTGGCATTTGAAAAAAAAAGCGTACGCACCTCGGCCACACGGTTAGAACATTTCTCGTGCAATGCTTCACCAACTCAACTACCTAATACATATGCTATCATTGTTGGCTTTGATTTATTTAATTTGCTAAGTTCATTAGATTTTGTGATGGACAACCCCGTACTTAACCAATTCAGCAATGTAATCCCTACTGATGTTTTCTCTTTTGTAATGGCACATCTGAGGTGTTGACAAGAGGTTTCGACAACCGCCCACCAACCTCTGCTGGATCTAAGGTGTTGATGAGGGATCCAGAGGCTTAGAGCGATCAAGATGTCTCGACCGCCAACCAACGATGGATCTCGAGGTAGGTTTTGACCATCCATGCTGCAACCCCGCCGTAGGGTCGAAGAAGAAAGGCGTCTAAGGAGGATGCCGGAGGTCTCCGACGGCCCTTTTCCGGCCGTTGGGTCATGGCTGCCCATTATGCCGGCACAAAAGATCTTTCCTGTTGTAGATTTCGTATTGTCGAGTCATGTGGATCATTGCAAAGGATGATAAAATTCCTTTAATTCGGAACGGCTACAATTTGTATTGTCGAGTAATGTTGGTGTTTGTTTTGTGTGATGGAATATAATTTCCCTTATTTTCTCAAAAAAAAAAAACAAAAAATTCCCTTAACCTGATCATCAATTCGAGTCATCATCATCATCCCCATTAATGGGGGTCTAGAAGAAATCCCTTGCCCCTCGTCACCGATTATCCTCCACTACTGTGTTGTCGTCGCCAGCATCCTTCCTCTTTCCTCGGAGGAAACTGGCGAGACTCCGAAGCGCGACCTCGGCATCGTCGCTCCTCATCAGCTCCTCCGCCACCTCCGCCGGGGTCACCTCCACGCCCCGCATCAACTCCTCGATCTCCCCGAACAGGTGGTGCTCGTCCAGGCCGTGGTAGTTGGACGCCAGGACCCTGAATCCTTCGGGGCCGCAGTAGCCCATGTGGATGTGCATGTCCATCCGCCCGGGGCGCAGCAGCGCGGGGGTCGATCCGGTCCTTGTAGTTGGTGGTGAACACGATGATCCGCTCCTCCCCGCAGCTCGACCACAGGCCGTCGACGAAGTTGAGCAGCCCCGAGAGGGTGACCTTGTTGTCTGTCGATGACTGATTATCCTGCGATTCTACGTCGGCGCGGCGGCGGAGGCGGAGGCGGAGGCGGCGTCTCTGTGTTGCAGGTCGATCGAGCAATCGATGTCCTCGACGACAATTATCGACCGGTTCGCGGTTCGATCAGCAACCGCCGAAGGGATGAGTTCCAGTTCACCTCGGTCAGCTCCATGTCGTAGATGTCGAACTTGAGGAAGTTGGCCATGGCGGCGATCAAGCTGGACTTGCCGGTCCCCGGCGGGCCGTACAGCAGGTACCCCGCGCTTCCAGGCCTTGCCGATTTTCTTGTAGTAGTCCCTCCGCTTCACGAACCGGGCGAGGTCCTCCATCACCGCCCGCTTGAGCTCCGAGTCCATCGCCAGCGTGTCGAACGTCGACGGGTGGCGGAGGTTGATGGGGCTCCAGGAGTCCCCGTCGTTCATGTGGAGCTTCAGCGTCCTGCCTCCCTCCTCGATCGCCTTTGCCTGATCCAACACGTACGGCAAGTAAAAGTTCAGCCCCGTGTCCTTGTGCTTCTTGTGGAAGCTGAGCTCGAAGGAGCGGGCTTCCGTGGTCGTGGCGGCTTGGTAGTGGTTGTGAGGGCCCGCGCTCTGCGTCTCCCGTCGGACCAGCTGCCATCTGAACGGAATCCCTTCGAAGACGTCGATTATCTCCTCGCCATGCTCGATGCAGACGGCGATGCTCTCCTCGTCCTCCTGCTTGCTCACCATGAGCCGCCTCGTGGAGGGAGGGATCTTGGTGGCCAGGTAGGTCTTGGAGGCCTGGTAGACTTGGTTTGGGGCGTAGCCCTCTGTTTCCTGGATGACGACGGTGAGTTGGGAGGACAGGCGGCTGCGGATGTCGTCGAGGCCGGAGAAGAGGTAGTCCCGCACCTCGTAGGGGAGCAGGTCGTTGACGACGGAGCGGACCAGAACCGCCGAGGCTGCGACGGATGCCACGGTGGTCAACATCTTCTTCGTGGAGGCGACCATGGCCTTGTTTTCTGCAGCCATGTTGGGTACTCTCTCTCTCTCTCTCTCTCTCGCTTAATGGTTTGATGAATGGTTTTTATACAGGTAGATGCTTGCCTGCCAAGGAAGACAGAGAGCCCTTGCGTTTGATTTCTTGAGAACCAAGCCCCCCCTTGCGTTCGATTTCTTGAGAACCAAGCCCTTACGTTTGATTTCTTGACACAGACGGCCGTTGGATGAGGTGATGATCAAGGTGCGTTCCCGGATCCTTCATCGAACCGAGAAGGAGATCCGGTCACGGGTCAACCGTGGTTGAATCATGACATCAGCATGATATCATAAATGTATTATATTTAAAATAAAAGTATATAGAAAACTAATCTCTGAGTCCGAGATAAAAAATGAATAGCTCCAATATTATGTCGCTCCAATCACCAATAGATAAATGACAGATAAACATTCAATTATATCTAGGCCATTTCTTCGATTGGCCTTTTTCCTTTAAAAGCATAGGGTTAGGGTTTTCTTTGCCCGGTTCGCTTGGTCTCCTCGAATGCCACCGTCAGCGACTCGGGGGGGGGGGGTGGGGGTGGGGGGGGCTAGGTCTTGGCGTGGTTCGACCTTGGGGTTGAGATCGAGCCCCTTTTCTCCCCTCTGTAGATAGGGGAATCGTTAGCTCACCCGGTCTTTTGTACTTGGAGCGTCGGAGTTGGGCAGCGGTCTCCCATAGCTCATTTGACAGCTTCCGTTCAACTTTGGGGCGGATCTTCTACCGGGAGCAGTTTGGAGAGGCTGGATCTGGTCCCGGTGTGAGGTTCTCCGCCGGTGGGTTTCCAGTCCACCCCCACTGATCGGTGGCTGTTTCTGGCGGTGCGGCGGAGGCGGCGGTTCGACAACGATGTGGAGGCACCGGCTACGACTCCTCCATATTAGCTCGGTGGCAGGCATGGGCGGTACATTGTTTTTTTTTTTTTTTTTTTGTTGTTCCTTTTTGTTGTGGATTTCTTGTTTTCCTGATGCCTTTTTTCATCCCTTGGTTTGGGGGTTGCTATGTCTCTCGCCTCTAAGTGAGGCTTGTCTCCGTTGACGGTGGCTGTTTGTAGTCCCCTGTTTTGGGTTTGGTGGGTGCGCCAGGAGTGGCACTTCTCACACTGGTCTGCTCATCCGAGGTATTGCTCGAAAATGTCGAAAACCAACGACTCGAACCACGACCCTACTATCGCACGACCGCCACCACTCGTATAGGTCGTACAGGACGCCGAAAGGAATCGCGACTTGTGATTTATGTACTGGTTCAACCTAAACCATTCACGAGTTAAACGGTTTTTTTTTTTTTTGAAAGGAGAGTTTAACTGTTTATGACCGTTTCAATGCTTGGGCCGATCGATTCACCGATTCTTAATCGGATCCATGGCCAGTCCGATTTCCATATTGTTCCAGCCTGTACAATTTTCCGGTTCCTGTTCAATCCGGTTCAATTGCCTGGTTCGATCCGGGTTTTAAAACATTGCTTCTCATCTTTCAATAATTTTCTCCTTTTGATTTCCAAAATAAATAAATAAAAAAGAATCTTTCCTTTTGCTAGATGATGAAGGCTACTGGTCCACTGGTCTCTTTCCTTTGGGTAGTCAAAAGGCACGGAGTAACGACTTTTGTGACTTGCAACCCACTATGAATTTTCTTATTATTAGTATTACATCATTCTACCAAAATAAATAGAAAAGTTTATATATCGTCCTAAAAGCCGACCAGCTTTGGCCAAATCCTCGTCCTTATATTGAAAAAAAAAAAAACCCTTGAATAGGATTAGGCCATATCCAAATCAAATCCGTTAAGTAAACAGGTTATCGGATTCGGATCATTATCGGATCAAAAAATCCAATCCATATATGTTTCAGTACGGATCAGATCGGATTCGGATTATAATTCGGATCGTGGATATGAGTACATCAGATGGTTGTGATAACGTTGAGCATCAAATCCATAAAAGAACAGACAGTTCTTAACTTGGAACTCGAAAGGACCAAAATATAATCCGAGTCTCGATCGGGGGACCATGAGAATATGTTTTATTATTAACCCTTAGAACCTTAGATCTAAAGCAATCCAATCTAACAATGGTTAAAATATAATATATTATGTTATAGTTTGTCGGATCGGGGTCTTAACGTATCAGATCGGCTTAAATCCATATCCGATTTGTTTGTTAAGTAAACGGTTATTGGATTCGGACCTTTAATGGATAAAAAAACATATCCATATCCGGCTTAACGGATCGGATTTGGATCAAAATCCGGTCCATTGACAGTTCTAATTAAAGGATAGGGGAGTCGGTAAGCAACTAATGTTTTGGTGAGGAGGTTGTGGGCTTGACAACCCCCCCCCCCGGAGTTTACATAGGAGTGTGGAGGGAAACTTCCATGTGGACCGGTTTGCATTCCCGGAGGGATTAGTCCGAGTCCGAAGTGGGTCCATTGACCGAAGGGTTTTGGAACACCTGCCGATGTGAAAAAAATGGCACTCATAATCGTACGTAGTTTGAAAGTTATCCTAGAGCATCTCCAACCGACTCCCATCCTACATGGCACCATCAACTTTTGTCCTATATTAAAAAAAATTTCACTCCAACCAGCTGCTACCCATCCTATGTGGCATTAGGAGCTGGGAACAACTCCCTTCTACTAAGAGCTAAAAAGCAAATCCTTATGTGGGACCCACCCATGTGTGAAATAGGACAAATAAAACTCAAGTTTGGAAACCAAAGATTTAATATATTTAAATGGTGGAAAACAAAGCAGGTGGCGCTTTGGGCTTGGGATCCGGTGATCGGAAGGAGTCGGCTGTAGTAAAGGTTTTTCTGCTCCAACTCCCATCCCATGTGGCAGATGGGAGGGGGATGGAAGTTGGAGATCAAGAAGGATTCGATTGGAGATGCTCCAAGTCCCTTGTTTACATAGGGTATTACACGCGTTATGCTCGATAGGGCTGGCAATTTCGAACCCGACACGAAGTTAGCGGATCTGGGTCAGGGCTAAACGGGTTCGGGTCGTAAAGGGGTCGACACGATAGACCCGTTTAATAAACGGGTCGGGTCCGGGTTTAGGGTTTGGACACGGTAGACCCGGAAAGACCCGTTTAGTATTCAACGAGTCGGGTCGGGTCGGGTCTACCCGCAATCTGATACTATAATATATAATACCAGCGGGTCTTTCGGGTCAGGTTGGGTCAAGTCGGATTGGGTCGGATCGGGTCAACTGAATAGACCCGTGTGGTAAACGGGTCTTACCGGGTCTTATCATGTCTACCTGTTTATTAGCGGGTTGGGTACGGGTTTAGGATCTAGACATGATTAGTTAAACGGGTCGGGTCTGGATCTAGGGGTTTTGGACATGACCCGACACGAACCCGACACGGCCAGACCCATTGCCACCCCTAATGCTCGATATGTTTTTGAGACGACTACAAACTTGCAAAACACACTCTTGGGGTGTTTTTGTATTCAGTCAAAATAAAGGTATCCATGTGAAAAGTCACTTTATCTTATGGGTCAATTTAGGGGTGGCAAGGGGTCGTGTGTCGTGCCGGGTTCGTGTCGTGTCTAGTTTCGGGTCGTGTCTAAAACACCTAGACCCTCACCCGACCCGTTTAACTAATTGTGTCTAGATTCTAAACCCGTACCCGACCCGTTTATAAACGGGTAGACCCGATAAGACCCGTTTACCACACGGGTTTATTCAATTGCCCGATCCGACTCAACCCGACATTACCCAATAGACCCGCTGATACTATATATTATAGTATCGGATTGCGAGTAGACCCAACCTGGTGAATTTTAAATGGGTCTTCCCAAGTCAATCGTGTCCAGACCCTAAACCCAGACTCGACCCGTTTAGCGCTGACCAAGACCCGCTAACTTTGTGTCGGGTCTGCCGTGTCGAGTCCGAAATTGCCAGCCCTAGGTCCATTGGACTTAACCACCCCCCCCCCCCCCCCCCCCCCCCCCCCCCCCGTGTTAATAGGCAATTAGAATTACCCCCTTAAAACGATATCAATTAGAGTTACCCCTAATTTTGGCTTAACCCTCCAATTGTTTTTATGTGATAATTTGATGGAATTGGGGGTATCTCAAAAGACCATATAGACATTGGGGGGTAAGTCAAATTTTTTGGGGGTTAATTCCAATTTTTAAAGGGTAACTCTAATTAATATCATGTTAGGGGGGTAAGTCTAATTGACCTATTAACACAAGTGGTATGTCTTTGTCTTTAATTTTTGTGCAGTGGAATAAAATATGTAGTGTTCTACAAAGTTACTGGTAGCATTTTTGATTTTTTTTTTTTTTTCTTTCAGTATTGCAAAGCGTGAGGTCACAATTGGACCCTTGGGAGGTGCCACATGCCGGCGTAGCATGAGAAAGCAACTATTGGCTTCAACGAGAGCCACCACCAGGTGGTTGAGGGAGGCGCCACATGCCGGTGCTACAGGAACCAGCCGAGTAGGCGCCACGTGCGCACCACGTACAACAAGGCACAACGACTACACAAAAAAAAAAAACCAAAAGGAAGAGACTGAATTACACCTAATAATCCACAAACATAACAAAAAATCAGATCCGAGATCGGAGATATGAGATTCGAGCTCCAGTCGCCCGAAAAAGACAGTTCAAATTAAGAAGCCATCGCCTCGCTCCGCCGTCGATCACTGTTGTCGCCAGAAGCCGCCAGGACTCTGCCCGTCGTGCCGAGAAGGCGCCATGAAAACCCACCGACGGAGACTCAACGTCGAGGTCAGATCCGACCTTCCCGCAGCCCCTGCGCAGGAAATCTGACCCTGACGCCAAAAGAGGAACATCAGCCGAGCAAGGAGGGAGAAGCAACAACTCCGATTCGACAAAAACAAAAATCTGGCTGACGCGCTGGAGGAAGCCCTATACATAGGGGGTGGGGAGGGGCTAGCTCTCGCCCCCATGGAAGCGCAAAACCCAAGTCATGGTCTCCCTTGAACCGTCAACGACAGCTGAGGAGTCCAAGAAAATCACCCGGAGAGGAAACCCTAACCCTAGGGAGAGCAGAGAGCGGAGTCGGCGCTCAGAGCCCGCTTGGTTAAGCTCAAGTAACTAATATCAGTTACTAGTAGTAGCCCGATAAAGTTGCTTTGGATTTATACTGACAGCTTGTTTGGTTTCGTCGATTTGGTTGGGGACGCAACACATGCAATTGGTTCAAACTACACGCTTTTGTTTAGGATTTTGTACATACGGGAGTTGGAACTGCTGCGGTTTCTGAAAACTACAGCGAATCGAGCTACGGGTTGTGCATACTGTCGACTTCCACGTTCCAACTGTAGCGAACCAAGCAGGGCCTGAGTATATTGTGTTCCCTATGTTCTTCTTCCCACCGGCCGACGAGCTACAACTGTTCTTCTTCCCCAAAGTGAGTGCCCTCCTGATAGTCGACAACAATTCTTCATCCCTAGTGCTATTGTTCTTCTCTCTAGACCTCTAGCTACTCAGGTCTCTCTCTCTCTCTCTCTCTTTCTCTAAATTCCCATTCCCGATCTCGGCTCCTCAAAGGCGGCACTTAATCTTTTCTTAGTGCTGCATGCCATTGGTTGCGGTCAGTCTAATTTATCAGACTAGTGATACCAAACTGATTTCTTTACTGCTGAATACAAATAGATTTTGTAAAGTAAAATCAACCTGCAGTTGACTTACAACATGTGCTATGTTGTTGCTTGAACTTATTGCTATTGTTGCATCACTTTATTGATTTCCTCGGTTCAACTCCAAATTGGTTCAACCGGACGATCCAGTTAGATTTTTTAAACATTGGTCTCAGCTACAAGAACCGCCGGCGCATTGAGAGGAAGTTTTTTAGGTTGTAAACGCGATCATATCCTCGTCCGTTATCATGTTGCTAGCTCTTGATTCTGCCTTCTGTCTGGGCAATGTTCTGTCAAAAGTTGATTTTACTAGTTAATAATTTTAGCGAATTATACAGTAACCCCATTTAACCTTATTTTTTTTTGTGAAGGTTCCCCCCCCCCCCCCCCCCCCCCCAATCCCATATAACCTTGGGTCTATATAAGGGGACCCAAGTTAAGCCATTTGATGATAAGAAAAAGGGTTGAAGTCTCTTTCACTGGTAAAGGATGCATCCTTGTTGTTTACCTTTTGTCTTTCTTCTTCCTTGCCAGAGTTTTAATCCATTTTTCTTTGGGCAGATTGATGGTAGGCCCTTTTGCTTGGAAAAATGTCCATTTTACAAGGAATCACATGAAGAGTAACATTTTTGTAATAAAAAGTAACATGTGCTATAGTGATTTTACTTTAGTATTTTTTTTTAAAAAATATTTCTCAAAAAAAAAAAATCTTTATTATCAAAATGTACTCTTTGGTAAGAAAGAGCAACATTTGCTATAGTGATTTCACTGTAATATAAAATATGAAATTTTAAAACAAGATTTCTCTATAAAAGAAATGCTACAGTGATTTCACTGTAGCAAAGAGTGATATTTCGATAGTAAAGAACAACATTTGCTACGGTGCAGATTGTTACTCTTTGCTGCAGTGAAATAGTAACATTTGTGATTTTAGTATTATGGATAGTTTTGTCATTTAAAGGAGAGAAAAAGTCAACAAAGAGGCTTATTCTAAATGTATCTTTTTTGGGAGGGACCTAATGTTGAACCATCATGTCGTATGTCCTTTTCACTGAAGATTTTCTGTCACGAACCTGTAACACTAAGTCCCCTTTTTTTTTACTCCCTATGGCTATCTCCATCAAGTGTTTGGTATTCCCCATTTCTTTGCAACGTAATGGTATCAGAGTCTAGATCCACTTTTCATTATCTCCACATTTTTATTGCATAGACATGGCTAATCATTTGGTTTTACTCCAAATTCTACCAACTGGTTGATGCTACTTACATCTACATTTGAGCAATATATGTACATCTATTGAAAAGCTTAATTCTAAGTATTTAATAGTACCAGATACTTATAATATCAATTGCTTACCGGATCAAATGTTACGAAAGACTAGAACGTGTGAAATTACACTTTGGTGGATTTCTAGGGTGTGGTTGTAGGGAAGTTTTTACAAGAAAACAATTTATCGAAAAGAGAAGAAAAAGAAAGGAAAGGAAAAGAAAAGAAAAGTGACTTTTCTTGCTACTGCTTGGTTTTTTGAAATAAAAAGGGAAAAATAACTTTTATATTCCTTTTCCATGTTTTTCAATGCTTTTGGCAGAAAATTTTTTTATAGCCTTTTGACGAAAAATTAATTTTCATGGGAAAATTATTTTTCTGTAGGGATCATACTTTCTTGTCAACCAAACATATAGTTTTGCAGAAAAAATAGTATTTTTTTTTTCCCTTCCTTGTGTTTTACTGGCAACCAAACACACCTTAGGTGTTGCTCCCATTAGCTAGTCATGACAGACAAGATAAAAGGATAACGAAAAACCATGGAATAAAATCCGATCTAGGGAATCAAACCATTGAAAGAAATAAAACTAGGACATAATACAAAATCCTTCTCGAAAAATAGCTCATTTCATATTGGTCCCTCAATCATTTTTTTGAATAATTTGAACCCTGGATATATACTATGTCTGCACTTAGCACCTCCGTTAGCTTTTACCCCGAAAATAGTCTTAACACTTTCCAATAAGGCATTTCTTTTGGCGAGTAAAATAGGTTGGACTTTGGTTTACCTGGAAAATCTCACTTTATGGTATGTTTTTTCGCCCAATGTCACTGACAAACCGCTTTCCATGATGCATTCTTTAACTTCTTTGCTTACTAGGATGAGGATAATTTTTGAATAAAAGTTTACAAAAGGGGTATTTTCTAAATAAAAGTTCAAAGTTCAAATAGTTCAAAAACAATGCTGATCAGGAACCAATATGAAATGAGGTTGCATAGTTCAGGGGAGGTTTTGTAATTTACCCTAAAAACTAGCCTATGATGTGAAGAAACTACTGAATTCACAACTTAATTAGGAAAACTCCTTAAACTGCAACAAAAAAAATTTATTAGAAAACATGGTGTCCGATCTTTTTTATTTTTTTGCTGTTAGTAGAAGCAACAATCTACTAGTTAGTAGTTCATAGAAGGGTACATGGATTGGTGTCAACTTAGGTTATCAAAGGAGATCACTTGGAACCTCGAGACACACGAGGTCACCGGAAGCAGGAGAGCGATGTTGCACTGACCTCTCCAGAGGTTTGGTATAATTGAAGGGATATATTGCACTGACTTCCCTTGAGTTTCATTTAAAGGGTAATGTGGCTAAGGTCATTGATAACAGATTGGTCGGGTGAAAAGGACGGGCAGAAGATCATAATCGCCTAAGGTCCCCTAGTTCAGTGAAAAGGAATGCCAAAATACCAATAACCCTCATTGTCGACCTCCCTTTCTCCAAGTTCTCTTGAGCTGCGGTGGCGAAGGCGAGCACGAGAGGCGGCAGCGGAGGCAGGCACGATTGTTGGAGGTGGGGCGGTAGCAGTCGCGAGTTGCAGCTGTTTGCCGTCGGTGCGCTAGCTGCCGCCCCGGCATCGACGATCAGCGGAGAAGAAAGTTATGTGGTAAATGGAGGGGTTCAGTTCGGATTAGGTCCAGAGTTCATCCCATGGCCTATTGATCTTAGGGTTTAGGATGCGGTTTAGCTTAGAAAGGAGTGGCATGAAATTTTTTGTAGTGAGCGGTTTTTTCGACCTTGCAATTTGGTTGTCCTTTAAGCTAATTGATCTTTTGACTAGCGACGGACCGCTAACTCCCTCTTCGATCATTTTATTGGCAGAAGCCTCCCCTAGACTCGACGACTAGATTTTCATGTCATAAAAAAAAGGGTTAATGTGTGAGAGGTCCCTGACAACAAATCCATCCCATGAACAGAGCCCGCTAGAGTTTCTTTTAGCCTAAGGTCTCTGCCTTTTTTAATAAACCTAAAATTATCCTTTTCCTGCTCTCTTCTCCCATCTCTCTCTCGACGCGACCATCGCCAGTGAGGAGGGAGGAGGTGAGGCTCCGGTTGGTGCATTGCACTCCACTCTGACGGCAGCCACCGCCGACCATGCATCACACGCCACCTGGACGATAGCCACCTCTGGTGAGAAAGGAGGAGATGGGGCTCCGACGGCTGCATCACACCCCATCTTGACTGCAACCACCGCCGACCGTGCATCGCACCCCACCTCGACGGCAGCCACCGCCGCCCGTGCATCGCACCCCACCCCGACGACAGCCATTGCCAGTGAGGAGGGAGGTGGGGTCCGGCGACGGCGAGCAAATCTGGCAAGGTTCGGTGGCATTGCAAAGAAAATTTGGAACACAATAAATGGTATTTTATTCCACAGGTTTTCACAGTACTTTAGCTTGACCGGTTTCTTTGTCAGAGACGGCTCACTAAGTCCCCTTAAAAAAATCCAAAAACACCTAATTTACCCATGATAACTTTAAACATAAATTTATGAAAAAGCCCAAAAATAGATTTGAAAGGCACCACATGAATTTGAATGAGAGTAATTAACAATATTTTCATATTTGTTAAAAGAAATTTCAAATAAGGACAAAATAGATATTCTTGGAGTTTTTTTTGATGACACCATGGAAATCTAGTCATCGAGGGGGAGGATTCTGCCGATACAATGAAATGGAGACGTCAGTGCAATATTTCAAATGCAAGAAGGGATGTCCCTGCAATTATGCCAAACATCAGGGGAGGTCAATGCAATTTTCCCTTTGTTAATGGGCTTAGGCCAGCCCGAGGCCCAGTGGGCGGGGCATGACTTGGGCCTAGTTTGGACAGAGTTAGCTTGTGCCTTGGGTCAGGCTGGGCTTGAACTTTCAAGACCGACTATGTTATGGGATGGGTATGGACAATTGCTAACCCGACCCGAAGCACGAACCAAATCCCGAAATATTTTATTTTTATTTTTTATATACAATGAATACATAGTTTTAAAAGATCCCACATTACAAATATCAATTCCTTGGACTTTAGGTGCATTAATTCAAATTTATCCTTTTACATATATCATAATCAATGGTATTTTTTACTTTTATTATGTAATCAAGAGAAGAATAAAAGATTTAGTGATATGCAGTGCTAGAAATATGGGTTTAATTTGGGACGGATTTTGGCTTGGGCTTCATAAAAAAGTTTCGGATCAAGTCTGAAAATTTTAATTTGGGCCCGGGCCGGATATGAGCACATGGTCGTAAGTTTGGGCCGGACCTAGGCATGGGGTGGCCGGACCCAAACCCGATCCATTAACAGCCCCAGCAAGGGAATATAAGCAAACCCTAAAATCCAGCAGAAGAATAAAAGAGAAAACGGTCTAAATTTTATTCATCAATGCTCATTGATTAAATAGGGATTCCCATCATAAGCATCCTAAAAAAAAAGAGCATGAACAACGATTTTGGACCGGATCGAAGAGAAGAAGTATAATTCAAATTTTTTGATTGGGGGGGGGGGAGGGATTGTTTTAGATCCATTTAATAAGAGTAGCTATTGGTCCTGACATAATTAATATATCATAAAAGATCCGCCTAAAAAACGTAATTACAATAGATCCAATAGCTTATAAAATGACACATATATCCTTTTATTTTACATATTTCACAGCACGACAAAATACGATTCGAATGTCGTGTTGTGAAACCTAACCCTACTTCTATACCCTAAATAGTGAACCACTAACCTAGCCCTAATTATATACCCTAAATAGTGAGCCGTAACCCTAACCCTACTTCTATACCCTTAATAGTGAACCCAAACCCTAATTCTATACTCTGAATAGTACCCTAATTCTAATTCTATACCCTTAACAATGAACCCTAACCCAAATCACTGTAGTATTCCGAAACAACTTAATCAATTTGAAATCAGTGTAGCAACAATGATGATAATAAATGCGGTGATTTATATTGGAGAGTATAGGGGTGTGCATCGGTTCGAAACCGATCTATTTAGGCAAAACCCAAACCGATCCAAGCTAGGTCGGTTTTGAGAATTTGCAATCCGATCCAAACCGATTGAGATTGGAATCCAATCCAATCCAATCCAATTAAAGTCGGTTTGGATTGGATTGGATGGTCGGTTTGGGCTTTGGCCCATATGCTTACTAGTTATTTATTTATTTATTTGGACATAGTTTCAACTTTAAAATGATTATTTCAAAAATTATAAAATGATATTACATTACTTACCAAAATACCAAGTTATCAACAACAATACCATTATGTCCACAATATTCATATCCATTAAATATTAAAAACTATAAAGTATAGTTTTAACAATTAAACAAAAGGGCACAGCAGTTACCACTAAATTAGTAAAATATAAACTGAAGTCCGGTTCGGTTTAGGTCGGTTTTTAATTGATAAATCCGATAACCGATCCAATCATATCGGTTTTGAGAAATCCTAATCCAATCCGATCCGTTGAGTGTGTCGAAACCGATCAAATTCGGTCGGTTTGGTTTGGTTCGGTCGGTTTGGTCGGTTTGGTTTGGATCCTGCACACCCCTAGGAGAGTATCTCATTGGTATATTTGGTATTTGGAAAAAAAAAAGGGCTAGCAAAGGATCCCTTAAGCCTACAACTATTATTAAAAGATTGTCTCTTAGTTTGAAATTATTGCATGTAAACCGAAACTATTGAACTAACTTATTGAAACACAACACTGTTATAGTGGACCTGTAGCTAATAACCCCAATTTTTAATCTGCTGATCCAATCTATCACTGCATGGGACCTGCAAGTTGATAGATCTCGCCAACATGAGTTCAGTAGCACGAGTTTCACCAAAATCCAACCTTCGGATCGACCCCAATGTCTAAAAGACGAAAAATTGAAGTCCTAAAATCTCTCCAATCGGGCGTCAAAAGATCTTGACAAATGAAAGTTGGAAACAACTTGATCCTAATTACCGTACTGAAAATTTAACAGAAATGACCTACTTTCGTAACTTTTCATATACAGATCGGATCGATACATATAAAGCAGCGTTGGAAAGATCTCGATAAACTAGACTAAATGGAAGTACAACTTACTATGTGTTTACATAAAGTTATTCCACAATTTGATCCAGACTGACCAATAAGTGACAAAATGGTTATTTCTTAAGTAAAAGACTTATTTATTAATTTACAAAAATACATGATTTATTATGCCCCACCAGTTGGAAGATAGATTACAATCCCTTTTTTAGTCCTTTCAGTTGTCACAAAATACCTCCTATTGCATTTGGAGCAGTGTTTTCAAAACCAGACCGGACCGTACCGGACGGTTCGACTGATTTAGACCTGAACCGGAACATGTTTCGGTTCGGTCTTTGAATAAACCGGTTTGCTTGTTAACCCATGAATCAAACCATGTCATTGAAAATTTTGGTAAATATCTATTTTTAAAATATATTTTTATACGGTTCAAACGGTTGAACCGATTTGGACCGAACCGGATGCCTTTTCGGTCCGCGTCCGGTTTTGATAACACTGATGACTTTAGTTTTACCTAAATTGAGTGAGTTGAGGTTGATGGATGTTATTAGAAACCATGTTCAATACTAGAGGTGCAAGTCGGTTTGGTTCGGTTTAGCCTCAAATCAAAAGCAACCCAAGCTAGGATCGGTTCCAACTTTTTCAATCCGAAACCAAACCATTGACCTATTGAACCAACCCAACCCAACCCATAAAAAGTTCGGATCGGTTCAAGTTTAAAAGACATTTTTTTGGAGATATTTCATAATAAGGATAAGAATATACCCAAACTCCAGTCATGCATAAGAAAGTGCTGAACATGCATAAACAATGAGATGGACTCACTGGATAGTTGATTCGATCCCTCGTTCAGGAGCCGACTCGCCTGTATTTTGGAGAAACGAAGATCGGGATTTTCGATTTGGGGAAAGAAAAGAGACGACGTTGGGGAATTTGGGGATTAGCCGCTCCTCTCGGTGGCGAGAGGCGTCAGCCTGCTGAGCACTGTGCCAGAGAATCGGAGATGGGGATCTCCCATTTGGGGAAAGAAAAGAGACGGCGTCAGGCGGTGTCGGGGATCAGCAGATTCTCTCGGTTGCGAGAGGCGACAGCCGGTGGAGCACTGTGCCGGAGAAACGGAGATGGGGATCTCTGATTTAGGGAATCAAAAGAAATGGCGTCACTGTTGGGGGACTCAGGGATCAGCCGTTTCCGCGATATGGTTTTAGGGTTAAAACATATATGTAATACAAAGTCGGGTCGGGTTGGGTCAAACAAACTTATATCCATAACTGAACCGATTTAGATCGGGTCTGCTAACAACAGAACCGGATCCGATCCAGTATAAAATAGAAAACCAACCCAAACCAACTCAATGCGGTCGGATCGGGTCGGTTCTCGGTTTGACCCGGACCGAGTTGCACCCCTATTCAATACTACATATTTTACCGTGACGAAAGGCTTGCCCTACGTGATTGAAGGCTTGCATGTAGGGCTGACAATGGGTCGAGTCGGGTCATGTTCGTGTCTTGTCCAATTTCGTGTCATGTCTAAAACCTCTAAACAAGGACCCAATCCATTTAACTATTCGTGTATTGACCCTAAATCTGTACCCGATCGGTTTATAAACGGGTAGACCCACTAAGACCTGTTTAAATATTTATTTTTTTAAAATTTTTTTTTTTATTTATATTTCGTTGTAACTCTCCATCATGGATGTCTTAACCATAGCTATTCATTAAACCCATCGCAAACCAGTGAATCACATAACTGGCTACATCACACTATTATTGAATACAGGGTAGACCCAACTCGAGTCGACTCATTGAATTTTAAACAGGTCTTAAATGAGTCGGAGACAAAACCCAGACCTGACCTGTTTACTAATCGGGTTAGTCATGTCGACCTGTTTACAATCCGAACCTGTTTAACCCAAACCCAGACCCGCTAATTTCGTGTTGGGTCGTGTTGGGGCCAAAATTGACAGCCCTACTAGCATGGCATCGGCCTCAATTATGAGACCTAAGTTTTCTTTACATGTACAGTTATGCGCAATTGGCTTAAAACTTAATTACTTTAACATACTCAATAAAAGACTCCTTAATTAGATACTATGTAACATGGGATCCTAAACCAATAAAAATCACTTTAACACTCTATTACTTGCCTTGCTCATTGCTGTGAAACTCTCATCGGACTTCGCCTGGAACCACGTCACTTACCTCCTCCTTGACGCGAAACACTCGTTGGAGGTTTAAAGTAAGGGTGGCGCAAGATCGGGAACAAGACTTGCTCCCAACCATGCTCAATCAAAGCGTTTGGCTATCGGCCGGGCTCCACCATTGTGATACCCTTTCTTTGGACCGATCGGATGCTCTCCTCTAAGAGAGAAGCAGACCACTAGATCCAGAAAGGAAGGGGGTCTTGCTCACGAACATACTCCTAAAAGAAATATTCTATATAGAACATGCGATTGTCTCTATTATCAAGAACCATTAGCTTTGAAAATGATGAACATATAGACCTTATACGGAAGCGAAGGGATGATTCATGTACCTCCAACCATAACGTGCCGGGTGATGAGGATCCGCAGTTGTACTTGATGAAGACGAGTTCTTCGTTGAGCGAGATCCGAGCCACGATGGAGGAAGAAAACACGAGCAATGAGATCCGATGATCTCGGGTGAAAGCCTTCAACTCCAGTTCTTCTTGGTGACCGAAAACACCGTGGGAGAACACATGTAAAGATCAATGAGACGAGAGAGGAATTCTGAGGCCAGAGGATCTTCTCTCTCTATTCAATCTAATGGAGAACAGGACCGAGGAAAATGGGAGACGGGACACCCGGACCTTCTGTCTCCCTCTCTTCTTCTTTGCAAGCCGAGAGAACCAAAGGAGAGGAAGGGAGGACTGCCGTCCTCTCTCTCGCTTTTGCTCTCGGAGAAGAGGGAACGGAAGGGAAAAGAAGGAAGGGAGGAGGGCTGCACCTGACCACAACCCTCTCTCTCTCTCTCTCTCTTGATCTTGCACTCGGGCAAGAGATGAATGGAAGGGGGAGGGGGGGTCGCGTCTTGTGCGACTCCCTCACTCTCTTCTCTTGGTTTTCCTGAGGACAGGCCAATAAAGGAGAGAAAGAGGGGGGGGGGGGGGGTAACTGATGGTAGGCCCCCCCTCTATTTTATGTGTTTCTACAGATGGATGAGAGGAAGGGGAGAGAGGGCCGCACACAAGAAATCACGACCCTATCTCTCTTATCGGTTTGCGTGCCCGTAAGTAGAGGGATGGTGATCCCCCCTTTATCTGTATGACATTACTGTTCGAATTAAATCCTTTTATTAGAGTCGCAGCGGAAGCAAAAGATAGATCCGAGGATCTCACGTTGTATGTTTTATTACAATTAATTCCATAAAAAACAATCTGGGGGGGGGGGACCCGCCGGTCACACCCGATCGTTAGATGAAGTGGCTCGCATTCACTTCCTTCCTGAGGTACCTGCAAAACGATCGAGGCTCTCATCTGAGACAAGGCCCCTCCGACGCTCAAGTGAGGGAAGGAAAAAACAGCGAGAAGAGGACCAGGCGTGGTCTAGGGTTCGGGAGCGAGAAATTGCTTACCTGCCCATGAAGGGACAAGTTCTTTTATAGACCTTCTTATACGTTTTGTGTGCGTATTGCTCGTGGAATTTCCTTCGAGAATATCGGGATGATTATGGCGGATCTTTCACTATCGTACGTCGTTCGTTTCTTTCCTTCTATGCTCCCATCGATCGTGGGCCCCTGATTAGTTATGGGCGACCCTTGACCTTAACGGGCGAGATATCATCGATATCGTCCAACCTGGTGAATCTTCTGAAGTTCGTTAAGGCCCTCAGGCTGTTAAGTGCACCTTCCGATCTTTCCTCGCCCAGGGGCAGCCCTCCGTCGCCTATCAGGTTGGTCTTCTCGGGGGTCCGGGTTGCCAGGCCAAGCCCATGACCTGCCCGACCTTTTTCCCGACCCGGTTCCCATCATGGGCCTCGGATTCCTTCGAACCCTCTCCAGGGCTCACCCATTATCGAGGGCGCAACCCGTGGACCGGGTCAGACTGGATCGGTCCCGATCTGACCGGTCAGGTTCTTTGGCTCTCCAGACCTAGCCGAGCTAGGCGATTCTATTGTACACGTGTCATCATCCGGTTGGCGCACCAGAAAACCCATTCTACACAATCTACATGCAAATCTATGAACTTAACATATACGCGGACACCCTAGAGGCATACTACGATCTACGAAAGATATGCTTGCATCTAGTTAGGTGTTTAGAATCATCATACCTAGTGGATCTTTAATCCGAAGAGAATGGAATAATGGTTGATGATGAACCACACGTAAATTGAGAGGGAAGCTGTCGGATATCATCTTGTTCTTTGCGACGGGAGGAATCCTTGAAGTCCTATATCTGAGTGCAAGGACTACAAGCCGACGAGTTATCATGTTGCGAAGATGATAATGCTTTGAAGCCTTCTCTTCTCTTTCTCTTTTCTTCTTTTTTCTCCTTCCTTTCCTCCTTTCTTCCTCTTCTTCTTGGCCGAAAACCACAAAGGGAGGAAAGAGGTAGGGGAGCCGGATTTTCTAAGGAGAGGGAGGGAGTCTAGGTCCGGTCTCTCCCCTCCCCTATCGTTTTATAGGGTTGGTCTCCTACTTGCATAAGCAAACTAGAGACGCCCCTTATAGGATAGAGATAAGGGGGGAGGGATAGGGCAGGTCAGTTAGGGTTTTTCCTATCCCTTTGATACTTTGGACAAAAACGCCCTTATATCGGGATACCACTGAATTATGCTTGTCAGAATCGAGTTCCATCAAAGTTTACGAGCTCCTAGAATTATTCCTCTCATTTTAAGATCCATATTCAATATATTCTGAGTCATATTTTAATATTTATCAAAATACCCCTATGACCTCTTAACACATGTGAATTAAGTTCTTAGGTTTTGGGCTTGCGCTCCATCGCGTTAGTTCACATCGTGTCCAACCGGGTTAGAAAATAATTTCTATACGCAACAACATCGTGCAATCTTCAGGGTTCAGGATCTCTAGCTATAATCGGATCCCTGATTAACTATTTCGGTGACACATCGAAAGTTTCGCTAATCAGCTCTAATCCGATTAACCCCTGTAGCCACCCAGAGTGTGACTCGAGTTAAACTCTCATGATCATGATCATAAACTTATGTTACTTCCTCGTAACCCTTTCTCTACTATACTTTGATAATCTTTAGTCCCTCATATTACTGGTGCCATGCATGATTCGACTTGAGCGGTGGGGAGGATCGTCAGACCCCGATTGATCATCTAACTAGGATTTAATGATTTATCATCTATAACACCACACACCTTCTTATGCTATGTCTAGCATCCGGAATATCGTCAGTCATATTGACAACCATCAGGCCTGAATTAATTATATGGATAGATTGACTCATCAAAACGTACTCATCCATTACTGGATGTCGGATAACATGTAGGGGTTGCATGCCACTCTAATGCCAACTGGGTGACCCAATGTACCGTGGTATTGGAGTATGGAAGGTTCACATATGTTGGCACATTAAAGCACCACATAACCGGTTTGCTCAGTGTACATGATCCCTTAGGGTTGAGAACAGATTATCTATAGTAGTAAGACGGTTTATGCACTAGGCTCTGATACGCTAATCCGTGCACCATCTTGGTTCCTATTTATTACAATTATCATACTTGGTCAGGTGAATGAGAATTCCTCGTTCTTGTAGTGAAGACATCACCACATTGTTTACCTGCCAACAGCTTATTCTTGGAGAAGCGATCGACATCACCAAAGTCGTGAACTAGTTCTAGGTCTATATATAACCGATTTACTGGGTCTCCCAAGTATGGACCCACCATGCGCCTCAGTGGCCTACTATGTTCCCTATGATCCTTTATTATATATGAATTTAACCTATACCAAAATAATATTCTAATTAATGCAATAACAGAAGTCATCTTTATTAATGTTAATACAAAAAATTCACACATAGAACATAAGAGTTACAACAATTAATCTCCCACTTGGCCTAGCAGGAAATGATAGTCATAACTCCCATAGCATCCATGTGATTTTTAAAAGCCTTGGTCGGTAGCGCCTTTGTGAAAGGGTCCACCATGTTATCTGCAGACACCACCTAAGACACGGTAACTCTCCATGCTTTTGCAAGTCCCGAATAATATTTTATTTTCGCTCAATATGCTTACTCTTCTGGTGATATCTTGACTCTTTGGATTGTGCTACTATTCCACTATTGTTGCAGTAAAAGATAACAGGGTCTTGAGTTCCCGGTACACATCCTGAGTCCATCAGAAACTTCCTAAGCCACACCGCCTCCTTGTCTGCTTACATACCGCAACGTACTCAGCCTCTGTCATCGAATCTGCGATGCATCCCTGGTTCACGCTCTTCCAACTGACAGCTCATTCTCCCAATGAAAACACAAACCCCGACGTCGATCTTCTAGATTATGGATCTGCTGCAAAGTCATCCGTGTATTCAATCAGCATTATTTCTTGTGAAGAGTAAACTAACTCATAATCCCTCATCCTACGAAGATACTTGAGTATATTTTTCACAACAGTCATGTGTCTTAGACCCCGATTTGACTGATACCTGCCCATCATGTCCACTGCATAACATATATTTGGTCTCGTGCACTGCATGACATACATCAGATTCCCTACAGCCGAAACATAAATTATCTTTTACATTTGTGTCATATCCTCAGGGGTCTTAGGACCCTGATCTTTGGACAATTTCATTCCATGTCTGAATGAAACTAGTCCCTTCTTAGAATTGTGCATATTGAATTTGACCAAGATAGTATCTATGTAGGTTGACTGTGACAACGAGAAAATCTTGTTCTGGCGATCTCGAGTTATCTTGATCCCAAGAATATAACTCGCTTCACCCAGGTCTTTAATGTCAAATTGAGAGGACATGCAACCACACATTCACTGCAGACAACGTTCCAATATCGTTTCCAATAAACAGAATATCGTCTACGTAAAGAATTAGAAAAACTATTGTAATCTTATCGCACCTTTTATAAACACATGGTTCATCCATATTTCAAATTCATAAGATTAGATAGTCTGATCAAAACGCATGTTCCATCCTTCATGGAGGCAGAAAGCCATGAAGGATGGGGTATGCTAATGAGGGAGAATGGGATTGGGATGGTGAGGGTATTCTTGCCATAAAAAAAATGATCAATGATTTTCCATTGGAAACGGGGTATACATGTCATTTTTGTGGTGTGAATCAAATTTTCCTAATTTTAACTAAAGAAACTCATAAGATTACCACTGTAATTACTGCAGAATTATGACTCCTAATAATACCAACATAACTAAACAATTATAACCACACACTAAACCCGAAGAATCACAGCTAACCGTTGAGCGATCACAAGTGTCCTCTCTGCGTACGGGTCGGGCGCCCCCCGTCGGACTCGGCTTCACCGGCATGCCTCCTCTTTCCTCCGACGTTCTCCCTCTTTCCTCGGAGGAGGTCGATGAGCCCCCGTAGCGCGACCTCGGCATCGTCGCTCCTCATCAGCTCCTCCGCCACCTCCGCCGGGGAAGCCTCCACCTCCCCGATCAACTCCTCAATCTCCCCGAACAGGTGGTGCTCATCCAGGCCGTGGTAGTTGGACGCCAGGACCCTGAACCCGTCGGGGCCGCAGTAGCCCATGTGGATGTGCATGTCCATCCGGCCGGGGCGCAGCAGGGCGGGGTCGATCCGGTCCTTGTAGTTGGTGGTGAACACGATGATCCGCTCCTCCCCGCAGCTCGACCAGAGGCCGTCGACGAAGTTGAGCAGCCCAGAGAGGGTGACCTGCATGCCATGGAGTAGTCGTTAATGGCGGCTAGCACGGTTGGTTGGATTTGATTAGAACCGTCCACTGTACCTTCTCCTTCTTGTCATCTGATGAAGTAAGCATGCTCTTCTGGAATACTCTGTCCGCCGCCTCCCTGACCTGCAGGTCGATGGTGCAGTCGATGTCCTCGATGACGAGAATCGACCGGTTCGTCGTCCCCATGAGCAGCATCTGGAGGGACGAGTTACATCGCACGTCGCTCAGCTCCATGTTGTAGATGTCGAACTTGAGGAAGTTGGCCATGGCGGCGATCAGGCTGGACTTTCCGGTGCCCGGCGGGCCGTACAGCAGGTACCCGCGCTTCCAGGCCTTGCCGATCTTCTTGTAGTAGCCCCTCCTCTTCACGAACAGGGCGAGGTCCCCCATCACTGATCGCTTGAGGTCCGGGTCCATCGCCATCGTGTCGAACGTCGCTGGGTGGTGGAAATTGACCGCCATCCATCTCCCCATCACGTTCATGTAGAGCTTGACCGCCTTGCCCTCCTGGTCGATGGCCTCGGCTTGGTCCAGTATGAAGGGCAGGTAGGCGCCCAATGCCGCCCCCCTGTGCTTCCTGTGGAAGCTCAGCTCGAAGGACAGGAGTTCGTTCATGGCGGGGTCCTGGCCGTGCTCGTGGTGGCGGTTCTTGTTGCGACCCATGTCGCGGCTGACCAACGCCCATCTGAATTGAATCCCTTGGTAGGCGTCGATGATCTCCTCCCCGGGTTCGACGGAGACCCCCATGGCGTTCTCCTCTTCCTTCTTGGACACCCGAAGCCTTTGCGCCGAGGGGGGGATCTTGGTGGCCAGGTAGGTCCTGGCGGCGCTGAAGATCTGGTTCGGGGTGAGGCTTTCCCACTCTGGGATGATGAGGGTGACATGGGAGGATAGGAGGCTGCGGATGTAGTGGACGCCGGAGAAGACGTAGGCCCTCAGCTCGGGGGGGATGATGTCGCGGGCGATGGAGCGGACCACCATCGCCGACGCCGCGAGGGACGCGGCCGAGGCGAAGCTGTCGGGAGCCATTGCCGGTCTGCGGATTTGAAGCAAAACATGATGGTGCCTTAGATTGAGATCAATGCAGCTATTGGGGATTCCGCCATGTCAATATAATTGCAAGGCCATAATAATGGAGAGAGAGAGAGAGAGAGAGAGAGAGAGAGAGAGACTTGCAGTGCGAAAACAGGACAACACGGTGGAGGACGACGGGCGGTGGCGGCGACGGCGGCGGCTCTTGTGGAGGGTGCCAGGCGAGGGGGGGATTTGGTGTTTTATACTCAAGGAGGACTGTAGGAGGACGGCTGGGTGCGAGTCGTACTCGAACACGCGGGAGAGGAGGGGGGCGTTCACGTTTTTGTTTGAGATTCGCCTTCCCCGGTCATTATCTAATATCTAGTTTTTTTTTTTTTCAAAACAGCTTTTTTTAAAAAAAACTTATTTTAATGGGCATAAATCAAAAATAATTTCAAAATTGACCATTTATCTACCACGTGGCAACACATGAGCTCTTTAGTAAATTTTTTATCCAATAAAATGAATAAGTGAGATACCAAATTTAAAATCGATATTTTATTTACCGATTTACACTACAGGTCACATGTGAATGTGATGGTCACCCTTTTTAAGAGCAAACTTTAAAGATAAAAGTGGTATTGAAAACCGGTATTCCACATACCGATTTTACTGAATATAAAAATTTTAGCACATAGCTGACATGATGGCCACGTGACGGGCTACTTTTGAAAATATTTTTGACAGGTGGCTATTAAAATAATATATTTTTTTATAAAAATATTGTTTTGAAAAAAACCCTAATATCTATTCTGAATACCGGTTGAGATTTACTTACCGAAATCTCGTCTCACTCTCACTCTCTCTAAGTCCGATTCTACTACTCCGCTGTTCAATTTCTCGGACGGGAGTGTCGGTTGCTATCGGCGGCGGCGACGGTGGTGGCATCCCCATAGGGTTCATCCCATGGCCTATAGTCCCGCCAATCAGGAGATGCTAAGCATCTCCACATGGGTTGTCCTTGGTTGTCCCTCAGTTTGTTCAAGATGAAAAAAACAAAAACATGGCGGTAGATAGATCGGTCGTAGTCATTGGTTATAGAAGCCGATCATCAAATTTTTACTACTACAAGAGGTACTATATGCAACCATCTTAAGTGGTTAGGTTTGCAAACCCAAACATTATGGTGGGTTCGACATTAGGGATTTGGGCCCTATGAAGGATGCTCTGATGGGCAAAAAAGTGTTTGAAATTGTTTCTAAGAACGGTGGCCTATGGAATACTTTCTGCTCTGCTAAGTATAAAGTTTCCCAAAATTTGTGGCAGTGGCCCAAGCCTAAGGGCTGCTCTCGTGCTTAGAGAGCTGTCTCCGATGGCGTCCATTGTGTATGGGACCACCGATGGCTAACATCCATGTCGGGTCTCGATTAAGTCTCTGGGAGGATCCGTGGGTACGTGGATTCGAAACTGTTGGCTAGATCGCCGACTATGCTTACAAGGCAGCCCCTGATGTGGGTTTGGAAGTGGTTTCAGATCTGCTGATTGGCAATAAATGGTCGTAGGAATTGGTGAATTCTTGGGCCAGGCCTGACCTTGCAGACAAAATCTGTTGTATTCCTATTCTTGCTAATGCAGAGGCTATGTTCTTTTGTTGGGGCCCTAAACGGGCAACTGGTTACAATACGAAGGTGTCGTTTTATCTTCTTTCTCAAGTCGAGGATGCGGGAGATAAGACTGATGATTCTCGCAATTCGAAGCCAATTGCGGTCCTTAATAACAAATGGAGTGTTCTATGGAAGTGCAAGGCATCCCCCCATGCCCTTGCGTTTGATTGGAAGCTGCTCAAAATCAAGATCCCTGGCCTACTAAAAATCTTTTAATTAGACATGGTATTAACTTGGACCCCTTATGCAGTAGATGTGCTCAACAGGAGGAGGATGCGGATCACGCGATCATTGGCTATCCTCGGGCTAAGGATATTTGGGCGGCACTTCTTGTTCGATGCACCCCCTCCTCTATTTTTGAATGGAGTAGGATATTGGTAATAAGCTTGACGGGTCGAGCGGTGGTTCAGTCCCGCAGTCTCCTAGTTAATGTAGTAGTCTGGAGTATCTAGACAGATTGAAACAAGAAAGTTTTTGACAGAAGAAAACAATCATCGAACTCTGTTGCACGCACATGTTGTGCTCGTATGTATGAATTTTTAGATGCTAACCCCTTTCCTCCTGGCGTGCAGATCATCAAGGAAACTATGAGCATTGTTTCCTATCAATGGATCCCCCCTGGTGAGGGAGAACTCAAGATCAACTTTGATGGGGCATACGATTGCACATCGGGACATGCTGGAGCTTGATTCATCATTAGAGACCAGTGGGGTAGTATACGTGCGACTGGCATGGTACCATTATGCTTGGGTCGATTTCGGTTGTGGATACAGAGATACGGGGCCTTTGGGAAGGGATCATCGCTTCCTAGAGAATGCATCACCGTGGTAAACTCTGGATTGAAGGAGATTCACTGACGGTCATTAATTAGGTGAAAAGGGAATCCGAGGATCATTATTTGCTTGATGAATTGTTGAATCGGATGAGGGAGTTCCAGGAGGTGCGGGTTAGCCACATCTTTCGTGAAGGGAACGATATGTGTTGCGAATTTTTTGGCATTCATAGTTAAATCAAGTTTGGTGTCTAGAACTTGGATAAATTCTTATCTGCCGGGCCTCGTGGACATTTCGGGTCAAGAGATCTCGAGGTGTATCTTTTCTAGGCTTTTTAGTAGGTAGGTTTAATTTCTTTACTAAAAAAAAAAAAAAATTGCAACCATGTTTTTAACGTCCGCATCTACAAAAATTAAGTTTTTATTTTTATTCCTAAACTATTCCCATCCCTAACCTTCAACCAACAAACCCTCCCCCCCTCCCTTTCCAACCCTCCACCTCTACTTCCACCTCGTCGCCCCATTATGTTGTTCCATTTTGATGTAAACCCCCCCCCCCTCCGCCACCATCCTCCTCTTATTTCCTATTGGATCCGTAACCACCATCCCGAAGATGTCGGATGGAGTTTAGCATCCACCGATATTGCCATTGCAATATCAGTGGATTTCAACCGACATTGCATTGTTGATCGAGATGTGTTAGAGTTCAGATAGGAAAGAAGAGGAAGAGGAGGAAGGAGGGCAGGGAAGGGGAAATGTAACATATGTCCTAAACACACAAGATATTGTTCGTTTTGCCCATGCCTGCACGAAGACTTCACAGGGAGGTCACACATCCTGATACTACTCTCGCCCGAGCATGCTTAACTATGAAGTTCTTACGAAATCTATAGCGAAGCACGGTTTTAAAACGCATCTTCTATATTTGAGAGGAGAAATTATAATATAAGTAGCTCAGAATCTCCTTCTTTCTAGACGATGTGGGACTAACTCAGTGGCCTTGGACACCTCACCTCATCCATCTTGGCATCATAGCCTCAGGAGTCTTGGCTCTTGGCTTATTGGATCTTGGTCGTCACAATCCACCCCCCTTAAGGGCTGCACGTCCATGTGTAGGATTAGACCACCCCCCTTAAGGGATGCTGTCGGGGTGCGGTGTGATGCACGATCGACGGTGGTTGTTGTCGGGGTGGCGTGCGATGCACAATCAGTGGTGGTTGCTGTCAGGGTGAGGTACGATGCACCAGTCGGAACCCCACCTCCTTCCTCCTCACCGGCGGTGGTCGCGTCGAGAGAGAAATGATAAAAAAGAGCAGGAAAAGGATAATTTTGGGTTTATTAAAAAATACAGAGACCTTAGGCTAAAAGAAACTTTAACAGGTCCTGTTCACAGAATGGATCTGTTGTCAGAGACGTCTCACACATTAATCCAAAAAATAAAATAAAAATACTGATTTCACCTTCTCCTCCTGATAGTATAATCCCTCGTTTATTTATTTGGCTGGACCGGCCAAGCTGTGAAAGGACAGGGTGCTAGAGCAAGGGCTAAAAGAGGTCCAGAGATCAAAACATGGGGGGCAGCATCAGCTATTTATTAATTTCATATTTCTGAGAACACGATATCAATCGATGACTAGGATTCACATGCGCAATAAGGAACAACATAATTGGAAAAAAAAAAGGCACAACAAATGCCTTGAATGAAAGTTCGTTCCACAGTAAGCCCATACCGGGAGACGAACATGGAACCTCTCCAACATGAGAGAGAGGAAGTACCACCAGGCCAAGAGTCCGTTGGTATCCCTCTTCTATTTGATGAGGGATAAGTGACTACTTCTATAAATAAATTGAATAGGAATATACTTGTATTATTGTTTACAAAAAAAATAAAAAAAAGCAATCTCCGATGCTCTTAATCATCGGTTACAGAAATAACATGAACTTTGTAATAATCATCAGCTACCATCGAGAAAGATAAGCACACGTAAATCTACTAGTGCATGCCCGTGCTTGTTGGCAGTGCAGCGGGCCGCTTTCGGCGGCAACACACCTGTCGGCACAATATTGGGCTGCATTCGGTGGCAAAACACCCACCGGACATCACCACTCCCACCCACACCGTCGTAATCGGCGGCAACACACCTAACCGCCTTCAGCGGCCACACACCCCCGGCCGACTTTGGGTCGCCTTCAGCGGCCACACACCCCCGGCTGACTTCGGGTCACCTTCAGCAGCGACACATCATAGTTATAGTACATGCCCATATCTATTGGCACTCGGGCGTGAACATGGTTTTTTTTTTTTTGGAAGGGTTTGGGGGGGGGGGTTCGATCTTATCTACACGAGAGGGGGGCGTGAAGGAAGGGGATCACAGTTTCCTGATTTGGTATTGGAACGTAAGCATGTTTTTTTTTTTTGAGATGAGCTGGGTTTTTTTAAAAAATTGTATTACCAATTATCTTTATGTTTCTTTGTTAGTCTTTGCCAGTTTGAATGTTTTGTCCAGTCTGCATGCATGTTTTTATCTAGTTAGTGTTTCATTTTGTCTAGTTAGCACAATACTGCATGCCTTGTTATATAGATTTAGAAATGGAGCATCATATATGGAGAAAAATACCCGTGGCAAAAATATAAGAGAAAAATCTTTAAAAATCACAAAATAAATAAATCAGATGACATAAAATTCCCCAAACTTTCCTTTCTTCCATGTTTCCCCCATAAAATTAAAAAGAGGAATGGTTACAAGATGAATCTGCTAAGTATGAGCCACCTTTCAATTTTCATATATGGTTGCAGGACAGAGAAATCAAAGAGAACATTCGTCTTGACAGGTGCTAACTCTTAAAAAGGTCGCTCGGGCCTTCTCGGCAACCGTGCAAGTCCAGATGAGTTTCTTCTCAGCTCCTTCCATTCGGTTATTCTTTCCTTGCTTCTACCTGAGCCACCATCTCTGGATAGCTGAGATGGGGGTGTTCAACAAAGGGGCATACCGATCGATGGCAGGGGTTACGGCTCGACCGATCCTGGACCACACACTCCGGTGGTAACCAGAAGTTACGGGAACATGGTACATGAGCTTCAGCAGCTGCAAAATCCAAACAGATAGGTGGAATACAGTTAGCATGAGTTAAGAAAACAAGAGGCTCAAGGATTCCCAAAGGATTTGATCAGTTTTACAGACAAAGTAAAGAGAAACAGATGTCTCGTCATAAAAAAATAACGGAAAAATGGAGCAGACCTGCCAGTACATGAAGGTTTGTATGATGCTGCGCTGCCACCTGCATCAGCAAAACTAGGGTTTCAGTCTTCCCCAGGGTTGGACAGAGTAGGAGAGCACAGATAGAAGGGGAATACAAAAACCCATTTAAGATCCACTCACGAGAACAGTGAGACGATGAGAAGGAAGCCCAGAGCAATCTCGGCATTTGAACTCAGGATGCCGAGTGCAGTTGCATTCGACTCTACCCACAAGCATGGTCCCTCCATGTGTTTCCTGTTTGCAAAATCAGCAGCTGACTTTAGCTTTATTCCAGTTCTAGCTGATACCAGTAATTGGACTTCAATCCCTAGACTCTTGGAGAAGATAGAGCACGTCCATCGGAACGTTTCACCAAAAAGATTGAGCAAATCCCAAGATAAAAAATGCAGAAAAAGTTTCTAAATGATAAGTAATGTCAGATGCCGATAGCCCGATCGATTGTCCACCGGGCTTTTCTTTAGTAACCCCTTCTTGTGGCACGAGGGAGGGACTTGGTCAAGCCCCTAACAGACTAATGACACACTACTAATTTCAACCCATGCTTAAAATGGTTAGTTGGGCAAGATCTACATTGCCACAAGCTGCTGCTATACCTTCTTATTTGGGTGACCCTACAATGATGACAACATAGCAAAGCCCTATCCCAACATAGGGCGAAGCACAAGACTCATACACTGCCATTCCTTGTTGACACTTGTCACATCCGGCATGGAAAGATTTATAACTTTATCATCAGATACTCGGAAGAAACAAAAATAAACCCTAGGGACACTTTTCCCATTCAAATATATAATCTATTTTGGATAGCTTTATGGACAAGAATTACATTTGTGAACCATAAAATACACAGTTGATACACCCATCAGCCTCATGGTGTTTTTCCAAAGACTTGCTTGAGGCATGAGGCAAGGTAAGACTCAAACAAGGCTTTTAAAAAATCGCTTTTATATATTCATCGAATTGAGGTGCTGCAGCTAACCTACGTTACATATTCTAGAACATATGGATGATTCTGGTGACTGGTAAGCATTTATAGGGTGTGTATCTATGATATGCTGTTGTCCAGAAAACAAAACCCTTTAAACCATGACTTCATGTCTTTGGCAAAGGTAAGACAATATCAACATCTATATCAAGAATCTCTAAACTTAGCAAAAGAACCTTAGACTTATGAAATGGATAACATCCTAGCAGCCAGGTGCCATGCAAGTTCGAACCAAGTTATTTAGGATGACACCACGGAAATTTGTCCCTCTTAGATAGTCTTTCATGCAGAAAAATTACGTAGAAGGTAAGATTTGATATAGAGAATTATATTTATCTATATGGCACAAATTACAAATCAAAGGTGGAGATGAAACCCAGTAAATAAACATATAAACTAGTTGAAATAGAAATATACACCACTAAATGAAGAAGATATGCTTACCAAATTTAACATAAAATCTGCTGAAAAGCTTGATTCAAAGCATGTAATAACACCATATGCTTATTATATCAATTGCTTATAGGCACATAAAAATTACCTGTAGAAAGACGTATGCGTGAAATTACGCTTTAATAGTTTTGCAACAGGTTCAAGTGACCAACAAAGCACAGGTATCAAAGCAACTGTCATAGAGTTCACATCAATATATATAATAATTAAATATGAAAAAAAATAAAACTTCATTAAATAGAAACTTTGTTTCAGGAGAAAATTTTTCTCAGTTTAGCAGTAGATGCAATAATGCTCACACTTAAAGTGAAGTTGAGATGTAAGAAACATAAGGCAGTATAAGAAGTGTATAAAATCCTTCGTCGCGATTACAGATTGAAACCATGGTTGGATGGCAGGCAGATTCCATGCCCTCGGTACCTGAAAAGAGCAGACAAGTGATATATTTATGAAGGTTGCTAACAGAAAAGAAGGCGACAATGGAAAGCCAGAACAAGAACATCAACACAGGCCCTCAAAGAGAAAGCTGGAAAGTTTGTAACAGTGAAAATTATTTGATTAAACTTACACCATATAGAGTGTATAAAGAATACAATGACGAACATGCGGTGCCCAACAAGGACAATCGATATGCCTTGTTCGAGAGAATTCTTGGTACAACTGGAAGAATTCCAAGCACAACCGCAACTAACACCTGCCCAGAAGCAATCATACATAATGATCTTAGTAGATAGATAAATACAATACGAGAGCGAGCCAAAAAATGTGTGGTGCACATAACTAATGCAGCATAATTTATGCAGATATGATGAAGTTGCCAGATGTTAAGCATGGCAGGAGCCAAGCTTCCCCATATCGTCTAATTAGGCATTTAAATAGCAGATGATTAAGCAATTTCCATTGCTCCCAAGGTCCATAAAGCATTCTAGGCAAAAAGGAATGGCAAAAGACATTCACAGTCTAGATGTAATCTTAAAATAACACATGAAAAGTCCGTTTGCAATACAGTACGCGTTCTAACCGGAGCATCGTATTTGCCTGATGATAGAAAAGTAATCTAGAGGCAATACAACTTCAATTAAACTCAAAGATGATTTGGATCGTGAATCAATCATGTAAAATTGTGTTGGACATAGACATGATCTACAAACTCAACAAGGAAAAAAAAAAGCCTGTGTACATCATCTTCACATTAGTCATGTCAAGGGTAGTTCCCAGCAGTTCAGTTCTTCATGATGGAATTCCCAGCTTCTTTATTCAGATATGGCTGAGAGCTACTCCCCACTATATTTATTACATGAATGAGAGTTACACCTCCAGATTATTATTTCATAGCAATGCAGCAGCAAAAGCAACATAATTAGGGAGAATGCTTTAGAGAGAATATATGTTCTAGAGGGAAAATGTTATAAATAAAGAAAATGTCGTAGAAAAAGAATGTGATAGAAAGGAACTACTGTAAAGAGAGACTATATGTTGTGGAGCGAGAAAATCTCGTTAGAGTCTTTTGAAAATTAGTTAGTGTTTTATATAGTTCTTTGAAAATTATTTGCATGACATATACTCTAAGAATCTTTGCCCTACGGGCACATGCAATGCAGATGCCCCCTAATAATGATATAAGAAAACAAGACAGTAAATGGCCAATATCTATAGTAGATAAGTCAATATTAAATCTAGGCTGGTTCTTATAGAGTTGAATAGGGGTTGTTTTGAGCTCAAAGTGGATGTAAAAAGGTGGCGGAAAGTTGGAAACTAATTTAAAACTTCATAGAAAGATACAGAAACAGGAAGGTAGACATAGGAAATATAGAAGAGAACTGAAGCATCAATTGACGAAAATGAACAGAAGAATTGAAGAAACAAAAAAGATAAACCATGGAGTAAAGATACAAACTTACAGATGTAGATAAAATAAAGAAAAGAAGGATTACTGGAGAGAAACCAAGAGATTTACAAAAAATTATATGACTAACTGGGTGCACGCCAACGATCTGATCGATCTCGAGTATCTCACGGCTTGTGCATTTGATGCATGCCACTGACGATTGGATCAAAGGTTAGGGGCACACCAATGGTCGTTTCTATTGGACAATTTGAGTAGTAGTCTTTGATTGTCATGCCATCTTTAACACCACCTTCCACCTCATCGTCCTTAGCCGGTTCCTCCAAAGGATCCTTTACCATCTGACCTTTTCTTGGCTGTTAAAAACTTGTCAAAGGGGAACTAACTTCATCAGCAAACTCCGCTACTAAGCTTTTCATTATATCTTCGATCATATATTTCAGCACTAGAGAAATTATGGATATCTCCTTCAATGTATCCATGATTTCTCCACATCCAACTTCCCTTGGTTTATTCAAGATGAAGTTTTGTTCTCATAGTAGTCCTAATAAACTTTTATTTTCCTGAATGGAGGACAAACTTGCTCTCATACCACTTGGTCCAATATAATTTACTTGTCTAACATGGGTTGATAGCACACGGCCATTAATCCAACCCTTGAGGTAAGATTCAAATTTTACATTCACCAATAAGATAACGAAAACTATTTTAAGTTACTAAAGATGAGAAGAATATTGCAAATCATTAAGCTTTCACAAAATAAGGAACTGTTATTTTGTACCCAAGCATTGATGGAAAAATGGATAGTCGTTCTATCCGAAAGCAAGGAATTTCCACGCCTTCCAGGTGGGGAAGATGTTCCAGTACTAGGTTCTGCAACACATATAAGTTTGATCAACTGAATATAACCATAAAGCATACATTTAGAACATGAAGTAATTTTCTCTAGTAGCATCTTCAGTAAAGGACAGCGATGAAAAATGGTATCAACTTTTCTCCACCTTGGTTACGAGGCTTTGCATGTTCTGTAACTGGTGGAGATGAAGAACTTGCTGATCCTCTTGCTGACTGAGAGGAGTTGCTTGAGGACATTGGCTCAACCACAAAAGCAGGATCCTAAAACAAGATAATATAATCAGGACATGAAGACCAATCATATGATAAACTAATTGAGTTTTTTTTTCCTGGCATGTTTTTGCATCAGCAGTATTTGAGAGGAAATAATGGCATAACCAAGAATTACATAGTAAATAAGCAGAGCGAAGACCAGCCTATAATCGTTAATAACAAAGCACACAACATCAAAAACGATTGGATGCACGCATGGAAGCACCACATAAAAGTAACATCAATATTTTTGAAGTTCATGATTTAATTCAAGTTACTTAAAAGAGTTCGCTACAAACAATTTTTCTGTACATGTTAGTAGCAGCCCGTTGAATCAATTTTTTTACATGTAACACTTTTGTTGGATTTTGGTTATATATATGTGACCCAACAAATGTATATGGTATACCTAAACTTTTCTTTTCTTTTTCTCTTCTTCCTTTTCATTTATATCCCCGATTCCCCATTAACTCTTAGCTCTATGGATTTTTGCATTTATAGCAACCTATTATCCCTTAAAGGGTCTAGTTAATGCAACACTAAATCTGAACTCAAAAGTAAATTTATGTTGAAGTCAGACTCGCTCTTATTATGGGACTTCACGGTTATTTAACAGACATACAAACAAGATATGAGGTGGCTTTTAATATAGGGGAAATAAGTTTAAAGTCTAGAATCTCGGCTATTAAGCAAGATGACATCAGATATGTGTGTGTACGGTGTAGAAAGAGACGGATTGAATAGGATCTCGAATTAGCATTGCTGAGGATTCTTGGATTGGTGGCATCTCTCTTAACGGATTCCTCAATTTTTTAGGTTGAGATGATAGAAGAGTCTACTTGAAGTCTTGAAGAACACTTTGTTCGGTGAAGCTAAACCATAGGATGTTGATAAAATTAAGAGCAGTTTTGACAAGAATTTGGCTGAGAAAACCGATAAAATATCCAGTCCTACAGAGGCCAAATGATAACCTAATTGAGTTGGACAACCAAAGCTAATAAGGAATACACTGTTAAAGATATTTATTGATGTAGCTGGGTGCAGATCCAATGGTTGCGGTTCATTTCATATCACGATAACATCCAAATAATTGCCAAAAGATGCAAATTTTTGTATTTAAATGCAGAAAAATATGCACTTTCAGCGCTTACAGCTCAAATCCACGAGCTTTAGTGGCTATATCCACGCCCATGAAAGAAGCAAAAGAGGGAGATAAGGAACACAATAAGTACAGTTACTCTATCAAAATATGCTGCTACTACACCTTATTCAACTCATATATCTTTTCCAAAGAGCCCTGAAAGACTTTGCAAACTAAGACTGCCAAACACTTTAATAAAAAAACAAAAGAAATTAAACTGGACACTAATCATGCCACACGAGAGAGGACAAAGCTTGTGACAAGGGAATGGGCGTAAGTAGGAGCTCAAACATATACAACTGTGCTTGTCTTTGTATTCAAAATACCTATTGAATGACAAGTCCACTTCTGTGAATTTTCATTTGTTGAAAAAAAAAGTTTATAATTAACTCATATTCTGTACTTATTTCCACCTGATCCTTATCCAAATTTGTTTAGGGCTAAAATGGATGTAGACGTAAATATCTGACTAATATCCATATTCATTTTAAATTTTTAATAATTATTGAAGTAAAATAAATATGGATATAAACATAGTTGTATATTGTCCATACCCACTCTATTTGGTGCCAAAGAGCAAGTATAGGCAAGAGTCGACCTCATTCCGCATTGAATATCCTTCTATTAGGCTAAGGCAACACCATAATAAGTAGGGCCAGCCTCATCCCTTTATTCTCTCATGAGTCATGATGATATGGTATAAAACTTTAAGCCATTAAATCTTGGCCCCTATCAGCCTCTAAGACAACCCTTCCATCCAATGATTTAAATTAACAAAAAATACACATTACATAAACACTAAACTGTTAAAAAAAACTCCCTATAAACGGAAATCTAAACTGATTTATATGCCATTTGGGGACTGATCTTTCACCTTTAACCATCAGCACTTGCTCTCCTAGAACTGAATCCAAATGGAACTGGATTTGGAAACTGCATGTCATTCCAAGGATTAAATGCTTTAAGCGAAAAGCTTCGATCCTTTCTCAAATTCTGTTACGAGGGACATGGCTATAAAGGAAGATATCATAAGGTAATATGGATCCGGAGATATCAGTCATATTCTTTTAAATTATTTGGAATGTTGGCGGGTTTGGGAAAGAATTGGAATGCATATAAATTGAAGAAAGATACAATAATGTGGAGGATCTTATTCAGCACCTTCAAGGAATCAGACAGAAGGGACCTCACTAAGGATTTGAGGAATGCTATGATCCACTTGGAAGGGGCCTCTCAATGGATTTGAGGACCTCTCAATGGATTTAAGGAATGCTATGATTCACTATAGCTTAATCGGAATGTTGTAATAGTTTGCTATTCTGTCTTACACTTCCACATAGATGAATGTTATTCACTTATTCCCTTATCAAATCATGCCTTGTATCCTTTTCAGGTAAATTCTTTCCTGGTCTAGGGGGAAACTTGTAGGGTTGCTCCCTAGTTGCATGAGCTTAAACTACATAACGAATAAGGTAGGCTTCGCTACGACGCTACCTACCAAGTGGCCTTTTAGATCCTTTGCATGACCATCCCTTGCCAAGTTGCTTGGCCATGTTTTCAGCACCGATCCTAAATGGTTGACACCAAGTTAACAGATGATCAGAAAATTATGGTCAATATTTTTCGGTGCATTCTTAATTAGCTTTGTGCATCACAGTTGACTCTATCTTGATGGGATAAGAATTGGATGATGTTTCACTATAGCTTATGGGCATATGGAAGGTCAAAATTTTGATCATATTTAAAGGGAAGTTAGATGCATTTGGGCCAAAACAATAGTACGGTCTAGGAGAAATCATGCTGACCAAGGCCAGCACTGAATATAGAATCCCCACCCCCACCCCCACCCCCTCAACACACACCCTCGTGTTCTCTCTCATCAAGCTGACTATCCAATTATGATTATAAATGAATGTGGCCACCTTCCTCGCTTCCTGGAAAACACGTTCGTGCGTGATCCGTTCTGCCAATACCCTTTAGGAATTTGATGCAATGTGTGGCACATGGAGTCTAAAAAAGGGGGTCTTCCTTTTCTTCTCCAGCATTTGCCCAGTTTTTTGAAATTCACATCAGTGTCCGTCACTATTTGAACAATATTGCTAACCCTAATTTCATCAATGAAATCGTTCACGATGAAGACCCCCCTCTTTTGGATGCTCATAGAAGAGCTTACTAATCACTAGTCTGGGACTCCCACTCAGATATCCCAAATTGCAAAGGACTGGCTGGCCACCGATTCTGGAGCATTTCGATGAGATATTGGCTTCTTGGAAAGGAAAAATCCTATCTTTAGGGGGTGGGGGGAGGTTGTCCTCTTAAATGTTGCTCACATGCCCAACCCCCTCATACCCTAGGAGTTATTGAGTTAAGCATTTCGTGATTCCATCATTTCACTTTGGTCAATCTGAAGGGAGAAGAAAAACCCTGATAATCTGTATCGCTTATAATGAAGCCATCGGAGATCTGTGATTCCTCCTCCGGTTGTCAAACAGAAGCCAATCGGGACAAAGGAAGCAGAACTGGGATTCGATGAAACGAATTGGGAAGTCGAGGAGAGAGATCTTACGATGAAGCGCTGGTAGAACTTGCGCTTGAAGTGGTCGGTGACGCCGGATCGGGAGGCCATGTGAGGCGGGATAAGGATGTTGGACCAGTACTCCGCCCATCGCGGGTCCCGATCGTACTCGTACGCCGCCGCCGCGATCCTCTTTATCCTCAGCGGATTCTCCTCCTCCTCCCCCCCCATCTCTCCTCTCTTTCTCTCTCTCTCTCTCTCTCTCTCTCTCTCTAATGATATGGTGAAGCAGACATTTCACTGGTTAGAGCGAGCAATCCAAAGGAGGTGATCATAAAACGAAGGGAGAGTGCAATGAACAAAAAACGGGACATACAGGCGGACATAGGCCGACCTGTGGCATCGGACAGCTCTCGGAGCGATGGCCGAGGAACTGAGCGATGGCGGATGCCACCCACGTCTGCATTATGTCGAAACAAATGTCGTGTTGTATGTCCAAATAGCTAATAATACCCAAAGGAATACTTGAGGCATCAGAACGTGTCAAGAATTAATTTTATTTAGTTTACCTTAAAGTTGTATTTAAGGTTTTATTTAGTTTAGCAACAGGATACCTTAAAGTTTTATTTAGTTTAAGGTCCCTATCTTTTCTGATAAATCCAAAACTATCATCCGGTTTCTTTTCTAATCTCTTCCAAGCAGCTTCGACGACGGTGGCGTTCGGCAAGAAACAGATGCGGCGGCAACAGAGGCAGCGGCGGCGGCGGCGGCAGCGGCGATTAGCTCCAACGGTAGCGTTCGGTTCGGTGGAGGATCCTAGGTCTAGGGTTCATCCCATGGCCTATAGAACTTAGGGCTAGGGTTAGGTTCAGTTCAGTTAAGCGGCGGCAGCATTCGGTGGTTCGATGGCGGCGAGCAGCTCTAGCGGCGGTGAGCATTTCGGTGGTCGGCTAGGTGGTTTACTGGTTTGGTGTCGTGCCAAAAGAAAATTTAAAATATTATGGAGGGCAATTTCGTTCACAGTATTTCAAAGTTTGTAGGTTTAACCGATCTCTTTGTCAGGACGGCTCATTAAGTCCTCCCATTTTTTTGGGTTAATTGGTAATTAATCCCTGACAAAATACATGTCTAACACACAGGACAGCAAGAAATTATTGTTAATGTGAGGTCCCTGATTTTCTTCATAAACCCGAACATGCCATCTTCTTCTCCCATTTATCTCGAGCACAGTAGCGGCTACTGGTGGAGAGGTGGGTGCGACCATCAGATGAGAAGAAACGGGGGACGAAGGGGTTCAGTTATGTTTAGGATTGCTAATTCTAGGGTTCATCCCATGGCCTATATATCTTGGGTTTAGGGTCCCAAGAAACTTATTGCCCCTCTCGTGCGGGTCTCGTGGCAATGGTTCTCGGAGATACGACGACCCCGGTTAGGTGGCCTCCTTCTCGTCGGTACGACTTCAAGAAGGCTTTGCGAACCTCGTGAACTTTCATGAACCCAACGACTTGACGAAGATCTTCTCGAAGCAGGGTGGCAACATCACAGCACAACTTTGATTCGAGAGATAGTCTTCTCGGAGCAAGGAGGTAGCACCACAGTAAGAGTTTGAGAAAACGGGAGAGGGAGAGACAGAGAGTAGGGAGAGATCCTGACTTTTTGTGTGTATTTTTCCATGGCTGCACTGGGCTTTATATAGGTCTCGGGATGTTAATGGAAGGTTGAAAGAAGGGAGGCAATCGTGGGCTGCGATTAAGCCCATTAACCCCGAACGCGTTACAGCTCGTAACGACTAGTATGCAGCGACGCTTCTCGCGTAACTGCTAGCATGCAGCAACGGTTAGTAGCCTAAAAGGAAATTAATAAATGTGAAAGGTAAATTTAGAAGTAAAAACAAAAATGAGGCAGGTGTGGACCAGCCCATTTCAGAGGTGTTATCGTGTCCCGGTCCGCGGGCGCACACACACGCGCCGCTTAGCCCAAGCCCAGCCCGGCTCGGCATGCACGCGTGCGCTTATGTGAGCTAGTGGAGCCTCTCCTCTAATGTGATGACTAGTGGGGGGAAGAGTGGAATCCCTTATAAGTTGGTAGAAGATTTCTCCCCTTACTGATATGGGACTAAACCCTTAAGTGTTTTGTGTGGTTTTCAAACACACACCCAACAAAGTCTAGGTTTGGTTCGGCGGAAGCGAGCAGCATCCACGGTGGCGAGTAGTGGAGGCGAGAAGCTCCGGCGGGAGGTTCGGTTGGATTCGATCAGATTCAGAAAAAGAGATAGCATTCAAAATGAGAATTTAAAAGACTGTGGATTACATTTTGGTTTGAATCATTCATTTGTCATGTAGCTTTAAGTGATATCTTCCCCTATTTTTTTTTTATAAACTCACACCTACCAAAGTGGAACCCGTACATTAAATAAGCATGTACAAAAATACTTATTGTATGAATAAGCAACATCCAACAACCAAGATGAAAAATAAAAAAACCACAATTGTTTACATTGTAAGGACCGAGCTTGACCAGCATCAAAAAAAATTTCTTGTTCAAGTGTGACAAACAACCGAACAATCAAAGTTTCTCAACTTTTTTTTTTTTTGAAACCTTCTTTTTTTTGTTGAAGGCAAATTACAAAAACCTAGGGCTGGCAATTTCGGACCTGACACAAGGTTAGCGGGTCTGGGTCAAGGCTAAACGGGTTCGGGTCGTAAATGGGTTGACACGATAGACCCGTTTAATAAACGGGTCGGGTCTGGGTTTAGGGTCTGGACACGATAGACCTGTTTAAAATTCAACGGCTCGTGTCGGGTCGGTTCTACCCACAATCCAATACTGTAATATATAGTATCAGCGGGTCTATCGGGTTAGGTCGGGTTGAGTCGGATTGGGTCGGATCGGGTCAACTGAATAAACCCGTGTGGTAAATGAGTCTTATCGGGTCTACCCGTTTATAAACGGGTCGGGTACGAGTTTAGGATCTAGTCACGATTAGTTAAACGGGTCATGTCCAGGTCTAGGGGTTTTGGACACGACCCGAAACTAGACACGACACGAACCCGACCCATTGCCACCCCTACAAAAACCTCCCTTGAACTATGCACCTCGTTTAATATTGGTCCCTCAGCATCTTTCTTGAACAATTTGAACCCCGAACTATGCTTTGTTTGCATTTAGCCCCCATTTGTCAACTTTTTACCCCAAAAATGCCCTTCTCAATTTTCAATAAGCCCCGATATGTTTGAAAATATTTAGCTTATGCTTACTACATAAGGGTCTTTTAAGAATAAAAATTAATGAAGGGGCTAAATGCAAACGGAGCACTGTTTGGGGTTCAAATTGTTCAAGAAAGAAGTTGGAGGGACCAATATGAAACAAGGTGAATATTTCAGGGGTGTTTTCTATAAATTTGCCCTAAAAACTAGTAGCAATGACCTACTGAGGAGATCAAAGAGTCTTCTACATATGTGTAATCAGAGTTGAATCCGTGTAAGATTGGTAAGGCCAAATCAGGCCCGTCCTTCGTTGGCCTGATTTAATTTTGGGTAAATTACACCTTGCCCCCCTGAAGTTTAGTTCTAAAACACTTAACCCCCCTATACTTAAAAACTACATTGTCCCACTTTCAATTCAGTTTTGATGGGATAAAACTACCAAAGAAGGAAATTGAGTAGTTGACAAAGGGCGTATTGTGCTAACATTTCAAAGTTTAGGGAGCGATTTGGAACAAAATAAACTACAGGGGGTTAAGTGTTCTAGAGCTAAATTTCAGGGGGCAAAGTGTAATTTACCTTTTAATTTATAGACATTGGACATCTATCTAATTAATTTCGTTTGGCATGATTACACAGACAAAAAAAAAAAACTGCCAATACTGGTTCCAAGCTCAGATGAGAAAGATCAAGTTGGATGTTAGATTAAAATTCAGTTGGAAAAAAAAAATCAAACGATGAAATAGATTTCGATAATTTATGTATTACTTAAATATTATTACAGGCATTTTTATGCACAATCCTGTGTACGCAATGAATTGGAGTGTTGATGTCGCTCTACAGTCTACACATGGTCTACTGTATCGGGGACGAAAATTATTGGGAATTCAATCGACTGAGGCCGCATCCCACTGGTAGAGTACTCAGCCCCCTAGTCAGCAGGCCGCGGAATCGAATCCCACGAGCTCTCCATCCCGTCACTGTGGCAGGCTTATCTCTCGCCTTTGCGGTAGTTTATCTGTGCTCATGTGTGGGAATTTACAGGCAAAGATATGGTTTGAACCTTGGTCTATCTTGTGCTCTAAGTACTAACAATCAATGTTATCAAGTCGGAAGTCAAGAAAAAGTCGGCAAGAAAAAAAAAACAAAAAAAAATCGATAAATTATATATATATATATATATATATATATATATATATATATATATATATATATATATATATATATATATATATATATATATATATATATATATATATATATATATATATATATATATAAAATAAGCTACAGTTTTGTGGGGGGTACAAAGAACGGTCGTGATCTGTCTTTGAGGGGGAGATAGAAAATCTATATAATAAGCTACAGTTTTGTGGGGGGTACAAAGAACGGTCGTGATCTGTCTTTGAGGGGGAGATAGAAAAGAGGGGCTAAGATAAGCTGATGTAAGGGTGAGTGCGATTCATCTGGGTAGGGGAGAACGGTTGAAATTGCATGGAATTAAGATGGAGGGTTGAAATTGGTAAATGAAAAAATAAATAAGGGAAGGACTCGATTGTAAAGAAAAAAAAAGTTAGAACTGTTTGGAGGTCTTTTATGTAAAAAATATAGCTGCCATCTATATACGTGGTCCCCTTCCCCATAATTGCTTTCCGATTCAGTTTTAATTGCATTTATAGTTACATTACAAAAAAAAACCGAAAAGATGATCACAACCGTCGGTTTTTGTCCGCGTGATTAAGTTGCCCCGATCCGACTGCCCATTCCTCTCTCCTCTCTCTCTCTCTCTGTTTCTCTTGATCACCCCTTGCGCCGCTCTCCTATCCTCTGTCACGCCTCTCTCTCTCTCTCTGTTGTGATAGCTTGGGCCGAAAGAAAAAGAAACCAAAGAAAGAAGTTCGGAGGGATAGAGATGTGCGATCCGGTCAGATGAGTTTACACGAACGGCTATAGAGAGAGAAATGGAAGCTGATCGGGTATATGGATGGTTAGGATCCGATTTAGAAAGAGATGAAAGATATGGAAAGAGAGAGATTATCGGACTAGAGATAGAAAGTAGGAAACGGGAGATCTAGAGAGAGAGAATCTCGAGTAGGAGAAAGAAGATCGGTTGAGAGGTGAGACGTTCGGTTGAGAGAGAGGAGCTCTGATGGGATCCGGTTTTAGAGAGAGAAAGGAGAGAGAAGCGGAAGAGAAGAGGTGAGTCCCGGGCGGCTGTGATCGCATGGGTTTGGGTTGCTAAGTGGGGCGGTTAGAGAGAGAAAAACAAGGAGAAGAGAGAGAAGATAGGGCTCTGATCGGGTAAGGAAGAGAGAGGCTGGGCACTAGGTTTGGACGGTTTTGATGGGTTGGGCGGTTGGGATTCAAGGTCGCATGCATGGGTATCACAGCTTGGGTTTGTGGCACGGGACGACTGTGATCATCTGGGAGTGAGAGAGTGTGCTGGGTGTATCACAGCTTAGGTGTATCGGTAAACATGCATGCATTGTTATTGCATGGAAGGGATTGGCGATCGGACGGCTGCAATCGCTTTGGGTTTGTGGCTTCAGGTGATGGCTGCATGCATGAGGTTGTAAGGGATGCTAGAGACGGCTGCATGCGATCGGACGGTTGTGATGAATGAATATAAAAGGGTAATAGAGATGAGCGGCTGCATGGGTTTTAAAGGGAGAGATGCATGGATGGGATCATGGATCGGACGGCTGTGATCAATGGGGGAGGAGGTGTGAAGTGGGTTTCCATGCATGGCTATAAGGGATGGTTTGGTGCACACAGGTTGGGTTGATGTGAGGGAAAAGAATGGCTGCGATGAGGTCTGTATGGGAGTGCTGGACGTCAGGGAATTAGGGGGTTTGGGGGCACGTGGGAAACTTGGTTACCATCATCCGAATCAACTCCATCATTGCTCATTTGCATTCGTGTAGTCATCTTCTGGTTCGAGCCAAGCGCTGCATCGACTTAATGAAATCTTCTCTCAACTGAATCATCACAATCATCTGTCTCTTGGATGTTCTTTAGAGATAGCCTTTGAACGAGCTGTACAGTCTCCATCAAATCGTCGCGAGAATATCCACGGCTTGGTCATGAAATCCTTGAGCTGACTGCATCGAAAACCGGATCGATTTCCTGAAAGACACACATGAAATGACGCTTATCAGGTTTAAACACGATTATCGATAAAAGGATAATTTGGACTTTCGGGCTCTATATTTTTCATGCATGCAATGTATGAGAGCGAACCAATATACCGTTAGGTTCGTATAAAAGTCAATTATGTAGTAATGCAAAGAGAATCATGCAGTTTACGTGTATTATGAAAGTTTTACGTAACAAACTGATGATATATGCTTGAGAATAATCGGATAATTTGTATAAAGTGGTCGCTCAACACTCTCCTGTAGCTATCCTGTAGCTATGCAACCCTCTCTCTCTCCTCAAGTCGTCAGCAGCACCACCGAAGGGGAGCGGTGAGCGGATCCCCCTCCTGTAATCTGCACCTCCAGATCCGGCCCTCGCGCAACCCTCCATCCCGGCGACCACCTCCAGATCCGGCTCGGGTTCGGGATCGACGGCATCGGCGGGCGCGGAGCGGGGCTCGGGTGCGGGCTCGACGGTAGCGGCGGCAACGGCGGGCGCGGAGCGAAGCGGAGGGGCGGCCGGGCTTGATGGCTGCGGCGGCGACCGGGTGGGGCGCAGGCGGGGCGCAGGCCCCCTCTCTCTCTTAACTCTCTCTGCTCTCTTTCTCTCTCTCTCTCGAACTCTCTGTTCTCTTTCTTCTCTCACCCACTCTTTCACTCTCTCTCTCTCTCTTTTTCTTTTTGTTTTTCTCTCTCTCACCTCTCTGTCTTTTTTTTTTGTTGCAGCCCGGGGGGGGGGGGGGGGGGGGGGGGGAGAAGTCGTCGGGTTGGGGGTCGGTTGCCGGAGACGGAGATGAGGGGAGGTCGGGAGATCGGGCGGATAGAGGAGGGAGGAGCGTGCTGCTCCCACAGTCAGACTGCTTCCTTCCCCTCTCCGACGATGGGTTCCACCAAATCTGCAGCATCTCCGGCCGACCCTTAGCCCCTTCCGACCTTCAGCATCTTCGACCCTCTCCTTCTCTCGGGCTGAAGATTTTTTATTACCCCACAAGCTGGAAGCAGGGCTGTTAATCGGCTCGGGCCAGTGCAAGGCTCACAAATGTGGGTTTCCACCGATGATTTTTTCAACCCCTCGAAATATATTGTGTTGCCCTTGAAATTTTTTGCGTGCTCTCGGGCACATGGTTTTCGCTATCTAATGTGGGCACCCTTGCCAAATGTGGGTACCACCGAACAAATTTTGATGCCCCCGTCGAATGTGGAAACTATGTATAGGTTGGGGGGCTCAATTAAGTTGTGAATTAGATTTGCCAAATGTGGGCGTTGCCGACGAATTAGGTTGTTTTCCTCATGTGTGGGCTCCCCATCCGAATGTGGGTGTCCCCATTGATTATGGGCATCGCCGAACCAATTTTTCGCCTTACTCGAGTGCCTACAAACACGAGAATCATCATCGCTTATGAAATATTGTCACTACCCTCAAACTATTACCATTGCTCACGAAATATTGTTATCACCCTCGAAATATTATATCGCTTTTAAAATATTTTGTTGTCATTTTTAAAATATTATCACTTTCCTCGAAATATTGTCCTCGCTCTCGAAATCTTTTTCGTGCCGACAGGCACGGGCATTACTAGTCTATATAATAAGCTACAGTTTTGTGGGGGGTACAAAGAACGGTCGTGATCTGTCTTTGAGGGGGAGATAGAAAAGAGGGGCTAAGATAAGCTGATGTAAGGGTGAGTGCGATTCATCTGGGTAGGGGAGAACGGTTAAGATTGCATGGAATTAAGATGGAGGGTTGAAATTGGTAAATGAAAAAATAAATAAGGGAAGGACTCGATTGTAAAGAAAAAAGAAGTTAGAACTGTTTGGAGGTCTTTTATGTAAAAAATATAGATGCCATCTGTATACGTGGTCCCCTTCCCCATAATTGCTTTCCGATTCAGTTTTAATTGCATTTATAGTTACATTACAAAAAAAAAACCGAAAAGATGATCACAGCCGTCGGTTTTTGTCCGCGTGATTAAGTTGCCCCCGATCCGACTGCCCATTCCTCTCTCCTCTCTCTCTCTCTGTTTCTCTTGATCACCCCTTGCGCCGCTCTCCTATCCTCTGTCACGCCTCTCTCTCTCTCTCTCTCTCTTGTGATAGCTTGGGCCGAAAGAAAAAGAAACCAAAGAAAGAAGTTCGGAGGGATAGAGATGTGCGATCCGGTCAGATGAGTTTACACGAACGGCTATAGAGAGAGAAATGGAAGCTGATCGGGTATATGGATGGTTAGGATCCGATTTAGAAAGAGATGAAAGATATGGAAAGAGAGAGATTATCGGACTAGAGATAGAAAGTAGGAAACGGGAGATCTAGAGAGAGAGAATCTCGAGTAGGAGAAAGAAGATCGGTTGAGAGGTGAGACGTTCGGTTGAGAGAGAGGAGCTCTGATGGGATCCGGTTTTAGAGAGAGAAAGGAGAGAGAAGCGGAAGAGAAGAGGTGAGTCCCGGGCGGCTGTGATCGCATGGGTTTGGGTTGCTAAGTGGGGCGGTTAGAGAGAGAAAAACAAGGAGAAGAGAGAGAAGATAGGGCTCTGATCGGGTAAGGAAGAGAGAGGCTGGGCACTAGGTTTGGACGGTTTTGATGGGTTGGGCGGTTGGGATTCAAGGTCGCATGCATGGGTATCACAGCTTGGGTTTGTGGCACGGGACGACTGTGATCATGTGGGAGTGAGAGTGTGCTGCCGTGCTGGGTGTATCACAGCTTGGGTGTATCGGTAAACATGCATGCATTGTTATTGCATGGAAGGGATTGGCGATCGGACGGCTGCAATCGCTTTGGGTTTGTGGCTTCAGGTGATGGCTGCATGCATGAGGTTGTAAGGGATGCTAGAGACGGCTGCATGCGATCGGACGGTTGTGATGAATGAAAATAAAAGGGTAATAGAGATGAGCGGCTGCATGGGTTTTAAAGGGAGAGATGCATGGATGGGATCATGGATCGGACGGCTGTGATCAATGGGGGAGGAGGTGTGAAGTGGGTTTCCATGCATGGCTATAAGGGATGGTTTGGTGCACACAGGTTGGGTTGATGTGAGGGAAAAGAATGGCTGCGATGAGGTCTGTATGGGAGTGCTGGACGTCAGGGAACTAGGGGGTTTGGGGGCACGTGGGAAACTTGGTTACCATCATCCGAATCAACTCCATCATTGCTCATTTGCATTCGTGTAGTCATCTTCTGGTTCGAGCCAAGCGCTGCATCGACTTAATGAAATCTTCTCTCAACTGAATCATCACAATCATCTGTCTCTTGGATGTTTTTTAGAGATAGCCTTTGAACGAGCTGTACAGTCTCCATCAAATCGCCGCGAGAATATCCACGGCTTGGTCATGAAATCCTTGAGCTGACTGCATCGAAAACCGGATCGATTCCCTGAAAGACACACATGAAATGACGCTTATCAGGTTTAAACACGATTATCGATAAAAGGATAATTTGGACTTTCGGGCTCTATATTTTTCATGCATGCAATGTATGAGAGCGAACCAATATACCGTTAGATTCGTATAAAAGTCAATTATGTAGTAATGCAAAGAGAATCATGCAGTTTACGTGTATTATGAAAGTTTTACGTAACAAACTGATGATATATGCTTGAGAATAATCGAATAATTTGTATAAAGTGGTCGCTCAACACTCTCCTGTAGCTATGCAACCCTCTCTCTCTTCTCAAGTCGTCAGCAGCACCACCGAAGGGGAGCGGTGAGCGGATCCCCCTCCTGTAATCTGCACCTCCAGATCCGGCCCTCGCGCAACCCTCCATCCCGGCGACCTCCTCCAGATCCGGCTCGGGTTCGGGATCGACGGCACCGGCGGCAGCGGCGGGCGCGGAGCGGGGCTCGGGTGCAGGCTCGACGGTAGCGGCGGCAACGGCGGGCGCGGAGCAGAGCGGAGGGGCGGCCGGGCTTGATGGCTGCGGCGACGACCGGGTGGGGCGCAGGCGGGGCGCAGGCTGTTGGGTGTGTGTGTGTTAAAACCACACTTTTAGTCCCATATCGGTCAGGGGAGAAATCCCCTACCAACATATAAGGATTTGCCCACTTCCCCCCACTAGTCATCACACTAGAGGAGGGGCTCCACTAGCTCACACACGTGCGCGCGTGTGTGCCGTGCCGAGCCGAGCCGGGCCGGGCTTGGGCATGGGCTGGGCGGCGCGTGTGTGTGCGCCCGCGGACCCGGACACGATAGCACCTCCTAAATGGGCTGGTCCGCACCTGCCCTCTTTTTGTTTTTTGCTATTAAGTCCTTCCCCATTTATTAAATTCCTTTTTGGCTACTAGCCGTTTTGCATGCGACCCGTTGCTGCATGCGAGCCGTTACGAGAGCTATAACGTGCGAGGTTAATGGGCTTAATCGCAGGCCATTAACCGCTCCCCTCTTTCAGCCTCCCATTAACAGCCCGAGGCCTATATAAGGCCCGGTGCAGCCATGGGATGTACACACTCCGAAAATCGGAATTCCTCCCTGCTTACTGCCTCTCTCTCTCCCATTCTCTCGTGCCGTGTTGCTGTGGTGCTGCCCCTTTGCTCCGAAGAGACTCCCTCTCTCGGACCAAAGCCTTGCTGCGGTGCTGCCTCCCGGCCTCGAGAAGATCGTCATCGAGTCGCTGGGTTCCTGAAAGTCTACGAGGTTCGCAAAACCTTCTTGGAGTCGTGCCGACGAGAAGGAGGTCGCCTGACCGGGGTCGCCGTATCTCCGAGAACAATTGCCACGAGACCTGCACGAGGGGGGCAATAAGATTCTTGGGACAGTGCCTAGCACGCTTCGACCACAGGCCAGAGTTTCTAACTCTTCTTTTGTCCTAACATTAGATCTAAAATAATCGACTTGCATCTAATAGAGAAATCTAAATAATTAGATATATTTTAGATAGATTGTATCTCCCTTTTAGAAAAGTTCGGCAAGGTGAATGACGGTTCCATAGAACCCGCTCTGCCTTGGCAAACAATTTCTAAAAGAAATTTGTGCCTTGTCCTTGTTTGCGAAATTAACATTTGCTAATCAATTTTGATATTAATAATTTGATTAAATCCTAAATTTGCTAGTTTAGAACGATTAGATTTCCAACACAGGCCCCCTCTCTCTCTTAACTCTCTCTGCTCTCTTTCTCTCTCTCTCTCGAACTCTCTGTTCTCTCTTTCTCTTTATTCTCTTTCTTCTCTCACCCACTCTTTCACTCTCTCTCTCTCTTTTTCTTTTTGCTTTTCTCTCTCTTGTGGGTGCAAATTTTGGCATAAATCCACCACGGGACCCACCGGCCCTGCCTGGTGGGCCCACGAGGACTACCACGGGACCCACCGGCCCTGCCTGGTGGGCCCACGAGGACTACCACGGGACCCACCGGCCCTGCCTGGTGGGCCCATGAGGACTACCACGGGACCCACCGGCCCTGCCTGATGGGCCCACGAAGACTACCACAGGACCCACCGGCCCTGCCTGGTGGGCCCACGAGGACTACCACGGGACCCACCGGCCCTGCCTGGTGGGCCCACGAGGACTACCACGGGACCCACCGGCCCTGCCTGGTAGGCCCACGAGGACTACCACGGGACCTACCGGCCCTGCCCGGTAGGCTCTCGAGTCTAGAGAATCCTATAAATAGCAGAGCCTTCGAATGTAAAAGGATCGAAAATCTAAAATCCTGAATTCTGATTTCCACTCTGAGATCTGACTTTCAGAACCAGAGCTCTGGGATTTTCTAACTCCGATCTACCATCTCTCGTTGATCTTCTTTTCTCTTTCGAAGGGATTAGAAGATCTCCAGTGACACTCGGCCTGTCGAGGTCACTTCAACAGAAGTGTTAGTGAATTCGGGTTGCTCCCTATAGCACGGAGACGTAGGCTTCGGCTGAACTCCGAGATCACATCTCGTGTCACAATTTCTCTGATTGCATTCCTCTGTTTGCATATCAAAAGGCTTCGACTTCAATCAACAGATCGATCAACGATCTTCGACATCAACTTCGACTTCAATTGACTGGTGCTGCGAGAATCTTCGGGTCGGCACGAAGATTTTCCCCCACAGTTTGGCGCCGTCTGTGGGATTACGAGCGAAAAGCTGTGTTCTCTCTCTCTACTTCGACTACCAGATCAATAGCCAAACTTCCTCGCCCCCTCGGTTGATCAGACAACTGATCGGACATCGGCAATCTCGTTGTACCCTTCGCACTCTGAATGGCGAGAACCAAACACCAGGGTCAACCAGAAGGAAGTAACACTCAACATCAACCTCGTCCTGAGACTCGTTCAATGAGTCAAAGGCTCAATTTCGGACAGCCCCTTGCTGTCCCCGAGATGGGGGTTCATTCAGGAAGCGGGAGATCGGTCGATCGACCGATCGCCCCTCATCCTCATCAATCAATTGGGCAGACTGTCCCTGCTCCTGCTGAAGATCCTCCATCGACTTACCAGATCTCTGCAATCGATTTCCAACTACTCCAATTGGCGAAGCAAAACGCCACCCTCACTGCTGAGAGGGATGCTCTGAAGAAGGCAGCTTCCGAAGCTGGAATTGCTATTCCGATCCCCTCCGCAAGTGAGAGGGTTGATCCTCCTCGACATTCAATTCACTCCGAACAACGGAGGTCAATGGGCACTGATGCTCTCGAGAGGATTCGACGCGACCCAACTCCCTCTGCTGCTCTTGGAAGCAGAGTGTCTGGGATCGTCTTGAAGACGAGTCCTCCCAATCCTCATCTGGTCGTAACTGCGACAAAAGAGCACCATCGAAGCTCAACATGCCAAGGAAGCACCAAATGAAAGGCGCTCCTTCAAAGAGTAGAGTCTCCCCTTCCATTCCACTCCAACATGGACTTGGATCGGACCTTCGACACCGACTTCGACCAGCAAACACTTCAATGCCAGAGCAAGACCTTGCGATCTTGCCTCTTGACCCACCTCTAGGTCGAGGACATGGTCGTAGGGACGGTTACTCCTCTGCCGGGCCACTACATCGAAGTCTCTTCGAGACCACCTTTCCAAGAGGATGGAGAACTCCTATCCTCCCCAAATTCAACTGTATCAGAGGAGATCCAAGCCTCCATATACTTGCTTTCAAGCAAGCTCTAACGCCACACGAAGAGGAAAACAACGTGCTCTGCCGCACCTTCGCGGGAAGTCTCGATGAGCCTTCGCTCGACTGGTATCACAATCTCCGAGCTGGGTCCATCACCCAGTTCGGTGTTTTGGCTAACCTCTTTGTGCAGCACTATCAACTCAATCTAAAGCCAGAGAAGAAACTCGATTCTCTCTACCGACTAAGGATGGGTGCAGACGAGACTCTTCGCAGCTTCACGAGGAGGTTTCGCAACGAGCATGCTGCTCTCTCTGGAAGACATCTGGATGATGAAGCCATCATGTTGGCTTTCCAGAACGCTCTCCGTTTCGATCTACACATCTACAACGACTTCATCCGCAATCCCCCTCCTTCTCTGGGTGCAATGTTTGACCGAATTCAAAGAGAGATTGAGGTGGAAGACGATCAAGTCGCTCGGAAAGGGCGAGAAACTAAGAGAAGGCCTGCTGAAAGAGAAGCTCCTAAGTATGCTGCAAAGGCTCACAACGCTGAAGCAGCAGCCCCTCCGGCCAACAAAAGATCAAAGAATGATGGACGTCGATCTCCAACGAAGACCACTTTCACCGAGTGGAATATGCCGGTCGAACAGATACTCGACCGCATTCAACATGAAGAGTTCGTTCGGAGGCCTAATCCTCTTCAGCCGAATTCCAAATTCACAGCAGACAAAACAGTCTACTGCGACTTCCATCGAAGTCATGGCCATTCCACCGATCGGTGTTTTCGGCTGAAATTCCATCTTGAAGACCTATTGCGAGAAGGCCATCTTCAAGAGTTTGTTAGAGGCGGACACAATCAACATCGGACCTCTGCAAAGGGGAAAGAAGTGTGTTGGATACATCAAATCTCCTCTAACCGGCAAACTATCTCTGTGAATGCCAATGTTTTTGGTATTCATGGAACATTGCACAATCAAAGTCTGACTGGGAAAGAGGTGGATCGCCAAGTTCGACGCATCTTCCACGTTCGTTCTACTGCGAGCAAAGAGGATACCTGGATCGAGAAGCCCATCGAAGGTCTTGCTTGGCCATCCATAGTCTTCAACGACACTGATCTTCAAGGAGTTCATACTCCACATCGAGACCCCCTGGTCTTGAAACTCATCATCGACGGCAGCACTGTCAACCGGATCCTCATCGACACCGGAAGCTCTATCGACATTATGTTCTCAGACTGTTTCAAACGTCTGGGACATAAGTATCAAAGCCTCGATGTCGTCCCGACTGTGATCACCGGCTTCAATGGTGAACAAAGCATCACAGTGGGCGAATCCAGATTTACCATCGACCTCAGCCGAGAGACTCGAGTCTCGGTGAGGTTTGCAATCGTCGAAGGAATGTCTAGCTACAACGCCATTCTTGGGCGACCATTCCTCCATCAGATCAATGCCATCTCCTCCTCTTACCATCAACTACTCAAATTTGCAACTGGAGAAGGCATCGTCTGCATTCGAGGAGATCAGCAAGCTGGAAGGTCTTGTGAAGCTGCTGCGGCAAAGACAGATCGAAAGATTAACATTGCTCCTCCAAAGCGGCCACGAGATGAAGCTGGTCCCTCTTCCAAATAGCAATCAAAGGAGATTCCGCTGACCGAACCTCCACCAATCGAATGGGAAGCATCACCTTCAATTGAAGAAATCATCCCGATCAATATAGGCAGCGGAGATCTCCCTCGACAAACATTTATTGGTACCGGTCTTAGCGACGCAGAAGTGCAAGACATGGTATCCTTCCTTCAGTCCAATATCGACGTCTTTGCTTGGTGTTTCGAAGACATGCCTGGTATCAATCCAGATGACGCTTGTCACCGACTTGCGATCAAAGAAGAGGTGAAGCCTGTCAAGCAAAAGCCTCGCACCATTCGACCAGAGCTGCAAGTTGCTGTTCAAGAAGAAATTACCAAGCTACTCGCAGCCGGATTCATCCGAGAAGTAGAGTATCTAACTTGGATCTCTAATATAGTGGCTGTTCCAAAGAAGAATGGGAAAGTCAGAGTCTGCATCGACTTTACAAATCTCAACAAGGCTTGCCCCAAAGATCCTTTTCCCATGCCAAGGATAGATAGACTCGTCGACGCCACTGCCGGCCACGAGCTATTGTCCTTCATGGATGGGTATTCCGGATATAATCAAATTCCGCTCCACGCTGATGATCAAGAGAAGACATGTTTTGTGACTAGCCGAGGCCTTTATTGCTACAATGTCATGCCATTCGGCCTCAAAAATACTGGTTCCACCTATCAAAGGCTAGTCACCAAAATGTTCGAAGATCAGATCGGTCGTAACGTCGAAGTCTATGTCGATGATCTCCTCACTAAGAGTTCCGTTCGGAGCAAACATCTATCTGATCTGGCTGAAACCTTCCAAGTCCTCCGAAAGTATCGAATGAAGCTCAATCCAGCCAAGTGCGCTTTCGGAGTTCAATCTGGCAAATTCCTGGGTCATCTTGTGACCAGGAGGGGTATTGAAGCCAATCCTGATCAAATTCGAGCCATCATCGATATGCCTTCACCTACAAATCGAAAAAAAGTTCAACGCCTCACTGGAAGGTTAGCAGCACTCAATCGATTCATTTCAAAATCTTCCGACAAATGCAAACCCCTCTTCGACAAACTACGAAAGGCGGATACATCCGGCTGGAGTCCAATCTGTGAAGAGGCATTTCAAAGCATCAAGAAATATCTGGTGCAAGCTCCCATCCTGACTGCTCCATTGCCAAAAGAAGACTTGTGGCTCTATCTGGCCGTGACCGATCAAGCAATCAGCGCGGTCTTAGTCAGTAGAAGAGAAGGCGTCGAACATCCAGTCTACTACATCAGCCACACTCTTCTTCCGGCTGAAACTCGCTATTCGAAAACTGAGAAAGTTATCCTGGCCTTGCTCACTGCATCGCGTCGTCTCCAACCATATTTCGTCTCTCACCAGATCACTGTCATTTCAGAACACTCGCTCAAAGATATCATTGACAAAGCTGGTCGAGCTGGTCGAATGACCAAATGGGTGATCGAAATGAGTGCTCTGGGGATTCAATTCGAATCTCGCACTTCTATCAAAGGTCAAGCAATTGCTGATTTTCTAGCTGACTTTCCAGTTGAAGACCCCATCATTTGGGAAGAAGATGTCGACATGCGCTTGGAAGATGAGGATAATCCTCCGATCAATCCTGCAACAAAAATTGATCCAAGTCTTGAAGTTATTGCTGCAACTCCTCCTTGGAAGCTTTATACTGATGGAGCATCAAGTTCGATCGGTTCGGGAACTGGGATAGTTTTAATATCCCCCGAACTTGATCATCTCCAGAAGGCCACTCTCCTTGGATTTAGTGCCACCAACAACGAAGCTGAATACGAAGCACTCATTTCCGGACTCGAAATGGCAGAATCCCTGGGGGTAGATCGAATCATCATCTATAGCGACTCCCAGTTGATCATAAGGCAAATCAATGGAGAGTACACAGCTCGTGAAGAAAGAATGCAACTCTACTTAGCTTTAGTACGACGTCTTCAACAACGTTTTACTACAATTGAGTTCGTTCAAATTCCAAGAGCAGAAAACCGAGAAGCAGATGCCTTAGCTAATGCTGCCTCAGTTCTGGGAGACTCGCTTGGAGGAAGGCAAGTACAGATCAATTATCAAGAAATGCCCAAGACCATCCCCGATCAACAGATCCTTACTACTACAAAAGGATCTGGGGGTGGAGATCAGCTTGAAGATTGGAGACGACCAATTCTTGACTTCTTCAAACATGGCAAAATGCCAGAAGATCCAAATCAAGCCCGAAGACTTCAAAGGAAGCTCCCATGCTACACTATTCAAGGAGAAGATCTGTACTTCAAATCTCACAACGGGATGTTGCTCAAGTGCCTTGGTCCAGAGCAAGCACAGTCAATCCTGATTGATATCCACTCTGGAGCTTGTGGAAATCATTCGGGGGGAAGATCTCTTGAAGCCAAGACGAAGCTACAAGGGTACTACTGGCCAACAATGGCAAGGGATGCTCAACAAGTCGTTCGAAGATGCGAGCCTTGCCAACGACACGCTCGAGCTATCCATCTCCCTGCAGATGAACTTCATCAATTATCAAGCCCCTGGCCTTTCCATCAATGGGGGTTAGATTTCTTGGGTCCTTTCCCTCCAACTCCAAGCAAGAAGAAATATCTACTGCTGGCTACTGATTACTTCACCAAATGGGTTGAAGCTGTGCCCCTCTTTCGAGAGACTGACGACGAAGTGATCAAATTCATTCGGCACAACATCTTCTCAAGGTTTGGCACACCTCAAGTTCTTGTTGCTGACAATGGAGCTCAATTTGACTCAGACAAATTCCGAGAGTTCTGTCTGAACAACGGTATCAAGCTATTCTATTCAACTCCAAGATATCCTCAATGCAATGGTCAAGCTGAAGCCTCAAACAGAGCTATACTTGATATACTCAAGAAGAAACTCAACGACAAGAAAGGATTGTGGGAGCAAGTCCTACCTGAAGTTCTTTGGGGGTATCGCACAACTCCGAGAAGATCCACAGGGTTCTCACCCTTTCGTCTAACATATGGATCGGAAGCAATACTCCCAACAGAAAATATATCAAGTACTTTGAAGACCAAAGCTGTTGAAGGAGGAGTCAATGAAGAACTTCGGATCAATGATCTAGACTTCTCTGAAGAACTACGAGATCAAGCTTCTCTTCGTGTAGCCAAGTATCAACAGAAGATCAAAAGAGCCTATGACAAGAAAGTCCACAAGAGACAGTTCCCAGTGGGTAGTTTAGTTCTCAGAGCTGTTTTCTACAATACCAAAGAGCACAGCAGTGGAAAGCTTGCTCCCAACTGGGAAGGTCCATATATCATTGAATCAGTAGGAAGCAAAGGTTCTTACAGACTGATCACACCAGAAGGAGATAGATTGCCTCGAGCTTGGAATTCTAGACACCTTAAGATGTTCTACCCATGATGTAAATTTTTGTGATGAATAAAGTTCTCTTTCAAAGTGTTCAAATATGCAACTGTTCAATTTTTCAATTCAAGTTCTGAAGCAGTTTCAAGTTATCCATATTCAAGCTACCAGGTCTTTTAACAAGTTTGGGAGTTAGAGTTGCGACTCAACCCCTTACTAGCAAATGTTAAAAACTAACCGCATTCGAGTTATCAAGTCTTAACAAGTTTGGGTGTTAGAGTTGCGACTCAACCCCTTACTGGCAAATGTTAAACTGACTTTCAAATTTCAATATTCAATTTCAATCAATTTCTACATCGTTTAACAGGTTTGGGTGCTTGAGTTGCGACTCAACCCCTCACATTCAAGTGTTATACGAATTCCAGTCCAATTTTCAAAGTTACATTCAAAAGATTGTATCTATTCTAATACTATTGAGATCATGATAGTCAAAGGCATTCAATTCAAGAGACATTCAATTTTCGAACACCAAGAAGATCTTTTATTATCAAAATATGTCAGATACAAGGAGCTGTTACATTTCAAAAATTTACAAGTACAACAACGAAGAAGAAGAAAAGTCTCAGGGCTTGGCCACGCTCTTCGCATGCGACTTCTCCCCTTCAGATCCAGGACGAGCTTTACTCGCCACTGATGCCTTGGAGGATCGGACACTGGAAACATGGGCCCTGAGCGCTTCTGCCGCCTTCTCTGCTGTCTCCTTGTAAACCTTGCACTCAGACAACGCGTGCTCCAGTGCCTTCTTCGAAGTCTCTTCTCTGGCAGTGAAGACAGCGTGCTGGGTAGCAAGTTGTTGCTTCAGCTCTTGGATCTCGACGGTGCGACCACAGGACACGTCCTCAACCTTGGAGAGTCGAGTCTTCAAGGATTCGAGCTCGTGACTCTGTGCCTCACATCGATCCTGCAGCCCTTTGATCTCCAGCTTCCCCTTGCGAAGTTCCTCAATCTTGGTTTTGAGAGAGGCTTTCTTCGAAGTCAGGAGCTCTCTCAGCTCATCTCTCTCCGCGGTCAAGTGATTTATTTCAGCTACAGCTTCTTTTGCTCCCGCCCTCATGGAGAGCTTGGTTGCGACATTCATAACTGCTGAGTTCTGCAAAAGAACAGAAGAGTTAGAATTATCATAAAGATACAACTCAGATGATTGATCGAGCAGATGCACCTACCAACAGATCAATTCTTTCAAAAGCTTCATCCAGAGTAGCCCCTGGGAGGTTGATGAGTTTCCTGATCGCAGCTGTGGGGCGGTTGATATCAACGTCACCCAAGCTTCTTATTGTCGGAGTCAATCCAGCAGGTGCACCTACAATCAACAAGAGATCAAAGTGTTAGATTATTTTCGAGCTTCAGAGACAAGGCATTCAAGGCGAGTTAGTTCAATTACCTGAGGTTTCGACCTTCGGCTCTTTGCCCTTCCTGCGATCAGAGCCACCCTGAGGGGTCGACTTCTCCTGAATCGGGGTTGGCGCTGGTTGAGGTGAAGGAGCCCCATCACCCACTCGACTTCCCCTCTCCAAATGAGTAGGGGAGGAAGCATTTCTCAGAGGAGAGACTCTCTCTTCCTCTTGTGATCCGCCAGGCTTGAGCCCTGCCACCATTGCTTCCACCTCCTCAAGTAGAGAGCGAGAGGGGAGTGGGGGGAATCTGATCGAGGGGTGTGGGGTTGCTTCCAACCCCACCACTCCTCGACAGCTTTATTATCAGGCGCGTCGGCCTCTTCAATTCATCAAATTTATAGGCGGGAACCACTCTTTGGCCATCGCCTTCCGCATCCATAACTCCTTCCATCTGACGGGCCTTAGCCTCGTCAATGGGAACAGGAATTGAATCTTCTCCTGTTACACCAACAGTGGGGGTGGGAGGAATTTCTTCCTCACCACCCCCGTTCTCGATATCTTCACCAGAAGGAGTCGATGACGGATCATCCTCGCCGTCGGCGTCCTCATCTTCGCCATTGCCACTGTTGTCGTGGCTGGCATTCTCAGTCTCTTCTTCTTCATTCTTCTTCCCTTCTTCTTCCTCTTCGATCTTCTTCCCTTGGTCTTCACCCTCCTGTTGCTTGATAAGGGTTTTTCGTTTCTTCTTCACTGGGCCTCTTTGGAGCACCAGTTTCTCGTCAAAAGTGGGCAATCGGCGCCTAGCAGTGTAGATCTTCTTCTCGGCCCGAATCTTTCGAATGACCTTGCCCGAGTGGGGATCCTCTTCATAGTCAGAGTATAGGACTTCGTTGTCCTCATATCTATCCTTTGATCGGTGGAGGAGATTGGCCTTGTCGTATCTCACTGGGCAGTTGGAGAACTGCTTCCACGACCTCGTTCCACAAGTCAGCTCGAGGAATAAGTTGTCTATGGCTCCAGCCCTCTCAGAATTCCAGGCGAAGATGCCTCCCTCACTGTACATCTTCACGGCATCGTGCACGCTGTCTCGGGGGGTGTCGGGCACTGACATGGATGTCCAGGCGCCAGACACAGAGATTGGCCAATCCGTATACAACTTGTCCGAAGGGACTGTATCGGTGAGTGGGCGCAGCGGAGATACTCCAGTCAAATTGTAGAACGGGCTGTCCCTTCTGTAGGCCCATCTGTAGTGGAAGAAGAAGTATCCAAGTTCGATCCTGGCAACTTCTCCTTCCGGGATACTGGAGTAGCATGCCCTCAAATCTTCCTGGAAATCTGATTCCACGCGGCAGAATGCGTAGATTATTCGCCAGGCGTTTCCTGTGACCTGCCCCGGGCAAAGGCCAGATGTATTCAGCAACCTTGCCGCAAAGGGTGGCAGCGGTAAACGCAGACCGCAGTTCATTTGGCCGATGGTCACGATGGTTCCCATGACCTTCTCGTTGCTGGCATAGCTGGTGAAGACGGTCTTCTTGTCGATGCCGAAAGCCGTCTGGATGCTAGGAAGTGAAGGCTGCGCCCCCTTCCCTTCTGTGAAGAACGAGAGCAGTGTCTGCCATTTCTTCCTCTTCGTATCTGTGAACTCACCGCCTATATTGTACATATACTCTGTCTCCTCTGTCAGAGGCATGAGCGGACCCAGAACAAACGTCACTTTGGGGATGAACTCTGGCCTTGATGGTGCCGAAGCGAAACCTACCCCTTGGTGCCTCTTGCCCAGTTGGCCAAGTTCAGCGAGAGCAGCCTTGCCTTTGCCACGGCCCCTCGGAGGAGATTGAACCTCGACAATTTCCTTCCCCTTTCTCTTCGAGGGAGCTGTACCGGACTTCTTCGAACTGCCAGATGAAGCCATTGGACCGATCGAACGAGAACAAGAACAAGATCAGAAATCAGGAGAACAAGGGTCTGGACTTCGAAAAATTTTGGAAGCGTGAGGCGAAATGACAGCCGGTGAAAACTTTTGTACCCAGGGTAAAACAGGTGCGCAAATCGAGAAGACACGTGTCTTCACCATATCAAATCGCGTGTTTTTGTAGGTACACGTGGTATCCATCCGTAGCAAGCGCAAAACCAGGCGAACAGTCGCGACCAGGCGAAACGTCGGACCTACCGGTCCACATGAACCAACGGTCTAAGCAAGCCACCGGTCTGGGTAAACCGGACTGCCGGTTCAAAGCAACCATCAAGCCAACCAAGGATTCAAAACAAGAAGAATCAAGCTCCATCAATGTTCAAAACTCTGCCAAAATATCGGAGAACAAAGCAGTAAACCTTCTCTGAAGGGCAGGTTCAAAACTTTACTTTGATCGGTCAAATTTCTACTGGATCTGGCAAAAAACCAAGGTTTTTTGCCGATCACTCGAACCTTGACCGGATATTTCTTCACCGATCGGACAAACATGTCCGATCGGCGAAAGTTATCTGATCGGTCAAATTTCTACTGGATCTGGTAAAAAACTAAGGTTTTTTGCCGATCACTCGAACCTTGACCGGATATTTCTTCACCGATCGGACAAACATGTCCGATCGGCGAAAGTTATCTGATCGGTCAAATTTCTACTGGATCTGGCAAAAAACCAAGGTTTTTTGCCGATCACTCGAACCTTGACCGGATATTTCTTCACCGATCGGACAAACATGTCCGATCGGCGAAAGTTATCTGATCGGTCAAATATCTACTGGATCTGGCAAAAAACCAAGGTTTTTTGCCGATCACTCGAACCTTGACCGGATATTTCTTCACCGATCGGACAAACATGTCCGATCGGCGAAAGTTATCTGATCGGTCAAATTTCTACTGGATCTGGCAAAAAACCAAGGTTTTTTGCCGATCACTCGAACCTTGACCGGATATTTTTTCACCGATCGGACAAACATGTCCGATCGGCGAAAGTTATCTGATCGGTCAAATTTCTACTGGATCTGGCAAAAAACCAAGGTTTTATGCCGATCACTCGAACCTTGACCGGATATTTTTTCACCGATCGGACAAACATGTCCGATCGGCGAAAGTTATCTGATCGGTCAAATTTCTACTGGATCTGGCAAAAAACCAAGGTTTTTTGCCGATCACTCGAACCTTGACCGGATATTTTTTCACCGATCGGACAAACATGTCCGATCGGTGAAAGTTATCTGATCGGTCAAATTTCTACTGGTTCTGGCAAAAAACCAAGGTTTTTTGCCGATCACTCAAACCTTCACCGGATATTTTTTCACCGATCGGACAAACATGTCCGATCGGTGAAAGTTATCTGATCGGTCAAATTTCTACTGGATCTGGCAAAAAACCTACGTTTTTTGCCGATCACTCGAACCTTGACCGGATATTTTTTCACCGATCGGACAAACATGTCCGATCGGCGAAAGTTATCTGATCGGTCAAATTCCTACTGGTTCTGGCAAAAAACCAAGGTTTTTTTGCCGATCACTCGAACCTTGACCGGATATTTCTTCACCGATCGGACAAACATGTCCGATCGGCGAAAGTTATCTGATCGGTCAAATTTCTACTGGATCTGGCAAAAAACCTAGGTTTTTTGCCGATCACTCTGACCTTGACCGGATATTTTTTCACCGATCGGACAAACATGTCCGATCGGCGAAAGTTATCTGATCGGTCAAATTTCTACTGCATCGGCCAAAAAACCGTGTTTTTTGACCGATCACCCGATTCTTGACCGGTTGAATTTTGCCCGATCGGTCAAAATTTGACCGATCGGTCAAGAATGACCGATCGGTCAAAATTTAACCGATCGGTCAAATTTCAGCTGATCGGTCAAATTTACTACTGGATCGGTCAAAAAACCCTGTTTTTTGACCGATCACCCGATTCTTGATCGGTTGAATTTTGACCGATCGGTCAAAATTTGACCGATCAGTCCCTTTTTTCTCTAACATGCGACAAGTTTCTTCGTGTCCGTTTTTCAAAACAGGAAGTTGCTATTTTTTGCACCAAGTCCAAGCCAGCCAGAATGCACTCTAGCTAACTTGGAGGGGGTAACTGTGGGTGCAAATTTTGGCATAAATCCACCACGGGACCCACCGGCCCTGCCTGGTGGGCCCACGAGGACTACCACGGGACCCACCGGCCCTGCCTGGTGGGCCCACGAGGACTACCACGGGACCCACCGGCCCTGCCTGGTGGGCCCACGAGGACTACCACGGGACCCACCGGCCCTGCCTGATGGGCCCACGAAGACTACCACAGGACCCACCGGCCCTGCCTGGTGGGCCCACGAGGACTACCACGGGACCCACCGGCCCTGCCTGGTGGGCCCACGAGGACTACCACGGGACCCACCGGCCCTGCCTGGTAGGCCCACGAGGACTACCACGGGACCTACCGGCCCTGCCCGGTAGGCTCTCGAGTCTAGAGAATCCTATAAATAGCAGAGCCTTTGAATGTAAAAGGATCGAAAATCTAAAATCCTGAATTCTGATTTCCACTCTGAGATCTGACTTTCAGAACCAGAGCTCTGGGATTTTCTAACTCCGATCTACCATCTCTCGTTGATCTTCTTTTCTCTTTCGAAGGGATTAGAAGATCTCCAGTGACACTCGGCCTGTCGAGGTCACTTCAACAGAAGTGTTAGTGAATTCGGGTTGCTCCCTATAGCACGGAGACGTAGGCTTCGGCTGAACTCCGAGATCACATCTCGTGTCACAATTTCTCTGATTGCATTCCTCTGTTTGCATATCAAAAGGCTTCGACTTCAATCAACAGATCGATCAACGATCTTCGACATCAACTTCGACTTCAATTGACTGGTGCTGCGAGAATCTTCGGGTCGGCACGAAGATTTTCCCCCACATCTCTCACCTCTCTGTCTTTTTTTTTTTGTTGCAGCCCGGGGGGGGGGGGGGGGGGGGGGGGGGAGAAGTCGTCGGGTTGGGGGTCGGTTGCCTGAGACGGAGATGAGGGGAGGTCGAGAGATCGGGCGGATAGAGGAGGGAGGAGCGTGCTGCTCCCACAGTCAGACTGCTTCCTTCCCCTCTCCGACGATGGGTTCCACCAAATCTGCAGCATCTCCGGCCGACCCTTAGCCCCTTCCGACCTTCAGCATCTTCGGCCCTCTCCTTCTCTCGGGCTGAAGATTTTTTATTACCCCACAAGCTGGAAGCAGGGCTGTTAATCGGCTCGGGCCAGTGCAAGGCTCACAAATGTGGGTTTCCACCGATGATTTTTTCAACCCCTCGAAATATATTGTGTTGCCCTTGAAATTTTTTGCGTGCTCTCGGGCACATGGTTTTCGCTATCTAATGTGGGCACCCTTGCCAAATGTGGGTACCACCGAACAAATTTTGATGCCCCCGTCGAATGTGGAAACTATGTATAGGTTGGGGGGCTCAATTAAGTTGTGAATTAGATTTGCCAAATATGGGCGTTGCCGACGAATTAGGTTGTTTTCCTCATGTGCATGTGGGCTCCCCATCCGAATGTGGGTGTCCCCATTGATTATGGGCATCGCCGAACCAATTTTTCGCCTTGAGTGCCTACAAACACGAGAATCATCATCGCTTATGAAATATTGTCACTACCCTCAAACTATTACCATTGCTCACGAAATATTGTTATCACCCTCGAAATATTATATCGCTCTTAAAATATTTTATTGTCATTTTTAAAATATTATCACTTTCCTCGAAATATTGTCCTCGCTCTCGAAATCTTTTTCGTGCCGACAGGCACGAGCATTACTAGTATATATATATAGGGGACGGGGAGCCTGGACCTCAGGTGCAGCGTTATCGCTGCACCCGTTCGTCCGCGCGCGCCAGGTGTCACAAATCCGGGCGAGAACGGATGCGGCGCGGCCCCAAAATCCCGAGAAATCTCTCTGGCCGTCCGATCGTAATTGATCGAACGGCCATTTCGAAATCCCGCTCCGGTATTCCCTGCCAAACCGCCTGCCAAACCGTGGCCGTCTGATCCCATTTGATCGCCTGCATCCAGCCGCTTGATCCCGTGCAGCACACCCCACTCGGTTCCGTTCGATTCCCATCCGTTGGATCGATGGGAATCGAACGGCCTGAAATCTTTTTCGCTGTTACTGTAGCCGCTACAGTAACAGCGAAAAAGATTTCAGGCCGTTCGATTCCCATCGATCCAACGGATGGGAATCGAACGGAACCGAGTGGGGTGTGCTGCACGGGATCAGGCGGCTGGATGCATGCGATCAATCGGGAACAGACGGCCACGGTTTGGCAGGGAATACCGGAGCGGGATTTCGGACTGGCCGTTCGATCAATTACGATCGGACGACCAGAGAGATTTCTCGGGATTTTGGGGCCGCGCCGCATCAATTCTCGCCCGGATTTGTGACACCTGGCGCGCGCGGACGCACGGGTGCAGCGATAACGCTGCACCTGAGGTCCAGGCTCCCCGTCCCCATATATATATATATATATATATATATATATATATATATATAGAGAGAGAGAGAGAGAGAGAGAGAGAGAGAGAGAGAGAGAGAGAGAGAGAGAGAGAGAGAGAGAGAGAGAGAGAGAGGGCTGTTACGTTGAGCTATGAGTTACGGGTGGAGAAAATGAGCTGCCCTTATTTTGATCCTCCTAGGAGTTTTGGAATTTGATGAAATTTGGTGAGTGTTATCTAGGATAAGATGGTCATCCTCACCAATTTTCATCAAATTCCAAAACTTCTAGGGTCATCAAATAGTAGAAGCATTATCTACCGTCCGTAGTCACCGTTAATTTTGCTTCTACCATTTGATGACCCTAGAAGTTTTGGAATTTAATGAAAATTGATGAGGATGATCATCTTATCCTAGATAACACCCTCACCAAATTTCATCAAATTCCAAAACTCCTAGGGGGATCAAAATGAGGGCAGCTCATTTTCTCCACCCATAGCTCACTGTAACATTCTCTCTCTCTCTCTCTCTCTCTCTCTCTTTATATATATATATATATATATATATATATATATATTCTAACAATTTTTTTATAGCAAAAATCGGAAAAAAGACGGAAAAAAAAACATAATTCACGATTAATACATGTAATTCACTATATTTTCAAAAAATCCTAATTTTTTGAAAAAATCGTGACTTATTCCCATAGCAAACGTTTGGAGAATAAGTCGCAATTAAAACGCGACTTTTTCAAAAAATTGACGATTTTGGTAACACTGCTAACAGGTGATGCACTGACCGTGAGGTCTATCCCAAAAAAAAAAAATTCAGAATTTCAACATTTGAAAAAAAATTGAGATCGCAAAGTCACGGCCAGCTTCCCTTAGCCTGGAGATTGAATTTCTGATGAATTGCTGCCAATCTAATCTGCAAGAGGGCCAAAACTTCACAGTGAATAGATCCTTTGTTTCATCACTTCTGATCGATCTCAACGACTCAGATTAGCCGCTTGATATACAATTAAACCTGGTCAACTAACAACCGAACACTCAGAGCTACAGCACCCATACATAGTTTGCAAAAATTTTGTTCTTAGCAATCATCTTTATGTAAAGTATAAACAAAAATAAATAAATAAAAGAATTAAGGGAAGCAATCTTCAAATTATTTCACCAGTCAGACCAAAAAGATAATTACACAAAAACGACAACAAAAGAAACCGAGCCTGTTTACAAATCTCTCCTACTCTTCCAGCTAGCCCTACTGAGGTCGCTGCTGCAATCTTGACTACCGAATGGCCGCCTCTGAAATCTCTCAATCTCCTCGGATTGCGGTTCCAAAACAAAGAGCTCACTCTGGCCCGGCCTGATGCCGTTGTTTATGTCCAAGTCACTTAAGCTATCGAGGGCTCGAACCACCTGAGAGACAAGGGATTAATATGGCAAAGTAGTTTCCTCCCCCTCAACCTCAACGAGAAGATGATCTGATTAGACTGCGATGATACCTGTCCCATCTGGGGCCTCATCACCGCTGAATGACGAACGCATGCAGCCGCTGCTTCAACTACACGGAGCATCTCGCTTTCAGTATAGTTATTTTCAAGCCTTGGGTCGGGTAAATCTCCAAAGTCTCCACTTTCGAGTGCGTTGCTAAGCAATGGTCGAGCCTGAAAGATTAAGTTGGCAGTTCAACAAGTTAATCATTGATGTATTCAGAGGGATCCCCTACCATCTATCACCCACCCTTCAGCAGTGGCGTCATACTCGAGTGTACTGTACTAAAGAAGCGTAGAGTAATGAAGACAGAAATTGGTTATGCTGAAACTAATGCTAAAGTTGAACACTCAATTTGGAAAAATTATGTTTAAAGAGAACAATAGTTTTGGAAGATCTATTGCAAAGTTATTCATTAAAGACTCGAGCACAAGGAAAACAATGACTGGACCTAAATCCATACCAGAACCTGATAGGCTTATTAGGTTTGGATCCTGATCTTGCATGGATCCGAACCGAACCCAGCCCATTTACCGCCTGACAAGAGGCCTTACAAAATAAACCTGGTTCACCTGTAGACTCATATAGGCTACATTAGCTATTACCCATAGGCATTATTTTATTATCCCACTTTTCTGAGGTTATGTTCCTGACAATGTACAAAAATTATTGCTTCAAAGTAGTCACTAGTTAAGGACTGTTATTTTTTTTGGTAATCAGATTAACAGAACTACTCAACGAAGATAGATACAAGCGTTTAAATCCGTCTAGGGCAACTCGACCAGCGCCGGTGGGAGCACGTCCATCCTGAGCTTCGTCGTTGCAGATCCTTGGCTTCGCCCGCCAACCAATCCACTGGACTATTTCCTTCTCGATAGATGTGACTGATCCTAGCACTTGGAAACATAACAACATCGGTTCTGTCATTTCTCTAGAGATGAGCTTGTCAATGATACCCTTGGAGTCGCCTTCCACCCAGGTCTGTGCCGCTGGAAATAGCTCCATGGCGACTCCAATGCCTTCCCACAAGCCTCGCATCTCAGCCATAATCATAGAATCTATTGCCACAGGGAAGCTCCCGGTTCCCAATATGTTGCCCCTTGAATCCCGAATGATGAACGTCGTGCCAGCCCTCCTATTGCTCCAGTCAACTGCACCATCGAGTTGACTTTGATCTTCCCGAAGTTAGGCGGCAACCATTTGACGCTCACCAATTCTTTTGTTTATAGCCCGACGGTGAAACTACCAATTCTTTGTTCGTAAGTCAGCAGTGAAACTACTAGTTCTTTGTTCGTAGCCCGACGATTGTGTGGTGATCTTCTTTGTGCCATTTGATCGCGCCCTAGATGCGATTATATCTTCGACGAGGTCGCGGTATTTCGTTCGAATATGATCGACACAACAAAGAGGGGATGGACAGCGATGTGCTTAGTAATCCGGTCGAGGGCTCACGGAGGGGAGAAGTCGGAGCTGACAACGATGCTGGCGATGCGTTGCCGAGCCAACACTGCCATCAGGGTGACGATTCCGCTACTGAATGCCTAGGAGGGAGGGGCTCTACAAGGTGAACGGATCTGCTCCGATTGGAGCTGGAGATGAATTTGAGGGAGGTGGTCTCGGAAGAGGAGTACGATCGGAGAATCCCGGTGATTGATGGTAACATTACCTTCTCTCTTGACTGATTGGAGCTAGCAAGAGGATTGGAAGCAAGCCCTAATTGAAAAAATGCTTGGAAAATAGTCACCATTGGAGCAGGTGAGTAGGGTTTTCTTTAACAAATGGCCTATGATAGGAACCGTCAAGATGGTGCCTCTATTGAAGGGGTTTTTCATCTTCAGATTTGCCCTAGAGGCAATCTGAGTAAAACCCTCATTGGTGGGTCTTGGGCGGTGGCGGGGTAAGTTTTGGCCCTAGAGCAGTGGAGGTGGGACTTCTGTCTGAAAATAAGCATCATTCTCCGGGCGAAAGTGTGGATCCGGATGCCGACGCTCATGACGGAGTATTGGAACAAAAATTTGCCATCTCAGTGGCGGCGACGGCCGGAAGACTGATGGAAATTGACGACTACACCTTTGATTGGGCTCGAGGTAAGTTCGCTAGGGTTTTACATTGAGATTGAAATTGGTAAACCCCTTATCTTTGGTATCAAGATGACTAGCGAGCGGCGAGCTCGATGGCAAAAGTTTGAGTACGGGGGTTTGGCCAATCTGTGTTTCTGGTGTGGAAACATTGAGCACCCTGCACCTCAGTGCCTCATGAGCACTCAAGCCAAGGGGAATGTGCAGCCCCAACACAATCCGCAAGTCAGAGCTATTATCCCCATCACCGACCCCGTGGTAGCTCCCACCGTTGTGAAACCTACGGCAATGGGCGTGAGTAGAGCAGAGGTGGGTGTAGAGGATGCTGGCTTCGGGACTTGGATGCATGTAGGGAAAGGTAAACGGGTCTACAATGCCAAGGGAAGAGGTGGACCTAGTGGCCATGGACTTGGTTAAGCGGATGAGGCTAGGGTGAGCAGAGAATACGGAGGATGTGAGAACCTTGGCCTGGCGTGGGCAGTATCTAGGGGCGACTGTGATGAACTAGCAAGCAGGATCGATCTGAACTGGGGAGGGATCGATCGGGAGGTTGGTCTGATGGGACAAGGGTGTTCTCGGGGAGCGTTACGGGGACGTTAGCGGGGTCAAATGTTGCTCAATAACTGAATATCATTAGGGGTGTGTCTTGGTTGGGGACCGGGGCATCTCTAGAGAGTCAAGTCTTAGGGAATGTGTGACTTATGAGTTACGAGGATGTGGCCAGAGAAGCTAGAGTAGTAGGGGGCATGTGGCACAACGTGGGGGACCTAACCACATGGGAAGAGAAAATGACATTTAGAAAATTATGATTGGGCCTGAGGTCGATTCAGTCTTTGGTGGACCCATAGGTAACTCTGGTGGTCAAGTGGTAGCTTGCAAGTTACAGACTATTATAGAGAACATGCACATGTGGGATAATTGATAATTCAATAGAATAGGAGACAGACAAGGTGTAAGCCAATTGGGATACTAAAACTACAAGAATCTAATGCAAAATGTAAGCTAAAGAAGAGAACCAAGTGAAGAAGCTATGTTGAAAGGACTCGTGGAATGAGACCGATGTAGTAGTGGTACGGGATACATCCATCCGCTAAAGAAATTATATGTGCTCACTTTAAATATTACGTAAAGCCTTTTTTAATTAACCAAATTTTGCACTGGATTCTTGCACTTATTTATCTTCTAGGGAGGTGTTAGATGATTAACTGAAGCCTCCTTGTGAAGAATTTATGTACTCTTGTGTATTGTATTTGCAATTATCCCTAAAATTGTGTGCAATCCCCTTCAATTTATGTACTCTTGTGTATTGTATTTGCAATTATCCCTATAATTATATATGAAGTTTAGTGTGAACAAATATCAACAACTACCAAAATAAGCTCGCCAACAAATGCAAAAGAATTTTAGCTACTACGGAATATGATCCGTGGCTCGAAGGGGCCCCATTTTTACTAAGAATAACTCAAACAAAGAAGAAGACACGGCTTTACATGTTTCCGAGTTGGACAGGTTAGGCCAGATAGGACCAGATTAGGTTAAGTCATGTCAGGCTGGGTCGAGTCAGACTGGGTTGAATCTTGTTGTGTTGGGCTGGATTAAGTTTTGGGTTTTACGAGTTTAGGGTTTATAGTTAGGGTTACATGTTTAGGGGTTGAGATTTAACGATAATAGTTTGGGATATGATAGAATTACCCTGACCAAACACACCTGGTCTCAGCCAGATCAAGACAGAGAAGGGTCAAAAGGTGGTAGCTGCACGACTTTAGGGAACATGGCAAATTAGACGGTGGCTCAAACATAAGAATTGTATATAATCAAGGGGAATAGAAAAGCTAAAGAAAGAGGAGTGTAATGAGAATTGGGGAGAATCTTAGAAACTATATGAGTTCTGTCTCTTTGGTTCTCCTACATCAGGAGTTGTCCTCTTCCCAAACAAGGTTGCAAAAATTTTGATCTTCATAGCCATATCTCTTTGTATTAATTTGGTATCAGACCTCAATCGCTTTGACTATCCTACATCAATTTGGTATTATAGCACTATCCCACTTTTATTATCTTGCATCAAATGACCTAGGGTGTATCACTTAGCGCTAGTCATTATTTATTTTCATAACATAATTTAACAACTATATCCAGCATAAGGGTTTGGTCCAGATTTTTCATGCTTTGACAATGCAAGTCCATGAGTTCAAATAAAATACAGTTAATTGCAATAAAAAAATTGGTCATCTCATTATAACGAAAGATATATAGCTTGTCATTCATGCAAGCAGTTTGAGGTACTGATCAAATTTACAGAGAAAGTAAAGAAAAAGGATTTGTTAGAGCATATACCCATTCAACAAGACTCTCATCACCTAGAGGCTGAGAACCATCAACAGGCTTTCGTCCTGTAATAAGCTCTAAAAGAATAACACCAAAAGAATAGACATCTGATTTAGCAGTCAACTTTCCTGTCGATGCATACTCCGGAGCCAAATACCTGGAGCGAAGGACAATACCATGTAAGTGTCGAAGTTTCATAAGGAAACATAGAAATCCAAACATTCACTCACCCAAAGGTGCCCATTACACGTGTAGTCACATGTGTACAAGCATCCAGAGATAACCTTGCAAGTCCAAAATCAGAAACCTAATACATGGATATGAACCGTGATCAGCTTAATTAACAACATATCAAACGAGAGCCATAAGTCAATAAGTTGAAAACTCTCAGTTTGCAGATTGTGGATGACCTTAGCTTCAAAGTTGTTATCCAATAGAATATTTGAGGACTTTATATCCCTATGAATAATCCGAGGCTGACCTAAAAGTAACAACAAAAGAGAAGGAAATTAGAGAAGGGTATTTTGCGGCGGCTATTATGCTAAAAGGAAAAGTTGTATATAAAGGAGAGGAAGTGGAATATTACAGTCCTGGTGCAGGTAAGCTATGCCTCGTGCTGCCCCGGTAGCAACTTTAACCCTGGTCTCCCAATCCATCATTGGCCCTCCTTTCCCTGCTCATGAATATTCGAGTAGAACCAACAGTTGTATTATGATCCAGAAAACTGAATCCCGAGAAGTAAAGTATGCCATTTTCACAAACAATTATCAGGAACTTCATGCATACGGCATATGCAATCAAAAATCGAAAATATCATATCTTACCATGGAGGTGATAATAAAGTGTATTGTTAGGCACATAATCATAGACAAGCAACCTTTGGTGCTCAGATATGCAGTACCCTACAAGCGAGACCAAATGGCGATGATGCACACGGCTAATAATCTCGACTTCAGCTTTGAACTCACGCTCCCCCTGTGCACTGCCAACTTTGAGTTGTTTCACCGCCACTTCCCTTCCGTCCTGTAAGCAACCTTTGTACACAAAACCAAATCCCCCTTCGCCCAACACATTTTGAGTCGAGAAGTCATTCGTGATTGCTGACAGTTCTTCATACGTAAACCACAGTTTTGAATTGCCTAAACCTGGATCGGATGCTGTGTAGGCAAACCCATGACTTCCAGAGCTGTATCTTACAAGGGGAACTGATGGGGACCTTGGATAAGATGATTCTGATGAGAAAGACAACCATGATTAATTAAAGTATGGAATGGAATTCCCTTCTTTTGGAGGTTTACAAGAAAAGGTCTGGAGATTTAAAACTAATTGAATGATCGAAGTTGCAAATTGAGTATATTTTTCCTAGTTCCCTCAAGACAATTAGCTTGCTAACCACGAATAAATTGCAATCCAATAGTGCTATAATAGATGCAAAATGAACGATAAAAGAGCACTAGGCATTACCTGACATCTGTGTAGATCCAACTGATGGAGCAATGGCAAAGACACCAGCTAGTCCACCAGGCCCCACCGGCTTTCTGCGTTTTTTCACAAACCACACGCCTGCCCCAACAAAAGTAAGCATGACAAGACCTGTTATCACAGCGATTGTTGCTGCATTTCCGGTCGTAAACCCATTGCTTGAGAAATTGCTGCTTCCAAGTCCTACAGGGGCATCTGGGGTAGAACTGGATGATCTTGCGGCGCTAGGTCTAATTGGAGCAAGTGGTTTTCCGGATGTATCGGTTGGTAGAGGTAAAGATAGATTACTACTGTGGGTGGGAGGAGACGGTACATTTGGTGTAGATGGAGTGGCAACACTAGAAGAATTGCTGCTAGAAGGAGAAGGAATAGGACCCATAAGTGATGGAGATGAAGGACTCGAAGGTGGAGCTTCATGCCCCGAAGGAGATGGTATAAGTGGCGGTGGGGGTGAACTTTCAGGTGGTTTAGCGGATGCTGGTGGCAGGTATGAACTAGTAGGTGGTTGAACCAATGGTGGTGGTGGTGGTGAATTCATAGGTGGATTAGCCGATGGCGAGGGAGGTGATGATGAACTTGTAGGCGTCGTAGCCAATGGTGGTGGTGGTGGTGGTGGTGAATACATGAAAGGAGATGGCGGTGGAACGGTAGCAGGAGGGGAATCGACAACAGGCAGTGGAGGCGAGGCAGGAGGAATCGGCGGAGGTGACAACGGTAATGAAGGTGGCGGAGGGGAAATCAAGGGAGGGATGGCTGAAGGTGGTGGGGGAGACAATGTGGGAGATCGTGGGGGAGTGGCAGGTGGTGGAGGTGATGACGTTAGAGGTGAAGGATAGTAGGAAGCCTGAGGAGGTGCATCAACTGATGTCGGTGGGGGTGATACCGCTGGAGGTGGCTGAGGAGAGGCAACCAGGGGAGGGGAATCAGCGGAAGGTGGAGGTGGTTGAGAAGCGGGTGGCGGCGAAGTTGGAAGAGGAGGTGGTGGAGAAGCGAGGGATGGGGGAGGTGCTATGAACACAAAAGGTGGTGGAGGAGAAGAAGATGGGTCTGATGTCGGTGGATCGGAGTTAGCATTGGATTGTGATGGTGGGGATGAATAAAAGTATGAAGGTGGTGGTGCTGCTGCTGAATACACAATGGACTCGGCTGGCGAGATTGCCGAAGAAAATGGAAGTAGAGAGGCTGCCATTTCCACCTAAGAGCCTACATCCAATTCCTTCACTCCTTTGCACAAGATCAAAAGGAATCCACCTCAAATATTAGCCTACTTCCAATTCCTTCCCTCCTTCGTAGAAGACCTGCAGTAATTTTCCAAAATTCAAAAGAGTGACTCTGCAATCTTCTCCCCAAGTCATCACAAACATCAAAAATCCAATTTCCCATTGTTGAAACAAAATACAGGACGAGAAACCCAAATTCAAATTCAAATCTTCATCATTAAACCCAAAAGTCTATTGTTCCAAGTTCCAACCCAGACCCAAAATTCTCTATCTACCCAAAAAAAATCCAAACCCAAATCTCCAAACGAAATCGCCCAACAAATCCCCAAGTCTTCCCTCACGTTACTCCCCAAAATCCCATCTTTTCCAAACATTCCTCACCGAAGGGCCAAACCAAGCAGATCCCAGATCATGCAAAGGTCCAAGGATGAAGTTCTGAGCTTCCAAGGGCAAATGCAGCATCAGAGCACCAAGCCCAAGACCCAATATTTTCGTCGGAACCCCAATGCCAATAGAGGTCGGAAGAGGACTCACCTCGCCTTCTCTCTCTCTCTCTCTCTCTCTCTCTCTCTCTCTCTCTCTTCACCCTCCTCGATTCCTCCTCCCCTTCGGCCTCGTCTTGGAAAGGACAAAATCGTGATGGCGACTCTCTACTGGTTTGGTGAGAGGGGAGGTGGACGGAGAGACACGAACTCGGGTGGGCTAGCTGGATCAAGACCAAGCTTATATAGGAAGGGATTATTCTATACAGACTCCGAGTCCTCTCTGTCATCGTCAGCTCTCGAGGATTCTCACCCTGCCTTCGTTCGTCCCAACCTGCTCCCATGAGTGAGGTTACCTCCCAGGTCCCCAACCTCCATCGGATTCGGGTCTCATCTATAACGGATCCAAACCCAAACTTGATAGACTAACTAGGTTTAGAATCTTTGTAGCCTGTTTGGTTCACTGTAGTTGGAACGCGCACACCATAGCTGCTGTAGTTGGAATACGCAGCAAAAAGCTGCTTGTTCCAACTACATTTTGATTTTTTATAGAAAATTGATCGGGCGTGAGTTGCAACTGCATCGAGTTTGGATAACGATACGGAACCAAACGGGTGGAAACACACAGCTTTGACTGCGTGCGTACCAACTACACGGAACCAAAGAGGCTGTTTGATTGATTTCTTTGTTTTTCAATCTGCAAATAAAAATCAATTATATATTATTGTATTCTTCTGAGTCGGGTCGGATCCTAGAATCCCTTACTCAATATTCCCGAATCTGTATGGGTATGGATCTGAAAATTGGTTTATCACCGAACTCATCCACTCTAGGGTTTGGGTTCAAGTAAGATAATCCGAGCTAGGTTTGGATCTGTTTGATTCTGACTCGACACATGATTTGGGCCTGATCCGTTAGCATATTATGGGTTGGGCTCATGTAGCATAGATAAACATGATCCAACACTAATCCAACCTAGGCCTAGCTATCTTGCTTTATTATAAGAGCATCTTCAACTATCTCCTCCTTGGGAGGAGCTCCTAAGGATCGTGGGCCCCACTTGGGGAGTCACCTCATCCAAATCTTCTAGTTGGGAGGAGCTCCTCTTCAACGATCTCTCAACTAGTAGTTGAAGTGTCATCTATATAAAAGACAAGGGATTGATTTCTAAAAAAAACCGCGTGGGATCTGCTTCTTCAAAGGATCTGAAGGATCTCTTGCTTATGCAGAGGCCTTCGGAGCTCCCGAGCGAGTGGGACTTATTTTTTCGGCCATGTATGCTTTCATAGGTTTATTCGAAGATCATTGGACGACATAGTTTGGGCTCGGAGCACCACGTATGTCTTCAGAGGTTCACTCGGAGATCATTGGAGATGCTCTAATGTGCAGATCTTTTTTTGTCTATCCGAGGGAGGACATGAGACCATCACAATAGCAAAGTACCTAACCCCATCCGACAGGTCATGCAATCGAATCTCATTGGCATCCTTATCTCTTGTTTTTATTATCAATTTATCTTGTTCTTTGTAGGAATACTAGTGCATGCATGTGCCTGTCGGCAGGCACTGCAGCGGGCTGTCTTCGACAACAACACACCTGTCAGCAATGCAGCGGGCCGACTTCGGCGGCAAGACACCCCCCGGGCATCACCACCCCCCCTACCGTCGTATTCGACGACAACACACCTGACCGCCTTTGTCAACAAAACACTTTTGGTGGCAACACCGGCTCCAACCCAACGGACCGACAACCTCGACACCACCAACAACGGCCACTGTTGGGACATTCACTGCCACCTAAGCGACTGCCTTCAACGGTAATTCACTTCCTCGCCGCCACCGAACCAAAACAGCGAACGCCGCCGGAACTGCTCACCATCACTGAACCAAACCAAACCTAAATTAATCCTAACCCTAAGATCTAAAGGCCATGGGATGAACCCTAGACCTAGGAACCTCAGAACCGTCGCCGTCGAAGCTGCTTGTCGTTGCTGTTGCCGCCGCCGCCTTTGTTGCTCGCCGCTGTCGCCACCACCTCTATTGCTCGTCGCTGACGTCATCGCCACTGCCTCTGCTGCTTATCGTTGTCGTCGCTTCTGCCCCTGCCACCTCCAGTGTTCACCGCCACCGCCAAAGCTGCTGGCCGCTGCCGGAGCTGACCAAAAGATATGGGAGAAGAAGCCGGGGGTAGTTTTGGGTTTAACAAAAAAGACAGGATCTTAGGCTAAATGAAACTTTTAGGTGTCCTGTTCATACGATAGATCTGTTGTCAGGGACCTCTTACACATTAATTGTGACGACCAAGATCCCATAGCCAGGAGCCAAGATTCCTGAGGCTGTGATGCCAAGGTGGATGAGGTAAGGTGAGGTATACAATGCCACGAGTTAGTCCCATATCGTCTGGATAGAAGGAGATCATGAGCTACTTATATAATTTTACCTCCCAAACATATAAGACACATTTTAAAAATGTGTGCTGCTATAGATTTCGTAAGAATTCCGTAGTTAAGCGTGCTCGAACGAGAGTAGTACTAGGATGGGTGACCCCCTAAGAAGTCCTCATGCAAGCACGGGCAAAGTGGATAAAATCTTGTGTGTTTGGAGCGGATGTTACAAAATGGTATCAGAGCCGGTTCTCCTCGCAATGGGGAGGTCTAACCCTATGTGTGGACGTGTAGCCCTAAAAAGTGTGGATTGTGACGATCAAGATCCAATAGCCAAGAGCCAAGATTTCTGAGGCTATGATGCCAATATGGATAAGGTGAGGTAAGGTGTACAAGGCCACGAGTTAGCCCCACATCACTTGGAGAGAAGGAGATCCTGAACTACTTATATAATTTCTTCTCCCAAACATAGAAGACACTTAAAATCGTGCGCTGCAATGAATTTCTTAAGATCTCTGTAGTTAAGCATGCTTGGATGAAAGTAGTACTAGGATGGGTGACCCCCTGGGAAGTCTTCGTACGAGCACAAGCAAAGCGAACAAAATCTTGTGTGTTTGGTGCGGATGTTATATTAATCCTTTTTTTCCTCAAGTAATTGCATAAATAATAGATAAAATGAGACAAAATTATACCCAATTCATACCCAAAACCCGAACCAAAACCTAAAACCTGATTGGGTATGGATCGAGTATGGACCTCTTCTATCTGAATGTGTGTGTGTGTGTGTGTGTGTGTGTGTGTGTGTGTGTGTGCGCGTGTGTGTGTGTGTGTGTGAGAGAGAGAGAGAGAGAGATCGGGGGAAAAGAGAGACGGAGAAAGAAAGAGAGAGATCGGGGGAAGAGAGAGAGAGACGGAGAAAGAAAAAGAGAGAGAGAGATCAAGGGAAGAGAGAGAGAGAGATGGAGAGATACTGAGAGAGAGAGTTAAGGAGATGATAGAGATAGGAGAGACAGAGAGAGATACACACACACACACACACAGAGAGAGAGAGAGAGAGAGAGAGAGAGAGAGATACGGAGAGAGAGTTACGGAGATGTGTGGGTGCAAATTTTGGCAAGAAGTCTGCAAACAGCGGGACCCACTGGCCCTGCCTGGTGGGCCCCCGAAGACAACAGCGGGACCCACCGGCCCTGCATGGTGGGCCCCCGAAGACAACAGCGGGACCCACCGACCCTGCCTTGTGGGCCCACAAAGACTATCGTGGGACCCACCGGCCCTGCCTGGTGGGCCCAAGAGCTTGGGAATCCCCCAGGAGACGATAGTGGGACCCACCAGCTTTACCTGGAGGATCCCCAGATACAACAGCAGAAACCACCATTTGCCACCAGAGAATTCTATAAATAGCAACCCTTCGAATGTAAAGAGGATCGGATTTCCATTTCTGAGATCTGATTTTCAGAAACCAGAGCTCTGGATTTCAGTTTCCATTTTTCCACTTCCTCTCTTCGATCTTCTTCTTGTCTTTGAAGAGACAAAAGGGGTTTCGGTGATACTCGGCCTGTCGAGATCACTTCGATACAAGTGTTAGTGAATTCGGGTTGCTCCCCATAGCACGAAGACGTAGGCTTTGGCTGAACTCCGAGATCACATCTCTCGCGTCAACTCTCTGATTGTTGCATCTCTCTCTGCTTGTGTATTGAGAACCGCAACTCCAATCAACAGATCAAACAACGATCTTCGACTCGAACTTCAATTGACTGGTGCGGCGAAGTCTTCGGGTCGGCACTAAGATTTTCCCCCACAGTTTGGCGCCGTCTGTGGGATCGAAACGAAAAGCTAAGTCCTCTCTACGACTATTAGATCGGTTGAATAGACAACCAATCTTGATAGCCAAACTTCCTCGCCCCTTCGGTTGAGCAGACAACCGTTCGGACATCGGCACTCTCGTTGCACCCTTCGCTCTCTACTAAATGGCGAGAACAAAGCATCAAGGTCAACCAGAAGGAAGTAACACTCGTCAACCTCGTCCTGAGACTCGTTCAATGAGTCAAAAGCTCAATTTCGGACAGCCCCTTGTTGTCCCCGATGTGGGGGTTCACTCAGGAAGCGGGAGATCAGTCGATCGACCGATCGCCCCTCCTCATTAATCGATCGGGCAGACTGCCCCTGCTCATGCTGAGAACCCTCTATCAACCTATCAAATCTCGGCGATAGACTTCCAATTGCTTCAATTGGCAAAACAGAACGTCGCCCTCACCGCTGAGAGGGATGCTCTCAAGAAGGCGGCCTCCGAGGCTGGGATTGCTCTTCCTATCCCCTCGACAAACGAGAGGGTCGATCTTCCACGACAATCAATACACTCCGAGCAACGGAGGTCAATGGGCACTGATGCCCTCAATAGGATTCATCGCAACCCAACTCCCTCTACTGCCCCATGGAAGCAGAGTGTTTGGGATCGCCTTGATGACGAGTCCTCCCAATCCTCTTCTGGATGCAACTGCGACAGGAAGGCACCTTCAAAGCCTGACATACCAAGGAGACACCAGATGAAAGGGGCTCCTTCAAAGAGTAGAATTTCTCCATCTATTCAGTTTCAGCGTAAACTCGGATCGGACCTTCGTCACCGACTCCAACCCGCTGATACTCAGAGGCCTGAACAAGACCTCTCGATATTACCCCTCGATCTATATCCAAGTCGGGGGCATGGTCGTAAAGACGGATATTCCTCTGCCGGACCTCTCCATCGGAGCTTGTTCGAATCAGCATTTCCAAGGGGATGAAGAACTCCCACTCTCCCCAAATTCAATTGTGTCAAGGGAGATCCAACTCTCCATATACTCGCTTTCAAGCAAGCCTTGACACCACATGAAGAAGAGAACAACGTGCTCTGCCGCACCTTCGCCGGAAGCCTCGACGAGCCATCTCTTGATTGGTACCATAACCTTCGAGCGGGATCCATCACCCAATTCGATGTTTTGGTCAGTCACTTCATACAGCATTATCAACTAAATATGAAGCCAGAGAAAAAGCTCGACTCCCTCTATCGGTTGAGGATGGGTGCCGATGAGAGTCTCCGCAGCTTCACAAGGAGATTCTGCAACGAGCACGCCGCCCTCTCCGGGAGACATCTGGATGATGAAGCTATCATATTGGCTTTCAAGAATGAACTCCGCTTCGATCAACACATCTACAATGACTTCATCCGCAATCCCCCTCCTTCTCTGGGCTCAATGTTTGATCGAATCCAGAGAGAGATTGAGGTTGAGGATGATCAAGTCGCTCGAAAAGGACGAGAGACGAAGCAAAGACCTACGGAGAGAGAAGCTCCAAAGTATGCTGTCAAAGCTCACAACACTGAGGCAGCAGCCCCCCCTGCCAACAAACGGGCGAAGAACGACGGACGTCGATCCCCGACGAAGACCACTTTCACCGAGTGGAATTTACCGATCGAGCAGATTCTCGACCGCATTCAACACGAAGAATTCCTTCGAAGGCCCAATCCTCTACAGCCAAACACTAAATTCATGACTGACAAGACGGTCTATTGTGACTTCCACCGAAGTCACGGCCATTCCACCGATCGGTGCTACCGGCTAAAATTTCATCTTGAAGACTTATTGTGAGAAGGCTACCTTCAAGAGTTCGTCAAAGGTGGACAAGATCAATGTCGAACCTCTGCAAAGGGGAAAGAAGCTTGCTAGGTTCATCAAATCTCCTCCAACCGATCACCTATCACCGTGAATGCAAACGTCTTTGGCATCCACGGAACATTGCACAATCAAGCCCTGACCGGGAAAGAAGTGGATCGGCAAGTTCGACGCATCTTCCACGTGCGTTCTGCGGCGAACAAGGAAAACACCTGGATCGAGAAGCCTATCGAAGGATTGGTTTGGCCCTCCATCGTTTTCAATGATACCGATCTTCAAGGGGTTCATACTCCACATCGCGACCCCCTGGTCCTAAAACTCCTCATTGATGGAAGCACTGTCAATCGTATCCTCATCGACACCGGAAGCTCTATCGACATTATGTTCTCAGATTGTTTCAAACGACTGGGACATAAATACTCAAGCCTCAACGTCGTCCCGACAGTAATCACAGGATTCAACGGCGAGCAAAGCATTACGATGGGCGAGTCGAGATTCACTCTCGACCTTAGCCGAGAGACTCGAGTCTCGGTAAGGTTTGCAATCGTCGAAGGAACGTCCAGCTACAACGCCATTCTCGGGCGACCATTCCTCCATCAGATTAATGCCATCTCCTCTTCTCACCATCAACTTCTCAAATTTGCAACGGGAGAAGGCATTGTCTGCATACGAGGCGATCAACAAGCCGGGAGATCTTGTAAAGCTGCTGCGGCAAAAACGGATCGCAAGATCAATATTGCTCCTCCAAAGCGACCACGAGATGAAGCTGGCCCTTCTTCCAAATAGCAATCAAAGGAGATTCCACCGATCGAGCCCCCACCAATCGAATGGGAAGCCTCACCTTCAATTGAAGAAATCATCCCTATCAATATCGGCAGTGGAAATCTCTCTCGACAAACATTCATCGGTATCGGTCTCAGCGACGCATAAACGCGAGACATGGTATCCTTCCTTCAGTCCAACATCGACGTCTTCGCATGGTGCTTCGAAGATATGCCTGGGATCAATCCAGATGACGCTTGCCATCGCCTAGCAATCAAGGAAGAAGTGAAGCCTGTCAAACAAAAGCCACGCACAATCCGACCAGAACTACAAGTTGCAGTTCAAGAAGAGATCAGTAAGCTACTCGCAGCAGGCTTCATCCGTGAAGTAGAGTATCCTACTTGGATCTCCAATATAGTTGCTGTGCCAAAGAAGAACGGGAAGGTCAGAGTGTGCATCGACTTTACCAATCTCAACAAGGCTTGCCCCAAAGATCCATTTCCCATGCCAAGGATAGATAGACTCGTCGATGCCACTGCTGGCCACGAGCTATTATCTTTCATGGATTGATACTCTGGGTACAATCAAATACCGCTTCATCCGGACGATCAAGAGAAGACGTGTTTTGTGACTAGCCGAGGTCTCTACTGCTACAACGTAATGCCTTTCGGCCTCAAAAATGCCGGATCTACCTATCAACGGCTGGTCACAAAGATGTTTGAAGATCAGATTGGACGCAACGTTGAAGTCTACGTCGACGATCTCCTTACCAAAAGCTCCAGTTGGGGAAACCATCTATCCGATCTAACTGAAACTTTCCAAATCCTCTGAAAGTATCACATGAAGCTCAATCCAGCTAAGTGTGCATTCGGAGTACAATCGGGCAAATTCCTAGGTCACCTTGTGACCAGGAGGGGCATCGAAGCCAACCCAGATCAAATTCGAGCTATTCTAGATATGCCCTTACCTACAAATCGAAAGGAAGTTCAACGCCTCACCGGGAGGTTGGCAGCTCTTAACCGATTCATCTCAAAATCTTCCGACAAGTGTAAACCACTCTTCGACAAGTTACGAAAGGCGGATACATCTGGATGGAGTCCAATTTGCGAAGAAGCTTTCCAAAACATCAAGAAATATCTGGTGCAAGCCCCTATCCTGACGGCTCCACTTCCAAAAGAAGACTTATGGCTCTATCTCGCCGTCACCGATCAAGCGATCAGTGCGGTCCTAGTCAGCCGAAGAGAAGGCGTCGAGCATCCTGTCTACTACATCAGCCATACACTTCTCCCTGCTGAGACTCGTTATTCAAAGACGGAGAAGGTCATACTAGCCTTACTCATTGCGTCACGTCGTCTCCAACCCTGCTTTGTCTCTCATCAGATCACAGTCATTTCAGAACACCCACTCAAAGATATTGTTGATAAAGCTGGTCGAGCAGGTCGAATGACCAAATGGGTAATCGAAATGAGTGCTCTGGGGATACAATTCGAACCTCGCACCTCGATCAAGGGGCAGGCAATTGCTGATTTTTTAGCTGACTTTCCAGTCGAAGACCCCATAACTTGGGAAGAAGACGTCGACATGCGCCTTGAAGATGAAGCTGATCCTCCGTTCAATCTTGCAACAAAAGCCGATCCAAGTCTTCAGGATATAGTCACAACTCTTCCATGGAAGCTCTATACTGATGGAGCTTCAAGTACGATCGGTTCGGGAACTGGGATAGTCTTGATATCCCCCGAACTCGATCATCTTCAGAAGGCCACTCCCTCGGCTTTAATGCCACCAACAACGAAACTGAATACGAAGCACTCATCTCCGGGCTAGAAATGGCTGAATCCTTGGGGGTAGATCAAATCATTGTTTACAGCGACTCCCAGCTAATCATAAGGCAAATCAACGGGGAGTACACAGCTCATGAAGAAAGAATGCAACTCTATTTGGCCCTAGTACGACGTCTTCAACGACACTTTACTAGTACTGAATTCGTTCAGATCCCAAGAGCAAAAAATCGAGAAGCAGATGCCTTAGCCAATGCTGCCTCAGTTCTTAGAGATTCACTCGGAGGAAGACAAATACAAATCGATTATCAAGAGATGCCCAAGACCACCCCCGAACAACAGATCATTGCTACTACTGGGAGAAATGGGGGTGGAGATCAACTGGTATTAAACCTTACCACTACAAGTGAGTTTGAGGATTGGAGACAGTCAATCTTCGACTTCTTCAAACATGGCAAAATACCAGAAGATCCAAATCAAGCCCGAAGACTTCAAAGAAAACTTTCATGCTACATCATTCAAGGGGAAGATCTATACTTCAAATCTCATAACGGGATGTTGCTCAAATGTGTTGGCCCTGAACAAGCAAAGGCAATCCTGATTGATATCCATTCTGGGGCCTGCGGGAATCATTCGGGAGGAAGATCTCTTGAAGCCAAGACAAAACTACAAGATTACTACTGGCCTACGATGGCAAGGGATGCTCACCTAGTGGTTCAAAAATGCGAGCCATGCCAACGACACGCTCGGGCTATCCATCTCCCTGCAGATGAGCTTCATCAACTATCAAGTCTATGGCCTTTCCATTAGTGGGGATTGGACTTCCTAGGTCCTTTCCCACCAACTCCAAGCAAGAAGAAGTATCTGTTGCTAGCTACAGATTACTTCACCAAGTGGGTTGAAGCAGTGCCACTCTTTCGAGAAACTGATGATGAAGTCATCAAATTCATTAGACACAATATCTTCTCAAGGTTTGGTACTCCACAAGTCCTAGTTACTGACAACGGAGCTCAATTCGACTCCGACAAGTTCCGAGAGTTCTGCCTGAACAACTGAATCAAGCTCTTTTATTCAACTCCAAGATACCCTCAATGCAATGGACAAGCTGAAGCCTCCAATAGAGCTATTCTGGGTATACTCAAGAAGAAACTCAACGACAAGAAAGGATTATAGAACAAGTCCTACCTGAAGTTCTTTGGGGATATCGCACAACTCCGAGAAGATCAACAGGGTTCTCACCCTTTCGTCTGACATATGGATCGGAAGCGGTACTCCCAACAGAAAACATATCAAGTACTCTGAAGACCAGGGCAGTTGAAGAAGGGATCAATAAAGAGCTTCGAGTCGATGATTTGGACTTTTCTGAAGAACTACGGGATCAAGCATCCCTTCGTATGGCCAAGTATCAACAGAAGATCAAACAAGCTTACGATCAAAAGGTCTACAAAAGACATTTTCCAATTGGCAGCCTAGTCCTCAGAGCAGTCTTCTACAACACTAAAGAACACAGCAGCGGAAAACTCGCTCCCAACTGGGAAGGACCCTATATCGTTGAATCAGTAGAAGGCAAAGGATCTTATCGACTGATCTCACCAGAAGGAGATAGATTGCCACGAGCTTGGAATTCAAGGCACCTAAAATTGTTCTATCCATGATGTAAATTCCATGATGAATAAAACTCTCTTTCAAGTGTTCAAATGCTCAGCTTTTTCAATTCAAGTTCTGAGGCAGTTTCGAATTATCTACATTCAAATTACAAGGTCATTTAACAAGTTTGGGTGCTTGAGTCGTGACTCAACCCCATGTAGGCAAATGTTAAAACGGTTTCGGGTTGTCATGCAAAGCAACCTTCAAGTTACGGGTCAATTTAACAGGTTTGGAGGTTTATGCTGCGACACTACCCCTTACTTACAAATGTTAAATGAACTTCAATTTCAATCAATTTCGATATCGTCTAACAGGTTTGGGTGTTTGAGTTGCGACTCGACCCCTCACATACAAACAAGTTCAATCTTCAAGTTACTTAACCAGTTTAGATGATCAAGTTGCGACTTGGCCCCTTACATTCAAATGTATGTAAATATTCCAATACCATCCAGAACTCAACATTCAAAGATATTCAACAAGAGACATTCAGTTTCTAATACCAAAAAGATCTTTACTATCAAAAAATTTCAAGTACAGGAGTGAGCTTTTACATGTCAAGAGTTTACAAGTACAACAACAAAAAAGAAGAAGGTAGAAATACATCATGGTTTAGCCACACTGGGAGCGCGCGACTTCTCTCCTTCGGATCCACCGCGAGCTTTGCTCGCCACAGAAGCCTTGGAAGATCGGACACTGCTAGTATGAACCCTGAGTGCTTCCACCGCCTTCTCGGCCGTCTCCCTGAAACTCACGCATTCAGCACGCATATGCTCTAACTCCTTTTTGAGAGCCTCCTCTTTGGCATTAAAAGCGGCTTCCTTAGCAGAAAGGGTTGCATCCCTTGCAGCAAGTTGCTTCTTCAGCTCCTTATTCTCAATTGCACGCTCATAGGACAAGGTCTCGATCTTGAAGAATCGATTCTTCAAAGACTCGAGCTCATGACCCCGAGCCTCATAGCCATCCTGCCACCCCTTGCTCTCCAGCTTCTCCTTGCGAAGGGCCTCGATCTTAGCCTTCAAGGCCTCCTTCTTGGAAGATAGAAGCTCCCTCAGCTTATCCTTCTCCTCCTGGGCAGCTTCCAATTCAGCCGTCAGGCGAGAGACTTCAGTTGAAGCCCCTCGCTCTCCGACCTCCTTAAAAAGCTTTGTGCCAAACTTCAGAACCACTGAGTTCTGTGAATAAACAAGAAGTGTTAGAAATATTTCAGAAAATTCAATTCAAGTCAAGACAAGTTGATGCACTTACCACCACTTCAAGCCTATGGAAAGCTTCCTCGATCGAGGCCTCCGGAAGGTTACAGAGCTTCCGAATGATTGGAGTTGGGTGGTTGATGTCAACCTCACCCAAATCCTTCAAGAGCAAAGTCGGGCCAGCATGAGTCTCTGCAAGTCAAGTAAAGGTTCAAAGAGTTAGAATATTTCGAGCATCAGAGACAAGGCAATCAAGAAGAAGAAGTTAGTAAGGATACCTGTGGCATCGACTTGAGATGTCTTTCCCTTCCCACGGTCGAAGCTCTTACCCTTGGGGGTCGACCTCTCCTTGGTGGGGGTTGGCTCCGGCTGAGATTGGGGAGCCCCATCGCCCACGCGGCTCTCTCTCTCCATATGTATGGGAGAGGGAACACCCCGGGGAGGTGAGACCCCCCCTTCATCCTGTTGCCCGCTCGTTTGCTCGAGGCCAGCCATAATGGCAGCCACTTCTTCAGCCAGAGAGCGCGATGGGGGTGGAGGTTGCTCAACCTCTAGACCCCCGCTTGTAGTTGCGCCTTCGAGACGAGGAACATTAGGAGGTATTTGGTCGAGGGGCGTGGGGTTCCTTCCAACCCCACTGCTCCCCAAAAATCTAATCTTCAGGCGCACAGGGCGCTTCTTCAAATCTTCAAAATGGTAAACGGGTTGCACCTTCCGGCCGTCACCCTCTGCATCCAGTACCTCCTCCATACGACGGGCCTTAGCCTCGTCGATAGGGATCGGCTGCGAGTCTTCACCACCAGTGGGGGTGGGAGGAATTTCTTCCTCACCACCCCCTTTCTCTTCTTCACCAACAGTGGGGGTGGGAGAAATTTCTTCCTCTCCACCCCCATATCCTCCGTCTCCTCCTGTAGGAGTAGGAGGGATCTCATCACCTCCACCGTTCCCACCATCCTCATCTTCATCACCTTCGGTGTCTTCGTCGTCGTCGCCGTCCCCGCCACTGTCATCGCCTCCATCCTCCTCTTCATTTTCTTCTTCTTCTTCTTCTTCTTCTTTCTTCTTTTCTTCTTCATCTTCCTTCTGCTTGATGAGGACTTTCCTCTTCTTTGCCTGACCCTGGCGGCGTACCACCAGCTTCTCTTCTGCGGTGGGCAATCGACGCCTCGCACCGTACGACTTCTTCTCCATCCGGATTTTTCTGACAATCTTACCCGATTGAGGATCCTCCTCATAATCGGAGTACAAGACTTCGTTATCCTCGTACCGGGCCTACAAACGGTGAAGGAGATTGGAGTTGCCATACCTGACCGGGCAGTTCGAAAACTGCTTCCACGATCGAGTACCGCACGTCAATTCCAAGAACAAGTTGTCAATAGCACCAACTCGCTCTGAAGGCCAGGCGTAGATACCCCCTGCACAGTATATCTTTATCTCCTTGTGCACATCACTCCGGGGGGTCTCGGGCACTGACAGAGGCGTCCACGCTCCGAAGACCGAAATCGGCCAGTCAGTATATAGCTTGTCGGAGGCGACGGTATCAACGATCGGGCGTAGGGCAGACACGCCGGTCAAATTGAAGAACGGACTGTCTTTCCTTGATGCCCATTTGTAATGGTAGAAGAAGTATTCCAGCTCGATCCGGGCCTCTTCACCATCAGGGATGCTAGAGTAGCATTCCCTGAGCTCATCCTGGAAGTCAGACTCTACGCGGCAGAAGGCGTAGATAATCCTCCAAGCGTTCCCAGTAATCTGCCCGGGATAGAGGCCTGAGGTGTTCAGCAACCTCGCAGCGAAAGGTGGCAGTGGGAGACGCAACCCGCAGTTCAACTGACCTACGATGACTACCGTCCCCATCACTTGCTCCATACTGGCAAAATTCGCGAAGATAGTCCGCTTGTCGATTCCAAAAGCAGACTGAACTCCCGGGAGCGATGGTCGAGTCTTCCCCTCTGTGAAGCAGGCCAAAAGCTTATGCCACTTCGCCCTCTTCACGTCTGTGAACTTGCCACCGGTGTTGTATATATAAGCGGGTTCCTCCGTCAGTGACATCAGGGGGCCCAAAACAAACTTCGCCTTTGGAATGTGCTCTGGCCTTGATGGAGCAGAGGCAAATCCGACTCCCATATGCCTCTTGCCCAGTTCGCCCAACTCCACGAGCACTGCCTTGCCCTTGCTGCGACCTTTTGGAGGGGATGAGACTTCAGCAATCTCCTTCCCCTTCCTTTTAGAGGGAACTGCATTCTTCTTCAAACTGCCTGAAGATGCCATTCGACCGATCGAGAGAAAAACAGAAAGCAAGAAATCGAGAGCAAAGAATCTGGACTCCGAAAATTTTTTGAAAGCGTGAGGCGAAAATGACAGCCAGAGAAGCTTATATACCCTGAGGGAATTAGCGCGCAAATCGAGAGGACATGTGTCATCACTATATCAAATCGCATGTTTTTGCAGGAACACGTGGCATCTATCCGTAGCAAGCGCAAAACCAGGCGAACCGTCGGACCAGATGAAGCGTTGGACCGCCGGTCCAAGTAAACCGCCAGTCCAAGTGAACCACCGGTCCAAGCGAACCGCCAGTCCAACCGGACCGCCGGTTCAAAAGACTCCCCAATCCAGACGAACCAAAGATTCAAGCAGAAAAAATCAAACTCCATCACCGCTCAAAACTTTGCCCAAAGACCTCGCAGAAAAATAGGCTCTTCTGCCACCTCGACTGGGCAGGTTCGAAACTAAACCTCGACCGGTTGAATTTAACCGATCGGTCAAACTTGACCGATCGGTCATATTCATCCGATCGGTCGATTTTCTATTGGATCAGGCAAAAAACTTGGCTTTTTGCCCGATCCCGCCAACCTCGACCGGTTGAATTTAACCGATCGGTCAGACTTGACCGATCGGTCAAATTCATCCGATCGGTCGATTTTCTACTGGATCAGGCAAAAAACTTGGCTTTTTGCCCGATCCCGCCAACCTCGACCGGTTGAATTTAACCGACCGATCGGTCAAATTCATCCGATCGGTCGATTTTCTACTAGATCAGGCAAAAAACTTAGCTTTTTGCCCGATCCCGCCAACCTCGACCGGTTGAATTTAACCGATCGATCAGACTTGACCGATCGGTCAAATTCATCCGATCGGTCGATTTTCTACTGGATCAGGCAAAAAACTTGGCTTTTTGCCCGATCCCGCCAACCTTGACTGGTTGAATTTAACCAATCGGTCAGACTTGACCGATCGGTCAAATTCATCCGATCGGTCGATTTTCTACTGGATCAGGCAAAAAACTTGGCTTTTTGCCCGATCCCGCTAACCTCGACCGGTTGAATTTAACCGATCGGTCAGACTTGACCGATCGGTCAAATTCATCCGATCGGACGATTTTCTACTGGATCAGGCAAAAAACTTGGCTTTTTACCCGATCCCGCCAACCTCGACCGGTTGAATTTAACCGATCGGTCAGACTTGACTGATCGGTCAAATTCATCCGATCGGTCAATTTTCTACTGGATCAGGCAAAAAACTTGGCTTTTTGCCCGATCCCGCCAACCTCGACCGGTTGAATTTAACCGATCGGTCAGACTTGACCGATCGGTCAAATGCATCCGATCGGTCGATTTTCTACTGGATCAGGCAAAAAACTTGGCTTTTTGCCCGATCCAACCAACCTCGATCGGTTGAATTTAACCGATCGGTCAAACTTGATCGATTGGTCAAATTCATCCGATCGGTCGATTTTCTACTGGATCAGGCAAAAAACTTGGCTTTTTGCCCGATCCCGCCAACCTCGACCGGTTGAAATTAACCGATATGTCAGACTTGACCGATCAGTCAAATTCAACCAATTGGTCGAATTTCTACTAGATCGGTCAGAAAACTGTGTTTTCTGACCGATCACTCCAACCTTGACCGGTTGAATTTGACCGATCGGTCAGACTTGACCGATCGGTCAAAATTGACTGATCGGTCATGTTTGACCGATCAGTCAGAACGGGACCAATTAATCTTATTTCGCTAACACTCGACAAAGCTCCTCTGTGTGTGTGACAGGGGGTCGTTAGCTTTGCACCACGAATCCAAGCCAGCCAAGGTGGCCTCTTAGCTAACTTGGAGGGGGTAACTGTGGGTGCAAATTTTGGCAAGAAGTCTGCAAACAGCGGGACCCACCGGCCCTGCCTGGTGGGCCCCCGAAGACAACAGCGGGACCCACCGGCCCTGCCTGGTGGGCCCACAAAGACTATCGTGGGACCCACCGGCCCTGCTTGGTGGGCCCAAGAGCCTGGGAATCCCCCAGGAGACGATAGCGGGACCCACCAGCTTTACCTGGAGGATCCCCAGATACAACAGTAGAAACCGCCATTTGCCATCAGAGAATTCTATAAGTAGCAACCCTTCGAATGTAAAGAGGATCGGATTTCCATTTCTGAGATCTGATTTTCAGAAACCAGAGCTCTGGATTTCAGTTTCCATTTTTCCACTTCCTCTCTTCGATCTTCTTCTTGTCTTTGAAGAGACAAAAGGGGTTTCGGTGATACTCGGCCTGTCGAGATCACTTCGATACAAGTGTTAGTGAATTCGGGTTGCTCCCCATAGCACGGAGACGTAGGCTTCGGCTGAACTCCGAGATCACATCTCTCGCGTCAACTCTCTGATTGTTGCATCTCTCTCTGCTTGTGTATTGAGAACCGCAACTCCAATCAACAGATCGAACAACGATCTTCGACTCGAACTTCAATTGACTGGTGCGGCGAAATCTTCGGGTCGGCACGAAGATTGCCTGGTGGGCCCCCGAAGACAACAGCGGGACCCACCGGCCCTGCCTGGTGGGCCCACAAAGACTATCGTGGGACCCACCGGCCCTGCCTGGTGGGCCCAAGAGCCTGGGAATCCCCCAGGAGACGATAGCGGGACCCACCAGCTTTACCTGGAGGATCCCCAGATACAACAGCAGAAACCGCCATTTGCCATCAGAGAATTCTATAAATAGCAACCCTTCGAATGTAAAGAGGATCGGATTTCCATTTCTGAGATCTGATTTTCAGAAACCAGAGCTCTGGATTTCAGTTTCCATTTTTCCACTTCCTCTCTTCGATCTTCTTCTTGTCTTTGAAGAGACAAAAGGGGTTTCGGTGATACTCGGCCTGTCGAGATCACTTCGATACAAGTGTTAGTGAATTCGGGTTGCTCCCCATAGCACGGAGACGTAGGCTTCGGCTGAACTCCGAGATCACATCTCTCGCGTCAACTCTCTGATTGTTGCATCTCTCTCTGCTTGTGTATTGAGAACCGCAAATCCAATCAACAGATCGAACAACGATCTTCGACTCGAACTTCAATTGACTGGTGCGGCGAAGTCTTCGGGTCGGCACGAAGATTTTCCCCCACAAGATGAGAGAGAGAGATCGAGGGAAGAGCGAGAAAGAGATCGGGAGAAGAGAGAGATCGGGGAAGAGAGAGGTGTGTTTGGTCTAGTCAACACTCCTTTTTGTTTAGTCAGCATTTTGTTCCGTTTTGTCCTAGTTAACATGTAAACTGTCGGCTCTTGTTATACAGATTGTAGGCATGGTTCCAACCTTAGTCTATCTTCTGCTCTAAGCACTAACAGAGGATGTACCGGCAGCAAGGTTCATCCAACAAAAAAAATGACAACAAATCTGTCAGAGAGAGAGAGAGAGAAAGAGGGGGGGAGGAGGGCAATTAGGTTTACTCATATAACAACCATGCGCTCACACACAAAACACTCTTTGGAACACTTGAAGCTTTGTTTCTAACCCGGACACAATCGGCACAATGTCGTCAATGCTCTGCTGTATACTCTTTCTGAAGATGAATGTATACTCTTTGTTGGAGGGGTAGTTTTGTCATTGATGGGGTAAAAGAAGGGTGAGGTACTTGCTGCAGCATGTGCTGTTTTGGGATGAACTTGGGATATATTTCGAAATTAACATATCCTGCAACTAAGAATCATCTCTAAGAAAGGACTTGTGTCAAACTCCACCCCCCCCCCCCCCCCTCCCTCTCCATGGCCTTGTTTTTTTGTTGGAGAGACCTCACCATCAATTCATCCCCTGTTAGTGGTTAGATTAGAAGTTAGACCAAGGTTGGAACCATGCCTACAATATTGCCACATAGAACAAGATAAACCGACAATAAAAGCAACAAATAAGGGAGCCCACAAGATTCGATTGCAAGACCCGCCGGATGGGGGCGGACGCTGTACCATTGCAAAGGCCTCATGTCCTTCTCCCTCGGATAGACTCAAAAAGATCCGCACATTATAACAAAGCAAGATAGCCAGGCCCAGGTTGGATTTGGGCCTTATCATGCTTATCTCTGCTACATGAACACAACCCACTATAAGAAAATAAAAAAAGGGGGATAATGTGGCTAAGGTCCCTGACAACAAATTGGTACAGTTATAATGACTAACAAGAAGATGATTTGGCACCAGGGCCTCATGTTTGGAAAAAGTTCATTTTAACCTTAGACTGTTTGAAATAAAATATCATTTTACCTCTACACACAATTGTTCGAAGAAATCACATGAAGAGCAACATTTTAGTAATATAGAGTAACATTTACTACAGTGTTTTCACTGTACCAACTTTTTTTTAAAAAAAAAAGATTTGATAAAAAAAAATTGCTACAGTCAGATTTACTCTTTTATCACCGAATTGTTACTCTTCACTACCACTGTAGTAATTGTTACTCTTTATTACCGAATTGAGTACCTATTGCTACAATGATTTCATTGTAGCAAAAAAATAATTATCTTGCAAATTTTATTAAGAACTCTCGATAAATATTTTTGTTACAGTGAAATCACGGTAGCAGATGTTGCTCAATTCGATAATAAAAAGTAACAATTGCATATTATTACTCTTTTACTACAGTAAAGAGTAACATTTGTGATTTTAGTATTATGAGCAGTTTTGTCATTTAAATGGGAGATAAGTCAACTGAAGTACTTCTCTAAAAGCATCATTTTCGACAGAAACCTAATGCAAAACCATCTTATTGTCTGTCATTTACACTAAACCGATATATTGTCAGGGACATCACCAAGTCCCCCCCCCCCCCCCCCCCCCCCCCAAAAAAAAAAAAACCCTCTCTCTCTCTCTCTCACTCTCACACACACACACGCACGCACACACGTGCACAACACTTTCTTTTTTTACCACAACATTCGTCCGAGGAAATTAGTAACTCAATCATAAATTACAGTGATTCCGTGGATCATACAGGTAATGTTCCATGAAAATGCTCATCTACTCTTTTCTGTACCACTGCTAATTTTCCAGTCAGTGAATCATACCAATAATTCTCACCAAAAAAGCATTTCAGAGATGGTACACTAAAACTGATACACACTTATATGGTAACACTACTGCCTTCTTTGCCTCTTTATTCTCTCGAGGGCACCTAAACGACTGTTGCTTCCGTTATCGTCGTCAGCAGCACCTGCATCCTTATCTTTCATAGCCTCGCTTGCAAGGTCGCCGAACACGGCGGCCGGAACATCCTTCTGCGCTATTTCAACCTCTTCACCCTCTGAGTCGCTCTCCTCCGGTAACTCAATGTCCTCGTGATTTACAGTTACCTTTCTCCCACCATCAGCCTGCAACTCTGCGCTAGCACTTACGAAGCTCACCATTCTGCCACCGTCATTGGCAGGTAAACTAGCAGGTGCAGGAGCCAATTGCCTTTCTAAAGCTGCCATCTCATCTTCAGGGACTCCCGCACGTTTCAAAGTGTCCACTGCTTCCTCCGGGTTCAGCTTCTGATCTTTTTGCATCAAGTACTCGGGGAGGATGAAATGTGTCTGCAAGGGGTATATGATCAGAAAAGATTATTATGAGATAATGTTATGTTCACTAGAATGATGCTCATGTTATGTGTGTGTGTGTGTGTGTGAGAGAGAGAGAGAGAGAGAGAGAGAGAGAGGGACGGCAGGGAAAGGAGGGGGAGCAGTTACTCTCACTTATCCTTTTTTTAGGTGGTGGGGGTTGAAAAAAAAGACTAAGACGGGGATAGAGAGATGAGAGAGAAAGCATGACAGGGCTCCGTCTTGCCTATCTATTTTGTCTTTTTTTATATATTTTTTAGAAATATAAATTGGGTCATCAGCCTTATTCTTTTTATATAATAGAGATATGTGAAAGTGATGTGAACACACCTGACTGTAGCTAGCTGAGACACTACGGCTGATACGAAGCATTTCCCGGAACGTATCCTCGTTACCATGTTGTACCTCAAAATCTTTCCATTTTTTCCAGAAATTGGGATCGGATCGTGGATCTGCGAATTGTGACGCAAATATGTATACAGCACGAGCACGGTCAATTTCTCCTAAGCTCCTTTCAAGGTCGGCATATTTCATGCACATCGTCTTTACGTCATTGTCCGGAAGACCAGATTCAATGGCTTGCTACAAAATACATCAACAAACCTCAAGTTAGAAAACGAAGTCACCATCTTGGTCAACACACACACATCTCTGTGATGTGTGTCAAGCTGTTGGTCACAAATAAGTGGGAGAAAACAGATGTATTTGACCCAAATCAAGAAACCATGGGAAAATACTAAAAAAACAATATTTTCTTTTTTAATGAGAACATTACCGATAATTCACGAACAACTTTTGCAAGAAACTATTTAAGATCAAAGGGAACAAAGCTAACCTCATATATCTCTCTTGTTTTTGGAACACCAAAAATTTCAGCAGCCCGAGCTATGTAAATTTCATACATGTTCAATTTTTCACTATTAGGGACCGCTTTCACAGCCTGGTCATAGACTTTCATTGCGCGCTTTGCAAGCCCATAATCTTCCTCCAGTTTAGCATACTGCAGATATAGTGGCTTAACATCTTCTGCAGGTGCCTAATGAAAGGCAAAAGACAAGAGCATGAGTTAGCATCATGATTCTTTCGGACACAAAATAGGCAAATCAAGGAAGCAAGTCTTGTATTACAAAGCTTGTAGTTTAATTAATCATTCAAATACAAGGAACAATTATATTTTCATCTTCATAATGGAGCACAGAATTAGATATTAACAGCTGAAGAAATCAAAACTAGTTAAAACCATAAAGATGCAGACAGGTACACTTTCAACAAACAAAGAGTTGAAATCTGACAGGAAAACACTGTCCTCAACACAGATTGGAAGCGTATAAACTTCTAGCAATGGAAGTAGAAACCAAAACTAAATAAGAAAAGTACACCCATTACACAAAAGGGGTCTTCCATTGTTTTAAAACTCGGAACTCGACAAAACTTGAAAACTTGAGTATAAAATATTCGGAAACTCGATCAAAACTCGATCGAGGAGGTAAAATTCAGTACATATAATATGTTACAAATATTTATTATACACATGTATATAGCGTAAAATTTAGTATTATCGAAAGATTATACCTAATAGTGGATTTCTTATGTACAAATCTAAAAAGATTGACGGAAAATATATTCGGGCTAGTTTTGGAGCGAGTCGACCGATCTTTGGATCACGTTTTGGACCGCGAGAACCGGGTCTTGGACCGAGTTGTTATCAGGCTAAAGATGACAGGTGAGTTGACCCGAATCCAAGCCAAGTCAAGTTGACTCGTCCGAGCGACAGTCAATTCGCCAAACTTTAAAATAATGGGATCTTCACATTTACAACCTGAGAGTAGTTACTTTTTCGAAAATGCAAACCCAAAAATGACAATTAAGAGAACGTAGTCAGATTCAACGGTACAATAGCTCAACACTAACTTGACAAAAAATTGAGAAATTCTAGGTGACCCTGAAGTCTGTGCACATTCAACGAGAGACCACTTAAATATATTTAAGGAAAAATTACAAACAACCCCCCTGAACTATGCACCTAATTTCACATTGGTCCCTCAAGTAATTTTTTGAACAATTTGAACCCCTAAACTATGCTTTGTTGCATGTTCACCCCTTTTGTCAAATTTCGGCCATCAAACTTAATTTTGATACCAAACTACCCTCTTCCTAGACAGCATAAGTAATATTTAGAAAACATATGTAGCCATATTATAAAGGGCATTTTTGGGATGAATGTTAAGTTTGACAGCTGAACGTTGATGCGGGGGAGAGGGAGAACATGCAGACGGAGCATAGTTCAAGGGGTCAATTTATTCAAAAAAATAGTTGAGGGACCAATGTGAAATTAGGTGTATAGTTCAGGAGAGGTTTTTGTTATTTACCTTAGATTTAATAAGCATAGATGTAGAGAATACAAAAGACATCATCCTTCTCGTGCATCCTAGACTGGTATGAACCTTCACAATGTTTCAGATAATGGTGTTGAGTGAGAAGACACAAGCAATGTTGCCAAATTGTTTGTTTATTGCTCTTTTGGAAGGGGGTGTTGTTTGATACACGAACAAATTCCTGAATTATTGAGTGTCACCAATTTGCCGAATAATTTCCAAACTTCACCGAGTAATATCCTAACTTGGCCAAATTATTGAGTTTTTTTGTCATACCGATCTTAATATCTTATGAATGATGATATATGTTAAATCTTGTGATTTTTGAATGATACGGGGAATTATCTAATGAAATTGATAGATATATTAGTTCTGTCATGTTATTCATTACTTATATTTTTTTAAAAAATAAAATCGTCCCGAATTTTCCCCGAACTATTGGTTGATTTCCCGAATTTTCTAGACTTATGGTCCACCAAATAATTCCCGAACCCCGACTTGGTAACTATGGTCCATGGATGCAAGTCAAATACTTACTAGCGATGAATCTGCATAGATTAGACAACTCTGACAACAATACAAAAACAGATCATTTGAAGGCAAAAAACAAAAGCCAACTGCACAGGCACACGTATAGCATTAAATAGAAAAGTTGAATCGTATTTAGAGCAATCAGCAATGCAACTCAACACTTAGATTACTAAATGGAAATGTTTAAATTTAATATCCGCATACATACAAAAGTTGAGCTATCTGCCTCTTCAAGATTGACGATGCAACTCACGAAACATCAAACTGTAAGATTTATCAATCAGTGACTAGATGCATGAAACAATAATGAAAGTTGCTAGAAAAGACTTGGAAAAACTTTCATTGACAATAAATATAGCCCTGAACAGAAATGTGCAATGCAGAAGGATTCATAAAGGTGACCCCAAATGGATGGGACATGACTTGATGGTTATGATAATGGTCAAGACAAGATACATTTAGAAGAAGAGTCAATTAATCAAGATGGGTCCTGCAGTGGAATCCTCAGAGAAGTCACCACAAAAGGAAGGAGTAATGTTATATAATCGGCTGCCAGCCTGATACTGATCCTCCCACATATTGTGTCAACAAAAGAACTGATATATATATATATATATATATATATATAGGGGCATGCTATAATGCGGTATGCGGTAAGTGTGGCACCACACTACAACCGTCTGATACACCGCTGCGTGCATGCGATGCACACAACGGGTGCATCAGACGGCTGTGGTATGGTGCCGCACTTACCGCATGCCGCATTATAGCATGCCCCTATATATATATATATATATATATATATATATATATATATATACGAGAATGCTTAGTTGCAGTCTGCGGTCCGCAGCCGTCCGATGCACCCCTCCGTGCATTTGATGCACGCGGCCGGTGCATCGGACGGCTGCGGACCGCAGACCGCACCTAAGCATTCCCATATATATATATATATATATATATATATATATATATATATATATATATATATATATATATATATAGAGAGAGAGAGAGAGAGAGAGAGAAATGCTATAATGCGGCATGCGATAAGCGGCACCGCACCGCAGCCGTCTGATGCACCGTTGCGTGCATGCGATGCACGCAGCGCGTGCATCAGACCGCATGCCGCATTATAGCATGCCCCTATATATATATATATATATATATATATATATATATATATATATATATATATATTAGCGTTTGTAATGTGTTGTGTTGTGTGTGTTTTTGGGGGTAGGGATAGGGGTGGGACTTGGGCGGGTTGAAGGGTCTGCTCATGCCCAACCCGACTTGCACAAACCTTAACCCGTTTTACTTGTGGAACCCAGGGAACCTGTGGAATCCCAACCTGTGCTTGCCCATTCTAGTTGTTCGGGGCCCAATTTGCAAAATAATGGTCAGGTTGGGCTGGTTGCCCAATTAGAAATGCTTGTGCACAAAGATAGTTGGGAAAAAAACCCAACAGACTTTTGAATTGCATAAAAAAAATCTTTGATTTGCATAACAAAAACATAAAATCCAACCCATATCCTCACATATTTCAAACAAATTCTTAGCATGCAACATCAAACAGACAGTCTTTGATTACCATAAAAAAAAACTACCAACGCATTCAACCTTAGTGTATCACTTCCTCAGGTTCCTCGGGTTAGGAAGATCGGTGCCCAAACCTGTCCAAATTGAAATCAGGTTGATTTTTTTTTTCCAAACCCGTCCAAGTTTTTAACCAGTTTTGCCCATGTTTGTCCATTGTTCGGGTTGGGCGGGGCGGGTTCGGGTCAGACCCGCCCAAGTCCCACCCCTAGGTAGGGATGTGATGTATGGTGGTCCAGCAAGCAGGCCAAGCCAGTGGGCAGCCAGTAGACCCAAGCATGCAGCTAGCTACAGGCCCAAGATCGACCTACCAGCATTGATGAGACGAATGGCGTGCATCCTCTTACGCGTGCATTATTGTTCCTCCGTCATGAAAGAAAGAAAAAAGAAAATAAAGGTTTCCCCTTTCGCCTAGGCCTCTTTTGAGTCCCAAAATCTGTCCTCAATCATCACAATAAACCATACTCAATCATCATCGCACCCCATACAATTTTGCCTTACGCATCGGATTCTTTGAGCTTGCAACTCATGCAGGCTCAAAAGCTAATAGAGCAGTATAAAAGAAAGAACATTTTAGACCTTATCGCATCGACCGATATTAATGAAAAAATTTGCAAGAGCAACTGGTGCATTATGATGTAACTTGACATGGGGCCAAGTTGTGTGTGCTTCTGGTGCAAATGAACCATGTGCAAGACGCACTATGTGTTTGACTCATAAGAATGAGATGGATGGAGAAAGACAATACATTGAGCATGCAAATAATATGATTCAGATGGGGGTGGTGATAATGACGCTGAGGACGAAACTTAACTATATTCAATGTTTGATGATGATGAAAGAATAAAATATATTGACATTGTGTATACTCTTTTTGTTGAAATGACATGGAGAGTTATATGGTGTTTCTAGTTTTTATTAACAATATTATGTATTTTTTATTCCAATTTAAAGGGTGTGTTAGATATCCTCACACCCCAAAACATGAGTCATAAGGGGAGGTCCATAGGGAGTATATGAAGTGGATGATGGATGCCTCCATCACCAACGAGGGACTATCCGTCAACACCCCCCCTCACGCGGATCACAAGTGGCAAGGATCCTTCCACGCGGAGCACGCGTGGCAATCCACGATCGGTGGGGAACGCCCAGAGTAGGAGACGGTAAACCCTAGCTTTGATACCATGTTAGATACCCTCATACCCCAAAATCCGGCTCGTAAGGGGACGTCCACAGGGGGGTATATTAAGCGGGTGATGGATGCGTCTCTAACCGATCTAGGACTATCCGTCAATAGGGTGATTAATATCTGACTTCTAAAGTTCAATAGAAGCACGTAAAAAAGTCACGTTAAAAGATAACTAAGCAAAAACCGCATATTAATCATGTATTACTAAATTATAATTTTCTTTAATATATACACAAAATAAGAATGTGTGACTAATATATATTTACTAGTAATGCCCGTGCCTATCGGCACTCGGACGAACACAACCCGGCGGTAAGATTTTGAGGGCACGCAAAAGATTTAAAGGCGACACAAAATATTTTGAGGTGGCAATAATATTTTTAGGGTGACAATATTTCGAGGGGCATCCGAATTTTTAGAGAGAAGTGGGCCTGTGGGTTTAGCGTCCAAACCTATGGTGTAACCAAGGTTCGAAATCTCCATTTCGGTGGAAATTTCGACCTTCTGGATATGGAAATATTTCGTGGAAATATTTCGACAGTGTGGAAATATTGCAATTTTGTAGAAATGGTGGAAATATTGATTTTTTGATGGAATTTTTTAGTGAAACTCCGGATAGTCATAAACCAAGTATAGATACACACTTTGGAACACTCAAATAATATGTGTACCCTATCTAGGGGTGTAGAGTTTCACATAACATGTATTCAATGTATTGAGTCTGTGAGTCTTGTGCAATCTTATTTAGTTCGGTTTTGATATATATTTTTCAAAAGTTTTTTAATCTTTTTTTGGATAAAAATATTTTTGAAATAAAGATTAGTTGATTGTTAAAATAATGTTTCAAACGATTTTGAAAGCGGACTTAAAACAAGAAAGTTATGCAAATTTGAAATTGTGCAAAAATTATGCTGAAATGTGAAACACTGTTTTTTTACTAAGTTTGAAAAAAAGAGTTTTTATATAGAAAAGTTTTTATACATTCAAAATTTCCTAAGACAGACCATGGTTTTCTAGATGTACTCGTACTTCTACATCTTGTGGAATTTTTTGAGCTAAAAAGGAGTTGATTTAATCACTTTTCTCACCATGTAGATTTTATAAAAATCCATAAAAACAGTTTTCTCCTACTAAAATTGAAAGTTTACTTTTTGATTCCTTTGTTTTTTGATTTTTTTGATATTTTTATTGAAATCAAATGGGGGGGTATTTGCTTATTTACATATAATAACTTAAAATAAATGGAGAAAAAAATTTACTTAAATGTTATTATATGTAAATAAGCTGCTGAGAACCAGGCCCCCCAGTCCCCTTTTATAACCAGTCAGTCACAGAATTTTGGATAAATTTTGCGAAATTTTTCAAACTTTTCGCGAAATTTCGACAATATCTCGCGATATTTCGTGGAGATGGAAATATTTCGTGGAAATATCGTGATATTTCGCGAAATCGCTCGATATTTTGACAGTTTCAATTCGGCTCGAGATTGCAGGTGGTATTTCATATCGGGTTTTCATATTTCCGATATATTTCGCGATATTTCGCGAAATATATCGATTTTTTGTTCCATGGGTGTAACGCAGGCCGAGAGAGTGGCAAATCACAACCATCGGATAGCATGCAACTGGACAGCTGGATGGCCCTCTGCTCGAACTGTAAGCCCTACATCAGTTTGGAATGGTCTAATCATTGATCATCACATCAGCTATTGGAGCCCGTTACTCCAATACCGTTGTATCAGAGAGAATAAAAATACATGGCTCAAATGATTTTTTAAAGGATAAAATGCATATTACCTCCCCCCCCCCCCAAAGTTTAGCACAAAAATACTTAACCCCCATATAGTTTAAAAAAAACTACATTTTGCACCCTTGAATTCAGTTTTGATCAGATAAAATTGACCAAATGAGAAAATCATGTAGTTTACCAAAGGCGGGGTAATGTGCTAACATTTCAAAATTTAGGGAGCGATTTGGAATAAAATAAATTACATGGGGGTTAAGTGTTTTTTGGCAAAACTTTAGTGGGGCAAAGTGTAATTTATCCTTTTTATGGTAATGGAAACTGGAACAAAAAAAGAAGGGGGGTTGAAGGCGAGGTTGTCGGATCGTGGCCTGAAGGCTGGCGAATCGTGGTCGGGCAAGGCGGATTGGGGTTCTCTCTCTTTCTCTACGGATCGTGATTGGGCTCTTCACCCAAACTGGCAACACATAAAAAGAGAGAGAGAGAGAGAGAGAGAGAGAGAGAGAGAGAGAGAGAGCTCGATCTCCGGCAACGGGCAACGACAAACCCTTGGCTATCCATCTCAAAAAACCACCGTAAAAAAAAACCGATACCGGCGAGCCCTGACTGCCATCTACCGACAATAGTGAAGAGGAGGGGACGTTGACAGTCACTGCTCGGCCGGCGAAAACATCGACCAACACTCCGCCGGAGATGCCACTTATGCATAAGTTGACAAAAATGGTATTGTGCTAACATTTCAAACTTTAGGGTGCGATTTGGAACAAAATAAACTATAGGGGGGGTTAAATGTTTTTTAGCTAAACTTCAGGGGCAAAGTGTTCTTATGCATAAGTTGACAAAAAGGGTATTGTGCTAACATTTCAAACTTTAGGGGGCGATTTGGAACAAAGTGATCTACAGGGGTTAAACCAATCCTCTGCCTTTGAGAAAGGGCAATGCTATTCAGCCCGAAGGTTTTCAGCCACCAATTGCACGCTGCCATGTCAATCGGGGGGCACGAGGGGGGGGGGGGGGAGGGGAGGAGAGAGAGAGAGAGAGAAACCTCTGCTCTCAAAAATCTTCTACTCTCAAAAATTTTAGAAAAATCCTCTGCTTTCAAAAATCAATCTAGGGGGGGGGAGAGAGAGAGAGAAACAAATCCGGAGAGAGAGAGAGAGAGGCGCATGAGGTGGATGTTGTCGGCAGGGTGGGGCGGCGCATAGGTTTCAGGCTTCAGCCTGGCGGCTATGACCACCTGCAGCTCCGGCGGCTCTGGTCGAACTTCGAGCGTCACCCTGCTTCGCTCCTCCTGCGCCTCCAAAAAATGCGTCGTCGGAGTTTCCGGGGTCGCACCCTCGCTACCGAGGCCGGCCGGCCTGCGGGCCGACGGGGTTGCAGAGGAGGGCGGTTGGCAAGAGAGAGAGAGACGTTGCACTCACCCTTACTGGCAGGCAAAGCGACGACAGTGATCACAGTCGTCCGTTGCACCCACCCTAACCGGCAAGCAAAGCGACGGCAATGATCAGGTTCAAGTTACTGCCGTCCCTTTGCCTGCCGGGTATGGGTGCAACTGACGGCTGTGACTTGAGGGCTGGAAGGGGAAAGAGGGGTGTGGCTGATCGGGGTCTGACAGGGTGACCGGCAGGGTCTGGCCGCAGGCCGGAGGTAGCGGCAAGCAACGCGAGCGACGCTTGATGGAGTCGGGCTGCAGCCTTCGGTGTCATGGATCCTGTCGAAGGTCGGTGGCAGTTGGGTTACACGGACGGTGATCGAGCCGAGTCAGGCGGACTACCGGGTGGCGCAATCTGAGGCTAGGGTCGCAGATTTGGGACTGGCGGGGCTGGGATCTGGTGGTTGGCAATCAGATCTGTAGGAGATCGCAGCTCGTGGCTCCAGCGAGGTGCAAGACCGGCGACCTTGGCTTGATCGGGGCCAGGCAGCGGGCTCCACCGTAACCTCCGCGTTGCCGGCACCTCCTCTCTGTTGGGATTCCCCCTGATCGACCGCTGGAGGAGACCACGACCTCGACCACCAGGGTATTCATGAAACAAAGAGAGAGAGAGAGAGAGAGAGAGAGAGAGAGAGAGAGAGAGAGAGAGAGAGAGAGGGAGAGGAGACCACGACCTCGACCGCTGGGGCACCTCCCAAAGTACACCAAAGGATCACGACCTTGGCTATAGAGCGAGAGAGAGAGAGGGTCGCGGGAGATGATCGGGAGGGGGGGGGACGGGAGGGGTTTAACATCTTGGGTAGGGGTTTCCATCTACAGGAAGAGGGTCGTGCGTTTAAAGGGATCGAGTACGTGACAGATCAGGAATGCCAGGCTCAACATAAATAATGGACAATCTGATATTGGCCGTTAGATCAGATCCCCCGGATCAAATATTAGAGGGGGCTGGGTTTGCGAGATCGTGTGGTTGAGAGTGGGTTAGAGAGTGACGATCACAACTGTTGTTTGTACCCCGCACAAAAACCCTTCCCTATTATATAGATATATTCAATAATTTTTTGGTGACCGCCTAGGTCGCGACCTTGCGTAGCCAGGCCTTGACAACACTGCTTAAAACCCAAGAAAGGAATAGAATTCCTAATTGCCCAAATTATTCCTAATGTGGAAAGAAATGTTCTTACAATTTTTCTAAACAAAGGAAAATTAAAATATTAAGTTCAAATCTCCTCAAAGCCTAATATAGAAAGACACCACAAAGTCATGGGAGGGAACAAATCCTTAATGCATCAAGACTTCCTTAATTTAACATGAAATCATATCAGACATTTTCAATTCTAATCAACCAAAAAATAGGACTACTACTAAGAGTCTACGAGTGAAAATTAGCCTTTCTAAGAATCTGAAAATAAATAAAAAAAAACTCATCTTATAGACTTGATCTAAACCTAGATCAAGTGTAATCCTACGAATTAAATCATAAAGTGACTTGCATTGTGTCGCTTACCGGAATCAATGTTACATACTTTTATGTATCATGACAATATTAGGTATTGTTGATCTACTCTTACAACATGATATTACGCCAACCATTTTTTTATCCAAACACCCAAAAATCAGAGAGATTGTTTACTCCCTTTTGTTTCTTATGATATTTTAAGCACCATTATTCACAAAAAAACATAGATTAGGTTTAAAGTATACCAAAAGATATAGTTTTCATATGAACGTTGAAACATCATCAATTATATCAACATCAACATTGAAACATTATCTCATCAAAATGGGGTCGACTATAGAGCACAACTAAAATTATGAAGGCTCTGCGAAAGATTGATAAAAAGTTGAAGACTGTACTTGTAAGATTGGTTCTAGAAACTTGATCATGGCAACTTAGCAAGAGAGGAGCCTCCCAGGACACCATAAGCTCAACCCCCAAGGTAATTTTTTTACAAACTAAGAAAATGATGATTCATCGATTTGCAAAAAGTGATATTTCAGCAATTATGGCAAATATATACAAAAACCAAAACTAAACAATTAAAAAACAATAGTCCTTTTTATGGATTTTGATCCAATTCTTCTACCTAAAATTGATCTCAATCTGGTCATTTTTGGCTAAGAAGGTAGACACACACCTCTGGATTTGGTTTTGGAATGGATATGAAATTATTTAGCTATCAAAAACATACAAGTTTTAAGTTTCTATGTCAATCATACTGATTCTTGATGGTTCAATACGATCGAGAGCTGAGCGCAACTCATGGTCATCCCAGCCTCGAGACTTCTTTTTTCAAAATAAGCTATAGTTTCAGATAGTTCCCAGGATTGAAAGGATTCTTAAGTTCTATAATAGTCATGCAAACTGTCCAGCTGTCCACTTACCGACTAATAATATTTATAAATGGAGACAGCTTTACTTTGTTAGGATGTTGAATCGTACATATTTAGTATTGTTAAGCGATGTGCCATGTGGTATGCATAATATTGCATGATACTTCGAGCCTAGTATGGCAAGATGTGTCCATTCCCTCAAACATTAAATAATGTGCTAAGATGCCTGATAAAAGTGAACATTTCTGTGTGGAGTTGAATACTTCATCCCACAAATGTTTGTTATATGTGCAAAGCTCCAATACTTTATGCAAAAGAATGGACTTATTGCTTGCACGATAGTCCAATCATAGTTTTTAATAGTATATGCCTCAGACTGGGTTGTCCTCATTGTACGACCAAAGGTCACCCTATCAAAAATTGTGCCACAAATATATGACCAGCTTCACACAACCCTACAATATTTCGAGCAATAAAAAAAAACTTGTAAGGCACTTGGGTTTAGTAATCACAACCTTAATCTCTTAAAACAAATCTAACAATATTGTTGCAGTCACGCATCACCTTTGAGTACAGATCCATATTATGGTGCATACCATTTATTCGTACGGAAATAGGATCACCGAGGGTTTTCGAGTAGAAGAGAATAGACGCACTCCTCTTGTTACCTTTGCTTGATCAAGATTATCACTACGTTTAGTTTTCATTCTTGTGTTTCGTGAAATTAGATTGTCAAATGTTTCCAAAGCGTTAGGATAAATACTGAAAACATTAGTTTGTTATTCACCAAAAATTTAGAATCTCCAATTTTGGGAAGCAAAGAATTAAATCTAACTACATGATAGAATACTTCATAAAAGTTCCATAAACATCTTAAACAAAAAAAAACCCTTAATTAATAGTTCAATAAATATCAAGGACGTTGTTTTAAATCCTGAACATTAACTGCCTAGTGAATTACTAAATCAAGTTTGCAATCATGAGGTAGCCAAGTAGAATTACCACATAGCACATGATACTTCTATAATGGGGTTGTATTCTGGTGTTGGATACTAGTACTCCTCCTATGCCCCTGGATCGATGTTTCTTGGATACATTTAATTCCTATGTAGACATGAATCTGGTACTTCTTGGATACTCCAGGTGTCCAACACGCCTCGGATGTTAGGCTACTGATATCCAGGTTTATATAATACTGCTATTTCCTTGGGCCATATTTTAAAACGAAGGAATGAAATGGTAAAATACTAAAATGTCATCGAATCCTAGTCTGTGTTCATGCGATATAGCATTCAGTGTTCTTGCATAACTACTCAATTTTTAAAGTAGAAACTTAGAGCATTCCATAAATTCATCAAATGTATTGTTTATAATTATCTAACAGTCTATGAAGGCTTACTTATTGTCATGCGCCCACCGCTTATGTATCCTACCACTATAGGTATGTTGCATAGACTTGTATGTATCTTGTAGTATTTGTATCTCATATCCGTGTCGATGCTTTATAGTCGAACTCTAATGGTAGTCTGTCAAATTCTTTACTCCTAGCAGTACTTAAGTATACTCCAATTGCTTGCCAGTTTTTGCCTTCATTTGTCATTTTTTTGGGGAATGGGTGGATAATTACAACATTTGAACTAATATTTTAAACAGCACATCTGCAAACACAGTCCGATGATAACTTCCAAGCACTCTACATAAATTAGAGCTGCTTACCTCAAACAACTAAAAAAGAGTAGGTCACAAAAATGAAAACAGCTACAATAGAATCTTAAAAAACAAGAAGAGAGGAGCTAAGAACAAGACTTTGTACAAGAGAAAAAACCGGTACTACCACATTCTTTTACCCAGCAACAAGCTATCCAAAATACCTCACATCTCCTTTTCTACAATGGATATAGAACAAGACAACAGTCAAAGGACTAGTTTTTGGCTAATAATTAATCGGGTTTATTTCTGCTTATTTTCAATGGAAATCACTCTTCATAACAAAGTTTAAAAAAATTAAACACTCTCTTCAAGAATCATACCTTGATTCTTCAACTAAAACCTATATAGATGGGTTGAATTCTTGTTGGATAAGATTTAGTTAAGCTTATTCTGGGCGTAGAGTGGTAAAAGCTCAAAGTCTGACCACTGGTGTAAGCCCTCAAACCAGGAAGGCACGAACTTGGTATTCCGTGACACTCAACTTTCCAAGAGAAGTATGTGGTATCACCGAAGTAGCCCTCTCGTATGTGTGGCACTGCACATAGCATTACTTCCTTGCACATGCTTTAAGCATCAAGTCCCTTTGTATGGCCATCATCCTTGACACGCACCAGATAACATCTCAGGGTAATCTAACACAAGTTTTCTCCAATTTAATAAAATCACATCCCTCAATTATTTCGCCTCTCTAAATTTTTTTATCTCATTATGTTAATTAAAAATATATTGGAAAAAAAACCGGTTGTATATAAGAAAAACTAGGAGAATCATTGCACAATCTAAGCATAAGCACATTAAAAGCTTGATTAAGTCACAAAAATATATAGGAAATAACAATTTTAGAAATCGTGTTAGGGAAGGGATTATGTAATATCAAGAGGTAAATTCAGTCTTCCATCTAGAAGAGCAAGCAAGAGGAAAAGAAATTGTGACGGGATTACAAATAAGTGAATAACTCACTAATAAAAGTAGAGAAGTGGATCCAAGAAAGATTTATTGTGTGAGATAGTACACAATACTAAGTATTAAAGGGCGAAAGTATAGCCTGTGTAAGAAAGCCAGACTCCAGTATTATTTACAAGGTGAATACCTTGTAACGGTTAAAAAAAATTATAGCTGACATGGTCCTTATATGTTTGTTTTCCTTGAGAAAAATCTAATCAGCATAAAGAACAGCAAATGTCAGCTTAGTTCAGAATCTATCAGCTTTCCAAATTACACGAAAGACATTTTAAGCAATGGTTTGAAATGGATGCGTATCCCATTACAAACATTATATACTATATAAGAACTTGTTGAGAAATTTCACCTTTCCTAATATGGAACATTTACATTGACAAAACCTAAAACCAATGAAGAGGTGAAGTTTTCAGCACAAAAGGCTGTGTTCATGGCGATTTTAGCAAAAAAGTCATTTTAAAATCAAAGCACTGTGATTCAACAAAATTTCACTGCTTCAAAAATCTTCACAGGAACGACTGTGGTATTATACCAATCATCTTAAATACACCATGTGATAAACACTAGTACAAAATCAATATCACTAATTTCCTCAAAAAAAAAAATCAATATCACTAAATGCACTAGAGTCCTGTATAAATTCTAAGAATTAGTGAGCACTGCTGTGATTAAAAAACATAAACCGGATATGCTCATAAAATAAAGTAAACAGCAAGAGAGAGAGAGAGAGAGAGAGAGAGAGAGAGAAGGCATTAAATATATACCTTTTCAACAGAATGCTCAAACAGTTCTCGTGCCCGCTCTAGCTTGGCCTTTCCATATCTTTTGACAAACTTGGAAAGGTAAGTAACCCATATATCCTTCACATGAGGGTATTTAAAGATCTTCACACCTCTTTCGTAAACCTTAAATGCATCTTCAAAGTACTTGTGTTCCTGAAAAAAGCCAGAATATAAGAAGATTTATTAGCATATACATTATCATTCATTGAATGTGGAACATGACATGTTTGGAGAACATGTATGGAAATTTTTTTACCTCCAGAAAAAAAGCATAGTTAAGTATAATTTGTGGAGTAGCTATTCTTAGATCAAGTATCCTTTCGTAGACAGCACGAGTAGATTCCAATGTTCCCAGGCTCTCCTCCAAATCCACATAAAAGCTCCAAATCCTCAAAGATTTATGCAACTTCATTTGCACGGGCTCATTTCCATCAGCAGCAACTGCAAAGTAGTATGCACCATTTGAAGGGAAAAAAATTATATATCCTGCTATCATCTAATCGTACGTCTTTATATATCCAAAAGCAACTTAAGTTGAGAAAGATACTTAAGTACATTTTCGATCCGGGTAATACTCGCTACATATCTGCCTATACCACTACTATCACACATTGAGGACAATGTGCCATTCAAATTTGGGGGTGTGCATCTTAGCACATACTCAATATATTGGATCGAATTTGTTTGTAGAAATAAATCTTTTAGTATGAAATTGCTAGAAAACATGAAATTTTTTGCCTTATGCTTAGTTAAATTTATTTGATGAATTATGAATAAGAAAATCATCACATGATTATGCCTATATTTCACATGCACTCCGGCTGAGCTCCATAAGATGAACATCTGAAAATAGCTAAATAGCAATACCAAAGATAAATTGACTCGATGTTCAAATAAGGAATGAACCAGGTAAATGATCACACACACACACACACACACACACACCACATGATTATGCCTATATTTCACATGCACTCTGGCTGAGCTCCATAAGATGAACATCCGAAAATAGCTAAATAGCAATACGAAAGATAAATTGACTCGATGTTCAAATAAGGAATGGACCAGGCAAATGATTTTATATATATATATATATATATATATATATATATAGAGAGAGAGAGAGAGAGAGAGAGAGAATACGGGGTATGAGCTGACAGCCCATTTTCATTTTAGGCTGTCAGCTATTAGCCATTCGATTCAATTGATCGTGTCCGTCCGATCAAAAAACAAAAAAACCCTGAATCCTCTCTCTCTCACTGTCATCCACGACCCTCTCTCTCTCTGTGGTTCGCTGAGAGAAACCCGCCACCGCCATCAACCTCTCCCCCTCCCCCGATCTCCCGATTCAGCCCCCCGTCGCTGGCCGTCCCGATCTACATCCCCTCCGGCGGCACAGCAAACCCCGGCAGCCCTCAAACCCGCCTCCTCCGGCTCCGGCAGTGCCGCCGACCACCGGCCCCCTCCTGCTCCGTCCACCGGTAGCCGCGCACGACACCGTCGCTGCACCCCGCAGCCGCCGACCACCGCCGCTGTGCCCGCGCCCCAGCCAACGCTGCCCGCGCCCCGCGCCGCCTGCGCCCCGGCCAACGCCGGTGCCGGGCGGGTGCTGTTGCCGCTCGCGAGAGAGAGGGAGAGGGAGAGGGAGAGGGAGAGAGATAGGGTTCGGTGTAATTTTTATTATTATTATTATTTTTAATCAATGGTGCATGATCTCCATCGAACGGCTATTATCTAACAGCCCAATTTCAGAAATGGGCAGTCAGCCTATACCCCGTATCCTCTCTCTCTCTCTATCTACATATATATATATATATATATATATATATATATATATATATATATATATATATATATATATATATATATATATGCTTAGCTCTTATAAATAAAAACTTCATCTTAACTATCACCAAGTAATCGGGGCATCCGACCTAACAAGTTGGAGTCTCGCGTCAAACAGTGAAAAGTAAGATGAGGTAACATGTAAGCCAAGACCATCACCTAGTAACCGGGGCATCCAACCTAACCAGTTGGAGTTTCGCGTTAAACAGTGACAAGTCTAAGTGATACAGGCAGACAGTCTAGTCTAACCTCGTAGCATTCGTAGCCCGAGCCAGTAGGTCCTTAGGGGTGTCTCCACACCCAATGCCCTGAAGCCATGTGGCTAAGGAGTCATTGACCATAAAACTCGATAAATGGGTTGCGTAAAAAGCTTACGGGCGTTGGACATTGCACATGCTTCTATAAATAAAAAAGAGAGATTTATTGTGTATTCAACATAAATATATGCTTGTATAATTGTGAACCTGGTTCGTTTACTATTTTTATTGAAAATCAAGAAATCTTACGCATTGCCTACAGTTATCGGTAAGATAGTAATATGATGCCGCACAGCTATGACCTTTACTACACAGATATGATCATGCAAAGATAATCTGATTCACAATCTAATTTTAGAATGAACAATACATATGGTTTGGAAATATTCTGCTTCGACACAATTTACTGCGATTAAATTTGTTTCTCCGAACAAATGATGACCATGCAATTTGGTATGACACTGACATGCACATCTCCATACCATTACACATCCTCAATGATAAAATCATATTTTTCTCAACTTCGATCTTACTCGAGGACGAGTAAGGTTTAAGTTTGGGGGTGTGATCGGCACATAAACACGTCGTATCCATGCCTCTAAACATGTGCCGAATCACGATGTTTCTGCATTAAAGTGGTCTGATTAATTGTATTTTCATAATTAGTAGGAAAAGAGCCACAAGCAGTAAAAGAGTAGCATCGAGTGAAGCTTAACAAGGAGCAAAGCTAAGAGCAACCCAAAAAAAAAACTTATCTCCAAAGACAATCTCCGCATACAAATCCCGCAGACAGAGAAATCCCGATCATCGATTGATCAACCGCGAGGCCCGATCGATCGGCCGAGACCTTCTTCGTAGACAATAAGAATGTCATGACCGATCGATCGGGCCCGAGCGTCTATCAATCGACCATGACCATCTGAGCGCCCTGATGCCCTAAATCTAACGGGCAAGAATCACCCGCAAACAATTACTAATTGTCTGCGCTCGGGAGCCTATATATATGCATCTCTATTGAAGAAACGCATCCGCTTTTCGCTTCGGAAATCGTCATCGCTAGGAGGAAAATCGAGAGAGAAGAAAAGGAGCTGACATGGATCGTTCATCATCCCCCATCAACGCCTTCGTCATCACCCTCACCATGAGTGGCTAAACTCATTCTAGGGCTTCGATGAAGCCCGATCTTTTGTTCTAGTTCTATTTATGTACTTTTAGGGTTTTATTATTTCAATTGGAGAATAGCTTGACAAGATATTTAAATTCTATATTTCGTTGTTCGTTCCTTCGTCTTGCATGCGTTTATTGTTGAATCTATGCCGTAAGAATCGAATAAATCGTATCTTGTCTTACTTAGCCTTTAATGTACCATCTCGTAAGAGATGTGCCATACCTATGAAGATAGTCCGTGCCCTAAAAATACAGACCGTGCTAACTAAGATGGCGCATGCCATCTGCGCGATGGTAAGATATCTTTCGTTCGATTTATTATCCTTTAATAAGATGAATTATGCCAAGGAGAGACAATCTGTGCCCCCTACGAACAGATCGTGCCGACCAAAGATAATCATGTCGTCAAAGGTCATAACCCTCGTTGAGACTCCGTTATGATTTCTAATCATAAAGGATCGAAGCACTCCATTGGAATTAACAAACCATAATTGGCATAATAGGCTAGGTCATAGCTAGCGGTGGATTCTCCGCCCTAGATTCTCCCTACTTGATTCATCTTCTAGTTTAATCGCTTAATATTAGTTTTAGTTAATTTTTTAAATCATCACACAACTCTCCTTCTCTAATTGTTTCAATTATTAGAATTAGACCAAGTTACACAATCGCAATCCCTGAGGACAATACCGGTATTTAACGATATAACTACAAACGATTCGGCTAAAGATACCGGTGTGGTCAGAAACGATCAGGGACCAACATGAAATGTGGTGAATAGTTCAGGGGAGGTTTTTATAATTTTCCCCAAATAAATTATAAATATGTAAAACATATATGTAACGAATTTGTGGTTTTACACCTAACAAATTTCTATTGTATCTTACTTCTAGATAATGAAATTGGTCAAAATAACATAATATTCACTAATATGTATGGTGAAGATATTGTGGTGAGCTACAAAAGAACAAATGAATAGTATTAATGCTTTAAATAGAAACACAACAATCATTATATATAGCAATTTGCAAGTTTGCAACAAAAGAAATCATATCTCTTGGCAGTGGTGTTCTATTCCCTTTCTCCTTCCTCATTTTCTTGTTCTTCCGAAAGACAGAGAAGACTGAACTCTACCTCTAAGACCTCAAAAGGGAAGATAAAGAGAGAGCGTAACTGATTTGATGTACATACCTTGTCGAATTTATCAATTGGTACCGAAGACATCGAAAGTGACCTCGCAATGGGAAAGAGACCTCATTGGTGGGGAGGGCTTCGTCGGATTTATGGGCAAGAGACCTCATTTGCTGATGGGGAGGTGCCTCGCAATGGCGAAGAACCTCGTTGGCTGGCAGCGACTCAAAGGGGAAGAAGAGGAGAGGAGGCGATTGGTTTCGACCGGGTGAAAGAGGGAAGTCAAGTGATAAGGCAAGGAGTTTTAGGGCCTTTTTAGGTTTAAGTTATATACTTGCATTATATTAAGTTTCTTAGAGATGCAGGCATCCAACAGGTGTAAATCACTTTTACATATAACTTAAGTTATAATCAGACAATCTGATCCCATAAGCTTTGTACTGCGGTAAAAAGGCTCTAGACGGCCCCTTATGCTTGGCGTTGAGGCGCTCGCCCAACAACCATCGCTCGCCTAGTAGGCGTCTAAACAACAAGCACCCTTAAAAGGCGAGATGATGACCTAGCGCGGCCTAGGGGATTACTTAACACACCGGAATTGCATATTATATTCTTAACTTGATTTTTTTTGTTGTTAATTCTCATTAATATTTTGGATTTAACATGGAATTTATAAATTTTGATTTGTTATTAATCCCTCAGTGAAAAGAAATCAATAGCTTGATAAAGAGAACTGTCATAATTTTGTCACGTAGGAATCAACTGCTTTCAAATATCATCTCCTCTTTTGGATATGTTTTGTATGAAGTTACCAGTATGTTATAAACTTATAGGAGAGTAAAATTTATTGATGTCAAACTTTAATCAAATTGGAGTCATACCAATCAATACAGCAGACTAAATACCCACCCAAAATATTGACAATGTATATTGTGCTGATAAGGCCTTCGTGCAAAAAAAATATGATATGGTAAGTCACACACCATAAGTCTAGCCATTGAACACATTTATAACTCTTATTTCATGCATTCATATTTCATAACAATTTTTACAACTTCCTTCTAAGATTTTAATGAAAATTGAATGCCTGCACTTGCCAAATTATTCCGAAACCTATGTACCTGACCTTGCTAGCAGGAAAAGTGTAAGAAATTTGACCCAAGAGACTGGAATGAAGACCATGGGTTTACAAAGATATGGATGGAAGCATGATGAAGTCTGTTGCTATCACTGAGGAGAGATAAGTAAGCTATGGTTATGGTAACGCAAAAATCATATTGATGGAAATATAGCTTCTTGGTTATAATTATGGTTACAGTAACTCAAATCTCAACACTTAAAACTTGTAATATAATTATTAAGGCTACAAAGGAGCAGTCATCATATCATTTCCATATCTCTGAGGGGGAAAAGGGAAATGTAATTATGAACACAAAAGATGCACAGGATAAACAGCATTCTTCTTTATCTCATAAAACGAAACAAAAAACAAAGATGAGAAGCAGCCTGCTGATTATAGTAGAAGCAACAAAGAATAAAGATACTTGTATGATATACAATTGAGAAAATACACTAATAAGTTACCTCTCCGCTTGACCTCAACTGACGGTTCTGCAGTAGCCCGTCTCATCAGTTCGACTGCTCCTTTAAAATTCTTGTGCCTCAGTTCCATTTCTGCCCATTCACACCAAACACTTGCCAGATTATCAACAGTCTTGTAGCCGACTTGCACAGCCTTGTCAAAAATAACTCTTGCATTCACAAGATCATTGTGGTTCTCATAAAGTCGTGCAAAGGCAACCCAAAGTGTGTGTGGCTTTCCCACTGCCTTCATGGGATCCACAGTTCTCACGGCTTCTGTAAATGTTAATATCTGCTTGGTTGGATTGCTCTCAAAAAGCTTCACTCGCCTGCAATACCATAAGGTTAGAGAACGCACAGAAGCCATATAAAGATTGAGAATCGTTACGTATAGTTAGGAACTTAGGGGCACCTTTTACGTAAATAAAGACACCCTGGATAATAAAAATGGGTTGTGATGGGTCCACAGTTTCAATTGATTGGCTTATTAGTTCTGTCTGATAAACGAATGCAGTCCCCTAAATTCAGCAATGTGTTAGTTGTTGTCTCTACAAGTGGTTTTTATTTCTCTTGTTCACACATGGGTGGGGAAGTGACTCTGTTGTGATTATTTGCTTTCTTCTGAAAAAACCAAAAGGTTTTCCCTTCAAGCCATATAACCTTAAGGACTTCATTGGCAAGTTTTCCTATAGCCTAAAGTTGCCTCAAGCGAGAATATGCATCGAACCAGAAGTGACATTAAATCGAGATTCGATACTTAAAAATTAAAAGTTCTCAAAACACCCACGGGTCCATCATGTACATGGGATTATTATGCTTGCAGATTAAGATTAAGGCTAAGAATTCTTTAAAGGATAAATGTAAGCATTGAATGGATTAGAAACAATAATATAAAAGAGAATTTGATCAAGAAAAGCTCACCTGTGCCACTGCTCAACATTGTGAGGGTTCTGCCTTAGGAGCACACTGTTAAGGAGCTCCGGCCTCCTATCAAAGAGGTATTCGAACCTAGCCAGCCTCAGATCCGTGTCATCATCATCATCCAACCCGAAACCCCCAAGATATCTCCTGGTAAAACTATCGTCGTTCTTCAAGCCCGCCGTTTCGAGCTGTCTCGACAGCATGCTCTGCTCGAACTGGGCATAGGAATCGAAGATGACGCTGAAGTCCCTGACTGTGACAACAGTGGTGAGCCCCTCCTCGAACACGTCACGGGCCTTCTCCAAGAGCATCCTCCGGACATAGTAGTCCGCGAGGGAGGTCCAGAGGCGGCCGACCTCGTCGGTGTACTTGCGGATGCCGCCGCGTATGATGGCGTCGACCTTGAGGCCAGAGACTTGCGTGGCGTGGCAGGTGAGGAGATTGCAGAGCTCGAGCCAGAGCTGGTGCTTGGTCTTGCCCTTGATGGAGAAGAAGGAGTCGTCGTTGAGGACAGCGGCGAGGCGCTCGGCAGCCTCCTGCCAGAGCTCGGAGTGGAGGAGGAACTCGATGAAGTCCTCAATGTGGGAGGGGTCGAAGAGGAGGTAGCGGCGGTAGACGCGGAGGGCGGTCTGGACGGGGACGTCGCGGAGGGAGACGAGGGCGAGGTAGGGGGACCAGACGCGGTCGTGCTGGGTGACGGGGAGGGCGCGGAGGGCGCGGTCGAAGGTGCGGCGGCACCGGGTGAGGAGGCGCTGCTCGGTGAGGGAGGTGAGGTACATGATCCAGACGCGGGGCATCTTGTGCATGGTGACGAGGGCGCGCTCAAAGGTGTTGTTGAGCGAGTCGTAGAGGGGGTGGGAGATGGGGAGGGGGCGGACGAGGTCGAGGCGCTCGCGGAGGTAGGCGTACCAGAGCTTGTAGCTCCCTGGGAGGGCCTTCAGGCCGCGCTCGTAGATCACCGACCGCTTCTTGAAGGGGGCGCCGGCTCGGGCTATCAGGTACCGCCACCACAGCTTCAGGCTGAACGGGTTGCGGAGGATCTCCTCCTCGTACAGGAGGTCATCCTGGCTCGGGTATAGATCCTCGGAGATGCCCGCCGCCGTCGACACTGTCGCCGTAGACATCGTCTCCGTTGACACTGTCGCCGTATCCGCCGCCTCCGTCGCCATCTCCGCCGCCTCCGTCGCCACCATCGCGTTCCCCAACGCCGACCGAGCTTCAGACCACCGGAGGGTTCCAAAAAAAAAAACAGAAATCGTCTTTCCCTTTCTGTGGAACGCAGCTTAGGAGTGGCAATGGTTCGGGTTCGGATCGGACCGTACCCCTATCCATACCCATACCCATTCGGTTAGAAGAGCATCCATACCCAATCGGGTTTCGGGTATGAGTTCGGTATAATTTGTCTTTTTTTTTTTCATCATATATTAAATTATTTGAGGAGAAAAATCAGGGTATCACAATTTTAAAAACCTCTTTTGGTTTTTATTGCATTGGTTTTAGAAAAGTATAAGTTTGGGTAGGGATATTGGTTTGGCTAGAATTTGGGTGTATGACAATGAGTTTAGAGTTGAATTGTATTTTCTGGTATACACAAATTAGAGAAGCAATCGGGTTTCGGGTTTCGAGTATGGGTATTAAGGTACCTATTTGGGGGATATTTTTCGCTGGTCCGAACGGTCTCCCTGCAAGACAGAAAAATGTAAGAACGGTTGGCTCCCTTAGTAGCGCAGGCCCTCCGACGCTCAAGTCAGTCTCAGATGAACAAGGGAGAGCTGTAGTAGTTTCAAGTAGTAGGGATGAGGGTTTCCAACCTGCAATCTGGAGCCAGGGGGTGTATCTTTATAGCCTTTTGTAGCCCGTCAGAGCCTGGCACGTGGCGGCTTCTTCCCGCACCTTCTGTCCCCATGTGCCGGCCCACATGGGCTCTGACGGCTTTTGTCGCCTAGCCTGTCAGGCGGTGGAAAGGGGGGAAGTACCTGTCTTATCGCCTCCAGGTAGAGTTTCTGAAAATTTTAAGTCTGGGAGGTTCTAAACCGACTTTGGCGGGCTTCCGTGGACTACAATCGTCCATGTAGCTTCATAGGGGTGAAGACACCTGGCGATTTTGCACCGCCTTACTGTTGGCACGAGTGGGGGCACGAGCTCCCGGTCGTGTTGGGGGTGAGCTAATGGAATCACATGTATTGCATGATTCGGCGAGCTCCTGGGCGCGCTACAGGCGAGCTCTTGGGCGAGCTATGGGCGAGCTCCTGGACAGGAGGTCCAGGAGCTATGGGCGAGCTATAGGTGAGCTCCTGGGCGAGCTATAGGCGAGCTCCTGGCGAATTACAGGCGAGCGACATGCTGCTTGCTCAGGAATCTATCCGCACTCTTATTCCATGGGTTTATAGCCGACTCCGAATCATGCTACCTCCTCCTCACTCGTGGCGAGGTGCCGGTGTTGTGGGCATGACGATCTGACTCCCGCTATCGTGGTGGTCATTATGCATGTCCAGGGGATGCAGCCACTTGCTATCATACACGCCGGGTGGGCCATGCGTATCAACTTAGGGCAACCTCTTTCCTGTACGAGCTGATCGTATGCGTCTCTTTGGTGAGACCTCGAGGACAATGCTGTTATATCCAAAGAACGCAGCTACATGTCACTACAAGCGCCGGGCTGGCTTCCTGCTCTCTAAACTCCAAGACCTGCTCAGGCCATCAAGCTACTTGTCCAAAATTCGGGCTCAGCTCCGAAGTGGTATAGCGAGCTGAGGGTGAGCTCCTGGGCGAGTTGAGGGCTGGGGCGGATTGGTGTTATGGGCTGGGGCGGGCCATGCGCACCAACTTAGGGCGGCCTGGGCTGGTGACATGAGCGGCAGAAGCCATTTCTTTCATGCTAGAAGGATGAACTGAGGGCAAGCTCCAGCTCCTGGACGAGCTCCTGTGCGAACTCGAACTCTTTGAAGTGTGCCTGATATCAATGTCTGCTTTGTCAGGGATGTTGACGCTTCAGCTACCCCCGTCAGTACCAATACCCAAAAGTTAACCGGGTTGACTTTCTATATCCATACTCTATCCAAATCATGTTTCGAGTACAAAATTTGTACCCATACCCAATGTTTCGGGTCGGGTTTTGGTCAGGTTTTCGAAGTCCATTGCACCCCTAGGAATGCTATAAAAAAAGGAAAATTTGATTCATACATCACCAACTTGTAAACGGGAAAATTTTCAGCACATCTTGCGTATGTTACAATCGTGGTCCATAGTCTATCAGCACGCTTTATGTGCTCGGAGCCACTACAACCATGTGTTGGGGACTGTTACCCCATGACTCTTGAGTCGCAGTGGGCCCCGCGGTTGTCGCGTACGCAGGATGTGCTGAAAATTTTTCCATTGTAAACAGCCCCCACTTCACCCAATTCCCTTGTAAACATGCCCCACTTCCCTCGATTCCCAAACGTTTTTTTTTTATGACAAGAATACCCCCTTCATATGTAAACAGTCCCCCCTTTCACCTGTAAATTAACAGCTCCCGCTTCACCCGTTCAGCAGCCTCTGATTCACAGCGAGGGACTGCCACCGGTCGTGGTTCCTCTGATCCCAGTTTTGGATGTAGAGGGTGGTGAAGGTGACCGTTCAACATGTAGCGGTTGCACCCTTCAGCACCCCGAGCCATGCTCCCAAAGCCATAAAATTCCCTTGTCTTCCTGATACTGCGGTGGCGGAATAAGGTCCGCACCTCCACCATGCTCCACGTCGTCGACCTCGCCGAGATCATCTCCATGTTCTGTCTCGATCGTAGGATTCTCAATCCCAAAACTGGAAGAAAACCCAGCAAGCAAAATCGTAGAGAATGTCAAACATGAAGCGGACGGGAGTCAAAAAGAGCATTATATGGGCTTATGAGTCCAAACGTTTCTTAAGCTTTAACAAGAACCTATCGTTGTCCTCCTCAACCACTATAACCAGTCTCTTCCTCTTGTGAGGCTCGAGGCCCTCCACCTCAACCTCCTGCGATGGGGATCCCTTTCCTGATGTAGTTGTAGGTGGACAGCTTCTCGAGGGCCTCCTCGTCATCCTCGTCCCACGCCGTTCATGAGGTTCCCCACAACAGGCTCTTCTTCCTCGACGCCGGCAAGTGGAGAGAGTATGGAACTGACGGTGGGGGGTGGGGTGGCTGGGTTGCTAGCTAGATGGGAGATGGTGTAGGGAAAGTAGGAGAGGAAGGGGAGGTGGGGACGAGGATGACCGGAAAGGAGGAGAAGGGAAGGCGGAAGGGATACCTACATAAATACGTCGAAGTCACTGTCGTCGGGGAAGTGGACGAATGGGGGAGTGGAAGAGATAAGATGGGGTGTGGCATGGGCATATTAGTCATAAAGAAAAAAATTGGTTGGAAACGATGGGAAGCGGGGGACTGTTTACAAATGGCTGGGGTTTTGATAAGAATTCCCTTAAAAAAGAGGGGACTTAGTGAGAGGTCCTTGATAAGAGATCGAATTGAAGTGAAGGATAGCCAACAAGATGTTGTTGCACCTTGTCCCTCTTGAATAGCATGTAGCTAGAGCAAGTTCCACACTTGACTATTATTTTTTTAATGACCAAACTGCCCCTTAGTGCATGGCCCTCCGTCCTTGTCGCTACAGGGCTCAACCCATGAATTTGCTATAGTGATTTCACTATAGCAAAAAAAAAATTGACACTATTTCACGAAAAAATAAATTGTTGTAGTAATTTCACTGTAGCAAAATAGTAACAATCTGCACAAATTGTTACTCTACAAAGATTGTTACTCAATATGCAAATATTGTTATTTTTTTGCTACAATGATTTCACAATAGCATTTTTTTTTTTTCGATATTTTTTTTTAAAAAAAATGCCACAGTTATTTCACTAGCAAAAGAGTAACAATTTGCACAGATTGTTACTCAAGATGCACAAATTGTTACTCTTTTGCTACAATGATTTCACTGTAGTAAAAAAATTATCAAGATTTCACAAAAAAATTGCTACAGTGATATCACTGTAGCAAATAGTAACAATTTTCAAAGATTGCTACTCTTTTTGCTACAGTGCTTTTGTTTAACTCGGATCGGTGCCCACATGTACAACTGCACGTAGGGGTCTTGCTCACATGTACAACTGATTGTAGGAGGTAAAGAAGATATTTTTCTATCAGGAGAACCTAACGCTAATTACCTATGGTGGATGTATTTATCACTAAAATCGATCTGTTGGAGGGACCTGTCACACACTACCCCTAAAAAAAAGTCAGACTTAGTGTTAGGTTCTAGTAAGGTAAGAGTTCAGTTTGGTGAAAAGGACAAACAACAAGATGCTCTTAAATGGGGTCCCTCCCCAAAAGATACAATGACAACTCCCTTTGCTGAATTTCACCCCATTAAATGACAAAACTGCCCTTCTATTATTCATCCAACCAACCAACCAACCATAAACCTAACCCTAAAACTAACTGAAATCACCATAGCAGCCTGAAATCACTATAGCAGACCAAAATATTGTAGCAGTCCGAAATTGCAACAGTGATTTGTGTCAACATTCGGATTCTATATTATTTTATGTACAACCATATGTACATGTAGGGTTAAAACGGGTAGTGAAATTAAAGTTGTTTCAGAGGTACTATTCACTAAACCGAAACATTGTTAGATCTTTAGCTCAAATCGATCTCTTGTCAGGGACCTAAGCCACATTACCCAAAAGAAACTTGGAAAATTAGTGTTAGGTCCCAGACTAGGGATCGATTAAGTGAGAGAACAAACAACAAGATGGCTTTGCACCTGGTCCCTCTTGAAGAATATGCATTTAAAGCAAATCCCTATGTTAACTTTGTCTTCTCTTTAAATGACAAAACTTCACTGAATACTAATTCATAAATGTTACTCTTCACTACAGCAAAGAGTAACAATTTGCTACTCTTTGCACAGTGATTTCACTATAGCAATTGCTACTCTTTGCATAGTGAAATCACTGTAGTATTTTTTTCTCTTTTTTGAGAAATATCTATTTTATATAAAAAAAATTGCTACAATAAAATCACTATAGCAATTGTTACTGTGTTACTGAATTATTACTCTTTGCTATAGTGAAATCACCGTAGCATAAAAAAAAGAGAAATCTTGTTTAAAACAAAAACTTGCTACATAGAAAATCACTGTAGTAAATTGTTACTCTTTTATTACCAAATTGTTACTCTTTATGTGATTTCCTTGTGCAGCTGCATGCAGGGGTAAAATAGACTTTTTTCAAATGCAAGGGCCTATGACTAAAGCCTCTCTTTGCTTGTCCTTATTGCTAGATATGATCTGCCTAAAAGACCTTACACCAATTTGCCCCCAAAATGTTTGCATGCCCCTTCTCTCTGCCCCATCATTTGCACTCAGCCATCCGTTGCAGCACAATCTCGGCTGTTGCACCATACACGATTGGTGCATTCGCACTCAGCCTCAACCGGCATGCAAAGGAACGACTGTGATTAACCCAACCACATTGGCTCTAGGTTGGCACCTGATCAATGTCGTCCGCCGGTTGGGACTAAGTGTGACTCATTGATCGGGTATGGGTGCAATAGTTGGCTGTGATATGGGGCGCAGACTTTGAGGCCGGAGACTTGTGTGGCTTCGCAAGTGAGGAGATTGTAGAGCTGAAGTAAGAGCTAGTGCTTAGTTGGTCTTGCCCTTGATGGAGAAGGAGTCGTCGTTGAGGATAGCAGCGAGGCGCTATCTCCTGCCAGAGCTCGGAGTGGAGGAGGAACTCCATGAAGTCCTCGATGTGGGAGGGGTTGAAGAGGAGGTAGCGGCAGTAGACGCAGAGGGTGGTATGGACAGCGAGACGAGGGCGAGGTAGGGGGGATCAAACACGGTTGTGATCGGTCGAAGGTGCGGCCAGCCTGGGTGAGGAGGCGTTGCTCGGTAAGGTAACATGATCTAGATGCAGGGCATCTTGTGACGAGTGCTGTAACGTTTTAATTATCTGAAATAGTTGTAATGTTGGACACGTTACAGCTTTGATTGCAAAACTGGTCACAATGGGCTTTTATGTTTAGTCTTGAAGACTGGGTCCAACGGTCATATTTTTCCCTATATAAAGCCCCTCAAACTCCTATCACAAAACAAGGCTTTCTCTTCTTCTTCTTCTTCTTTTGGAAAAATTTTGCCACAAAAATTCTTGAATTTCAAAGTTTATTTTCTTTGGGCAATCATCATCGGCAAAAGGTCAACTGATCCTCGATCGGGTCGTGCTGGCAATCGAGGAGGAGCTTGGATTGGGTTCATTGTACCATGGGTTCGAAGGATTCGTTCAAACCCGCACGAGGGGAGGACTTTCGTTCTTAGGGCAGCGATTACGTGCCTCTAACCCATCGAGTAAAGTTTCTCTTTTGTTTAGTTAATTTGTAATTTAACAAATTGTCTAGTTCATATGATTAGGAATAACAATCTAAGAACGAAACTCCTCCCCTATTTGATTTATCACTTGTTTCTAATTATATTATGTAGCACATTCTAAAAAAAAAGGAATTTTTTTTTATAAAAAAATTATAGTTTGCTTGTAAGTTATATTAAAGGATTTGCATAGATTGTCATAATAGATCACTACCTTGATGCATAATACTTGTAACGTATAATTAGCAAAATATTCCAACGATTTAATTTATAGCATATAGAATTAACAAACTAATTTTGTTTGTATTCTTTTATTTTGCAAATATCATCTTGCATAATTTGAATAATTGTGACTAGCTAGTTAGTTCTACAATTTCCTTGTTTACCTTATAGATTGCAATTATATTCTCTAGCTAAAGCTTTCTGATTATTATCTACTTATTTGCTTAGTAGGAAGGAAGAAAAAAAAATAAATTATAGAACACAAGTTGCTTTTAGTTTCTCACTAGAAAAGATTTTAGTTTTCAGTAAATATTTCTTTATCTAACGGTGTCTACAAAAGCTTGTCAAACCGTCGTAAAAGCCTAAGAAGGGATAGTATTTAAGAGAGCCTAGTGCTCCTCCACCCAACTGGAGCTGATCTGACCGTTACACATTGAAATACTTATTTAACACCTAAAGTCTAACCTAGTTTGCAATTTGGTGGCTTGTTTATTCTAGATCAGCTAATACTAGGGTCTTTTTGAACTTGCAGAAAAAGAAAAACCCTTTCCAATTCTCATCTTAATCCATGACCTCTTTTCTCGAATTAAAATTGGTCAAACCTGACAAATTTGATGGAACCTCATTTAGAAGGTGGCAAAACCAAATAAAGTATTGGTTAACCATTTTAGGCCTCCTGTCAGCTTTAGGTCTTACCTCTCCTTTAGAAGAAGCCTTAGAGGCAGGGTCCGAAAATCCCACCCCTACCAATGTTGGTACTACTGATGCCTCTAATACACCCTCTACCTCTACACTCGAGACGTCTCTTGTCGGAAAAACCCCGAAAGAGATAGACTACCACTGTCACAATCGCATTCTTAGTGCTTTATCCGACAAGCTCTATGACATATACCTAAAGACCATTGATATCGCCAAGGAACTTTGGGAAGCATTAGAAGCCGAGTATGGCATTGATGATGTCGGTGTTAACTGATTTGCCATCTCGAACTTTCATAGCTTCAAAATGGTAGATTCTAAACCCATTAACGAGCAAATTCATAAGTTCCAGTTTCATTTAAGAGAGATTATGATCCAGGGTACAATTCTAGATGAGAACTACATGGTGTCTTGTCTTATTAACAAGCTACCACCATCTTGGGTTGAGTTTGCTAATTATCTTAGGCACACCCAAGGCACCCTGACTCTTTCCCAAGTCTACAACTCCCTTAGAATAGAAGAGAAACACAAAGTCAGTGAGATGAAACCCAATGAGTTCAAGACCAAAGCATTACTTACCGAGAAAGTCTCTAAACCCAACTCTACTCACCATAACTATAAACCCAAGCATAGGAACTTCAAACCCAACAAGTCAAACCATTATAGGTTTCAAAACCCTAACCCAAAAAACCCTTCCAAGTCAGGAGGAGAGAAAAGAGTATGCTATGTATGTGGAAGAGACAACCATCTAACAAAGGATTGCTTCTACAAGAAGACAACCAACTCCAAACCCTCAGGGAAAGAACCATTTGTTCCTAAACCTCAGGTCAATATGCTGGAGAACAACCCTTCATCTTATGGATTGAGGTTTGAATCTTCCTCCATCAACCTTACTTCACTTAACAATAATTGGTGGCTTAACCAAGGAGCTAACATACATGTATGTTTTGATCACTCCTGGTTTTCCACTTATCAGGTCTCAAGTGGAGTAAGTGTAATGTTGGGTAACAACTCGGCTGCTCAAGTGGTGGAAAAAGGACGAGTGAATATGGAGATGACTTCAAGGAAGGTCCTTACCCTACATGATGTTCAGCATGTCTTAGATGTTCGTAGAAACTTAATCAGCAGATCGCTTTTGGTTCAATTGGGATTTAGAGTTGAACTGGAGTCAAATAAAGTTGTAATATCTAAGGGTAGTAACTTTATTGGAAAAGGTTATGTATCAGAAGGACTATTCAAAATGAATGTTGTTCCTAGATTTAATGAAAATTTCTCTTCTATTATCCTAAATACTGAATTGTGTAATGTTTAGCATGGTAGATTAGGTCACATAAACCTGAAAACCATTAAGAAGATGATGGACTCCAGTCTAATACCTAAATCTCCTATTAAACTTGATCAGAAATACGAGATATGCATTCAAGCTAACACAGCCTAGAAAGCCTTTTCATTCAGTTGCAAGGGATTCTGAGATCTTAGAGCTAATTCATAGTGACATACGTGACTCAAATCGTATACCCACTAGAGTAGGGGTTAGGTATTTCATAACCTTCATAGATGACTACTCTAGATATTGCTATATCTATCTTATTAAAATTAAGGATGAAGCCTTAGAAAAATTTAAGGTATATAAAACCGAAACCGAGAACCAAATAGAAAGAAAGATTAAAACTCTTAGATCTGATAGAGGAGGGGAGTACACTTCAAATGAAATAGCACAATTCTTCTAAGATCAAGGGATTATTCATGAAGTAACAGCCCCATACTCACCTCAGTCGAATGGTATCACGGAAAGAAAAAACCGAACACTTATGGACATGGTAAATTCCATGCTAATAAGCTCAGATGCGTCCGAAAAGTCCATGGGGGGAAGCTATACTTTCAGCATGTCATATCCTAAATAGAGTTCCAAATAGACATAATGATAAATCTCTTTATGAACTTTGGAAAGGTAGAAAACCTAACCTCTATTACCTCAAAGTGTGGGGGTGTTTAACTAAGGTAGGAATTTCAGATCCCAATAAGAGAAAAATAGGACCTAAGACCGTGAATGCTGTTTTAGTCAGTTACTCACTAAACAACAACCTTTCTAGTTATAAACTCAGAGATTAGTGAGATATCCAATAACACAATAATAGAGAGTAGGGATGCAACTTATTTCGAGGATGTCTTTCCTTTTAGAACCCCAATTCAAAATTCTGTAAGTATACCCTCTACTAGTGTACCTTCTACTAGTATATCTCCTACTAACTCATATCCCGAGACAAACCCTGAACCTAGAAGGAGCAAGCGAGCCATAATGGAAAAGGACTTTGGAGAAGGTTTATTTAGTTTTTTAATAGAAGATACCCCAATATCCTATCAGGAAGCTCTAAACTCCATAGATTCTTCCATCTTGAAGGAAGCTATTCATGATGAAATAAAATCTATCTTGAGTAATCACCCTTGGATTTTAACTAATTTGCCTCCTGGGAATAAGCCATTAGAATCTAAGTGGATATTTAAAAAAAAACTTAGAGCCGATGGATCCATAGATAAATATAAGGTTAGATTAGTGGTAAAAGGATTTACCCAAAAAAAAGGGATAGATTACTTCGACACATATTCGCCGGTTGTTAGGATTACTACCATACGAACCTTATTAGCCCTGGCCTCAATCCATAAGATGAAAATTCATCAAATGGATGTTAAAATCGCCTTCCTCAATGGTGATCTCGAAGAGGATATCCACCTAAGGCAACCTGAAAGTTTTACAGCTCCAGGATAAGAATATAAGGTTTGTAAGTTAGTAAAATCCCTATATGGTCTTAAACAGACACCTAAACAATGGCACGATAAATTTGACAAGGTAATATTATCGTATGGTTTTTCAATTAACAAGTTTGACAAGTGTCTTTATTGTAAAACCATAGAAAATGGATATGTGATTCTTTGTCTATATGTAGACGATATCCTGATATTCGGATCGAATTTAGATTGTGTCTTGGAATTTTCTTATCCCAACCCCATTTCACAGAGAAGCTTATCGAGAAGTTTGGTTTCTCGAACACTAATATAGCATCTACTCCTTATGATCAGAGTATTCAACTTAATAAGAATCTAGGAGAACCAGTCTCCCAAGATAGATAAGCCAAGATTATAGGTTCACTCCTACACTTAGCAAACCGCACTAGACCTGATATTGCTTATGCGGTTTCGAGACTTAGTAGATACACTTGTAACCCCGGTGCAAACCATTGGACTGCATTAGAAAGGGTATTCAATTATCTAAAGGGCACTACCTCTTATGGTTTATTCTATAGAGAAGATACTTCTGTGGTTAAAGGATACAGTGATGCCAACTGGATCACTGGTACTTTTGACATAAAATCCACAAGTGGTTATATCTTCCTACTAGGAGGAGCAGCTATAACTTGGAAATCTGCTAAACAAACATTAATAGCTAGAAGCACTATGGAAGCTGAGTTAATAGCACTAGATTCCACTTGCGCTGAGGTTGAATGGATAAAAAATCTACTCAGCAAGATACCAGTAGTTATCAGGTTGAGATTTACTCTCTTAATGAGGCCAAGGCAGGATTCTGCGAGGTACCAATCCGTCGCAGGTACCCTTGGAGGACTCACCTATGTAAGAGTAGTTGTGGGGCCGCGACTATGGGAATCGGGCTATTCCTTAAAAAATTCTCATGAAGAAGCAAGGTATCAGTGCATGGCCGTAACGTGCTAACCCGCTTAACCCGAGTCGATATGTGCTATATGTGTAATAGTTGAAATCTGACTCAAGGGAAGCTTGGTTCAAGACCTAGTTCACTTCGCTTTCCTCAGACCAATCTCTTAACACTAAGTGTTGGTTCAAGTCGGAAGACACCTTCACCTAATGCATAGCACAAGATTGCCCAATATATATTTTTTCGATTTTAATATTTATATCATTTCAAATATTTAAATTTTGTGGGGGATTGTTGTAACGTTTTAATTATTTGAAATAGTTGTAACGTTGGAAACGTTACAGCTTTGATTGCAAAACCGGTCACAATGGGCTTTTATGTTCAGTCTTGAAGGCTGGGTCCAACGGTCATATTTTCCACTATATTAAAGCCCCTTAAACTCTATCACAAAACAAGGTTTTCTCTTCTTCTTCATTTGAAAAAATTTTGCCACAATAATTCTTGAGTTTCAAAGTTTGTTTTCTTCGGGCAATCATCATCGACAAAGGGTCAACTGATACTTGATTGGGTCGTGCCGGCAATCGAGGAGGAGCTCGGGTTGGGTTCGTTATATCTTGGGTTCGAAGGATCCATTCAAACCCACACGAGGGGAGGACTTTCGTTCATAGGGCAGCGATTACGTGCCTCTAACCCATCAAGTAAAGGTTCTCTTTTGTTTAGTTAATTTATAATTTAACAAATTGTCTAGTTCATATGATTAGGAACAACAACGAGGGTGCGCTCAAAGGTGTTGTTGAGGGAGTTATAGAGGGGGTCGGAGATGGGGAGGGTGCGGGCAAGGTCGAGGCGCTCGCGGAGGTAGGCATATCAGAGCTTGTAGCTCTCTGGGAGGGCCTTGAGGGCATGATCGTAGATCACCGACCGCTTCTTGAAGGGGGTGCCAGCTCGGGCTATCAGATAGCACTACCACAGCTTTAGGCTGAAGGGGTTGAGGAGGATCTCCTCCTCATACAACAGGTCATCCCGGCTCGGGTATATATCCTCCGAGATGCCCGCCGCCGCCATCTTCACCACCACCGTTGCTGTCTCCGCCGCCACCAGCACCGCCACCGCCATTGTCGCCATCGCTGTATCCACCGCCATGGTCGTCGCCGCCGTCATTGCTAACCTTTGAAATAGAATAGGGGATATGGAGTAAAATTAGAGCTAAGACCCTGGAGGACACATCCCTTGCAACAAAGCCAGTGCCGATTGTGCTTCAGACAGAGGAGGATGATCTTCGAGGAGAACGACCATGCTGCCAAAACAGACCAAAGGGAGAGAAGAACCCTTTCTCTGGAACCCAAATCGTCTACCCTGTTACGGATATATGTGGCTGCCCACTTGAGTGGGATACATCTAACCGACACCTATATCCCTTATCCCTAGCTCTATATATATGTTATGAATAAACAAGAGGCTCTCACGTTTCGTGAGAGCATAGTCGTCATCCCGTGTGCAACCCTATTCTCTCTCTCTCTCTCTCTCTCTCGTAACAATCTCGTAACATGTTATCAGCACGAAGCTCTCGAGCCCCGGCCGATCGACAACGCCTCCTCCTTCACTACGTACATCTTCGACCAATGGTTGCATCCCCGACATCGTTTTCCTCCCGAGGCCTCCACACACGATGGAATCTCAAAACATGTGATCTTCAGATTTTCAGTCTGAGGCTCTCCCAACTGACCTATGATCGCACCTCGATGAACAGCCAACCAGGTACGCCCGAAGACCCTCCTCTAGTCTGTTGTTGTAGCCGGTCGGAGACCCCTCCGACCATTCCTGAACCAGTGGCAATGGCTTGAACGACCGGCGGAAGCATCCCGCATGCTCGGCGGTGTTCGACGCAGAGCCTGAGTGCTTGCTCCCTGCATGACCGGCGACTATGGCCCGCACGACTGGCGGCAGCAGCCTGCACGCCCGGCAGGATCCGACGCGGGGCCCGAGCGGTTCCTCCCTACGCGTGATAGGCGGCGTCCGACGGCGGCGTGCGCGTGTGCGATGGAGACCGATCCGGCTATGGGGCAGCGGTGTTTTGAGTCCGGTTAGGGTTTTCGTTTCCTTCGGAGACGACGATGAACAATTCTGTTTCATTGGGTTTTAAACCCGATTACAACCGGACCTGACTTATGCATCCCCAATCCGTTAGAGATTTAATGGCTAAACCCAACCCGAGCCATAAGCTCAGATCTGGTATTCATTAGTCCAGACCCGACCCAATTGTATACATCAGATCTGACCCGATTGTATACATCAGATCTAACTCGTATATAACAGACCCGACCCGACTGTGGTTAATACAAACCCGACCCATCTAAGTTTACATGCATTCACATCTATTTATCTGTCTGATTTAATCTAGACCGTCAGTTTTATTTTGTGATTGTGGGCCTGATTTTGGCCCGATCTGATCGATCCAAGTATATATCTTGACTAATTGAACCATTCCGGACGCATCGGTATGGTCTGATTTTACAAATTCAAACTATTTAATATATGCTTTAATATGAACCATTTAATTTGATATTATGATCTCGAGTCCAATATAGATCTATTTTCAACGATCTATATATGGTTATTGAGTATCTGGGCCATTCCGGACTCATCGGTATGGTCCGATCTTATCAATTTAAATAAGTTAATGCATGTTTAATATGGACCATCGATTTTAGTTATATGATCGTGGACTCGATTTAGACCGGATCTAGACGATCCAAATTTAGATCTTGGCTATTTCGACTATTCAGGACACATTGGTATGATCCAATTTTATAAACTCAAACTATTTTGCATTTTATTACTGTTTATGACAATGCAATTGATAGATATCTTGTTTTATTAAATTGTTAATGCAAGTTTATCTATTGGACATATCTCTGCGTTATACTCCAAAATAGATATGTTATATTTATCTCGTATTTCATTTGATAGTGTGGATTAACCTTCTCCTGGTTAAATAATAATAGTCAGAATGAACATAATCATGTGCCTTTATCCATAGCCTTGTGTGAGCTTGGCCCTCGTCAGCCAAGATAGTACAATATGGCTACGGATACATCTTAACTAGTTTTTCCACTATGTAAAGGACCCATAGTTCCATAACGGTTAGGATTTCGATGTTCCTAGAATCCGATAGTCTTTAATCTATAAGTTGACTAGGCTCCTATTCCGTCCCCAGATGTCTAACCTTGCGAAGTTGGAGTTCGCTGCACTTGATGTCAATGGCAATAATTACTTAGCATGGAAGCTAGATGCTAAACTCCATTTACAATCAATCAAGTTGGGTAAGACGATTATAAAGCCTACAGACACAGAAAGCCTTAGTCCTGAAGACAAGGCTAAAGCGACAATCTTTCTACGTCGTCACATACATGTAGACCTGAAGAACGAATATTTAACCGTTGAAGACTCCTTATTTCTGTGGGAATCCCTACGGGATAGATATGATCATCAAAGGACTGTCATTCTCCCAACAGCGAGGAATGAATGGATAAACCTGCGCTACCAAGATTTTAAATCGGTCGCAGAATATAATTCTGCAATGTTTAACATTGTGTCCCGACTTGAGCTATGTGAAGAGCCAGTTACCCAAGGACAGATGATCGATAATACTCTATCCACTTTCCATGTAATGAATGTTTTACTGCAACAACAATACCGGGAGCGAAACTTCCAGAAGATATCAGATTTGATTTCGGTACTCCTAGTTGCAGAGGAGAACAATAAAGTTCTTATGAAGAATCACAACTCCAGACCAACTAGAGCATTAGCATTCCTTGAAGCGCATGCCAATGAAGGATACCATAGAGGTAGAGGCAGAGGAAGGTTTGGAAGAAGTGGTCGTCATAACCACTCCGGCAGAAGTGGCAAGGGTGACAAAGGAGGCAACATCATCAGAGAAGGCTACCAAGGTAGAGGCAGGCGTGGCCACCCCAGCAGAGGTGGACTCAATCCACATCAAAATATAAATTTCAAGAAATAGAATAACAAGCCCTGGCACGCAGAACAAGTGACGAAAGACCCTTCTTCTAATAAATGGCCTACAGACACTTGTTTCAAGTGTGGGCGTGAAGGCCATTGGTCTCGCAACTATCGTATATCTAAGGAAGAAGTGACAAACTTTCAAGCATCATAGAAAGCTGAGGGTAATGCAATGTTTGACCTTGATAATGATGACCTCCTTGAAGATAGATGCAAGAAAAAACCAAACTCACAACTTCTAATTTATTCAACAACAACTGGGGGGGACGACATTTTTAGTGATAAACTGCTATCATTTATTAGAACAGCTATTTGATTTTTAGTAGTTAATATTTCGTTTGCTTGGTAGATTGTCATATCGTTTATTTTTATCATAACAATTATTTGCTTTATTATAGTTGATATTTCGTTTGTTTGATATAATATCTTTTAGATCTCCCTTATTAATATAAATGTTTCTTATTTCCTATATATTTGAGTTGCCAAAATCTTATATCAAATAATACTTTATTTCTCTGTGAGGAAATGAAATTTAAGGGAGACATGAATACAGACCATAACTAGCCCCCGCTCAGATAATAAAAGGCTCCGGTAGAGCACACCTAGTGTTACCTAATGGAACCCATATCTTTATGCAATCTGCCTTATACTCTAGTAACTCTAAAAGAAACTTACTCAGTTTCAGAGATATAAGAACAAATGGGTATCACATAGAAACCCTGAGTGAGAGGAACAATGAATTCTTATGTATAACCTTTAGTATTGGAAACCAGAAGTTTACTCTAAAGAAATTCTCCAATCTATCCTTAGGGATATACTTCACTCACATTGGGATTGTTGAGTCATATGCAAACATGAGCCAGCAACTCAGTACTAATCCAAGACAAATAGTGACCCAGAAGCTCCATAATCCTATGATTTTTAATATCTGGCATATCCTATGACAATAATGATGAAAATGATCATAGAAAACTCTTGTGGTCATCCCTTAGCATATTATCAAATATTTAGAACCCTTAACATGTGACATTTTTATCGTAAGATTTATAGATTGTCACTTTGATGAGACAGTCTTCCTGTCGTTAGGGTGAGATAAGAAAGATAATGAACGTTCCGTCCAAGGGGAACGACGTGAATTATCATGGAATACTTTCACTCTGTCTCATCTAGATTCTAGGACTCCCCAATGTGAGCATGAAGTTAGAAGAATAATACACTTGCAATCTATTGCAAATGAGTTACCAGATGCATTCAATGATGCTGCAAAAGTAACTAAATCACACATACCAACTATGAATGTATCTGCCAGGATTGATATCCCAAGTAAGAATAAGGCAGCAAATAAGTCTGACACATTCTAGAAGCGTGGCAGACCTATAGGTTCCAAAGATTTAGCTCCCCAGAAGAGGAGATTAAATAACATATCATATCTTACAGCTCCTGAAGAAGCTGTTCATAATATAAAATCTCCTGAAGAGAAGATTCATGACGGTCCGGAAGATGTCATGAATCAAAGATCCAATTTCTCTAAATTAAAGCATATCGCTCCAGCCAAGGTTATGCCCCAGATCCTAGACGAGACTGGAAAAGAGGTACTGATACCCAACAATGATGAGATATCTGTGTTCTACACATACTCAGGGGAAATATGGAATAGAAAAGAAATAGTCGTTGATGATATATTCTTATATACTATGGTAAATGAGATAATAAAGGGTGATGATAATGACACTGAACCACGCACAATCTCTGAAGGATTTGATTTACCTATACGGTAACCTAAACAGTGAAATATACATGAAAATCCCTAAAGGATTTGATTTACCAAACTCTAAATCTAGAAATACGCATTCAATTAGATTAAAACCAGCATTGTACGGTCTGAAACAATCCGGAAGATTGTAGTACAATCGGCTCAGTGAATATCTGTCTAGGAAAGGCTATAAAAATGATACTATATGCCCATTCGTATTTATTAAGAAATCACAGAATGGATTTACAATAGCAGCAGTATATGTAGATATAAATATAATAGGATCTCCCGAAGAGATTGAGAAGGCTGTTGGCTACCTTAAAAAGAAGTTTGAAATGAAAAACCTGGGTGAGACAAAATTTTGCCTCGGCCTGCAGATCGAACGCAATAAGGATGAAATCTTAGTCCATCAAGCAAAATATACTGAAAATCTCCTGAAGAGGTTTAATATGGATAAGTGTTATTCACTTAGTATACCCATGGTTGTAAGGTCTTTAGATGTTAACAAAGACCCATACAGGCCTAAAAAAGAAAATGAAGACGTCTTGGGTCCTAAAGTACCCTATTTAAGTATAATCTACTTGTTAGATACAGCTCTGCACCTACACATAGATATTGGAATGGTATAAAGCACATATTTAGATACCTAAAAGGGACATTTGATCTTGGCTTATACTATTTATGTAAAAGGACTAACCTAGTTGGATTTACAGACTCTGGTTATTTATCTGATCCCCATAACGGGAGATCATAAATATGTTATGTGTTTCTTAATAGTAATGCAACATACATAGCTCAAATTCAAAGTGGCTTCTTCAAAGGCGACAGGACCAAGCACATCTCTTCGAAATTTTTCGACACCCATGAACTCCAAGAGAAAGAAGAGATTATTATAAAGTAGGTGAAGTCAGCTGATAACCTAGCAGATCTCTTCACCAAGGCGCTTCCAAAGTCTACATTCCAGAAATTAGTGCATCAGATTGGCATAAGGAGACTTCACCAACAGAGCATATGAATGTCATTTTAAATTGATGTATTAACAAGGTGGGAAGTAGCATCTTAATGTATTAGGGGGAGGGATTATTTTCTTTTGAAGATTGATGTAAGCAAGACATGTAATAGAATATAGGGTAAAGATGAGGGGGATCATCCTGCAGATGCAGATGGAGACATCCAGAAGAATGTCTTTTGCGTATGGTACTTTTTTTTTCCTGCGATGAGGTTTTTCCCACAGGGTTTTCCCATCGAAAGGTTTTAATGAGGCAGTGTTAGTTGTACCCACTAAGATTCCAGACGAATCTGGTCCTGAAGAACTATGTTCCTGAAGAACACATTGTACTCTTTTTCCTTCACTAAAGGTTTTGTCCCATTGGGTTTTCCTTAGTAAGGTTTTAACGAGGCAATATTTTAAAAAGTGGGCATCCAAGGGGGAGTGTTACGGATATATGTGGCTGCCCACTTTAGTGGGATACATCTAACCGACACCTCTATCCCTTATCCCTAGCTCTCTATATATATGTTATGAATAAACAAGAAGCTCTCATCCCGTGTGTAACCCTATTCTCTCTCTCTCTCTCTCTCTCTCTCTCTCTCGTAACAATCTCGTAACATACCCTATTTTTTTATAAAGAAAATAGGGTTATTTTGACTTTGCCCCCCAAATTTGCCTTGAATTAGACTTCACCCCCCAATTTCATTAATTAGACTTTACCCCCCAAAACTAACTGTTCCGTCAGCTCACCATCTAAGAGAAGGGTGAGATGACAGAAAAGAAATGAAGTTTTGGGGGGTGAGCTGACAGAATAGTTAGTTTTGGAGGTAAAGTCTAATTAATGAAATACGGGGGGTAAAGTCTAATTCAAGGCAAAATTTGGGGGGCAAAGTCAAAATAACCCAAGAAAATATGCCTGCGACTTTCTCCGAAACCCAAATCGCCTACCCTGGTTTTAAATAAATAATGATAAATTACAGATTGACCCCCTAAAGTTTGGTTGGTGTTATAATTATATCCATGCAATTTCTATTGTAACACTACACCCCTTTGAGTTTCAATTTGTTTATACAAGGACCACTCGTGACGGGCTCGCAAGGGGTGAAAGTGTTGTTTCTAAAACTTCAGGGGTGTTAGTGTTACAGAAAAAAAAACTATAGGGACATGATTATAATAAGAGTAAATTACTCGGACCTCTCCTAAGGTTTTCCTAAATTACATAGACCTTCCCCTTTGTTTCAGTATTTACATTGCTCTCCTTTATCAGAGTTGTCCCCCCCCCCCCCCCGAGAGCATCCTCCGGACATAGTAGAGTCCGCGAGGGAGGTCCAGAGGCGGTCGACCTCGTTAGGTGTACTTGCGGATGCCGCTGCGTATGATGGCATCGACCTTAAGGTCAGAGACTTGCGTGGGTGAGTAGATTGCAGAGCTCGAGCCAAAGTTAGTGCTTGGTCTTCTCCTTGATGGAGACGAAGGAGTCGTCGTTGAGGATACTGAGCGAGGTGCTCGGCAGCCTTGTGGGTGCAAAATCTAGCTAACGCCCCACAGTCCTGCCTGGGGCCCATGGAGACAATCGTGGGACCCGTAGCCCTGCATGGGCCCCACAGAAATGATAGTGGGATCCGCAGCCCTGCCTGGGATCCATGAAGACAACTGTGGGACCCGCAGCCCTACCTGGGGCCTACAGAGATGATCGTGGGATCCGCAGCCCTGTTTGGGACCCACGAAGACTACAATGGGACCCGCCACCCTACCTGGGGCCCATAAATACTATTCGGGTCTAGTAAATCCCCCCCCACGATATTTGCCAAAATTCCAATATTTTCGAACCTCTATATATAGCAGACCCGACAAATATTCCGAATCCAAAAACCAAGACGAGAATTTATTATTCTCAACTCCACTTTCTATTTTCCAGAGCACCCAGAGCCTTCTGGTCTTTAGACTCTAATCAAGCCTACTTCACTCTTTGTTTACCTTTGCAAACACTCCTTACCCTATCGAGAGTAGCGCTACTTCTTTCAAAGATAGTGGATCCAAAAGTTGTATCTTACCGCACGGCAACGTAGGCTTCGATCGAACTTCGTCACCATATCTTGTGTCAACTCTTCTTCTCTTTCTGAAGGCCGTGTAACTGCAAACCAAATATGTGTAGTTCTATCTCTCTCTACCTCTCTCTCTACTTAACATTATCTATATGGCAGCTCAGCGCTCGACAGCCCAGCACACGACAACTTAGTGCTCTACAGTGCGCCACATCTCATAGGTCAACACCTTCCATCGACTATTAGATGGGGACCGTACGGTGGCCGTAATCCTCCCCCACAGTTTGGTTTGACCGGTCGATGTCCGGTCGGACGACCCACGCTCGTACCTGCATCTGTGCGTCATCGGTTGGTCTTGGTCGGATGACCCGTGTTGCTTGTGTCCGTGCAAGTGCTCGTGCCCGCGCCCGCTGTCGGGCGGCCGGTCGGTCGAGTGGCCGATCGGTTATCGCCAATCGATCGCAGAATCATGGTCGGTTTGAAGTATATAAGACAGGCTTCCAAGGGGTCTTTGGCTAAGATGACCAGGAGTGCTTCATCGACTAAATTGTCAAAGAGGTTGATCTGGTAGCACTCTATGTCTTGAGACCCTCTATCGATTCGTGCTGATTGGCACACAGCGGGCGCCTTCATCATGGCACACAACAGGAGCCTTCGGCATGGCACGCATGACCGTGCCGATTGGCATGAAGCGGGCGCCTTCGGTGCGACCAAACCCCCCCTCCCCCCTCGACCAACAACCCCCACCCCCCAATGCACCCCCTCCTCAACCCTGGAGAGAGAGAGAGATCAGGGGAAGACAGAGAGGGAGAGAGCTCAGGGGAAGAGAGAGAGACGGAGATGGGGATGACAATTTTCGACCCAACCCCAACACGAAATTAGTGGGTATGGGTTTTGGTTTAACGGGTTCAGGTTGTAAACGGGTCAACACAACTAACCCGTTTAGTAAAAGGGTCGAGTCCGGGTTGTGTCTCCGACTCGTTTAAAATCAATTGGTCAGGTCGGATCTGTGATGGCTTCAATGGATGACTGTGATGGCTTCAATGGGTCGGGTCTACGATGGCTTAAACGAATAGCTTCAATGGAAGGCTGTGATAAAAAGAGAGAGAGAGAGAGAGAGAGAGAGAGAGAGAGAGAGAGAGAGATCGGGGGAAGAGAGAGACAAATAGAGAGACGGGGAAATAGACATCGGGGAAAGAGAGGAGGTCTGTGCTCTTCAACGGATGACTGTGATAAAGAGAGAGAGAGAGAGAGAGAGAGAGAGAGAGAGAGAGATCAGGGGAAGAGAGAGAGAAGGAGAAAGACAGAGAGAGAGTTAGAGAGATAGAGAGATGGAGGAAGAGATAAAGAGAGAGAGACAAAGAGAGAGAGAGAGATGGAGGAAAAGAGAGATTGGGGGAAGAGAGAGATACGGAGAGAGAGAGAGACAGGAAGATAAAGAGAGATCACGGGAAAAGAGAGAGAGATCACAGTTGTTTTAGGAGAGGGGGAGAGTTCTCGGACGGGGTTGGGTACACGAAGGGTTGCGATGGGTTGCTGGGTACACGAAAAACTGTGATGGGTTTTAAGAAAAGAGAGATAGAGACGAAGAGAGAGAGAGAGAGAGAGAGAGAGAGAGAGAGAGAGAGAGAGAGAGAGAGAGAAATCTTAGGGAGAGAGAGTGTAGAGAGATAGATAGCAGTTTTTTAGGAGAGTTCTCGGACGGGGCTGGGTACATGGAGGGTTACTATGGGTTGCTGGGTACACTGACGACTGTGATAGGTTTAAGAGAAGAGAGAGAGAGAGACTGAGAGAGAGAATGGAGAAGAGAGATCAGAGAAGAGAGAGAGAAACAGAGAGAGAGACAGGGGGGAGAGAGAGAGAGAAATCGAGTGAAGAGAGACAGAGAGAGATTGGGGGAAGAGAGAGAGAGAAAGAGAGAGGGCTTGAGTGCAATTATGGGGGAGGGGGGACCATGTATAGGTGGCAGCCCTAGAAAATTATCCATTGGTAGGAAAAAAGCATGAATAATAGGTTTAATACCTAATGCATCCTTAATTTTTTTACATCAAAGCCCTCCAAAACATTACCGAGTTTTATTTGTTTACAATATGGTCATTCGTTCAGTTTTTATTCTTCTCCTCAATCCCACCCCTTCATATTAACTCCATTCAATCTCATCCGTTCCCCCCTATTCAAATGAATAGCACTCTCTCTTACATCAGCATGCATTTTTTTTTTATTTAAGCCTTTATGTATATAATCGGACGGTCTGAAATATCTATGTCATAGTGGTACATTTGTAAATAAAACGAACGTGCTGTAATATGTATTACAGTTTAAAATAAACGAGTAGATAAGATCAAATTAAATATAAAAAAATTTGGAGAGAGCATTTAATTTTTCTCATGCATTTTTTGGTGGAATAGATCTTGATGACCTTTGACATCAAAAATGTTGGGCTCAGTAACCATTCAAAAATAAGAGAGAGAGAGAGAGAGAGAGAGAGAGAGAGAGAGAGAGAGAGAGAGGAATGAGAGTAAAGGAAGGAAATGCCTAAGACAAAAAAAAAATTGTATGATAGTATACACCACTTTAGACGATATTGATGTGGTCTTTTATACATAAGCGGCCGATTAAGTTCACTCGGCCCATAGGTCGAATACAAATTAAAAGATAACAAAAAGGAAAAAAAAAATCACTTGTTGGAATTGGGATCCATTGCATCAATGTCTCGACGCTCATATCCATCTCGAACCTCCAGATGTAGTTGGGGTTGAATAGCAGGTCGGAGGCAGTGGCGGTGGCCTCCAATATCTCCTGGCTGGCGAAGTAGAGGGTCTGGCCCTAGGCACCACCGCGCTCTGCCTCTTGAAGCTTCGTCCCCCCTGCCACCAGATTGTGTTGTGAGCCAGCGCCCCGGCCACTCCATGATCCGCCCCAGCCGCACAGGCGATTTCGCCATCAATCCTGCTTCTCTCGCCACCCCGCACCACACCCCATGCAGCCGTGCACACAGCAGTCCTCGAACCCTTGCGGGCATTAGGGGATATTGGAAGAGAGGCAAACTGGGGGGAGAAAGAGAGAGAGTTGGAAGAGAGAGAAACCTAAGAGAGAGAGAAAGCGGTTGGATGAGAGAGAAGAGATAGCTGGGGAGAGAGAGAGAAACCGGGGAGAGAGAGAAACCGAGGAGAGAGAGAGAGAGTTGGAAGAGAGAGAAGGAGAGCGGTTGGAAAAGAGGAGAAAACCAGGGGGAGAAAGAGAGACTTGGAAGAGAGAGAGAGAGAAAGTGGTTGGAAGAGAGAGAAACCGAGGAGAGAGAGAGAGAGAGAGAGAGAGAGAGAGAGAGAGAGAGAGAGATAGAGAGAGAGAGAGAGAGAGAGAGAGAGAGAGTTGGAAACGAGAGAGAAGAGAGAGCGGTTGGAAGAGAGAGAAAGATAGTTGGAAGAGAGATGGAGAGAGAGATCGGATGCATCCTATGCATATATCGATTAGATCGGACGGCTAACTTGTCTCTGCGCAAACTTGACGATGGTAGGATTGTAAATAATCCGAACTGCCGTAACATGTTATATAGATATTTGAGTGGTATGACTACTCTGCCAACCTGTTATTGCCTTCCAAAGTGACGCATGATCACAGCCGTTTGTTGTAGCCCGCCTCAGTTGGCAAGCAAAGGGTCCGCTGTGATTGCGTGCCTGCCACCTCAGGTTGGCAAAAAAAAAAGTTTTTTTTTCAAAATATTATTAAAAAATAAAATATTTAATGAAACAACGGCTGACCAAAACTATTTACCAACCTAGCGCTCTGACAGCCACGTGGCATGTCAGTGCCGTAAAGCTAACGCGAGGGTTTTTTCTTTTCTGTTTCAAGTAGAACCTGATATTTGAAATACCGGGTTTAAACCCGGTATTGTGGATACTGGGTTTACCCAAAATCTAGAGAGAAAACGGTTGAAATCCGAAGAGAAAACGACTAAGTATGGAAACTTTATACAAGAGGCTTCAATTAAACTTGGCATCCAGATTACCGGTTTTAAACCTGATAATCCAAATACCGGGTTCTACTTCAAACGAATATTTTTTTTTTTCTCACTCTCGTTTTACAGCATTGACATGCCACATGGCTGTCAAAGCACTAGATTGGTAAGTAGTTTTGGTCAGCTGCTGTTTTGTTAAATATTTTATTTTTTAATAATATTTTGAAAAAAAATCCAAAAAAAAAAAGAGTTTTGGCTGCAGTAGCTTTTGCTCTAAGAACCCTAGTGGTTTAGTAAGACTCGAGCCCGATCCTGAATCCAGCCCAAAACCGAACCTATACTTCTCTCTATCAAGCTCCGGTTTTGGATTTGCATCGATCCGACCCGTTAACAGCCCTAGCTGTAAAAGAGAAGATTTCAAGAAGTACAGGGCGGCCTAAAGTAGGAGGGGCTTAGGAGAGAGTGAGAGAGCAGAGACCGAAGATACGCTCGCGCTAGAGAAATGGCGACAACCCGGCTCGCCTCTCTATCTCGCTTCCTAATGCTCCGATCGACGGCGACGGCGACGGCGACGACGACGAAGCGGGTTATGTCGACGGGAAGCTTCCGGCCAGGTCGGTCCTTCTCCCTCCTTTATCCAATTTCGTGGAATGTTTCTAGGGCTACGAATTCGATGCATGATCTTTGCCCAACCGGCTTTGTTGAACACGTAGGCGGGTTGCTCAGAAGAGCGAATGTATGGAGGATAGATTAATTTTGATTGTATCTTTCCCCGAATGAAATGACAATCAAGCTCGATGTGCTTTGTCCGTTCATGGACAGCTAGATTTTCTGAAAATATGATTAGCCGCCTGATTATCACTTGATTGGTGAAGTATGGGTACACCAAGATCTTGTAATATGGTATCATTGAGAATTTACAGTGTATTTCCGTTGACAAAGAAATATACCATTACGGGGCGATTTTGATTTTCAAGAAATATTTCAGGCGTCCAAGATCCTCAATGGAGAAATGTTTGGCAAGAGACTGTTTGATGGATTGAATAGCAGCATGATCATTTCGTATGACGATGATGTCATCGACATACACCAATACAAAGGTAGAGGAGCATCCCTTGACTTTGGTGGATAATGAGTAATCAGTCCGTGATTGTGAGAAGCCAACGCTAAGAAGAGTATGAGAAAGCTTGGCGAGCCATTGTAGAGACTAGAGAGGCCTGCTTCAAGCCATAAATTGATTTGTGTAATTTATAGATTTGACGCTCTCCCTGTCTAGCAAACCCAGGTGGGAGAATCATATATACTTCATCCAAGTCACCGTGAAGGAAACCATTGTTGACATCAAGCTGATGAAGAGACCAATTTTTCATAGTGGCGATAGAGAGAAGAGTGTGAACCGTGACTGGCTAGGTAACATGAGCAAATGTATCATGACAATTGAGCTCTTCAACCTGTGCAAACCCTTTTGGCAACGAATGAGCTTTATATCGGTCGATGGTGCCATTAGAGTGATACTTGATCTTGTATACCCATTTGCATCCAATGGGTTTCTTGTTTGGCGGTAAAGGAGCATGGCTCCACGTATGATTATTCTTAAGAGCTGAGATTTCTGTGGCCATAGCATCACGCCATTGCAGTATTTTGGCTGCCTGGGAAAATGATGTTGGCGCATATGTGGAGGAGATGGATAGAAAAGCTTGATGCAAATTAGAAAATTTTGAGTAGGAAATGTACTAATGAAGGGGTAGAGAATATATGTCTGCTTGGAATGTGTCGAACAAGGTCGAGCAATGATAGTCACTACGATAAGTTGACTATCTTTCTCGGATGGGGCGTGAAGTTGGGGTGCAATTTGGTTTTTTTCTTCAACTGGTATTGAGTATGTGGAAATGATAGGTGATTCGGTTGGTGTTTTGGGTATATCGGATGTAGGGGAGCAGCTGGATCTGGTGCATGCCCATAATCATATTGTGGATGATCCTCAAGAGGCATATGAGTGATAGCTGGTGCAATGGTGAATGTCTTTGTAAGGGAAGATGGTTTTATGAAATGTAGCGTCCCTGCAGACATAAATAGTTTTAGTGTAAAGTCATATATAAGGTAACCCTTCTGTGCATAGGGATAGCCGATAAATATACTAGGTTTGGCTCTTTGATCAAACATGTTTTGCTGTGGGCATTGTGAGCGAAAACTAGGCACCTAAAAACATGGAGATGTGAGTATAAAGGTGGGGTTTTGATTAATACTTCATGGGGTGATTTATTTTATAACAAAGGTTTGGGGATTTTGTTGATAAGGTATGTAACGACAATGATGTATTCTCCTCAGAAGGTAAGTGGCAGGTTTTCCCCAAGCAACCTCCAAAAGGTGATGATGCTTGCGTTCAATCACCCCATTTTGTTGTGGTGTTGATACGCAGGCACACAGCTTCGTTGATGGACAATGTCATGAGTCAAAAAGAAGTTTTTTTTGTCAACAAAAAAAAATCCAGTTCCATTATCGGAGCAAATTCGTTGGATTTTGGAAGAAACAAATCACCATTACCAGAATTTATTCACCTGACCTTATGATGGTGTTGGGTTTGGATCATGGTAAAGAATGCCTTTAAATGATATTTTGTGTTGGACATGAAATACATGAGATGCACCCATATACATCTTGAGAAATCGTCTACAATAGTGATAAAAGCATGCACCATTCATAAAAGGTTAATAAAAACTTCCCCAAATATCAACATGAATTAATTATAACGGTTTATTTGTAGAAATAGAACTACTTGGAAAGCTCAATCTAGCCTGCTTTGCTTGTGGGTAGATTTGACAAACTTATGAGAGCATGAAATAAATGGAAAATGTTTGGCTAGTTCATATATGCGATGTTGGGATGGATGCCCAAGTCGCCAATGCCATATGTTGATGGGGGTTGTCTTAGTGACAAGATTGGTGAAAGGTGCTTGGAAGTAATATAGTCCGCCATGACCACTACCTACTCCAATTGTCTTCCTCGCAGACTGGTCTTGAAAAGTACATTTATCATGTGAAAAGGTTACTACACATGGTGAGATTTTGTCAGTTGACTAATGAATAGAAGATTAAAATGGAACGATGACATATGAAAAACCTTATCTAGCTGAAAATGTTGGGAAAACTTGATCGTTCCAATACGTATAACTTTTGCATGAGAGCCATCAAGTAATTGAATATGAAATGGGTTGCTACATGGGGAATAGGATGAAACAATGTTAGGGAGGAACACATATGATTAGATGCACCAGTGTCAATAATCCATGCAGATTTGAATGGTGCAATCAACAAACTCATATTTGTTCTTTGCTCGAAGTGCCATCGTCATCGCATGCAGCCATGTGTCGTAGTTGTCACCGATGAGAGGTGGAAAGAGGAGGACAGTCGGATTGTCGGAGTGGTAGATGTAGAAAGTATCATTGTTTGATCATTTGATCAACGTCAGAGTTGTTTTCCTTGGCTGTAGCCATGGCCACCGAGAGTCTGTTTTATGGCTCTGATACCATATAAAATTACGTGAATAAGGAAGACAATATGTGGAATTGGGTCTCTCTTTCCTATCATAGAGAGAGGCCTTTGATTGTTTGTATATATAGCAGGATGGTACAATGAATGTGGACATACGACCACGATAAGAAAAATATGTACGTATAGAAACTGAAATTAGTTGTGATTATCAAATCCCATGATTATCGGATCCTCATATGGCATCTTGTAATTGCCGATTTGTTACATTTGTATGACAACTAATAGTAACTATGATCACTATGATTAAACATGGTGGCAAAAATCTCACTTCCATTTTTCCACAAATTACCGGATTTTTTTAAAGATCTCAATGGATTTTATTTTGTGAAAATCACTAAGAAGATGAACTTCAACACTTGAGTGGCCATGCTTTTCTTCCATCGTGGGAACATAAAAGAGATAAGAGGTTGGAATGAATATTTTAACCACAATACGAACATTCATGATTGTGGAAGAAAGATCGGTGTATACCGAATTTGTTTAGGTCATTAATAGGACTGAAAGTCTGATATGGATCAGATTTTAGGCTAGAAATTATAGTATATTCTTTAGAATTTATGAAATTACAACAGAAACAATCTGAATAATGGAAAAATGATTAATCCTTGAGGAATTTAAGGGCATGTTTGCTTCCCAGACCCACAGGTCGAATCGACAAGTGCGGATAGCCCTTGCGTGGAACTCGCAAGTACGAATAAAATTATGATATGATGACGACAAAAAAAAAGGATGATTTTCTAGAATTTACCATTAAACCGACAAATAAAATTATTTGCAAATAATAAAAGCAAAGAAACTTACCATTCTAATTACCTGAATTCTTGGGTCATTACAGAGATTCAGTGATAAATAGTGGAGGAGATTAGATGAAAAGGAATGATTTGGGGAGAAAGAAAAGAAGAAAACAAGAGAACGGAAACCCATATCATCAAAGAACTGATGCGAAGAAGTCGCTTCTAACCGACCTTCACACTTAACAAAGCACTGCTGAGCTGATCAAAAAGGGTTGTGGGAGCTTCAGATGTTCAATATCATGGCCAAGGATGAGGATGAAAAAGAGGACTCATTACCAATTGCCTGGAATTTCTCCAAATCTTTTTTAATAACCCCTGCAATCTTTCACTACGGTTCATTTTCAAAGCCCTTTGAGCCCTCATCAGGAAAGTGAAGAGGCCGGGAGGTGGGAAGTTCGCTTAGGAAGTGAATTAGGTGAAGGAGAGGGGGGAGTTGGGACTTATGAACTAACTAACCCCTTCTCTACTGCAGATGTTGGGAGGTTTGAGGCTTCCCCTCTTGAGTCTTAGCGGATGAAAAGAAATGTTGGGTCAGTTACATTACGAATTAGTCCCCACCAAATGCCATGCAAGTCCTGGCTTTTAAGTTGAGATCTTTCCACCATTGGATAGAGTTTAATCTTGCCCGTCTGTTGTTTTATGTTGGTATTAACTTAAACTAGAATAAGTTTTGGTTGTCCAAACACTCAAGTTAGCCACTTTAAGGAAATGACTAAACCAAGTGAGATGGGTATGCACAACCACTCGTACTGTGGTGAACACAAACTTTCCCATGAGCTAGTGGGAAGGCAAAAAAGTAAAAAAATAAAATAAGTCTAGTAAAATCCTTAAATTGGTAATCCTAGCAATGGTTACATCACATTATGCGCCGATTACCTCCGTGCACCACCTTGCCCCATCTAAGGCAAATCATAGACAATTAGGTTCACAAACTCGAGAAAGTTTCTCTAATAAACAATCCAACTTTCAAGAGAGCTCAACCTCCACCATCAAGTTTTGGATATAAAAAATGGAGATTGGAGTTCTTGATTAAAGAGGCGGATGAAGGTTAACATGAGATAGAGATACCATGCATCAAAAGCTAAATGATGTGGTCCAAGTTGCTAATATGTAATAATAGGGTCTTTAGAGTCTTTTTTCTGGCTCGTTTTTTATCATGAATTTTGTTTTCTTTTATTTTATGATGTTCAAAGTCTTCTAGAAATATATAATGTTCATGATTCAATTTTTGCCCAAGGTTGCCTTTGGAATCATAATAACGTACACTCATGCATACAAGTACTTAAATTGAAGCCTAACGACATTGTCGACATGTCTTATTAGTGTTTGTCTTTAAGTAGAATTTGTATAGGAATCAAGAAAACTCTTTAAAAGTGTTCTTGTTATGTTCCCGTGGGAGTGACTATCTTTGCAAGTAATCAGGAATTTGGTCTCTTAAACATTGAGGATTCTGCTCGAGGGCTGGATCAATATGTGGGACTCCTTTAGATCAGTGTATTAGTTTCTTTTCATTATATTTGTATTCGATTTAAAATTGGAGAGACAAGTAACCATGAATCTGATCCGCATCAAGCATGATCGACTACTGAGGGGCGATACTTGTGAATCATATGCAAATTGTAACTCAAATTTATGACAGAACTGCGTAAAGTGGCTTACGATTCGTGAGCATGACCTTCTCAAGACTTCCTTGCCTGCCTGAGCTAATCTTCTTTGTTGAGGAATATCTTCTATCATTGGCTTCTTCCGATTCATATTTTCATTTTGATGCCCCTGCTAAGTTGAGTGCCTCTGTTCAAGATACCTTCAGTCAGTGAGGGATTTACTAGCTAACATTAAACGAAGAACAAGGGCAAATGATTATTAATCATTACATAGCATGTTATATCAACTTGCAATATATATATAAGGCATGATAATAGTTACGAGCATGCAATTGGGAAATCGGGTCAACCCGTAGAATGTGGCTTGAAGTAATGATGCGATATAATATGGACTTGATAGGTTTCTAATTCTAAAACCATAATCGTCAAGCTTTCAAGGTTGGATTTATCAATTCTTCTTCGCCAGCCATTCCCCTTTTTATTGATCTACAGTTTAAAATTTGGGTCACTTTGCTGCCTTCGATTGTCCTACTGTTTCTTATATTTAGTTTGCCGTCACTATATGTCATGTATATTGTTTGGATTGGGTAGGGGATACAATAATCTGGTTTTTGATAAATATTTATATTTCATTTATCAAAAAGGTAAATATTCATAATTCTACCAATTGTTTTAAATATTTTTTCCTCGATATTCTCTTTGGACGATAAGCATTTTCATTATCCAACAACAAAAATCGTTTCAAGGGCATTACATTTAAGACAAGGGTTGTAATTATCTGAATGTGCACATGCGCATGTGTATGTGTGTGTTTGAGAGAGAGAGAGAGAGAGAGAGAGAGAGAGAGAGAGAGAGTTGTGACATTAACATGGGGACCTAAATTATCCGTTTCCATAGTTAAGATTTCCATGTTGAGGAGGACAAGAGGTTTCTTGTTCCTCCTTTCTTCATACGTCACACACGCACGCGTACGCACGCGCACACACACCCACACACACACAGAGAGAGAGAGAGAGAGAGAGAGAGAGAGAGAGAGAGAGAGAGAGAGAGAGAGAGAGAGAGAGAGAGAGAGAGAGTCTTCTTTAAGTAGGCCAAAAAATGCTTTCAACAAGTTTCATATTATGCTCACTTTCTTCACCCATCTGCCAGATTTCCAAACTTGTAGGTATGGAACATGGAACCACTACTCCACTTTCAATCCTTCTACAATCAAGCTTGATAGCTTCAGCTCTGCCATGCACACCGCCGCTCAGAAAAGATGGGCCTCACAAGCAAGATCAGCAGCGGGCAACAGCAAGATCAGTATTGGGCCCAAAAGTGCCGATACCGACGAGAAAGACGGTAAAGAAGCTGGAGTCGTGTACCGCGGCCCGATCTCATCCACGATAAAGAAAGTGAAGCTCCTATCCCTCTCCACCTGCTGCCTCTCGGTGTCCCTGGGGCCCGTCATCACCTTCATGACCTCACCTGGCATGAACGTGATCCTGAAGGGGGCGGTCGCGTCCACCGTGATTTTCCTCAGTGCCTCCACCACCGCGGCGCTCCACTGGTTCGTGAGCCCGTACATCCACAAGCTCAGGTGGAGGCCGGGCTCGGAGAGCTTCGACGTCGAGATGTTGTCGTGGCTGGCCACCCCCGTCCCACGGACGATCAAGTTCTCGGATGTCGGGCCGGCGGAGACCAACAGGCCTTTTGTGACGTTCAAGGCCGACGGCAACTTCTATTTCGTCGATGCGGAGCACTGCCACGACAAGGCCCTGCTGGCGAAGCTGACGCCGGAGAAGCCATCCCACGAATCTGCTTTCAAGAACCTGTGATCAGGGGGGCGTTAGCTGGCTAGTTGGGACTCTCCTAGTTTTGAATAAAGCTGATGTTTTGACTCTGGCGATTGTCTCTGGATGTTGTTGTTACCCTCTCTCAAACACTGAGTAGATGTAATTTTGGTTCAACAGCCTTTTAGTTTGGATATGGTCCAATCATTGATTGCCACGTCAGCTAGTATTGTTCACCAAAAAGAGGAGGGCACCTCTTTACAAAGATCCCAGAATCAGCAGAATCCTTAGGTCACCAAGATCTTCACACCAAGTCATTACTAACATCAAAATTCCAATTCCCCATTGTTGAGGCAAAATACAGTATGAGAGGCCTGAATTCAAACGCAAATCTTCATCATTAAACCCAAAAATCCAATTCCCCATTGTTCCAACCAACTCTTTCTACCCCAAAAATCCAAACCAGTAAAAACATGTTCTGCAATTCAGTGCCGAATATGTTCGATACTGAACTACCAAACATGTTGGACGAATATGTTCGACACCGACTTTAAAGATGGATGCCGGAGGTGCCGGTGTCGAAAGTGGATGGAGGCGTTGGGTGTTTGGGGTATGCCGTGATGTAGGGCTGCAACTTGGGTGGTTTGGATCCGACCCAGCCCGAGTTTTGTGTGGGTTTAGGTTGATGTATTTGAAGATTGGGTTGGGCTAGGGTTGAAAAAATACAACCCGAGTTGAATTTGGGTCGGGCTCGGGTTGAGGGGTCGGGCAACCCGATCAAATCCGAACCCGAGTTCTCTTGTATAGCTGTGAGGATATATAGGTAACAATCACAATTATCCCGAGTACTTATATGTTGTGCGGTCGCAATCCTGCCATTCGTTTCATCCAATCTCATATTATTTATTTGCTTCTTGCTTATCAAATAAAGACATTACATGATGATCTAGTAATGCATGTATAGAAATACAACAAAAGTTGTATGGTAGTGTTATTAATTCTAAGTTCTTTTCAATTTTTGACATTCAAATGTCAAAATTTAAACAATGATTGAAACCCACACATCCCAACCCCATTCTACCAACTTGGGCTAACCGAAGCTTGAAATATTTTTCTTGGGTTGGGCATCTTGAATTGGAGGTTGGGTTGGATTGGGTTGGATTAGGGTTGAAGGTTTTAGTACTTGGGTTGATCCATAACCCGACCCAATCCGCACAAGTTGCAGCCCTACCATGATGGACATGCAAACGACCAAAGGTTCGGAAGAGATGGGATATGGAAGGGGGAGGATTGGGTGTGATGGAAAGAAATAATAGAATAGGGATAGTACAATGATTTAACTATAGCAACTACAATGAAATCACTGTAGCAGCTATAATGAAATCACTGTAGTAACCACTATATGCATAGTGTCAACCAATAAATGGATACTCTTTCTGAAGCACATGAGGCAGTAAACAAGGACGAGAGGCTTGCTGTAGCAAGCAATGTTCGAGAGGGACTAGTTGCAATATTGAAACATTACTTGTCCTTTAGCTAATATAGCATCTGCTAAAAGGACTTAAGACTAAATCTCCCAAAATTAATTAAACACCACACCTAATTCTTGCCTCTACTTTATATAAACTCAAAGAGAGCATCATGCTTTGAATTACTCCTACTGGTGATAATAATCCCAGACATAGGACAAGCATTCAGCCAAGACCGGAGGCGTGGCCGGCTTTTTAGGGTAAAAATTATCATACCAATGCATTTCTTCTCAGACTGGAAACAATTGTTTCTGTGCTGGCTATATAAACCCTGCAGCTTGGTAGTCAGTCAACTGGACTGGACTATTACCCTCTTGTACATTTACCCTACAAGAAGACATGAAACCCTAATTGTTGTTGGGAAATCAGATTCTCTTGGAAGTCACTTCAGTAGTCAGGCCTGTTCTCCTAGCCTCCTATTCCTCCTCGAAATCACTTCAGCAGCCCAACTCTTCCCTACATCTGTTTGGAATTTCCCTGCAAGGTGCTGAAAGGTCATAAGCCGGTTCGGATCATCCCGATGTAAATACGATCGAAAGACAATATGAGCAACACATCAGGGCACAATCTAGTGTTATCAGCATGATCTGATGTTTACAGACCCAAGCAGGTAATTCTACTTTAGGATGATTCTTACAAATCCAACAATGACTTGTCTGCTACCTGATCAGATCAGTGATTAGAATTTAGTACCTGCTGTGGACAGGAAAAATTCATCCAGGACCTTTCCATGTTCTGCAAGAAAATCAAGATCAGGAGGCAGTGTCGTTTAGATCGGGGAATAGCATTAAGTCGGAGACAGAATGGTTTCTAAGAGCATCCCCAATCCACTCCCTGCCCCCCGCTAGCTATTTTGGCTTACTAAACATGCCAGCAAAGCAAAATAGGTAGTGGGGGGGAAAGCCCCTTCCAACCCACCCCCTCTCTCCCTATTTCCAAACGGTGAAATTTTAGACCGTTGGATCAAGGCCATGCCATCACCCATTTTCATCAAAGTCTTCGCATTTATTGAGCTGGACCCATGGGATGTACAAATAGCAAGCGAAATCCCATTTGCTAAAGGTAGCCAATTCCCACTTGCTACTTTTAGCAAGTGGGATAGGGGGTGGGTTGGAGGAGATTTTAAGGCATGTGCTTGCTAAATTTAGCAAGGGAAGTACAAATAGCAAGTGGGTTGGAGATGCTCTAAGTAGCACTCACCTGTTTCATATTCCAATGCCTGAAGAATCATTTCCACCTGCATTCAGATGATCATCATTAGTCTCCCAAATATAAAAAATTAGAAAGAAGAGATTTCTTGGAATTCAGTAAAATAAATCAATGACTTTTTTCCCAATTAGATTTAAACAAAATGTTGCACAAATCGAAGACAAGTTAAATGAATGTAAAACAAATATTTCATTGTCAGACAATATATGATATGCAAACAACAGTAACACATTAAATTTACCTTAGTCATGGTCTATTTGCAATGCCAACTATGCATACAACAACCAATTTCAACCAATGTTTGCTGGAGAGCCAAAGTTTTGGGAATCTAATGTTTATTTGAATCTAGGCAGTAATCGAGCTACGCAAAAATACATCTATTGCCACTTTCTTGTATCTACAGTCTCGTTAATATTAGAAATATAATAATATCTAAAGAACATCTATTGAAAATGACACCTACAATACTCAAATTCTAAAAATATATTAGAAAAAAATGTAAATATAACAAAAAATGCACACAAAATAATTATATTTAAGTTAATAACAACTAAAAAAAGGCAATTTAATTTTTAGAATTATTGTCACTTTCTTGTAGAATGAACTGAAGTTATGAAACCTTCATAGTACTTTTACCTATATTAAGTACCATGAAAGGCATGTACTCCAAAAAACATGTCCAGACTTGAAGATCAATCATGCATTTCCTCTCCTGAGGGACTCGAATTTGGACTCATGGATAGAAAACCAGGAAATAGTCCTAAAGTCAGACAATAGTTTGAAACTGACTAACAAGAATTTCAGGTTCATCGATGGTCACTCTCCTCAACCGAACAATAATGCGTCAACGCCAAGCTGCAGATGTGAGACCAACAGCTCCACATGAAAAAAAGCTTAATATGACTGCTTTCCTGAACTAAATAAGGAGGTTACTTAGAACATATAGGGCAGGAAAAATAGGATATGCATAATGAACTCTCCAACTTGAACTAAAAAAAATGCAAGGTTGTATTATAAGAATCAAGAGATAAGCTCATTAAATAATTGGCTTTTAGTTGCAGAACACCTGCTAAAAACCAAACTTCTTCAAATATCCCGCAGAAAATACCAAGCAAATTCAAAATATGCTTTCTCCAATTGAACTTGCAGTTGCAAACAATTATTTTCTACAATTTAGCATCAAAGAAGAATAGCTAATGAAGAAGAGACCTCTTATGCAAATTAGAGTAAATAACCATAGATCAGTCACCACAAGATCTTACAATGATTGATGAGGAACACAATCATGAGTTAAAATGAACACACACACACACACGCACACACACGAGCGCACGCTCATGAACGCACACACACAAAAGAATGTATGTATTGTGTTCATGCATGCATGCATTTATGTATGCATATAATGCACAAATTGTTAGTTCCAAGATGGCATAATTATCTTTCAAAGCAATAGACCACAATTGTTTAAAATTCACAACATGTAGGATGTGACACGTACTTTGTCGAAGTCTTTCACTAGACTAGCCTCTAGAGAAGAATTGTTCTCATACTCAGTCCAAAGTTCCTTTATTTCATCAGCTGCAGAAAACAAAGTAAGCATAGATATTAATGAATGTTTCCATGATAACATCCTTTGTACTTAAGGTTGCCCAAGATTATAAAAGAGAATGAGTACCCCTCAGTCCCCCACCAAGGACTTCACACATTTCATTCAAAGCTGCCTGTTCAAGCCTACTCTTCTCCTCTTTCGGCACGCCATCTGAGGGTGTGATATCGCCAACAATAGCTACCAAAAGCAAATGTCTATTTTGATTACAAATCTCCAAAAACATTAAAATGAGGAATGCTAAAAACTAAAAAGATTATAATGAAAAGTGATTAATTGAGAGAACTATAAACATACATCTCACATGGGAAAATCATATCTTCAGCAGCATAGGGGAGGGGGGGGGGGGGGGGGTGATGAGGTTAATTACCTTCTGCAATATCGTGCACAATTGCAATCTTCATACACCTTTGGACAAAAGAAATGGTTATAATCAGCTCAGTAAAAGTAGAGAAAGAACCAATAACTGTGCAAAACAGAAAAGAGATCAACATTAAAAATGATTGTAATATAATAACTATCGTGGGTGTGTAAAAGTGGAAAGCAATTATGGCCTGTATGTAGCACGATCCGACGAGGAACACGGGCAAATCAGAGGTAACCACATGGACGGCTATCAGTGCAACACATGTAACAATATGACATAACCGAAACAGAATCCATATTTGACCAACGAGTGTGCCAAATCATCTCCTAGTCAAGGAAGAAGCACAGTGAAGTTCTCAGACTCGGAAAGGCAGCCTTAGGAACCGGGGCAGGAATCTCAAGATTCATAAAATTGAGGTTGAAGAGATCTCGGGCTTGCACAGACACCTAGTCTAGTTGTGAGGAGTGTGACCCAAGACATGGTGTCCTTGAGCCGTCCCAAGGTAGAAAACGAGTGAATCAAGATCGGGCAAGTAATCCCATGGTTTGGATCACTCAGATCGGGGGAGCTATAAATCGAGCAGACCACTTACCGAGGAAGAAAGAGCATATGGATGGGCGTACACAAATAACAAACGAAGAGATGTGGGTCCTAGGCTGTCAAGAACGTGGTGGCGACAATGTATTAAATGGGGAATGGATACACGTTCGCGTCCTCCCCCCAAGTATGTGGAGCCATGATTCGACAGTATACAAAATGGGGAGTGGACAAGTGGCCATATCAACGTCCACCCCAAATAAATGTGGAGTCACAACTAAATAAGAACCGAAATGGGAAGCAGATATGTGGCCACATCAGTGTCCTTCCCTTGAGTATGTTGTACTCAGGCGGGTCGTGGGTACGAGGTTAAGGTCAATGCATCCCGACAAGAAGCATGATTCGCACCATCTGACATGAGTCATAACTGGACACAGACTGCTCCAGACCACGTTTGGTCTCTATGAATATGTTCCTTTTTCGTTCAGAAAACGGACAGAGAGGATATCCAGACGTGATCAACGAGCCTATTGATCAGGGACCCTTGAAGATTTTCCAAGACAGACAATGTTAATGTCGCTAAGGGGCGGATTTGTGGAAACGTCCCAACAACCACTTAATGTTTAGCCCAAGTAGGGGTTGCCTATATAAGAATCCCTTAAGTGAACGTGGAAGGGGATCGGTCCAATTGAGGATGAAAAACTTATAACGGAGTGCCAAGAGAGAAGAGAGAGGATTGTAATCTTCATTTTCCTCTAGTGGATTCTTGAGCTGGACTAGATCCATGGTTTTTCTCTTCCCTTGGTGAAGGGTTTTCCATGAAAAAACTTTTTGTGTGTTCTTTGTGTGATTTTCTCTCTGTTCTCAGGCCACATCAATCTTTGAGATCCAAGTGGTGGTCCCCCAAAAAATCATTCATTATTATTAAAGGGGTATGGTTATTAAGAAATATATTTTCTTTTAAAGAAACAATCGTAACTGATTAGAAGCAAGAAAGGATATGCGTGTTTCACTTCATGCACTTTGAAAGTTCACAAGTCAAACATAACGTCTTCTAACACTTAAATCAATTCTTATAATCTTTGTTGATGAAACAAAGTACATGACATATCCAAGAAGTTGATGCATGTATCAAATAAGAAATGGAAGGCTTTATTTTTCCATAGCTTAATGATTACTTACAAAACAAGGTCACTTGCATGAGTATATCTTGTTTCTGGCTCATAGCTTAAGACTCAAGGTTTAAGGATTCGTCTAAAACAAGTTCTTCGTTTGGAACATTTCGTTTATTTTTAGCCCAACTAAAATGGGACGTTGAAATGAGCATATATTTGTTTCATCCCATCTCCGTTCGGTTCAAATTGAACAACCTAACCTTCATCCATAAGTGTGGATGGTAGAGTACAAATTCATAATTTATAAGTTATCACTTATAATTCCAATATCTAGATAGGTTATTTTCATATACCTTAAATTTACAAATTGTCGCGTCTACTTCATGAAAATATCAGTTTACGTTTAGTGTATGAAATAGTTGGAAAATGCAGATCAATAAGTTGGATCTGTATTGTGTACTGAACAATTAGAAAATCCAGAATTATTTTTAAATTTGGCTTGTCAAGGAAAATCCATAAGCTTACAGAATTAGAGAATGATGTAGAAGGATTAGTTCTATCGGATCAGACGATCGATATACATGAACCAACATTTAAAAAGGCAACATCAGGTTTTCGGGAATCCGAATTTTATGATCATACTCATTGGAAAAATCCAAGATCTACAAGATAGTTCACAATGTTTGGCTCAATTAATAATATAATCATGGGAAGGTTGGAAGTAGAAATATACTCTCAGAACGAGTTTTTGCTAATTTTCTTTTTAGAAAAATATTTATTATGAGTCATGCGAAAAAAGACACAAGTCACGGATGGCCAAGTACAAGTGATGGGTGACGGAGAGGGAGTTTTGCCAAAATAAAAATAAAATACCCTCGAATCATGCCAAAAATAAAGATGAAACATGGAAAAATATCACATTGATAAATTCTTGTGCAAATAAGCGAGCCGCGATCCAAATTTTCTTGCGAGAAGGCGCAATTCAGCAACAAAATCTTGTCAAGAGGTTTGGGGTACCCTCGAAAATAGCTGCTTCGCAGGGGGTGCCCTCGACAATTATAGGTAGCTAGGGGTGCAATCAGCAACAACAAGTGTAACAGGGGTGCAATACAGCATATCAAGACTTGGGGTGTCCTTAGAAAAATAAGTTGCAGTTGGGGTACTGTTAGCTAAGTTTTAAATTTCGGTTTCGTGTTGGGTTTTGGTCCAAGCCATAACCGAAATTTCGATCGAAATTGACCGAAATTTGAAATTTATATTCCTAGTTTCGAAACAAAATTTTTGGCCGAAATGGATCAAAATTTATAGTACCAGTTCCTGTTGCGAAAGCAAAAACCGAAATTGTCTGAAATTTGACTGAAATGATCAAAATTGACCAAAATTGACCCAAATTAGGTTTCGCACCTACCTATCGTTTCAGTCACAACCAAAATATTTAACCGAAATTTTGGTATTTCGATCGAAATTTCAATCCGTGGCCGTTAGTAAGTTGTAGAAAGGGAATTTCAATCCCGCGACTGGCCCACCCTTTTTTGTTCTTGAAACATGGACGAGAATAACGACTGGGGGCTTCCTTTTCACACGAAAACAGAGCAAGGGAATGCGTCACGCGAACAAAGGGGAGCCATGAAGGCTTCTTCGTTGGAGGGAAAAGAGCAAGAAAGAGAGGGCTGGTCCTCTTCTTCTTCTTTTTATTCATGGGAAAACAAAGAGACTGCTGTCAATAGTCAATCAAGTGGGATTGTGAGGAGATGTCGAGCACTGATCACACGGGAGAGATTATGAAGGAGAGGGAGAAGAGAAGGGTAGGAGATCTGGAATCCACTAGATTTGAGAAATTGTCATTTGATGGAATCCAATCCTGAATTATATGCTAACAAGCAAATTCATTTTTTTTCATTAATCATATCCCAAAACAAGAGCCCACGCCTTTATATAATAGGCGGGGTTACACCACTAAAGTTCACAGGCAACGTGGGATTATAAAACATAGAAATGTGATTTGTGCAACAAGTCTTAAATTTAGCTAATATAATATTCCGAAAATACTTAAATAATGCGATAAAAAGAAAATGGGCCTCTTGAGCAAGTCACTTGTGCAGGTGATGCTTATGTCGATCTAGTCCCCATCATAGCGTCAGAGGTTACCAAATCCTAAATGGGACACCTAGAGGATGAGAATGAAGGGTTCGACATGTTATGTCTGCAATTTTATGGAGTTGGTAAACCCTTCTTGCATCTCCTTGTCCAATGATGGTAATTATTTAATGGTTCAATTAGATGAGATGAAGATAAAATGCATTTGTTATAACAATTACTACATTCAACCAACTCCATGAGAGCATCATTAAGATTGATAAAACTCCATATCTAAAATTGATACTTCGAGATGCACTGTAAAGGAAGAATAAGGCGTAAAGGGCTAAAACCAATTCATATGGGTTGTTTCGATTGCTTTGATTGATCATGTGAATCAATCGAAACATCAACAACCAATGGTGTACGAGATAGTGGACGGTGAAGGCGGGTGTCAGATAAGGTGTCAAGATACATTCCTCGATTCATTCAGAGGTTGGACGTCAGAGAAGACCTGCTACAACTTCAATTGCTTTCGAAAAGGAAACAAAGGGGCGAATAAGATAGGAATCGGGTGGGTTGGGTGTAACTAAAACCAGCTATTTAACAATAATTCATAAATTAAGAAAGAAGAAGCTTAAAACGTCCCTAATCTCTCAAACTTAGATCAGATATCGTGTGTTTGTGTGTGTGTGTGTGTGTGAGAGAGAGAGAGAGAGAGAGAGAGAGAGAGAGAGAGAGAGAGAGGAGAGAGAGAGAGAGAGAGAGAGAGAGAGAGAGAGAGAGAGAGAGAGAGAGAGAGAGAGAGAGAGTTTAGAATCATGCCACACATCCTAGCAAGGCCAAATACCCAAATATATACCTACAAGTTGGATCACCTAAAAATTTATGGCTATAGTTTTTTGCTTGAACCAAGATCAAAGGAGTTGATCAAATTAAGTACAGTACATGATTGGATCTTGTCCCCAAAGAACACACGATATTGTAGGATACTTGAAGCACGCAAGCATGCACGCATACCAGCAAAACCCTCATAAGCATTGTGGGAGTGTTAACCTCAAATTAATCATCATAATCGTATTCAATTCATAACATGGTATGTGGGATCGTAACTGTCCTCATCTTTATGGTATAAAGGCTTGGTTCATGGTGCATAAATGTTTTCACATGCATTGTAAAATATGTACAAGTTCCAAGAAATATATTACATTTGACAAATGAATAAAGAACTAAAAGCATTCGAAATGCATTCTATGTATTTAATCATCATGGAACAAGATTTGGGTACACAAGACTCACATTGTTTCAAAATACAGCAAGGGAAGTACTTGACTTGGGTACACCCACATGGAAAGCTCAAACAAACATATGCAACGAAACAATTTTCATCTCCAAAATATGAGAATGCTAAAAATTATTGAAAGAAAGATACCTAAAAAAAGGATATGTGATTCTGTAAGAACAATTGCATGCAAAACATCAAGTCAGAAAAACAACTGTTATAGAATGATTTTATTTATCCTCGCTATATGATTGAAGGTTAGATACTGAATCCACTTTCTATAAAGAAATTGCACAACATGATTGTAAATTCGACAAAAAATGGAGAAAAAGAAATTCAATGAAAAAAGCAAACGAAGTATGCAAAAATTAAACATATTTTGTGGCTTCAAATTGAAGTGGATAACTCTAATTTTCCAGTTAAATAAAACCGCTAGGCAAAGATAATACGACTCTAATTTTCCAGTTACATAAAACCGCTAGGCAGAGATAAAGAATACAAAATTCTCCATTAAAAATATAAATTGTCAATAGATGGTTTGACCCTACTAATATGAAGTTGGACAAGGAATAGTGGAACAGGGAATAAATGGAAAGCTAACAGGTGAAAGCTCAAGCATTAAACGAGGGGAAATAACAGAGAGGTAGCAAACGTGCAATAAAAGTTACTTAATCTCCATCTACGAATCACTAAGCTGATGGGTCTTTCTATTTTAATTGCCAGTAATTTGAGAAGAATTAGAAATGACTCATCAAAGATAAAAGAGAACGAGAGAATGATATGAGAAAAATCAATATAAAAAATAATAGATCGAGCCAAGAAAAAAAAACAAATAGGTAAATCAGTGAAAAAAACACAGAATTTGCAGCAAAATAAAAAAAATTCAGTACAAAAAAAGAAGAGAAGTAACAAAAAAAATGCACTGTGCAGTAATGTGTGCAAATAAGCCCAACCTTTCCCTATTTACACCAGGAAGGTCCCCAGCAATCAAAGCCATCAATGCCATGCGGTACATGTGATCCGCAATAGACTCAGGACCCTTTATGCCATGGTTGATCCATCCTTTTCGTTTTGTAATCTGAAATAAAGCAGAAAGGCCATATATCATACAAGGAAGCATCTCCAATTATCTCTTGACTATTAACAAAACATACTATAAAATATGACAGTGAGAATGCATTGTAACTTGTAACGAAAATGATCTTCTTGGATAACATAAAGGAAAAGACAAAGATAAGGAAAAAAGATGATTTTGTGTATTAAAATGATCTTCTTGAGCTTCTTTTAATTACCTTATTCATGTAGCTATCGGCGGTTTTAATTTTCAAGATTATGACGAGGTCAAGCCGTCAAGCTTGTCTTGAGATAAACCAGGCTCATCAAAAGAGGTTGCTGCAAAGTAATATTATTTCAGCAGCAAATGTATGTGAAACCTCCAAGACAAAAGATGACTGTTGAGAAATGCATGATAATTGGAGTTCCAAAGTTTCTTCCATTGTTAACTCATTGTCCCAGTAGATTGAACCTTTTCTGCTACAAACTATGATTTTTGCTCAAGCGGCTAAGTAAGAGTGTAACTGGCACAACTGAAACTATTTGTAGAACACATAACCCACAACGCGTCTTGTCAACCTGTAAAACCACAGGTCTCCTTTTAAATCTCCTAAGTATGAACCAGACACCAGATTTGAAGATCCAGGTTCTTTCAATGTTGTCAGCATATCAGCTTATGGAAAGTGGGTAGAAATTTCGTGAAATAATCCTAAATGGCATTGTTTCAACTTTCATGTAAGAATAGAATATACTCAATACCATTGTTACCAAAAAATGCGATTTTTTAAATAAGTCGCGATTAAAACACGACTTATTTAGTAAACGTTCACTACACGACTCTTTCCCGATTTTTTTTAAAAAATCAAGATTTTCACGTTTTATTGTTTTAATCCCGATTTACGCGTTTTAATCCCATCAAGTATTGTTCACAAAATTTGTTGGAACATCTATATAAATAAGTTTTTTAAATTCTAACATTTGTTTCTCGACTCTTTCCCGACCTTTCCGACTTTTTTCCGATTTTTCCGACTTCTCTCCTAGCCGATTTTTTCGCGACTTCTGACTTGGTAACCATGCTCAATACTAATTGTGGACAGCCTATACCTTTAGCCTAAACTTCCCTTGTCAGAATATTCAGCCAATATTTTGACATTGCACGAAATGGAAATATTTCGATAGTGTTGAAATATTGTAGTTTATTAGAGATAATGAAAAATATAAATTAAATGATATAATTTTTCAACGAAAGTCTATACTCATCAATCAAGTATAAATACACACTCTAGAATACAAAATTCGAAATCTATATAATATGGGACATTTTTTGTGGGGGATACAAAAGATGGTCAGGATGGAAAGGGGTGTGATCTCAAGTTAGGTTGTAGTTCTATGTATTTTGTGAATATGCATAACAATATAAACATGAAAAAACAAAAATATTGACTAAATAATGGAAGTTTGTAACAAACTCAAGACAATCATAAATCAAACATAAAATACACATTTTGGAACACTTAAAAAATAGCATTTATACATTTTTCATTAGTGTGTTATGCTCTATAGCATGTATTCCTATGTGTGCTATGCAGATACGGAACAATTTAAGATCTGTAACATATCCAAAATTCAAGCAATCTATCAACATTAAAACCTGATTTTCTTATTTTTCAAAAACCAAAAGCATCCTAATCTTCAAAAAGAACATCTTATAAGTTCGGCGGTTGACCCCCCAAGTCCCGTGTAAGAACATCAAATCTTGATAGATTTAAGGTTACAACCCCATCATGATTCAATTAAACAAGTAGAGTAATTAATTGAAAGAAATTACCGTTTTTGAAATTTGAGGACGAATTCTCCTATCCAATCGAACGAACGATCCGATGTGTTTTGTACCCTCACACAATCGGACACCATGTTCAACTGTTCAAGTGATGACGACGATAATGATGTTGTTGGGCGATTCGGAATGGTAATGCTGAAAGTGGTGTTACACAATTCCATAATGTCTTAGAAACGTTTTGCATGGAGGTTAAGTTTCAACAATTCGGCTAGATGCTCCAGACAGTGCTGAAGTTTGTGGTTCTTCTCTTAAAATGACCCCAGAACAACTTATTGATCAATAAGAAAGATACTGATCAGATCACAATAAGTGTAACCCCAAATAAAAAACCAATCTTTACAACCAAAATGCAGAACTATTCAATATATTTAATCCCATATATATAAACAAGAATCTATAAACATGCAATTAATCCAATCGGAGAGATTTAATTTAATTTAATTTCGAACGCAAAAAAAAATAAAAGAAATGTCTGGATCGTGAGCAAATGAACAGAGATATAGATCCGTAGGCCGATTGATCGGAACTCCACCTTGAGGCGATGGCACAGAGTGAGAAAATCAATGGCCGATGACGCGGGAGAGGAGGAGGCGATCGACGACATCGGAGCTCCGTCCGCCGTCTCCAGCGACCCCTTCGGAACAGACCCGCCGTGGCTAGGGTTCCCGGCGCGAGCGCGGACGCCCAGGCGCCTCGTCGCCTCGCTGAGGAGGCTGAGCTTCGGAGATTTTGGGGGGAGGAAAGAGTGGGAGGGGAGGGGTCGGGGGGGGATGCAGCGGCCGGACGACGAAGAGCACGAGATCGGCGACTTCACCACCATTGCCGGCTCTGCGTTGCAGGGATCCCGTTGCTCCAAATTTAAAAGGCGCCCTTCCCTTCGGACTAGCCGGGCAGCGGAGGCGGCCGGCGATCGTTTTTCAGGTGACCTCTCTGTTACGGAAAAGACTGTTTTAGCCCGAAACTTTTGGCCTGCATGGTCAGCCCGATCGACGTGTCCTGATCACAGACGTCCGTTTCACCCAGACCCCGAACACAGTGAATCGGGTTCAACCCGGACTGGCAGGCAAGGTGACGCCGTGATCGGAATCATCGGATGCCGCGACAATTCGGCTTGACCTCTGTCGATCTCTCTCCATGTGAAAAATTTTAGGACCAGCGATTGTACTCCCAATTTCGTAACGGGTGGGGGCTGTATACAGCCCACAAAATACCTTAAGCCACCCCTCTTCTTTTGCCAAAAACGGCCCCGTCTTAAGGTCCCCCTCTTTGCTTTTGATGTCCATGTGCACACCAACGCCGACTATGTCCAACGTCAGCAACGCACCACCACTAGTACTCCTCCTCCTCTCTCCCTCTCGCATCATCCTCCATTTTCCTCCCTTTCTTCTTCCTCATCTTCCCTTCTTTCCCTCCCCTTTCCCTCCTCCTCATCGCTCTAGGTCACACCAACCCGAATGCCCCAAATGCACAGAAGATGCATTCAGCTTGGTAAGGACGAGTGTTGCGATTTTGAGGTTGAGGAGGGAAAGAGGAGGAAGTAGAAGGGGGAGGAAAAAGGAGGAGGAGAAGGGTAGGAAAAAGGAGGAGAATTGGGGATAGAGGAGGAAAGAGGAAGAGAGGGGAGGGGAGGAGGAGGAGCTGGAAGAGGAGTATGAAACGGGGACACATTGGGTAAATTTTTAAATTTAAGTTAGGGCTGCCTATGATATTTTGTGGGTTGTATATAGACACACCCTTTTTGAATTCGCTTCATAAATAATACGCATTCCTCTTTCTTAAGGTGTGTTCTATCTGCACCGAGGAAGGAGGGTGGGAACTACATCAAAAAGGGGGTGGTGAGGAGGGGATGTAGGAGGCTGCGAAGGAAATGGGATGGAAGCAGCGTTTGAAAAAATTTGATAGGTGCCAAGCCTAAACTACGTCTCCCTCCTCCATTTTCCTTATGACGAAACCCTAAACCAACTAGAAATCATATTGGCAGGGCAACTACCAACATTATTGTGTTGATGCCAACCCACCGTCATTCAACATCGACAAGTTATTATCCAGGATTGCCCAACACATTATTGTTCGTAGCTGCCCCGTCGATAATGTTGGTGGGGCAATCGTCGATATCTACTTTGGGTTTCTACGTGCTAAAGATGGAGGAGATAGGAGGAGGAAGGAGAGAGGTGGAGGAAGAAGAAGGAGGCCAAAGGAAGGAGAAAGGAAAAAGGGGGAAGAGGAAAGAAGGCGGTGGTTTTGGAAATGGGGCGACAAGGAGGGAACGAACGAGGGGAATAGGGCCGACGTCTGGGGTCGGGGGTGAGGTTAGGGCTGAGGATGTTTTGGAATTTTCGGATGTGCCAACACAAAAAAAAAAGTACGGGTACAGAAAAAATGTAGTTGCCAAGCTGAAAACGGTGGATGTAAATAGAACGCTCCATTTCATAATTTGTTAGTTAGGTTTTGAGTAATTCATTTTTTTTAACGGACCAAGTGGTCATTACATCATTTGACACGCCTCTCATTTGGTTCATGACCCCACAAAAAAGATTGACAGAGCTTCTCTATAAGGTTGACCACCATTAGCATAACCTTATTTTTGCATCTATTTGATAGCCTTGCAGTATTTGGAATTAGAGCAAGCTCACCAGTCACCCCTTCAGGTTGCGGTTTGACTCCTCTCCACTGATGATCGTCTCCCCTATTAGTCGCTGACGATTTGGGGAGCGACATGTGGTAATCCAAAAATGAATGGCCATCGTCGTTAATCATGGTTTGAGATCAGATTGCCATCGTGGTTAATCATCCAGCTTAATGTTCCTAAGTAATATAGTTCGATAAGCTGGTTCATTGATATGTATTCATATTATGTGAGGCCTCGAACAATGAGGTTTGGAAAATGATTTAAGCTCTTGTTAAATCGTATTATGATCGAATTTTGTTATCCCTATCAAGTAGAGCTTTGTGGGAGATACGAGATGATTCGGAATGACTAATTGGACAACCTAATCCATCTTGAGTCATGGAGTGGTATTTATTTTTAGGGCTTTTTACAAATCTACCCCTGTCACCTTCTCTATTTAATATAAACTTTTGTAAAATCAATATTTACATATAAATCCCTTAAACCATCCAATATTTACATATCCACCTCCTACAGTTAGTTGGCATCGAAAATGAAGGAATATTTCCGAAATATTCCTTCATTTTGGCTGTTATTTTATTAATCTAAAGGGGAAATAACTGATTTATCCATGGTTTTAATTACTTTAATTGACATATCTTTATTTAACATGAACTTAGTCCAAAACAAACACAGACATAATCCAAATCTAACTTGGACCTAATGAGAAGAATTCTCACATTGGAGGGGTATTTATAGAGTTTAGGTAAAATATTAAGAATGAAATCCAAAATATTCTCTCGTTTTGGATGTCAGCTAACTTCAAGGGTCAATATATAATGTTTGAATGAATTGAGGGTTTATATATAAATGGCACTTTTATAGGGGTTTATATGGAATAGAGAAGACTTTAGGGGTTGATTTATAAAAAACCCTTATGATTGTAGGCAGTTTCATATGGGATTGGTGACTATGTGAACAAGCAGAGTACTCATGAGCCAGATACTTCTTGGGTGGAGGGAGTTAGATAGATATATTGTCCCCAATCTAAGAGTTGGAGTCCGTCACAAGTGGGGGGCTGTCAGAGCTGTTCTACTCTTGATCCTCATGGAGCCCTAGCCTCGTGCGAATGAGGGATTATCGGGTTTAGTCCCACATCTTCAACAGGCTGAACTTGTTGTGCTTAAATACCCGTCTTACAAGCTGGTTTTATGAGGAGGGTGGATATCCAAGGATCAAGGAGGCCCATCAATAGTAAACAAACTACACTGATAAATTTTACAACTTTTATGAAAATGCCATGGGAATGGTAGTTGGTGCATTATGTGTTTCCTGATTAAAGCCGTTTAAGGACCACTTCGCTGAATATTGCATGAACAAGACTGATATGCAGAGCGGGAGTATACATATCGTCATGGGCGGAGTATGCTGGAAGCTCCGAGACCTAGAGGTTTTAGAGTGAGTTAATTTTTTATGTGTGCTATCAAAGGGAAGGTGATCATCCTAAAAAAAAAACCTCTATGTATATGGCTGTACGTTAACCGGATGCACCCTAGACTGACCCATTGCCCACCTCTTTAACATAATGTGGTGGAGGTTCTTTAATATATTTAAAGTTAAATACCTTCAATACATGATAACTTTATAAATCTCTCTCTCTCTCTCTCTCTCTCTCTCTCTCTCTCTCTCTCTCTCTCTCTCTCTCTCTCTCTCTCCGCACGATGTGGAGCTGGATTCGGTGTTGGATGTGCAATCATTTCGAGTGGCTTCACAACTGTCTACGCATTACACATGATCGGTGCTAGTATGCTTATATTTTGCAGACCCATTCACCTAGGGGGTGTTTGGCATGAGGAATAGGTGTTTCGCTTAAAACTCATTCAGAAGAAGATAATCACGTCAAATTCTATTTCCAATGTAATTTGATGGTTTAGTGTTCCGGTTAGCATAGAAACAAATGGAGTGATAAATTATCGTTCCCAAGTCCTTCATTCCACCGAAACAGATAGTATCCGTTGATTTTGAAATATGGAACTGTGGATTGAAATGAATGGGTCTGGAACGATACCAAACACCCCCTTAGAGGCATAGTAACAATATTTTCTAAATTTTTTAAAAATTCGTGAATAATTCACCAACTTGAAGGCGAACGAATTGTTCTCCAAATTATTCGGTACCTAAGGCTTTTCCGAATAACCCACAAGTTCTTCACGAATTATTCACAAATTTTACGAATGCTTTATGAGTTTGACTGTTTTATCTGATATTTATTTTATTTTAATTATAAATAAATGTTTTGATATCTATTTATGAAAAATAGCTAGTGTAATACAAGAATTTTTATGATTTATGCTTATGAACTTTTGCCGAATTCATTCCGAACTTTTTGGATTTTTTCTGAACTCTGAATTTTGCCCCCTCGCCAAATTATTCCCGAACAACGAATATGTTTCTATGCTTAGAGGCAACAACTGAACTGAGTCACTCATTTTGTTTTGTCTTCAGTTCAACTTGAATCAGGGCTCCATCAAGCTTGTTTCTGGTCCAACATTGGTTATAACCCCAACCTGGCTCGAAATCTTTTTGCTGGAGGCTCACTAATTTATTGACCACTTGTCTCCACAAGACGCATGAAATACCTAAATGAATAACCATTGGTTGTTAGAGATGATTTTTTTTTTTCAAAAGGGGGGAGCTCGAGTGGTAGGCACAATCTAAATCAGACTAAAGAGAAAAAAATACAAAGTTTGTGGAAAACCCCTTCAAAAACAAAGAGAAAAACCCACGGGGCAAGAGAGAGAAATGCATTATAAACTCGATTGGTTATTACAAACTCTCACCCACATCAACATACACCCAAAAAGAGCCGACCTCGCAAACCTTTCTCTCGATAGCAAGACTCTGGAAGAAAAGTGGTAGCACCCCCTTTCTAGAATTCAGATCTTTTGTTCAGAGGGGGTTGGTGATGTGGAACAGTGTGTGCGACAGGGAATTCAAAGACTCGTTGAGCCGCGACGGGGTCGCTTGTTGCTCCGAGCAGACACAGGAAGTTGACTTAAACAGATAATATGGTCAATGGCTTTAACAAAGCACAACAAGCACGCAAACCGGTATTCCAATCTAAATTAACCGAACAACAAACGCCTAATTATATCAGCAGGATTCCAAATGCAATATCAGGGCTAATAACGAACAGAATAATCAGAATCTCACAACTCACCATTCAAAGGGGGCAGCAGTTGCATAGATAAAATATAGGAGAGTTGATCGTTGGTATCACCCTCCGATGTTGACCGGGGACGGAAGAACTCACCTACTGAGGATTGTGGGGGACCTCAGGAGTCTCCACTGGTGGCGGGGTCGAAGTTGATGCGGTGTCCTCGGGTTGAGCCGGGGCTTGAGCGAGGGTACGAAGGGCTAGCACGTTGGGATGTACGGGCGCGCCGGGATGCCACCGTTGATGGTTCTCCGAGATGCCCAGCCGTGCTTCCGCGTCCTTGGCGACGAGGTAGGTGATGCGATCCACGTAGTCCTTCACGCTCTCGCCGGTGTTGAACCGGAAGTCGAGGAAAGGAGACCGGATGTCGAGGAAACCGTCTTCGTCGTCGATCAGGCCGTGATCAACATCGGGATCCGCCATGCCTTCATATCACAGGGGAGGGGCTTGGTTAGAGTGGGGAGAATGGGGGTTTGGGGCTGTTGCCCGGAGGAGGAGGACGACAGTGGTGGTGGGGCACGGGAGGTCCGGTCGGTCGGGGTGGGAGAGGGATTTCGGGTGGGCTGCAGAAAAGGGGAGGGGTGGGGGAATCGGGCAGCAGGGGAGATGGGGTCGGCTAGGTCGCGGAGGGGAAGGGAGGGGTGGGGTCCGACTGGGTAGTAGGTGGGGAAGGGGGGTCGGGGTCGGGTAGGGGGTCGGGTTGGGCCTGGTTCGCAGGGGAGGGAGATCGGGGTCGGGCAGGGGGGTCGGGTTGGGCCTGGTTCGCGGGAGGGGAGGGAGATCGGGGTCAGGCAGGGGATAGAGGGGGAGAGAGAGAGAGGCGGGGTGGAGGGTCGGGTGGATGGCGGCAGCAGCCAAGGGAGAAAGGGGGGGGATCGGGTTGGTGGGCCGACCGGGTGGGAGGAGAGGAAGGGGGGGGGGGTCGGTGGCTTGGGAGGGGATGGGGAAAACAGGGTTGGGGGGTAAGGGGATGGTCCCACTAGGGTTTCACACGCCTAGTTGGGGGCCTAGGGTTTCACACTCCTAGGTGTAGGCTCGGGTTTCACACTCCTCACCATAACTCTCTCACACATGTGGGAAGAGATAAAACATTTATTCATTGCATACTGAAGAGACAAAAGACAGGCCTATAAATAGGCTTACAACGACAGACGAAAAAGCCCACTAATCGAGGTGGGACTAAAAGTACACAAGCCAAATAATGAAACGGAAAAACAGTAGCCAACATGGCTAGAACCACATGCTCAGATGTCGCCTCCTGCGCTGGTACACTCGCCAGGGCCGAGGCTCGATGTCCCCATCATTCTCCCCAGGTGGGAGAGAGCTCGACTCCGTCGAGTGAGGATCTGCAAAACTCTCGTACTGCTCCAAGGTGTCAGGATCCAACTGCTGAAGGTCGCTGCGGTCAACCCAGGTGTCATCAGAGGCGGGTCTTCCCTTCCAACGGATCAGATACCGTCGGGTGCCACCGTCCTTACCGGACACAATCTCATCATCCACAATTTTATCTATTTTATCTGCTGCATAATGTGGGGGAACTTCTGGAAGTGGGGGTAGGGAGGGACTCTCAGAAAATGGGTCTTGGGAAGGCTCACCTATGAGGGGATTACTAGGGTTAAAATCAGGACCCTTGTAGGCCACTAGGTCCTCGATATTGAATGTGGAACTGATGCCGAAATCTCCGGGGAGATCCACAACATAGGCATTGTCATTCAGTTTCTTTAAGATTTGGAAAGGCCCCGCACTGCGTGCATGCAGCTTTTTAACGGTTCCCGAGGGAAACCGTTCCGGACGGATCCGGACCATTACATAATCACCCACATTAAATGTTTTAAATCTTTTCCTGAGATCAGCTCGCAGCTTATAGGTAGCATTACTCTGCTCAATTTTATCTTTGATTTCCCTGTGTAGTTCCTGGACATGCGATGCAAATGCGGATGCTGACTCAGAGACTTGATGATAGTTAGCCATGGGGATGAGATCTATAGGCTGCCTAGGTTTAAAACCATGCACAATTTCATGGGGACTCAGACCAGTGGTCCTATTAACAGATGCATTGTAGGCAAATTCAGCGATGGACAATTTTAGATCCCAAGTCCCGACATGCTCACCTACCAAGGTGCGCAAAAGGTTTCCCAGACTTCGATTCACTACCTCGGTTTGGCCATCAGTTTGTGGGTGGAAAGCGGTAGAAAACTGGAGCTTAGTGCCCAACTTGTGCCACAGGGTTTTCCAGAAAAAACTGGTGAACTTGACATCTCTGTCAGAAACAATGGTCTTGGGCAGACCGTGCAATCTGACGATACTGTCAAAGAAGATTTTTGCAACCCTCGAAGCGTCAGCTGTTTTGGAGCAGGGCAAGAAATGGGCCATTTTGGAGAACCGATCCACGACGACCAGAATCGAGTCGTGTTTCCTTAGAGTTTTTGGAAGGCCCAGTACGAAGTCCATGCTGATATCTTGCCATGGACAATTTGGGACCGATAACGGAGTGTAAAGGCCAGTATTCTGCTTGTGTTGTTTGGCTAGCTGACAGGTGTGACATCTGCCAACATGCCTAGCAACATCGCGCTTCAGACTCGGCCAATAGAACCGGTACTCGACGGCCTCAATTGTTTTCTCATTTCCGAAATGTCCAGCAAGACCTCCAGCGTGCAACTCCCATACGAGAAACTCACGTAAGGATGTTCGTGGGATGCACAACTTTCGTCCCCGGAACAGATATCCATCATGCATGAGATAGCCATCAACTTCGGCCAGGGTTCCGTCTCTCAGTAACACGTAGGTTTCGCTAAAGTCGGGACATGACTCATATTCGGCCCTTATCCTAGCAAACCCATCAACTGCCGTGGTTAATTTGGAAAGGATGAACACACGACGGCTGAGCGCATCAGCAGCTTTATTTTCAACTCCCGCTTTGTGGTGCAGACTAAAAGTGTAGTCCTGGAGGAACTCGACCCATCGGCCATGTCGCGCATTCAGTCTCTTCTGGGAGTAAATATAACGGAGGGCCTCGTGATCAGAGAAGATAACGAACTCTTGCGGCAAGAGGTAATGTTGCCAATGGCGAAGTGATTGGATCACCGCATAGAACTCCTTGTCATAGGTGGAGTACCTCTGTCGAGTGTCATTTAGCTTCTCGCTAAGATAGGCAACCGGGTGGCCTTCCTGGGAAAGGACTCCACCTATCCCGAGCCCAGACGCGTCGCAAGCCACTTCAAAAACTTTAGAAAAATCAGGGAGGCGCATGAAAGGGGCCTCAACCATCCTTTTCTTGATTTCGACGAAAGCTCTCGTGGCGGCATTAGACCAAGTGAACTCACCCTTCTTCAGACAGTCAGTCACTGGGGCCATGATGGTGCTGAACCCCTTAATGAACCGACGATAAAAGGTGGCTAGCCCATGGAAGCTTCTGACATCACGAATAGTCTTGGGCTCAGGCCACTCTTCGATGGCTTTGACCTTTTCGGGGTCCGCAGAGACTCCCTCGATAGAAACTACAAATCCTAAGAATTGGACTTGAGTTGTGAGAAATGTGCACTTCTTCGGATTCGCATACAGCTCTTCTTTCCTTAATACGGCACAGACTTGACGCAGGTGGTCTAAATGTTGCGCCCGAGATTGACTATAAATGAGTATGTCGTCAAAGTACACCACCAGGAATTTATCCATAAATGGCCGGAGTACTTGCGTCATTACTCTCATAAAGGTACTCGGGGCATTAGTCAGCCCAAAGGGCATGACCATCCACTCATATAGTCCATCCTTAGTCTTGAACACAGTCTTCTACTCGTCGCCCGAACGGATACGGATTTGGTGATAGCCACTCTTTAAGTCAATCTTGGAGAAAATGGTAGCTCCGGACATCATGTCCAACATGTCGTCCAGTCGTGGGATAGGGAAACGATACTTGACTGTTATTTTGTTAATGGCGCGACTATCGACACACATACGCCATGATCCGTCTTTCTTAGGCGTCAGAAGGGCGGGGACCGCACACGGACTCATACTCTCCTTGATAAAACCCTTTTGCAGGAGTTCATCAACCTGCCTCTTCAACTCCGCGTGTTCAGTAGGGTTCATTCGATAATGTGGCAGGTTGGGAAGACTTGCCCCTGGGACCAAATCGATGACATGCTGTATGTCGCGCATCGGGGGCAGTTGGTCAGGGAGATCTTCAGGGAAAACGTCAGCAAACTCCCTAAGCACAGGGGTGACTTCAGGAGGAATCGACTAGTCGGAGTCCTTAGGGGTTTCTCTTGCTACGAGGATGATGACAGGAACTCCCTTTTCTACCTCGTGACTCAGCTCTTTGGCACTGACGAAACTAACGCTCTTGGCTTTCTTTGCGGGGGCAGTCTTTTGCTCGGTTTGGGCACTCTTGGGTGGGGAGGGAATCAATTTAACTTTCTTGCCCTCGTGTTCAAACAGACACATGTTTGAGCGCCCATAAATAAGAACGTCGTTGTCGAAAAGCCAAGGTCTTCCTAAGATGACTTGGCCTACATCCATGGTCAGGACATCACACCAGATCTTGTCCTGGTAGATGTTGAAATTGATGGGCACTAGGCATCTCTGCTTGACCTCCATGGCAGTGGAGTTGATCCAAGACACTTGATAGGGACGAGGGTGGGGGACGGCCTTAAGGCCAGTCTTGGCGATAACAGCAGATGATACGGCATTGATGCAACTGCCACTGTTGATGATAACCTTACAATTTTTATCCCCAATCTTGGTGAACGTGTGGAAAATAGCGGTGCGCCTCCAATCATCCTGATCCTTGGGTTGGGATAGCGCGCACCTAACAACTGACACGGTGGGGGACGACGACTGCCTAAGACAACTCAGAATGGCACCGTCATCATCATCATCGAAATCTCCATCTTCTTCTTCTGCCTGGTAGATGAATTCTGCTTCTCCAGGCTCTACTGCCTCAATGGGGTTGCCATCGACAATGTTGACTCTGACAGGGCTGGGGCAGTTGGCAGCCACGTGGCCATACCCTTGACACTTGTAACACTTTGTAAGAGGGCTGACTTTGGAGAAGTCACGCTCGACACTCTTTCCTCGTGCGTCCCTCTCAAAATTCTTGTTGGGAATGCTGGGCTTAGCTTGAGATGAGTTGGGGTAGGTTCGGTTGGAATTGCTAGGGGAGGGCTTTGTGGGGTAGCTCCTAGGGTCAGAATGCCTGTAGGTGTGACTAGACCTAGAGGCGTCAAGGTCTTGTACTAGAGCGTAGGCTCTTTCCAATTCCGTGACATCTCTGGCAAGGAGCTCATTCCTTAGGTCTTCCCTCAGGCCAGAACGGAAACGGGAAAGGACTTGGACAGGTGTCTCGGTCCCAAGGACGTTGCAACGAGTGAGGAACTCATCAAATTTGGCAACATAGTCCTTCGCCGATTTGCTACCTTGGGTAAACTGGTGCCATTGGTCTAACAGTCGTGCCTGATACGACGGTGGCACATACTTACCTTTCAGCTCGTTTTTCATGGCGACCCAAGTATCAATCGGGTCCTGGGTTCGCGCAACTCTCAACGCTTCCACATTGGTCCAATACTGGCTCGCGGGTCCGCTGAGCTTCATGGCTGCGAAGCGGACCTTCCTAACCTCAGTTAAAGGATACCACATGAAATAACGATCCATGGACTGGAGCCAATCCAGAAAAAACTGGGGATCGTGTCTACCATCAAAGGACGGTACCTCTAACCGGATACTCCGAAGGTACTGATCATCGGGGTCCTGATTGTTCTGCCAGTTGGCCGGGTGCCCTTGAGGGGGATTGGGAAATTCAACTTGCGGATCGTTCCGCGCTTGTTCCATCCGGTCTAACCGGGCATTGGTGTCGCGTTGATACGCGGCGAGGTTTTGGTTCATGGCGGTTATGCCTTGGGTCAACTCGGCAAGTGCTCTAGTCAGGGCCTCGGGATCCATACTGTAGTTGTCCGACTCGCTAGACTCGCCTAATAGATATGGCCTACCCCTTCGGGTTGGCATGCAATGATAACACCCAAAATGATGCTAATGATTTTTATTTTTATTTTTGAAACTTAATGCACCAGAACTAAGATGAATGCAAGTTGCAGGATCAGGTATAGAATGCAAATGACCTAGCTCTAACCATGCTCTGATACCAAAATGATGTGGAACAGTGTGTGCGACAGGGAATTCAAAGACTCGTTGAGCCGCGACGGGGTCGCTTGTTGCTCCGAGCAGACACAAGAAGTTGACTTAAACAGATAATATGGTCAATGGCTTTAACAAAGCACAACAAGCACGCAAACAGGTATTCCAATCTAAATTAACCGAACAACAAACGCCTAATTATATCAGCAGGATTCCAAATGCAATATCAGGGCTAATAACGAACAGAATAATCAGAATCTCACAACTCACCATTCAAAGGGGGCAGCAGTTGCATAGATAAAATATAGGAGAGTTGATCGTTGGTATCACCCTCCGATGTTGACCGGGGACGGAAGAACTCACCTACTGAGGATTGTGGGGGACCTCAGGAGTCTCCACTGGTGGCGGGGTCGAAGTTGATGCGGTGTCCTCGGGTTGAGCAGGGGCTTGAGCGAGGGCACGAAGGGCTAGCACTTTGGGATGTACGGGCGCGCCGGGATGCCACCGTTGATGGTTCTCCGAGATGCCCAGCCGTGCTTCCGCGTCCTTGGCGACGAGGTAGGTGATGCGATCCACGTAGTCCTTCACGCTCTCGCTGGTGTTGAACCGGAAGTCGAGGAAAGGAGACCGGATGTCGAGGAAACCGTCTTCGTCGTCGATCAGGCCGTGATCAACATCGGGATCCGCCATGCCTTCATATCACAGGGGAGGGGCTTGGTTAGAGTGGGGAGAATGGGGGTTTGGGGCTGTTGCCCGGAGGAGGAGGACGGCAGTGGTGGTGGGGCACGGGAGGTCCGGTCGGTCGGGGTGGGGGAGGGATTTCGGGTGGGCTGCAGAAAAGGGGAGGGGGTGGGGGAATCGGGCAGCAGGGGAGATGGGGTCGGCTAGGTCGCGGAGGGGTGGGGTCGGGTCCGACCGGGTAGTAGGTGGGGAAGGGGGGTCGGGGTCGGGTAGGGGGTCGGGTTGGGCCTGGTTCGCGGGGGAGGGAGATCGGGGTCGGGCAGGGGGGTCGGGTTGGGCCTGGTTCGCGGGAGGGGAGGGAGATCGGGGTCAGGCAGGGGATAGAGGGGGAGAGAGAGAGAGAGGCGGGGTGGAGGGTCGGGTGGATGGCGGTAGCAGCCAAGGGAGAAAGGGGGGGGATCGGGTTGGTGGGCCGGCCGGGTGGGAGGAGAGGAAGGGGGGGGGTCGGTGGCTTGGGAGGGGATGGGGAAAACAGGGTTGGGGGTAAGGGGATGGTCCCACTAGGGTTTCACACGCCTAGTTGGGGGCCTAGGGTTTCACACTCCTAGGTGTAGGCTCAGGTTTCACACTCCTCACCATAACTCTCTCACACATGTGGGAAGAGATAAAAAAATTTATTCATTGCATACTGAAGAGACAAAAGACAGGCCTATAAATAGGCTTACAACGACAGACGAAAAAGCCCACTAATCGAGGTGGGACTAAAAGTACACAAGCCAAATAATGAAACGGAAAAACAGTAGCCAACATGGTTAGAACCATATGCTCAGATGTCGCCTCCTGCGCTGGTACACTCGCCAGGGCCGAGGCTCGATGTCCCCATCAGTTGGTCTCTTTTTATAGTCTTTGGAGGCGATAGCGGTGACGCTTTGTGCGTGGCGAGTTGAGCGGGTGGTAACGTGGCACCCTGTGGTTGTTTATACTTGCTAGGTAGTTATTACTGAGAACCCTAGATCCTTCCTTCGTGCGAATATCAGAGTCATGAATCATGGACCCCATGGGTGTGCTGTCATCTCCTCGCCAAATCAGACCAACCGGTTACCTCCTATAGGCCAGCCGATCGGTTGGTCAGTATTGTCCATTGACCGACCAGTCGGTCAGCTCCTTTGTTGGTCGATCGATTGGTCAACTCCTTCCCTAGGTGACCCGGGTCGATCAGCCTGCATCATTTGACGAGTCAGTCGTTCTGGCGTGAGTCAAATGGTCGGCTGTTCTGGCATGAATCGATCGGTCGATCATTCTAGCATGAGTCGACCAGTCAATCGTTCTAACATGAGTCGACCGGTCGATCGTTCTTTGGCTCCCACACGTGCACTTTCTACTGTTTCATTCTCCACTACAAATTCAGGTACATACACAAACAACCATGCCTTCACTATTCAACCATATCTTCTACTAGTCATTAGGTACCAAGCCCAACGAGTTGTCTAGAGCCAGTGGATCTAGCAAAAGATTTGTTGGGTGTGTTTTAAAAAATCAACAACCCACTTTGGGTTTAGTCCCATATTGGTAAGGGGAAACCCACTATACCCACTTAAAAGCCAAGGCCTCATTTCCCTCCCTAGTCAAACTAGTAAAGCGGTTGTACTTCATCACACATGTGCGCGCGTGTGTGCCGTGTCGGGCTGGGCCGAGCTTGGGCATGAACTGGGCTCGGCACGTGTGTGTGTGCGCCCGCGGTCCCGGACACAATAGCCGTGTGGGTGCAAAAATTGTACCGGACCGGATCAGAGCGGCATGGGCCCGCGCAACGGCCCAAGTGGGTAAGCCCGCCCGGGTTCATGGGCCCACTCTACGGGGCTCGCAGATCAAGCCCTCCCCCTTATTGGGCCCGAACAACGGCCCAATAAGGGCCCAGCAAGGAGGCCCATAACCAGTGCCACGTCATCAGCGCCACATCATCACTGCCATATCGGGCACGTGCCTACGCTATAAAAGGACTCCCAAGGCATCCAGGAATGGGGTGGGTCATTCGATCAGAAGAAGAGGGATTCCAGATCCAGAGCTAGAGTCCTCCATTCTTCCTCTTGAACTCTTCTAATTGCTCCGTGCAAACACATTGTAAGAAGCTTCTCTCGGCCTGTCGAGAGAACCCTTAACCCTCATTTACTCAAATTATAGTGAAGATCAGGTGGCACCTCTCGCCCGAAGATGTAGGTCGTAAGACTGAACTCCGTCACCAATCCTTGTGCCATCACTCTCTACTCTCTCTATCTACTCTCCCAACTCTCTAACTCTACAAACCATCAACATTCAATCAAGGCTGTGGGGCGGGGTTCCCGATCAAGGCGGCTCAGAAATTCTCCCCCACAATCTTTGGCGCCGTCTGTGGGACATCGATAGAGGTCTTACCCACACCTCTACCGACTCCTATTCAGTTTGTGGTGACGAGCCACAAGTCCTCCTCCAAATCAACCTCAACGCCTTCATCACGCCGACATCAACACGCTCAATGGTGAAGGCCAGCACCAACCCACCAAAGGCGAGTGCTGAACGAACAAACGATATGCTGATCAAAGAAGAACAAGAAGTCTCGGTTGCAACCAACCGAAGAAATGTTCGGGAGCGGCTGGGGCCGCAAGGCAGCCATCCAGAAGGGCACCACGATCGGCGAGACCCGTCATCCCCGAGGTATCGATCTGGCAAAGAACACGCTATTCAAGGGAGCGAGCCTCAGGCTACATACGAGATCTCGGCTGCTGACTTCCAACTGCTAAATCTCCTCAAGAAGAATACGACCCTCGAACAAGAGAGAGACTCCTTGAAGAAAGCGGCTGAAAGAGCAGGGGTTGTGGCCCGCAACTCTTCAACTGCTGATGAAGACCAACCAAGGACTCGCCCAGCCGTGAGTCATCATCTTGAAGAACCATATGAGCCGCGTATCGAGATACGTCAGGTATCCACACAAGCACCAAGGCAAACGGTGTGGGATCGCCTCGATGTCAACGGTGCGCCCAACTATCGCGGAGAAGGATCACCTCAGTCAACAGGGTCCACTAGACATTCTATCCCTTCGCACACGAAAGCAACAGATGCCCGTGAGCTGCTCAACCGACTAAGGCATACTGCCGACGTGGGACGCTGCCATCAAGACCGTAGGCAACTAATCACCTCGGTGGGGCCACTGCATCCCAAGGTTCTTGCAACACCATTTCCTATGGGTTGGCGAACACCGAACCTACCAAAGTTCAACTGCATCCAGGGAGACCCTGCTCTCCATATCCTTGCCTACAAGCAGGCCCTGACGCCCTACGAATATAAGAACCATGTTCTCTGCCGTATGTTTGCGGGAAGCCTCGAGGGACCTGCCCTCGACTGGTACTATACACTGCCTACCGGTACGGTGGTCACATTCAAAGAGTTGGCTGAACTCTTCATGGACCATTATCGGCTAAACTCAAAGCCGAGAAAGAGGCTGGATACACTCTACCAGCTGAAGATGGGCTCCGACGAGTCTCTAAGGAGCTTCACGATGAGGTTTCGTAATGAGCATTCTGAGCTCACCAGTCGCTCCTATAATGAGGAGGTCATCATGCTGGCATTCCAGAATGCTATCCGGCCAGAGCTCCACGTCTACACCGACTTCATCCGGTATCCTCCTAATAACTTGGAAGCGATGTTCAAGCGCGTACAGCGGGAGATAGAGGTGGAAGACAATCAGCGGGCAAGAAGACTACGCGAGCCCCGCGAGTCTCGTGACTCCCGACATAAGAAAGACGATGAAGCTCCGAATGAAGCACACTACAAGAAGTCTGCCCATGCCGCGTCCGACCAAAAGGTGCAGGCCAAAAGGTACAATGAAGATCCGAAAGCCCCTCCAGCAGAAAAGAGGCGAACTCCAAGGGAGCAAAGGGTGTTCACTGAGCTGAACACCTCCATTGAAGACATCTTCGCATACTTACAGAACGAGCCCTTTTGCAAGTGGCCACAGCCTCTCCCTTCAAATTCCGACCAGGCGGGAGATACGACAGCCTACTGTGAGTTTTATCGCAGCCATGGCCACCCAACCTCTACATGTCGGAAGCTAAAGCATCACATCGAAGGCCTGATCCAAGAAGGGCGGCTCGATGGCTACCTCGCTAATAAGGAACCAGGTCGAGAGTAGGAGAGGCTGCAGCAGTGGAGAAGAAAAAAAGTCAATGTAATACATGGATGCATAATCGTAATGTCCGCTGGGCAACTTCTGAAAAAGTGTAACCGCTACTTTGTTGTATCAATAAAGTATCTCTTTTTTCTCAAAATCAAATCTCTCGAAGTTCGATTCCACCATGTTAAGGCATAAAAAAAAAAAGTTCCTGGCAACCCAGGTCAACCGAAGATCTTCGATTCCGCCCATTCAAGTCGGAAGCTCGAAGGTAAGTCGGCTACGCCCTCTCGAGACTAAAGTCCGATAAAAAGGCTCCTGGTAACCCAGGTCAACCAAAGACCTTCGATTCCGCCCATTCAAGTCGGAAGCTCAAAGGCAATTCGGCTACGCCCTCTCGAGGCTAAAGTTCGATAAAAAGGCTCCTGGCAACCCAGGTCAACCAAAGACCTTCGATTCCGCCCACACAAGTCGGAAGCTCGAAGGCAATTCGGCTATGCCCTTTCAAGGCAAAAGTCCGATAAAAAGGCTCCTGGCAACCCAGGTCAACCAAAGACCTTCGATTCCGCCCATTCAAGTCGGAAGCTCGAAGGCAATTCAACTATGCCCTTTCAAGGCGAAAGTCAGATAAAAATGCTCCTGACAATCCAGGTCAAGTTAAATTATCAACTATACTTATCCGAGGCGATGAGAATAAGTCCAAGGCAGACGTCGTCGCTTTGACATGCACCAAGTTCAAGGAGACATCCTTGACACTCGAAGACAAAGTCCGAGGCGACCAACGCCTCGGCACTCTACAAGCCCAAGGCCCAGCCCTTGGCATTCGAAGACAAAGTCCGAGGCGACCAATGCCTCGGCACTCTACAAGCCCAAGGCCCGGTCCTTGGCACTCGAAGACAAAGTCCGAGGCGACCAATGCCTCGGCACTCTACAAGCCCAAGGCCCAGCCCTTGGCATTCGAAGACAAAGTCTGAGGCGACCAATGCCTCGGCACTCTACAAGCCCAAGGCCCAGCCCTTGGCATTCGAAGACAAAGTCCGAGGCGACTAATACCTCGACACTCTACAAGCCCAAGGCCTAGCCCTTGGCACTAGAAGATAAAGTCTGAGGCGACCAATGCCTCGGCACTCTACAAGCCCAAGGCCCAGTCCTTGGCACTAGAAGATAAAGTCCGAGGCGACCAATGCCTCGGCACTCTACAAGCCCAAGGCCCAGTCCTTGGCACTTGAAGACAAAGTTCGAGGCGACCAACGACTCGGCACTATACAAGCCCAAGGCCCAGCCCTTGGCATTCGAAGACAAAGTCCGAGGTGACTCTGTCAGTGGTTGGTCTAACTCTGTCAGTGCGTGTATCCACACTGGTGCAGTCGACGGTGGGTAACACAGGATAAAATGGTGCTTCCTTGATCCTGGCTAAGTCAACACCCTCACGTGACCGCAGTACCTGGTGAATACAGTAACCAAGTGCGGTAATACATTGGGTGAAGACCGGCTGACCATTATGCGGCGTCATCCTAGATTATCTCTAAGAAACCCCCTCGAATATAGCATTGTCCCTCGCCGACATCCCCGCGCACCAGCGTTTTACCGAAAAAGTGTCGGTTTTAAATGGGGCTGAAATTCGAAAAACACACTATTTTCAATACCGACACTTTTTGGCCTCTTCTAGCAGCCCCAATAATGGGGTATCGACATCAACAAGCAGCCCCCCCTCGTTTTCGTACAAAAACCGAGTGGGGAAGGGGTGATGGCACACCATCAGCAGCACACCCCTCGGTTTCGTCAGAAAACCGAGAGGGGGTGTGTGTCGGCATCAACAAGCAACCCTCCCTCGGTTTCGCACAAAAACCGAGTGGGGAGGGGGTGACGGCACACCATCAGCACACCCCTCGATTTCGTTAGAAAACCGAGAGGGGGTGTGTGTCGGCATCAACAAGCAACCCCCCCTCGGTTTCGTACAAAAACCGAGTGGGGAGGGGGTGACGGCACACCATCAGCACACCCTCGTTTTCGTTAGAAAACCGAGAGGGGGTGTGTGTTGGCATCAACAAGCAGCCCTCCCTCGGTTTCGCACAAAAACCGAGTAGGGAGGGGGTGATGGCACACCGTCAGCAGCACACCCCTCGGTTTCATCCGAAAACCGAGAAGGGATGTGTGTCGGCATCAACAAGCAGCCCCCCCTCGGTTTCACACAAAAACCGAGCAAGGGAGGGGTGTGACAACACACTATCAACAACCACCCCTTGGTTTCGTCAGAAAATCGAGAGGGGGGGTGCTCGGCGTCATCCGCAGCCCATCCCTCGGTTTCATCAGAAAACCGAAAGAGGGGTGCGACGACATCAACAACAAGCCACCCCTCGGTTTCGTCAGAAAACCGAGAGGGAGAGATGGGGTGACGGCACACCATCAGCACACCCTCATTTTCGTTAGAAAACCGAGAGGGGGTGTGTGTTGGCATCAACAAGCAGCCCTGTAACATCCGCCCCAAACACACAAGATATTGTCCGCTTTGCCCGTGCCCGCACGAGAACTTCCCAGGGAGGTCACCCATCCTGGTACTACTCTCGCCCGAGCACGCTTAGCTACGGAATTCGTAAGAACTCCGTAGTTAAGCGTGCTCGGGCGAGAGTAGTACCAGGATGGGTGACCTCCCTGGGAAGTTAAAATCTTGTGTGTTTGGGGCGGATGTTACAAGCCCTCCCTCGGTTTCGCACAAAAACCGAGTAGGGAGGGGGTGACGGCACACCGTCAGCAGCACACCCCTCGGTTTCATCCGAAAACCGAGAGGGGATGTGTGTCGGCATCAACAAGCAGCCCCCCCTCGGTTTCACACAAAAACCGAGCAAGGGAGGGGGTGTGACAACACACTATCAACAACCACCCCTTGGTTTCGTCAGAAAACCGAGAGGGGGGGTGCTCGGCGTCATCCGCAGCCCATCCCTCGGTTTCATCAGAAAACCGAAAGAGGGGTGCGACGACATCAACAACAAGCCACCCCTCGGTTTCGTCAGAAAACCGAGAGGGAGAGATCGACATCACCAACAGATGATGAGCGTCGTCAAAAAAAAAAAAAAATCCTCTTTCTCATCAGGGGTGAGCACGCGGTAACCATCGCGTTATCACTGGGGCCCGGCTGCAGTCCCTAGTGAACACAGTAACTAGGTGCAGTTGGGTGTCGGACAGAACGAATGAGTTACTGCGTGCCGAGACATCTTTAAGGCGCTAGCCTAAAATCCGGCTGGCACGTTCTTAAGAGTCATCTCTCTATAAAGGTGAATACCAGAAAAGTTACTCGTCAAGGCGCACAATGTTTCACGTCCACTTTGACCGAATTTTCGGTGCCTACACAACGACACCTTATACGCATTCATCCAACATGCGTATGAAAAGTTATGACTGTCAGAAGGTTTCAAGGTCGTTTCTTCGAAGACATGCATTGAAAGTATTACACGCAAAGGTGCCCGACGCCTTACGTCCACTTTAACTAGTTTTTCAGCGCCGACGCAACGACATATTATACGCATTGATCTGGCTCACGTATGAAAAACTACGACGGCCAAAAGTTTTCGAGTTCATTTTCTTCGAAGACTAGCATCAGAATAATTACACGGCAATGATGGGTGCGCTCACGCCCTCAATTTGGTTCGTTACGCGCCCAACTCGTAGCAGGCCAAGCACCGGGTATGAAAGAAGAACTCGCACCTCTCCCGGCCCACGCGTACGTGCTCTTGGCGACAACTGATCAGAATAGGAATAGGGGGTCGAATGAACCAAACACCCTCCCGCGCATTCTCCTCATGTAATTCGTCACACGGCGACGATGACGAACCTAACTCGTCCTCCCCTGCCGCGCACTCCGTCTCGCAGCGGACCGAGGCGACCCCTCCGTGCGTGCTGTCTCACAGCGACCCGAGGCAACCCCGCATGTCCTCTTCGCAGCAGCCCAAGCCAACCCCGAGGGGATCAGCGAACCACACCCGGGTGTCCCTCCTCGCATGACAACGGCTTCCATGCGCATCCTCCAGCCACTGTCGTCCACACCCAGCATCGACCACCGCTGTTGCTACAGCCGTCCGACCCGTAGCACAGCACAAGAGAGATGGAAAGAGGAAGGACCTCGCGCACGGATCTCTCTCGCACCCGCTCTCTCTCGCATGGGTCCTTTCTCTCACCGAGGGCTCTCTCTCGCACCCACTCTCTCTCTCGTGAGGACCTTCTCTCTCGCCGAAGGCTCTCTCTCGCACCCGCTCTCTCTCGCGAGGACCTTCTCTCTCGCCGAAGGCTCTCTCTCGCACCCGCTCTCTCTCGCACGGATCGCCACAGAGAAGAAAAGAGAGAGAAAGAATGGGAAGAGAGAGAGAGAAAGGAAAAAGAGAGAGAGACGTCTGCTCTCTCACCGAAGACCAGAGAAAAAGAAGAAGAGAAGGGGGGAACACCCACGCCCTTCTCCGACCCGGCCGGGGCCTGTGCCCGAAGCCGCCGACGGCAGACCCCTGCCGCCGCGCCCCGCGCCCGGAGTCGCACGTCGACCACCGCTTCCGCACCGCCTCCGTCTGTCGCTGACAGCCGGACCCCACCAGCGGCTGCGCTGCGCCAGCCGGCCACCACCGCTGAGCCTGCGCCAGCCCGCCGCTCCGCACGCCAATCGGCCACCGCCTACGCCCGGCCACCGCTGCAGCACCCACACCGGTGTCCGACCGCTGCCGCTATAGCCCGAGCCCACGTGACCCGTGGAGAAGAAGAAGCAGAAAAAGAGAGAGAGAGAAAGGAAAGACAGAGAGAGAGAGAGAGGGACGTCCGCTCTCCCATTTGATGGAAAGAGAGAGAGCGGGGTGCAGCCTCACGTGAACAAAAGCAAAAGAAAGAAAGAGACAAAGAGAGAGAAAGGAAAGAGAGAGAGAGCGACGCCTGCTCTCTCATGCGAGTCAAAGAGGAAAACCAAAGAGGAAAGCTAAAGAAAGAAAAGAGGGAAGCAAAGAAAGGAAAGAGAGAAAGAGAGAAAAGCTGTTCTTTCACCAAAAGGGTCTCGATACCCTCTCGGTGTGCTCTCGGTACCCTCTCGGTACCCTCTCGGTACCCTCTCGGTATCCACTCGGTCGGAAAACACACTGCTTTTTCGGAAACACACCCTTGCAAAACCGAGACTTTTTGGCTTGCACCAAAAGGGTCTCGGTACCCTCTCGGTATCCTCTCGGTACCCCCTCGGTATCTTCTCGGTATCCACTCGGTCGGAAAACACACTGCTTTTTTGGAAACGCCCCCTTGCAAAACCGAGACTTTTGGCCCGCGCCAAAAGGGTCTCGGCATCGGCAGAAGGAGACTCTGCTAATGCGAACCGCGGCACCGACAGCCCTTGCCAACCACGCCAGGATCCTAAGGCGTTTGCACCTCGGAATCCCAGCCGACCCAGGGGGTCCTGACCCGACTGGGAGGGGGTAACTGTGGGTGCAAAAATTGTACCGGACCGGATCAGAGCGGCATGGGCCCGCGCAACGGCCCAAGTGGGTAAGCCCGCCCGGGTTCATGGGCCCACTCTACGGGGCTCGCAGATCAAGCCCTCCCCCTTATTGGGCCCGAACAATGGCCCAATAAGGGCCCATCAAGGAGGCCCATAACCAGTGCCACGTCATCAGCGCCACGTCATCACTGCCATATCGGGCACGTGCCTACGCTATAAAAGGACCCCCAAGGCATCCAGGAATGGGGTGGGTCATTCGATCAGAAGAAGAGGGATTCCAGATCCAGAGCTAGAGCCCTCCATTCTTCCTCTTGAACTCTTCTAATTGCTCCGTGCAAACACATTGTAAGAAGCTTCTCTCGGCCTGTCGAGAGAACGCTTAACCCTCATTTACTCAAATTATAGTGAAGATCAGGTGGCACCTCTCGCCCGGAGACGTAGGTCGTAAGACTGAACTCCGTCATCAATCCTTGTGCCATCACTCTCTACTCTCTCTATCTACTCTCCCAACTCTCTAACTCTACAAACCATCAACATTCAATCAAGGCTGTGGGGCGGGGTTCCAGATCAAGGCGGCTCGGAAATTCTCCCCCACAAGCCGCTCCGAGATGAGTTGGTCTGCACCTGCCTTAGTTTTATTTTTATTTCTTTCCCTTAAATGCTTTTATTACTTTTTATTTTGGTTACTAGCCATTATGCACGTGAGCCATTGTTGCATGCTAGTCATTACAAGCAAGCTCTCTACGAGCTGTAACGTGAGGATTTCATGGGATTGATTGCAACCCGTAAACAACTCCCATCTTTTAGCCTCCTATTAATTGCCCGAGACCTATATAAGGCCCAGTGCAGCCATAGAGAGTACACACTCCGAAATTCAGAATTGCTCTCTCTCTCTCTCTCTCTCTCTCTCTCAGATCAAGCTTGTGCTGTGGTGCTGCCTCTTTGCTCCGAGAGGATCTTCTATTTTTTTGAGTCTTACTGGGTTCCTGAAAGTTGTTCAAGGTTCGCAAAGCCTTCTTGAAGCCGTGCTGATAAGAAAGAGGTCGCCTGACCGGGGTCGTCGTATCTCCGAGATTCATTGCCAGGAGATCTGAACGAGAGGGGATAATAAGATTATTGAAATAGCGCCTAGCACGATTCGACCATCAGGCCAGAGTTTTCAAACTCTATTATCTTCTAATTGTTAAATACAGTTAAATCGATTTGCATCTAATTCAAAGCCATAAATAATTAGAGATAATCTAGATAGGATTTTTCTCTCTTCTAGAAAAGTTCGGCAAGATGAATGACAGATCCATAGAACCCGTTCTGCCTGGGCAAGCCATTTCTAAAAGAAATTTGTGACTTGTCTTTGCCTACTAAATCGTTTTTGCTTAATAAAAATATTTGATCTATTAAACCTATTTCTATTAAGAATTTGATTAAGTCCTAAAATTGCTAGTTTAGAATGATTAGATTTTCAGCAATTCAAGAATCATATTTATATTATTTAATCGTTCATCATAATTAAAAGGATTAATCATTATTTTTTATTGTGTTCTCTACTTGTTTGTTAGCATTATTAGATTTGTTATCATAGATTAGATAGCTTGCACGATAATCTATTGGTTGCAAAAAGTTATTTTTTAGCTACTAATTATAAAATTATTTTCTACAAAGTTAATTTGAAACAAATATTTTAGAAAAGATTAAATTAAATTCATCTCTTGAACATTCCACTACCTACGGTGTCTAGACAGGCTTGACAAACCGGTATTAAATTTCCCAATGTATCTTGGTATTTAAGCGAGCCTAGTGCTCCACCTCCTACTTGGAGCCCATCTGGCCGTTTGGATTTGAAATTTTTATTTGAACTTCTAAAAGTCAAATTTATTCAAGTATGCTTTAAAATTAATAAAAAATACTTTTCAATCAACATATTTCTATATATCACTATTATCTGAAATGACCTCATCAAACCGTGAAACCGTTAGTGCCAAACCTGAGAAGTTTAACGGGTCTAACTTCAAGAGGTGGCTAAACTAAATACAAATCTAGTTAACCACAATTGGGTTATTGTCTGCCATATGTGAAATTGGACCAGGAGTTATTAGTATGTCAAACCTAGCTCACTGAACCCTAGCCTTCACTTTCCAACATGACCTCGATCCAACTTCTCGCATTTCCACTAGGACCACAGAATAAATCAACTACCAAGGCTATCATTGGATCCTAGGGGCCCTATCTGATAGACTTTATGATATCTATTATTCCATCCAAAACCACAAGAACCTATAGGATATCCTAGAGCGTAAGTATGGCTTAGATGATACTGGAATAAAATGCTTCAAAGTGTCAAACTTCAACAAGTTCAAGATGGTTGACTCCAAACCCATGAACAATCAGATTCACGAATTTGAGAACTTAGTTTAAGACCTGAAGGTTAATGGCTCCACCCTTGATGAAACCTTCCAAATAGCTTGCCTGATAGACAAACTACTTACTTCTTGGTCAGAGTTTTCCAAGTACCTAAGACAAACCCAAGGTGACCTAACCCTAAATCAAGTTATAAACTTAATTAGAATTGAAAAGTAATATAGGCTTAGTGAAAATAGATAATCTGAAACCAAACCTAAGGTGAACAACATAGAGAGTCAACAATCCAAGCCATTGTAAAAACCTAAGCATAAGTTTCAGAAGAAACCCTTCTACTCTAAGCCTAAGTGTGACGAACAAGATCCAATAGCCAAGAGCCAAAACTTCTAAGGCTGTGAAGACAAGATGTATGAGGTCCATTGAGGTGAGATATCGAAGGCCACAAGTTAGCCCCATATCACCTGGAGAGAAGGAGATCCTTAGCTACTTATATAATTTTCCATTCCAAATATAAAAGACGCATTTTAGGTGGTTCAATGGTAACCACACTAATGCAAAACCTTGAGGTTGAGGATTATATACCTAATAGATCAATAGAGGATAATATCTTGTGTTTGGGAACTCACCACCTTTCCCGTCATGACGTGTTTTAAAAACCATGCGTCACTACGGATTTTATAAGAACTCCGTAGTTAAGCATGGTCGGGCGAAAGTAGTACTAGGATAGGTGACCTCTCTGGGAAGTCCTCATATGGGTACCGACAAAACGAACAATATCTTATGTATTTGGGGTGGATATTAATAAATGGTATCAGAGTCGATTCTCCTTGCAATGGGAGGATCTAACCCTACACATGGACGTAAAGCCCTTAAGAGGGGTGGATTGTAATGACCAAGATCCAATAGCCAATAGCCAAGAGCCAAAACTCCTAAGGCTGTGATGGCAAGACAAATAAGGTAAGGTGAGGTGTGGTGTCCAAGGCTATGAGTTAGCCCCATATCGCTTAGAGAGAAGGAAATCATGAGCTATTTATATAATTTCCTTTCTTAAACATAAAAGATACGTTTAAGTGGTTTAATGGTAAACACACTAGTGCAAAATCTTAAGGTTAAGGGTTCGACACCCAATAGACCAATAGAAGATAATATCTTATATTTGGGGGCTCATCACCTTTGCTGCCAAGATGTGTTTTAAAATCATGCACCACTACAAATTTCATAAGAACTCCGTAATTAAGCATGCTTGATCAAGAGTAATACTAGGATGGGTGATCTCCCAAGGAATTCCTATTGTGGGCACGGACAAAGCGAACAATATCTTGTATGTTTTGGGGTGGATGTTACACTAAGTTATACACGTAGAAGCCTTATAATAGCAACCATAAACCAAACCATCACAAGGATCACAAGAAGGAAGAAGTGCATTACGGTCGGACCAATCATATGGCCAACCAATCCTTCTACAAGAAGACATCACTGTCTCCAAATCCAAAAAGGAATGGTCCAACTTCTATCGGTTCCCAAGTCAACATGGTGACTTCCTGAGCAGGCTTATCTGGGACCGCTTTCAGGTCTGTTCTTTTTACCCCTGAAGTTAATATGATATTTCAAACATTTAATTGATGGATTAACACATGAGCTAGCATTCATGTTTGCTCATATTAATATATGTTTTTTACCTACTAGGTCTAGCTCAGGTGGAGGAGCTGTAAGCATAGGAATGATGAGGCTCGTGTGCTAGGGATAGCTCGGATCGACCTGAAACTGACATTAGAGAAGACTCTAATCATGTACAGAGTCCACCATGTTCCAGAGATTATGAGAAACCTTATTAGTGACTCCTTATTAGTTCTACATAGCTATAAGACTGTATTCGACTCCAATAAAGTTATAATAACCAAGAAAACTAATTTTATTAGAAAATAATTTCTTTGTGATGGTTTATTTAAATTGAATGTCTTTAATCCTTCTTCTACTATTCTGAATATTGAGTCTTCAACAACTTAACACCAAAGACAAGGTCATGTGAATTATAATTCTATTAAGAAACTCATGACGTTAAATATCATTTTCAAATCTAATACAAAGAATCTCGATAAATGTGAGATATATATAGAAGTCAAACAGCTTATGAAACTCTTCAAAATCATTGATTAAGATTTTGAGATATTTGAACTGATTCACAACGATGTCTATAATTCTAAAAGAACCTCAAGATATAGTAATAGATATTTTATAACATTTATAGATGACACTTCAAAATATTACCACCTCTACCCAATTAAGACTAGGATGAGATACTTAGTAAATTTAAGATCTATAGAGCTGAGATTGAGAACCAACTACACGTAAACATTAAGATTCTTACGTTAGATCGATGAGGGGAGTACACTTTAAACAAGTTAAGAGAATACTATGAAGATTATGGAATACTCTATGAGGTCGCAGCCCCATATACTTCTTAATCTAATGGTATAACTGAGAGAAAAAATAGGACTCTAATGAATATGGTTAATTCCATGTTAATCAGTTCTGGGTGCCAAAAAACTTGTGGTGGGAAGCCCTAATAATGACCTGCTTTATCCTTAGCCGTATCATTTCAAACATAATAATTTGATAATATACAAGATATAAAAACATAAAAAACCTAACTTAGATTACCTAAAAGTATGGGGGTGTCTAGCTAATGTGAAGATCCCCGATAACAAAAGAAAGAAGATAGTGTTGGAAATTAATCCATGGTAGAGTCTCGCAGCGGAAGCGATTTGGCGGTCGAAAGACCGTTCATGGTGCACGTTACACGATTTAAACTTTCATCGAAACTAATCTACATATGTGTGCATGCGTATGCATGTGAATCGAACACCCTAACGGCAATCTAGCATAATGATTAACTAGCATGCATGCAAATCATAATACTCGCTAGATCTATATGTTAGATTACACATACCTTTCGTACGGATCTTTTAACCGCGGAGAATTGTCTTCTTTGTCGATGGAGACGGAAGATCGTTCACGAAGATGCCGATGGTACGATTAGAGACGTTGCCTTCTTGTTCACTCGATCTCACACGATGCACGGAACGTCGCTCTCGGATCTCTGAGTGCCTTCGAAGAACGACCCTTCTCCTTCTTTAGAACTTCACGCGAGGAAGACGAAGTTGCAAGCGGGAAACGGGAGATGGATTCGGGAGAGAACTAGAGAGATGAAAGGGGAGGGGGGTTCGGTTTTTGCAACAATAGGGCCGGACCCCTATAGCCCTTTATATAGGGTCGGCCTTCCCCCTTGGATAAGGATCCAAGGGGATAAAGACCTCCCACAATTATCTCTCCATTATCTCTTTTTTATCTCTCCACGTATTTATCCGTTTTCCCACTTTTTAGGGCTCGATCTTAACCGATTCTTAGCCCTATCCTTATCTATATGGCCGGCCCTATAGATGAGGGATTCCCATCCCTACAATATAGGGCCGGCCCTAGCAAGGTCTCCCACTGCTAGGGTCGGCCAACAGTGAGGTTCGGCAGAGTGAGGTTTTTACCAAAACGCCCTGACGCCTCATTTTGACCATTTCTAGCGTGCGATACCTAGCGGTCATTACTTAAGTGATATCTACTAGTTACCTACTATTAACTGAGGCCACCAGAGGGTGCCTCTAGCAAAGTCAACTAGTCAACTCGCAGCATACCCCGGTGCATCGCACCTATGCAACGAAGTTCACTTATGGCTAGGGATTACTACGTGCGCCTCTGTACTAGTCTCGGGCATAACCCTTAGTACTAGCACGTAGTTACGCATCTACCGTGCTCTAGTGCCAAGCACACACGGAGCGTATACTTCTTTCTTCCTCCTAATGCTTATGTGTTTCGAGGAGATGGTTCAAGAACCGTACATAATGTTGATAAGGTGGAACCATCAGAGACCGGGGTTCATGGCTTCCAACTCAAGCTCGATCGACACACTACCCGAGTGTACCATCGATCCTCTGAGCTCGAGTTAACCTGCGTAGCCACCCAGAGTGCGACTCAGGCTACACTCCAATTCACCCAGACTTACTATGTTCTCTATTATACCCCTGCTCTCCGCTTAGTAGTGATAAACTCGTTGTCCCTCCACTTGATGCCATGATTCACTTCGAGCGGTGGAGACTACCGTCAGACTCGAATGATCATATGACTTGGTTCCTTCCAGGTTGACCTATACATCGTACCTCTGATTACCCCGTCGAGTAATCGAACCCGGTCAACAGTCAAACTGATGACCACCAGGCCTGGGTTTGGTACAGTGTAAGTCACACCAAGGAACGCACCTCCCTTCAGGGGTGTGGATGGCCTGCAGGAGTGACATGCTAATGCAACGCCAGCCGGGTAACCCAGTACACCGTGGTTTTGGATCACTGTATACGGATCCTCACACATTGGTGCGCCAAAGCACCACGCAACTGGTTAGTCCATCAGACGTGGTTCCTCAGGGTTTAGGACCGTTTTACCCTAAGCAGAAACACGACTTAGTGTACCAGTGTCTGCTCACTGATCTGTACACCGTGTTAGTTCCGTTCAGCCACAAACACTGTGCCTGGTGATGACCATGGTGAAGACTTCCCATGAACTGTCATCGCCAACAGCTTATCATGATCAGGCGACCAACCTGATCATAGCTGCGAACTGATTTAGATTATATGGGACCAATCCACTCAGTTTTCAACTCAGTGGACTACCATATAACCATGGCTCTCTGTTCTTAAAAGAACACATAACTATGTTATGTACCAATATGCATCTCATATAATAATAACTATCAATCTTTATTAGACCAAAACGTAAAGTTTTACAAGCTTAGAACACATCAATCCTAACAGATAGGACCAAAGATAGTAGATGTCATCTTTATCGACTATACTTTAGATAATAACGCTAAATCGATTTTTAGTGTTTAACTTCGAAATAAGCGAGATAACTAATAACACTATAATCGAGGCTAAAGATGTCTCATACTTTGAAAACATATTCCCTTATACGAATGAGATCAGCACTATGATTGATATCGATACCTAGGCCTCAAGTTCTAATTAGGTAATCTAGATCAGACCCGAAGTCCAATTAGAACCTCATGACCATATTTAATCGATAATCCAAACCGAACTAAGAAAAAGTAAACGTGCCCGTGTAGAAAAATATTGTAGCTCCTATATCCTGAGCATGGATTTTTTATATTAACACTAATAAAGATGACTTTGGTTATTGCTTTAATTAGAATACTGCTTTGATATATATTAATTTATATATAATAAAGGATCCTAGGAAATATAGTAGGTTACTGAGGCGCAAGGTGGGTTCATGCTTGGGAGACCCAGTGGACCGGTTCTGTGTAAACTTAGAACTGAGTTCACAACTTTGGTGATATTGATCGCTTCACCGAGAATAAGCTATTGGCAGGTAGAGGATGTGGTGAAATCTCCATCAAGAAAATGTTGGATTCCTATTCACCTGATCAAGCACGATGATCGTGTTGAACATGAACAAAGACGGAGTACATATCAGTGATTCAAATACTGGTGCATAAACCGTCTTACTACTGAAGATAATTTGTCCTTAACCCTGAGGGACCATATACACTGAGCCAACCAGTTGTGTGGTGCTTTGATATGCCAACGTATGCGGACCTACCATAATCCAATACCACGATACGATGGGTTACCTGGCTGGCGCTAGAGTGGCATGCAACCCCAACAGGTTATCCGACACGTTGGCACATCAAAGCAACGCCGATTGCTTTTTAATATTTATGCCCCTCTTGAGGAAAAATCTTGGGTCTGTTATTGGTGGATCGTTGTGTGATTTTTAAAACATACACCCAACTGATAGAGTCAAGGGAAAAGTACATCAAAAAAGATCTATATAACATCACAATTTTTTCAAGGGGCCACCCGTAAGTCATACATTCAATATACCTAAATAAACCCTATGTGGGCGCAATCCATTAAACCTATATTTTATTAATTGAATATAGCCTTGAGATGGATTCTCACAAAATCCCAATTTTACCCTCCTCTTCCTTCTCTAGCTTTCGCCACCATTATTGGTGGGTCTGTCACCTTTTGACACAACGTGTTTAACCCGGACGAAAATGACAATAAAAAACAGGTCATAGGCATCATTTTATCGGGTCAGGTCAGGTCAATTTTTGACAAGACTCATTTAGACTCGTTTGCTAATGGGTCGTGTTTAGGTTAACCCATGAAATCCACTACACTCGAATCTATTTAACTAAGGCCCCACGTCTAAAAAAGTTATCTAAACTTGGGCCGAAAATAATGACCAGCGTAAAGGGCGAAAGGTTGAACAACTCTTTGGGGTCGTGCAATTGCAGGCACACTGCACGACTTGCGGGCACAATAACCGGGATTAAAATCTGGCTTTCCTACAGGAAAAACGAAATCTTTGATCCAAAACAACATATTTGACCCGAGACGATCCATTTAGCAAACGGTTTAGGGTTACTAAAGAAAAAAAAAGGGCTAGGGTTTGGGTCTAATGAACCTAACCCTTTAGTTGCGTATGGGTCTAGCATATTTTCGCACGACCCAACCCAAAACCCGTGAAACACGACCCATTGACAGGCCTAATTGCCGGCCCACACATGCAGCCACACGCCCCACCTTCCTCCTCTCCGTCCCTCCTCCTCCTCCATCTGAAACAATTACTTAGCCATTCCAGGATGATTCTCTTGCATCTCATTCAATCATTGAAGGCCGCGTGCTCCTACAAACCATTCAACCATTGGAGACCGAATGCCCAAAGCTCCGACGAAGTCTTCCAACCCAATCAGAGTGGCCACATTCTCTTGGATGCCAGTTGATCAGCTCCTTGTTGGACAAATGCCTTCACCCTGTGCTCCATCTTTAGCAATAATCCCGTGGTTGTATACTTGTATCCCTCGAAATAAACTGGTCTCGTGGTTGTCCAGCAATAATTAATGCAAGCCACCAATGAACAACCATCCCCTCGGATCGAAACCCTCCACTCACTACATACAAATGAATCAACTTCTAGCTTTTAATCGCTACGGCTTCCCTCACACAGCAACGAATACCAAAAAAAAAAAAAAAAATTGCATCGCACGATCATCCTCCTTCTGGAGGCCAGCATCATTTGACATAATAACCTACAAACCAAAAAATCTTCGGTATCGACTCCCCTCGAGTCGGTACTTTCTACAAGTCTTTCGAGTCGGGCCTCGGATGAACGACGCTCGTGCTTCAGAGGTGCATATCCATCTCTTGAATCTTTTCAATGACTTCTATAAACTGTACACGGAGGTGATCCGCGCACGATCTGCACCGTTGAAGCACAAGCGCCGCTCATACGGTGCCTCACTCGCAACGCTCGTAAAAGGCACCAACTCGAGGGGCGCCGCTTCCGAAATCTTCTAGGGCACCCAACCAAAACATGGGTGGTCCTAACCATCTCCTTCCAAGGAATTAGAGACCAACACATCATATTCAGATGGCACGGGGACCACGGTCGCGAGTACACTCATTCGCCACGATCATTCCTGTGCAACCGTGCGATCAAGATCAGATGAACCTCGTGGCCTGCCCAATGGATTGGGGCTCTTCCTTCTTGATTACATTGATTATGATTATACGTCCTCCATTATATTAGTGTTAAGCTGGCGACAGCACTATAATCATCTTTTGTTTGGACGACAATCTCCCTCCCATGTTCCTCCTTCGACCACACTGATAGAAGGGTGTTTTGGACATTACCTATTCGATTCAAATTAATAAATGGGAGGGTATAAATGAATGACCGTTGATGCCCTAACGTTCCATCAAGACTTCCCAAACTCCACACCCCAAAGATTATCTGTTGGAGCTCCTGACCTGTGTTCGATCCTTACTGAATCCTGATTCGAAGAATAGTTACCACCGGTCTTGAGGTAAATCGCGGTCATCGTTCGGTTATTAATTCTAAATTCACTAATCTTGTTGGGTTCTTGTTCTTTCCTTCTGTTGATTAACAAGAAACCCACAAATTTTTGGGTTAGTTTTCTTGATTTTCTGTTCAAATTATGCAAAATTAAAGAAAAAAGATTTAAAAAAAAAATTTCATCTCTCTAAGTGCTAAAACTGCAGTTCCCATCGCCTTTCTGATAATCGTTCTTCATGCGATTTCATCCGGATCGCCTTTTTCGCTGAATTTTAAGATAAAAACTCTGCATTACCTACAAAATATCATAATTTTCATAAATTCTATCACCCAAAACTGATGAAATCTATGCTTTTGGGATGAAATTTTCTTTGATGAATCTAGGATCATGGTGAAATTGGCACCTGGGTCCCTACAGAAGCTCCTGGACGGGATGAACATGCGAGGCGCCAAACCGATGAGAGACCACCGGAGCGCACTCCTGCAGGTCACCGACATCCTCCCAGCGAAGCTCGGCGATAAAGATCTCTGGCCAAAGCATGGATTCTTCATCAAAGTATCCGATTCTTCCCGCTCGATCTACGTCAGCCTACCGTTCGATCAGGATGACCTCGTCCTCAGCGACAAGATGCAACTTGGGCAGTTCATATATGTCGACGGATTAGAGCAGGATCTCCCGTTCCGGTCGCCAAGGGCGTGAAGCCACTGCCTGGAAGACACCCATTGGTAGGAACTCCGGAGCCGATCATGCGGGTTGCAGCGAGCGGAGAGATACCGGATTCTAAAGCCAGGAATCATCACAGAAGAAGTTCGTGGGGACCGGATCAGGACTGGACGGGATGGCGGCCTTCCTCGCCCTCTCAGGCGAGGCGAACCGCATTTGATTTCAAAGAGAGCATAGCGGTGAAAGAGAGAGCATGTAATTTTCAGCTTTCTCGCACGAGCAGTGGGAGATCGGAGGGGGAGGGAAGCTCGCTGGCGGCTCGAAGATCATCGGTCAGTGGACCTCTTTCGTCTAGGATGGCAGATCACAAGGGTGAAAGTTTCGCTCTATTAAGGAGTGGCAGTATTCCTTCAAGCGATCGAAGGAGCAACCGCGCATCCGAACGAGACCCTCGAACTCCTACAACTCTCTTCTCCACTGTAGGTACATTCATCCTCTTTGCCTTCAATTTTCTATGAATTTCAAAAGGGAGCGTTTGGATACGCTCTCAGGAGCCGATTCTGAGATTATGGGATTCTACGGAGAGCCCTTTCTGGGATTATACGGAGAGTCCGTGTTGCTAGTCCAAAACTGATTTTTCGGAGAGTCCAAATCGGAGCTACAGAATTCGGCGAAGAGCCCTTTTTGGGATTCTAGGAGCTGAAATCCCGGAGCCCCACAAATGAAGCTCCGAGCTATGGGATTTTGCAGAGAGCCCAAAATCCCAGAATCGAGAGCGTATCCAAACAGCAAATTATCAATCGGTCACGAATTCATACTGAGATCGAATCGAAGTGCCTAAGTTGACCCCTTCTCTTACAGGAGAAGGATTCAATCACTCCATCACCAAGTCTGAGAAATGCTGGAGCAATAGACTCCTCTCCTTCATCTGATGAACAAGAACAAAGAAGGTCAAGCACATGTCATCAATCACACAGCAGCACAACTCCGAAGAAATGCTCCGGCCTTCACATACCGTTGCCTGCGAAGCTCAGCGCGCTCGGAAAGGTACGGCGTCCTTACCTTCTGCTTCTGCAGTCAGTTGTGGCTGTCTTCGATTTGCGATTAATTCAAAAAGCCTTCAGGAAGCCATGCAGCAGAGAGAAACAGCTCAAAAGGTTGCTCTTCAAGCATTGAGGGATTCTTCGGCTGCCGAAAGTTTAGTCAGGGCACTCAAGTAAGTCATTTCTTTTTGGCGAATTTTGGTTCGGGTTTCAGAAATTGTTTGTTCCGATCTGTTAGAGTGTGTATACTTAGCCTATTGTATCGGTTAGTCCCTTCTTTTAGGGTATGTGCACCTTGGGTGACCCGTCTCTCGTACGTCTATATACGGCCATTGCCCTCTTGCAATGCGCATTCCAATTCACCACCAAGTCTCTCTCTCTCTCTCTCTCTCTCTCTCTCTCTCTCCTCTCTCTCTCTCTCTCTCTCTCTCTCTCTCTCTCTCTC